>JASAOG010000025.1:3305000-4505000 GCA_030265305.1 Biomphalaria pfeifferi
TTTTAGAAGCTAAGTGACCTACTTTCTTGCTGACTGTTGGACATTATCAAAAGTACTGGGATGGCTGATTGGTCATAAGGTGCGATGGTCGAGAATTGGAAAAACGCCTGTTGCCATTCCTGGTTGACAAGATAGTATGGGGCAATAATGTGAAATAATCTTTATTCTATCCTCAACGTCCTGGCTATGTCCTTTTAGAAGCATGATCAGTAAACTCAAGAATTAATTCATTATCAGTGGTTCAAAGCAATTATGTCAAAGATCTTTTTCACCCAATCACTAGATGTGTTTTTTTAGAAGATATCCTAGTTAACGTTAATGTTTAACTGATTCCGAATGGTTGCACTGACCAATAACAAACAAATGGTGCAATTTGAAGATACATACTCCGTTATTTTGCAGGGCCAGCCTTAGGCTAATGCAACCTATGCGACCGCAGTGGGCCCAGGACTTTCAAAGGACCCGGTGTAAATTATTAAATTAATCCATTTTATAACTTATAACAGAATTCCCGCAGCCTCATGATTTACCAGGAGCTCCTTGAAATCTCCCGAAATTGTAAAATATACGAAAAAAGTAATGAAAATCTCAGGAAATTTTAAAAATCTTTTGAAAACTCAAAAAAAATCTCCTGAAACATATAGATTTTTAAAAATGTCATTTTGGGGTGTCATTAAAAATGGAAAACGCCAATCCTACGCGCGATGAACAAAAAAAAATCGGCGTTATGCAATACCCGTAATTGTGGAATCAGGGGAAAGAAGCTTCTCGCACCTCAAACTAATGAAGAATTACTTGAGGTCAACAATTCTCGAAGATAGATTAAAACATTTGGTAATTCTTTCTATTGAGATTGATCTATGTAGGAAATAGAATTTTTATGATATACTGTGTTGATGGAATGTTCTATTTGTATGAAGAGTTGTGCCCATGCACAGGGGAAACTACTCTAGTAATCAAGATGGCTGATTAAACTTGTTTGTGTTTACCTGAGATTGTTCTTATGTTAAGTGTATTTATATTTGAGTGTCCATCGTAACATGGTGGCAGCGGTGGGACAGCATGGGGTGTCCACCATTTAAAATCTTCACCAGGACATCATCAGTCAAACGGCAAGGCAGAGGCGGCAGTGAAAATATTAAAGAATCTGATGAAAAAATCCAAAGAAAGTAAATCAGATGCCTATGAAGCCCTATTAGAGTTCAGAAATACACCCAGGCAAGATACCAACTTAAGTCCGGCTCAGATGCTCTTTGGAGGGGCAACAAGAACGTTATTGCCAAGAAGAGAGCATCCTGCAAGAATGTCACAACAAGAAGCCACGGCCAAACGGGAGAAGCGACAGCAAAGTGTCAGAAAACACTACAACAAAACAGCTCGTGACATGAAGCTTATAAACGTCGGACAGAAAGTCTTCTATCAATCGCCAAACGATACTACCTGGAGACAAGGCAGAGTATGTCGGAAAGTGAACGAACGTGCCTACATTATAGAAGGCGACAATGGTTTCATGTACCAAAGAAATAGAAGACACCTACGACCTGACACCACTAACAACATAGATTTTTCTCCAGATAGAGAAAGTAATAGTACGGACATTTTCCCAGACGCAGAGAACGAGTGTATTAACAATCCGCCCAACGCCGAAAACACTCACCAGTACTCTCTGAGACCTAGGGCCACTCTCCAGAAACCGTCAAGATATGGGGACTATGTCTAAGAACTGTACATATGAACTGTTGTAAATAGTTTTGTTAATCTGACTATAGTTATTTCATTTGAAACATATTGACGGCTGTAAACAGTGTTGTCAAGTTGATGGGAGAATTATTTTTTTTTCGTTCTATTGTTTTTCAACTTTTCTTTTTTTTTTATCATTTTTTTTTGGGGAGGAGAGGGGATGTTGATGGAATGTTCTATTTGTATGAAGAGTTGTGCCCATGCACAGGGGAAACTACTCTAGTAATCAAGATGGCTGATTAAACTTGTTTGTGTTTACCTGAGATTGTTCTTATGTTAAGTGTATTTATATTTGAGTGTCCATCGTAACATACTGTATGACTTCACCTCACGCAAGGCTCGTAAAGTAATTCTGTAGGTAGTAAAGAATGAATAAAATGCAAAGACGAATTTATTTTTTAAATACAAATTCATAATTTTCTTTTATTATGCGTATCCCTACCCAAACTTGGCCCCGCCAAATCCGTTTCGCATAGAGCCCCACAACAGTTGAGTCCGGCCCTGCTATTTAGTGACGGGTGAACACTACGTGTTCTCCAACCTCCCCTCTTCTTTTTTTAGCCTCTTAAATTACGTAATGTAAAAAGGTGTCTTTAATCCGCCCCACTCGCACAAATAAAAGAGTGATCTTTCCATTACTTGGTGTCCAAACTCTTGAGCCATGAAGAGAATTTTATATATATATAGGTTAAATGTTTGTCAAATCAACAAAACGGAAGTCAAACAACAAAGAGTTGATACAAATTGGTTTCAACACAATTACCTTTAATTGACCAATTTGAAATTGTTGTTTTTTTATTAAATGAGCTTTTAGAAGTGAAACTGTGTGGACTACTTTATAAAATCTTGTTTGTACTATCTCATGTGCATATTCAATAAAGCTATTAAAGAAGACGAAGTACTTTGACCATCTTGTTTTAAAATGGTTTATACATGCATGACTAACATGTATGCACCACTTTCAAAAATAAAATTATAAGATACACATTTGTTTCTCGAACTACATTGTGTATGTTTTTAATGTAGTTAGTGTGCATATAATGTGTCCACTATAAGGTAATTGTATAAAAACAATATAACATTTTAAAAACATTTTGGAAGACCAAAGGTAGACATTGCTTTAAGAAATGATAAGTGTAGAAATCGAAAGTTCAAAATTGTTTTCAATGTTTAAGATACTAGACTCAAAATGTAACAATCAGGCGGACAGATAGACAACGCATATACAATAGGAACTGTACCCTGGTGGAGGTGCATTAAAGAAAAACACCACAAAACAATAATGAGCTTTCATGATCTGCTTTTTACAACGTTCTAATAGAATAATCACCTTTGGACAGCATGAATGTATGCAAGTGAACTCAAAGATGCCGTAACTTTCTCCACTCAAAGAATTAGAAGTCAAGAAAGATGAATTTAAAAAAAAAAGAGTAAGATCTGGGCAGTAGAAAGGGATGATTAATAATACTTTAAAGGAATCTCCACAGCTTGTTGAAAATGTTTGTGACTTGTTTTACATGTTTCAGATGTTCCTTCAGAGTTAAAGATAATTTACTTCCTAATCCAAACCTCTCGCAGGACGACATGGGATGGGAGCTATACCAAATGGAAGGAGGTTCAAGCGCAACTCCCTCGAATGCTCCATCCTCCTGTGGTACGCCACTTTATATTGATAAGCGTAATCTTCGTCTTTGCTTCGAGTCGTTTTCTATTGTAATTAGAATGTGATGGTAGAAAACTATATTCATTTCTCAGACACAGCCAATTCTCATCGCGAGAAGAACATTATTAAATCTCCAATTCTATCCGTTTGACAATAGCATGACTTTAATAAAACCAGACATTGTGAGCTGGCTGTTGTTATTTATCCCCTTAGCCTATGGTAACAAGGCACAACAATACAACAGCTAAGAACCCAAAAATGTTATAGGAGATCTTTCGTGACCTTCTGACGTCACCAAGAGAATGTCGGTGTGCAGACGTGATAACAAGACTAGTCTGAAAGATTAAGTTAGCGTGCCAATATCGTTTATTGAATGAACATTTCTCAGGCCAAGTTTGAAGAGTTGCAGTCCTTAGGTGGGCGGGTTCTCCTAACCGCAGTGATCGTTCTTTGTGTACACATTGAAAGAAGGCAGATATAAAATCGAAATTGTTGAGACCCAGGAAATGCAAAAATAGAAAGTTCTTTGGCCTTCCTTCCAATTGTTTATAAACACTGCCTTCTTTTAACTAAAAAATGTGAACAGAGCCCCTACCGGATACAGAGTCAGATAGATATATGCTCACATTCACTTCGAGACAGATGAAAATGCCTAAAGAAGATTTTCATTTCTAAATCTGGCTAGTCATGGTCGTCTCGTCGATTTCTAATTTAGAAATGGGGAGTGGAGTGTAAGGCATAACAAAAAAGTAAGCTGACGAAATTCTTGGAATAATACATCAGAAAGTAGAAAGAGGTGTAGGATTTTTTTGTTTGTGCCTCCAAAAAAAGTGAATCCATTTCTTTTAGCTCAATTCTTAAAGCTGTAATCTGCAACAGCACCTTCTCCTCCCAGCTAGTACCTCTTTTCAGAACAAGCTTCAGTAGCATTTTCTTATAACAGCTACTCCCTTCCATAGTCTCTTCTTACAGCTACTCTCTTCCATAGTCTCTTCTCTTGGGCAAATGCGGACACCTGCAATGCTGATGTAGTACAGAGTCTGAAGATGGGGGAGTTTCCCCAATTGTGCTCGGCCTTCGGTCTCGCTTCCAACCCAAGCGTCTTGGGATACGAGTAATCGGTTATAGGAATGTGAAAATGTCATCTGCTTGGAACTTTCCCAGACAGAAGTTTGTTCAGACAGATGAAGGCGAGCTTCCAAGGAGAGTCTTGAGTTCCAAGAGTCTTAGACTCAACTCGTAGGACAATTGCGAAGTAGAATAATACTAGTGTGTTCTCAAAGTTACAATTTTCAAAGACCCCTCTTCTCATTACTATAATCTTGCATACCTTCTCTTGTCATTGCTACAATTTTCTTTAGCTCTCTCTCCTATCACAATTTTCCAAAGTCCAACAGTCTAGTTCTTTCCGTAAGTATGTCGTGTGGCCAGTACGATACCAAATGTTATTCCCTGTTCAAATGTGTGTGTACCTGATTGTTAAACATAATTTGATGAACTCTAAAGCATCAAAACAATTCAATGTCTAAAACAAAAGAAGACAATTCTAAACGTGTCAGATCTCGCTATTTGACACACAATGACACTTCAGAGATTACATTCGAGACCAAAACAAAAAGATGTCATGAATGGGGGGGGGGGAGGTGGAGAGAATCTTGAACTTTAAAACGTTACCAAACATTCCTGGAGTTCCCCATTCCCCATTCTTCTTGTCATCTTTTGCCCCCAACGCTTCGTTGCGATGCCACCATTCAGAAGTGATTACCTTAATCAAGAGATTTTGACTCAGGTCTTATATAGGCTCAATGGGCAGAGTCAAGCTAGTCAGAGATAATAGGAATGATAAAATTCCACATACTTTGTCACTTACACACACACACACACACACACACACACACATCTGATCTATCCAGCTCTCCAACCCGTCTTGATTACTTGAGTAATCCTAGTTTAGATCTCAGAAAGTAGTTCGTTAGAGGACTTTTTTTTTGAACGCGAAAGAATCTTAGTTCACTTGAGACCGGTAAGGTGGCGTCCAAAAATGTGGTCTTTAGTCATCGATCTATGTAAATGTATTGATTAAAGATGGACAAGAAAACGTGTAGGTGTTGAAAGGCGCGGGGCAAAGGGGGGCAGCTCTGTAATGTACTTTGATTGATTAAAACTCTTCTTGTGAGACCTTGATAGACTGTATCGCGGGAGTTGTGGGTGTTTCAATAATCATTCATAAATAGTAAATAAGGCTTTGCTTATGGCAGTGTTTCTCAAACTTTAATCTTGGCGCCCCTCACTCCCTTCAACCGACGAATAAGAATTATGTTTGATCGCATTCACCCCCTCCTCCAGTTGGTCTTTTAAGGGCTTGGGTGGGGGGGGGGGGAGAATGAGAACCCCCATCAAGGCCGTGATTAAGGATTTTCCTGTATTCTGATCTGTAGTGACTATACCAACATCATGGAAATACCACGAGTGACTAGGCCACGATAAACAAAAGTAGAAAATCAACCACTACTTAAAAGTAGGAAATGTAACGAGAACAACCAGACAGTACATTCACTTAAGTGTCCAGAGATTTAGATGAGATTGTATAAGTATCTATGTAACTATCGGAAACATTTGGAAACATTGAAATAAAAGTTATGGGGAAAAAAAAACACGCAGTTCCTTAATTTAAATAACACACACACACAAAAATAAGGATAAGATGAATTCACTTTACAAATGTGATAATAAGATGAAGTCACTCAGACAAATGTGATAATAAGATGAAGTCACTCAGACAAATGTGATAATAAGATGAAGTCACTCAGACAAATGTGATAATAAGATGAAGTCACTCAGACAAATGTGATAATAAGATGAAGTCACTCAGACAAATGTGATAATAAGATGAAGTCACTCAGACAAATGTGATAATAAGATGAAGATAAGACGAAGTCACTCACACAGATGTGATAATGAGTTCATTAACAAATGTAAAAGCCAAATCTAACTATTACATCTGGTAAGAATAATATGCAAATAAATAGGCACTCGAACTGTTGCTTAACATTTATTTAATTAAAAAATAATTACAGAGATTTCCTACAAGTAATATTAGCGTACTTGAGATATTCATTTCATTGCCTTGTATTTTTGCTACAGTAGATCCCTAAGCTAGGTCTCTCTAAACGTCATGCTGTTGCCTCGCGGTAACAAAGTCCTCCACTAGACCGTAAAAGTCCTTCATAAATGTTACCGTTTGATCTTCAAGTTAGCGATACCATTAACTACATCTGTAGTCCTACAATATGTCGGATGTCAACGGAGCTCTCTCTTTCTTAAGGAATGTGAGGTATGTTTCCTTTCTTTATGGCCTGTTGAAAAAAAGAAATAGCTTTTCCAATTACCTCTAGATGCGGCCGTTAACACGGCGCTAAGAAGGTAGAAAAAATAAAGTTGTGTACTTGTCCTCTGCCTCCCCCACCGTTCTCATAGTTTCCATCATGCATTTCACTCTTATGATAGTGTAAAATACTCCCCCCCCCCCATATCATGCATTTCACTCTTATGATAGTGTTAAATACTCCCCCCCCCCTTCCACATCATGCATTTCACTCTTATGATAGTGTTAAATACTCCCCCCCCCCCACATCATGCATTTCACTCTTATGATAGTGTTAAATACTCCCCCCCACATCATGCATTTCACTCTTATGATAGTGTTAAATACTCCCCCCCCACATCATGCATTTCACTCTTATGATAGTGTTAAATACTCCCCCCTTCCACATCATGCATTTCACTCTTATGATAGTGTTAAATACTCCCCCCCCCCCCACATCATGCATTTCACTCTTATGATAGTGTTAAATACTCCCCCCCCCCCCACACACACATCATGCATTTCACTCTTATGATAGTGTTAAATACTCCCCCCCCCCCTTCCACATCATGGATTTCACTCTTATGATAGTGTTAAATACTCCCCCCCCCCACATCATGCATTTCACTCTTATGATAGTGTTAAATACTCCCCTCCCCCCCCCCCCACATCATACATTTCACTCTTATGATAGTGTTAAATACTCCCCCCCCCCCCCCCCACCTTTTTTTTCACATTTTAGTAAACTTCTCTTTCCATTTCCGCTTCAAGCGTCAGGTCCACGTCGCGACAGAAGGACTTTGTACAACGTAACAAAGTGATATTAGAATATATCCGCCAGATAAAAGGACCCATTTGTCATGAAGTTGTTTCTCTCCCGGCTTGCACTCTGTTACTTGTAGTTGGCTATCCTTATCCGCCCAGTTGATCGGATGTCAACTTGTTTGTGTCGCTATGACCTTGTACCCCATGTTGACAAGTTACAGGAGTTGGTTGAAACAAGTGTTAGTATGGAGCTCCTGGATCTACAGGGCACCCTTGGGCTAATTCGATACTGTGGGTACCTAAGGTGTCACACATACAATACACCATGTATCCTAAAGAATTTTTAGGTAATCAATATTCTAGATATACATCAAGCCCAGACAGAGATAGGTGCTATAAGCACGTGCTATAGGTGGAAGCTATCCCTCTCCCCTTAAAAAATGAAAGTGTAAATGCATTGTAATAATAAAAAGGAATTGCCTTCGAGTCCAACAATGTGAAAGTATTTCACGTGGCTACCCAGATTTAATTTTTTTGGGGTAAAATAATGCAAAGTTATTATCTGTCGATGCTTCATTATCGGGGCATGGAGCAGTAAATTTTGGTGTCTCAGGCTAGAAGACAATGATAATAACAAGGAAACGAAACAGGACAAGATTTCCAGTGTTACTGCAGACAAGGCGATCACTGACTCAAGCAACCTATACACTGATTATAATCAGCTTTTCAACGCTGTAATCAGATGACACAGTCGTCTTTGAGTTTCATAAGAAATGAGACTGTGCTCAGCTTCAAGTTCATTGGTTTAACCATATTTCTATTTTAGTGCTAGATATTTTGATGTTGCGGTGAGATTGTGTTGATCAGACAATGCGTGATAATTCAGTATAGATTTCTACTTTTAAGCCATCACTAAACACTCACACAAATCGTTGTGCCGGAGATTCAAATGCAAACTATAAATTCAAAACAACTGAGAACCTTCAAGAATAAATACAAAGCTTTAATTCTGGAACTAGGAATCACTTTAATAAAATATACACTGTACAACACAATTTAATTTAAACCAACTTACTGTCGTCGTTCAAGCTCTCAACTGAATAAATCGGTCCTTTAAATACTTTTTACCATCTACCTCTCTCTCTCTATGGAAACAATCAATCTCGCTCCTTTATGGTCTGGAATTAACTTGCCGCCATGATGCGAATGAACTTGCACGCTTCTGTTCTGTGAAACTTCGTCAGCAACATAATCATGACCTTGCGCTGCAGAAATCTAAAAATAAACTTAATACAACAACTGCTTTATGCTACGTGATAATAGGAAATAAGACTGCTTATCTTGGAGTTAATAGGAAATACGATTGACCTCGTCTTTGGCCTCGAAGAGAGAGCTTCATTGGTGATAATAAAATAATCTGGATTTTGATTTTTGAAAGGCAATAAGAGAAATATTTAACCCCTTCAATCTTAGCTATAGGCCCTAAACGAATTAACCTCTTCAATCTTGGTTACCACCCCTCAAATTCCCTTTATCTGAGCTCATACTAAAACTATTAAGAGATATTTTATAAGAGGTCCCTCTTATCATATTTCATCTTCTACAAAATGATACAAATATTGTGTATACAAAGAATACCACTACGTTCGGTTTACATAAAACCAGTCAACTTGATTAAAATGTGAACATAATAAAGAGAGGGGGGGATTCTGAACAACTCTATATATTCATATTTATTTGTGCTTGTTTGTTGAGTCTAATGCATTTCAGTCACAGTTGAATCTAATTGCTTGAGAGATTTTCAATGAATAATGATAGAGTAAATACATTGAATTTCGTCCGATGAACGAGCTTATCGCCCTTGCAATCAGTTAAAATTGGTTGAAAATTGTTTTCTTTATCCTTCAAAATCTTCTTTTTGATTTCTTTGAACAAGACGGCGAGCTTAACGATTGGATGACGAAGACTTGAGATGCAACTACATTTGTTTATTCTCCTCTGCCTATCTACTTATGATGCTTTAAACTGCTATGTTTATTCTCCTCTGCTTATCTAATTATGATACTTTAAACTGCTATGTTTATTCTCCTCTGCTTATCTACTTATGATACTTTAAACTGCTATGTTTATTCTCCTCTGTCTATCTACTTGTGATGCTTTAAACTGCTATGTTTATTCTCCTCTATCTACTCTGTCAAATGGCTGTGAGAAGCGTCTAGTGTGGTAGCTTGACTTGTTGCCACCGCTTGCTAGCATCTGTGAAAGGGGAGCAGTTTTGTAAGTCTCTCTTGCCAGTACATAGCCTCTCCACAGCAAGTCCTATGCAGTACCTCCTCGTGGTGGCAGATGGAAACTGAGGCTGCGAAGCCTCAGGCTAAACTGCAAGGGTCTCGGAGGAGGTTTGGCCCCAAGATGTGAGGCAGGCATAACCCGTCGGCGTGCGGACACGCCCTGTTGCCCACAAACCAAACCACTAGCTATAGGTCAATAGCCGCACTGCCTTGTGTGTGTGTCCCTGTAAGGTCTAAGGCTAAGGGAGAAAACCCTAACACAAAATCCGGTCCTGGAGCCCCGTAGGCGGGGGGACAGTAGTAAGACTACTGCTCTTTGGCAAACTCCTGCAGCCACCTGTCCCCAAATTGTGATGGCTCGCCATCCCTTTGGACCCGGTCATTATGGAAGAGAGGCGTGTGCTGACGTGTGGGCAGCCCAGCACTCGCAAATTTACCGCCAAGGCTTTCCCCCAGCAATGGAGAGGTCACTCCATCTCTGACAGTAATGTCTTTGGAAAAACATGGAGAGTGGTAGTTACCGGTGATAATTTCCTAGCTGATTGGCGTAAGCTGGAACGCCAGAGACCACTCTTGACGGTAGGAGGGGCTTTTTAGCCTCACTGGATAGCTACTGCCTGCCTTAAGCCGAGCAGCCCTCGGACAGTAAAGTGCTATCCCGCCACAGCTTGCCGCACCACTGGGTGCTTGGTGCTAAGACAAAATCAAAAAGCAATCTGCTCACCCGCACCTGCAAATACAATCAAAAGAAAACCCTCAACATTAATGCGTTTAGCAAGCTGGAACATACGGACAATATGTCCTGGCTTCAATACTGACCCTGAACTCGTCACCGACATGCGTCAAACAGCTATCATCGACAGAGAACTCAGCAGACTAAACATTGATGTGGCCTGCAAGAAACCAGACTGGCAGACAGCGGATCTCTTACAGAAAGCAACTATACATTCTACTGGCAAGGAAAACCAGAACAAAGCCCTAGAATACATGGCGTCGGCTTCGCAATAAGAAACAGTCTCGTCCCCTGCATCGCGATGTTTCCCATTGGCAATGAAAGAGTAGCACACATGAAATTGGCATCACCGCAAGGCAAAGTTAATATAATCTGTGCTTACTCACCAACCCTTGCTGCACCGGAAGAGGACAAAGACAGATTCTTTCAAGCTCTTGAGGAGGTAATTAAAAGTATTCCAAAATCCGAGCACCTCTATATAAATGGAGACTTTAATGCCCGTGTTGGTGATGGAAATGATGCATGGCCACAATGCTTGGGACCTCATGGTGTTGGCAAAATCAATGACAATGGACAAAGGCTACTCGAGTTCTGTAGCTCTCATGAACTCTGTGTAACAAATACATTCTTCTCTGGCAAGGAACGCCATAAAGTCTCTTGGCAGCACCCACGCTCAAAAAGGTGGCACCAGCTTGACCTCTGCATCACCCGAAGGATGGATCTGAAAAGTGTCATCCACACCCGTTCACACCATAGTGCGGACTGCAACTTAGACCATTCACTAGTGCTAAGCAAAATCAAACTACTTCTCAAGAAGGCTTATACTTCCACTCATCCCAGAACTAGGCGAATTAACGTCAACCATGTAGGTGACCCAGAGAAGTGTGCACTCTTTGGCGAGCTCCTGAACAGTTCAATCCCCTCGTTAAGTGATGAAGAAGACATCTCTATCAGATGGGAGAAATTAAGAGATGTAATCTACAGTTCGGCAATCACCGCCTTTGGGCCTCAAAAACACAAAAATGTAGACTGGTTTGAGGCGAATCTAGCACATATGGAACCTTGCATCGTGAAAAAGCGATCTGCACACCTCGCTCACAAGACAAAGCCAAGTCCAAGATCTTTGGAGGCCTTCAAAAGTGCTAATAAAGAGGCGAAACAAATGGCTAGAAAATGTGATAACAACTTTTGGAGGGATACCTGCAACAGAATCCAAGAGAGTCTGCACACAGGAAATAGCAAAGCTCTATTTGATGGCATTAAAGCGGCCCTGGGTCCAACAGTGTCTAAGCCTGCCCCCCTTCTATCCAAATCAGGAAAAAAAAATTCAGATTAAACCAAGTAGCTAGAACGTTGGAAAGAACACTACCTCGAAGTCTATGCAACACAAAACACAAAAGACGATGTCGCCCTGGCTTCTCTACCAGATCTTCCAGTACTGGAATGCCTAGATGATCTTCCGAGCCTCAGTGACCTTAAAAAAGCAATTAACTGCATAAAAATAGAAAATCTCTTGGGAGTGATGGTATCCCAGTGGAAGTAGTGAAAGTCAACGAATCACTCCTGCTCCCTGAACTCTATATTCTCCTCTGCCGCTGTTGGGAAACAGGTCATGTCCCACAGGACATGCGTGACGCAACTATAGTCACAATATACAAGAACAAAGGGGATCGGAGTGACTGCAACAATTACAGGGGTATCTCTCTCCTCAGTATAGTGGGCAAGATCTATAGACATGATATCTTCTCTACGACTACTGCAGGAGAAATTATGAGAGAGAGACAGACCCCTTTACATCGTTTTTGTTGATCTGACTAAAGCTTTTGACATGGTCAGCAGAAGTGGCCTTTTCAAACTCCTGAGGAAAATAGGTTGCCCTCCCAAACTACTGCAGTTCATTGAGTGTTTTCACGAGGAAACTAAATGCACTGTCAAATTCACTGGAGCCCAATCAGCACCTTTTGAGGTTTGCAGTGATGTCAAGCAGGGTTGTGTGCTCGCACCTACTCTGTTTGGCATATTCTTCTCCTGTCTACTGCATTATGCGTACAACGATATAAACGAAGGTGTGTTTCTCCATACAAGATCCTCTGGAAAACTATTTAATGTATCAAGGCTGCAGGCAAAAACCAAGGTTAGGAAGCTACTCGTTAGGGAACTCCTGTATGCTGATGATGCAGCTATTGTGGCTGATTCTGATATTCAGCTACAGTGCCTGGTTGACAAATTATCTGCTGCTTGCCAGAAGTTCGGCTTAAACATCAGTCAAAGCAAGACTAAGATACTTGTCCAAAACACAAACACTGCACCTCAAGTAAGCATTAATGGCCAACCACTAGAAATTGTTGATCACTTTTGTTACCTTGGCTCCATCATATCCAACAACACTCTACTGGATAAAGACATAAACAACAGGATAGCCAAGGCAATGGCTTCCATGTCACGGCTGCAGAAAAGAGTCTGGGACAAAATATTGCTGACTAACAGTACTAAAGCTCTAGTCTACCGGACCTGTGTGTTGAGCACCTTGCTGTACGGAAGTGAAACATGGTCAACCTACTCATGGCAGGAAAAAAAGCTGAATGTTTTCCACCTCCGATGCCTAAGGCGGATCTTTAAAATAAGGTGGCAAGATAAGATAACCAATGAGGAAGTGCTACAAAGAGCAGGGTGCCAGGACATCCGCTCTGTTATCAGCAGCAGACGCCTTGGCTGGCTTGGCCACGTTCGTAGAATGCCAGAAGGTTGACTTCCACAGGACATCCTGTATGGCGATCTAATAGAAGGCAGGAGAGCCGCTGGTCGCCCACTTTTACGTTATACAGATGTATGCAAACGCGACATGAAGCTCTTCAAAATCGACACAAGTGGAAGAGGTGGCACTGGACAGATCCTCTTGGAGAGAGAGCATAAAGGAAGGGTCAACGATTGCAGATGTCATACACAACAGAAGCAGAAAGAAGGGTGAAAATGCAATGGCGCCTGGTGGTTATATATGCCCAACCTGCGATCGCAGCTGTGTATCAAGGATTGGCATCTTTAGTCACACAAGAAGCTGCAAAGGGAAAAGATCGTCTCTCGAGACGTAAAATGACACAGATCTACTTGTGATGCTTTGAACTGCTATGTTTATTCTCGTCTGCCTATCTACTTATGATACTTTAAACTGCTATGTTTATTCTCCTCTGACTATCTACATATGATACTTTAAACTGCTATGTTTATTCTCCTCTATCTACTTATGATACTTTAAACTGCTATGTTTATTATCATCTGCCTATCTACTTATGAATACTTTAAACTGCTATGTTCATTCTCTTCTATATATTACTTATGATGCCTTAAACTGCTATGTTTATTCTCCTCTCACTATCTACTTATGATGCTTTGAACTGCTATGTTTATTCTCCTCTGCCTATCTACTTATGAATACTTTAAACTGCTATGTTCATTCTCTTCTATATATTACTTATGATGCCTTAAACTGCTATGTTTATTCTCCTCTGACTATCTACTTGTGATATACAAACTGCTTTGACATCTAATAAATCCGACAGATGTAGAGTACCGAGGATGGATTGAATACAGAATTGAGTAGAAACTGGGGGGCAATGTTAGACTTGACAGCTTACATTTCTACGTTAGTTGCTCGGAGGTCTGGGGAATTCAGACAGACACGCACCTTGCTTCATGAGTAATAATGAACGCACGCGATTTCCTCATCTCTGTGGTGTGTGAGTGTGTTTATGAAGTAAGCGTGAGATGGGTGCGTGTTTATGATGTATGCTTGAGATGAGTGGGTACGTAGAATTTCCAGTGTTATGAGTGTGTGGGTGTGTAGGGGGGGAGGGTGTGTAGAAAGAAGTGAACAACTGCTAGAAGGAAACAAGTCTTGACTTTGAACGAAATGACGTAGAAACTAGTGTTCAACTCGAGGCTCTCGATCTAATGACGTCACCAAGCAGACGACAGGAATAGATGGTTGGCATGTTGTCCCATTTTTTGTTTAAACAGACATCTTATGACTTTTTTTTGAAGAAAGAAAGATATTAAGCATCCAAAAAATTATGAACAAATTGTGGACAAACTTAAAATCTATTATTTTATCTGTATCTAGCTGTAATATTTGGCTACTGGCTGCAAAATAATGTACATTCTGCATATACAAATCCATAAGTTCGTACGAAATAAATATTTCCAATACATTGATTTAGAGAATCCACGTTTAATTTAAGGAAACAAAAGCAAAAATAAATTATCGCTATTTTGAGTGTTAATTAGTTTATAATGAATAGGGTTAAGTCTACTTAAAACAATAACTATCATTATGTCTCTGTCTAACTCCAACAGAGAGGTCATAATGACCTTTCTGCATGTCCCAAGTTAGGATAAAGGAGGAGGGCCGGGCTAGCAGCACCACCCTGGAAATTAACTCTTTCTCTTCCAATTGACGATGCCAACGTCGATTTAACTCCCATTAACTTAATTTGTTTTTTTATTTATAAACTATAATTTTTTTGTGTGTAAAAAGAACATGCATTCTCCTATAAATCAATATAAACTATAATATTTTCTGATAACAAACAAAAAAGTTACTGAAGTTTAATCAGAACAGGATAGTAAAATACAAATGAGCTAAACGAATAATACGATCGGAATGAGAGAAATAATTACGTAGAGAAAGAGTAAAATAGCTACCGAACGCCAACAAAAGATAACTAAATGGAGATCTATAGTTGCAGCCCTTACAACAATATCTATCTATCTACAAATTGCATTCATGGGCGTAGCCAGAATTTTTTTTTGGGGGGGGGGGGGGGGGGTTGAGGGGGATTCCCCCCCCCCCGGCCAATATATATATATATATATACATGTGTGTCCATAATTAATTTTTAGTACATTCTGACCCTTCATTCTCTCGGGAGACGTTTATTGTACCTTAGTATAGGTTCTTCATGGAGTTAGTGGAAAAATTGTATACTCAAACCCTCTTTGGCTATGCTCATAGAATTCTGAGTGTGTAATTTGCTTTTTTATAATGAAGAGGTGGTTTTTAGCTGCAAACCCCGCTGGAGAGGGGTTTTAAACACAAAACCCATCTTGGCTACGCTCATAGAATCTGGTGACTGGATAGTCTTATATTGAAGGAGGGGGTTTTATCTTTATTTCGGAGGGGGTTTTAAAATCAAAATCTTCCTTATCCATGCTTTTCGAATATAGGGATTGGCGTTTGAATATTTTTGTTTTGTTTTGTTTTATAGGAGACAGGGATTTATCTGCAAGACCCCCTGGTAGGGGGTTTTAAACTCAAAAACTTCTTGGCTGCGCTGGGGCAAGTGATAGTTTAGTATTTAAATCTCACCTAAAATAAACAAAATCAAAGCACAAAATCAGTCACTAAACTCCGACCCCACTCCCTTGGGGGGGGGGGGGGATTTCATTGGGGGGGGGGTGAACCCCCAACCCTCCCCCCTGGATACCCTCATGATCTTATCTATCTATCTTTCTTTCTTTCTTTCCAACCATCTAACTACCTGCTGACTAACCTGTCTACCTATCTTTATATCTGTCTATCTATTTAACTAATTAAGTAACTAACTATATATTTGTATTATGTAACAATATGGCTACCAACTATAATAATTTCTTTCGATGGAGCAGTCGTGGGGGAATAAAATTGAATATAAGGTTTGGAATGGAAAAGTCAGAAAACTAACAATGTGCCCTCAATTTTCGGCTATCCATTATCCGCCTTCACCTCTCAGTAAGTCAGTGCCTTGGGCCCAAGCTCTCAACGTTATTGTCCTTTGAGACTTGTGTTTATAACAACCTTAAAACTAATGAATGTACACACAGCCTGACTATTAAATATCACACACACACAATTAAGTAACTAACTATATATTTGTATTATGTAACAATATGGCTACCAACTATAATAATTTCTTTCGATGGAGCAGTTGTGGGGGAATAAAATTGAATATAAGGTTTGGAAAAGTCAGAAAACTAACAATGTGCCCTCAGTTTTCGGCTATCCATTATCCGCCTTCCCCTCTAAGTCAGTGCCTTGGGCCCAAGCTCTCAACGTTATTGTCCTTTGAGACTTGTGTCTATAACAACCTTGAAACTAATGAATGTACACACAGCCTGACTATTAAATATC
Source organism: Biomphalaria pfeifferi (assembly GCA_030265305.1). Classification (NCBI taxonomy): domain Eukaryota; kingdom Metazoa; phylum Mollusca; class Gastropoda; family Planorbidae; genus Biomphalaria; species Biomphalaria pfeifferi. The sequence goes on from JASAOG010000025.1 coordinate 3,321,720, forward strand.
ACACACACACAAGCACGCGTACGAACACATTCCCACACTAATAAAGTGTGAGTGATTTATTACCTTAATGACTAAATGCTTTGCTGAAGTCGAGGCTATTGGTCAAATTTAGAAAAGTCGTCCATTGATTGGCTGATGGCTGCTGAGTGACGATGACAACATTTTTTACAAACTTCATTGTCTGTTACAGCCTGTCATAAAGGTGATGTCACTGCTACTGTCATCATGAGTCACAGCCTGATTGACACATGTCTCAGTACACCGGAAAATGTTTCCCATTGGTTTAACTTTCACTCACAACGATCTGGGTTTTTTAAACAATACATTTTCTTACATTTACGAATAACTAGCATTACCCACCGGCTTCGCTTGTTGATTTGTTCCAATGCTATATATTGTTTATTTTGCCATTTTCTTACTTATAAAAATACGATGATATAAAGTTAAACGCTCCCCAATACATTCCTATGGCTAGCGAATTCTAGTATCTATTACGTTGAATTGGACCAGCCTTTCAATTCGAGCATCCCTTCTCTCCACTCCCCAGCCCCACAACTTAACAAATAGGGTCTAGTGTTATTTATGATTTCAGTTTTTATTCGAAATATTCCACATGCCCTATGATATTTTTGAGGCCTGGGCCTATTTTTTTCTTATTACATATATCTTTCAAATCCTCACATAATACTTTGGCGTACTCTACACCTTTATTTATTTATTATTTTGCATTTTCAATACGACTGCCCGCATTTCAACAACCCCCTTTTTTTGGCCAGTGTACTCCAGTATATGTTATGTTTAATTGGTACGAACCTATTTAAATGGCCCTTGCAAACACACTCACGTCTGGCCTGTAAACTCCCTGGCCTGTAAACTCTAGGCCTATTTCACTCTTCTTTCTGCCCTTCTTTTCGTCCCACCCCCTCTCTTTAAAAAAAAACAACTGTTATTAACTGTTAATTTTATCGTCAAAACCATCTGTTATGGGGTTTTAAACTCAAATCCTTCTGGAGGGTGGAGTTTTAAACTCAAATCCTTTATTTCGCTTTAGTTTAATATAGAAGAGATGGTTTTTTTAACCCTTAAAATTACAGAAGTTAGTCGTAATAAAATAATACTTCAGATGCCAAAGACTTCCTGTCTAGGTGTAAGTCTAAATGTGTGCCTATAAGCCATAAGCTGAAGCGAACAGTAAGTGCTAATTAGCATAATCAGGGCCGCCACGAGGGTGGTGGCCGCCTGCGTGCGAAATTAAAAATGGCAACCCCCCCCCCTTTTTTTTCTAGAAAAAAATCCATTAAGACTGAGATGGACACTGATTTAATATAAATCTATCTTTAGTAGGCCAATCCATTTTTCCCTTTCATATTCGCACAGTTTTGTACCCCTCAAGTACAATTAGGAATTATGCACTAGGAACATTTTTGGATTTTTGCATTCAGAAATATGACATCTCGGTTCTTTGGGATGAACAGTACAAACTGATCTCGTTCTGACTACTCGCTTATGCTCCTGTATTTGCGACGATTACAATTGATGAGCTGTGTAATTGATCATGATCTATACACTATTTCTCAATAACTTTGACTTCTCAACAGTGTTATATTGCATGGACGTGGATATGTTAACTTGTTATTGTAAGTTAAAGCATAATCCGAAATAAAAAGCTCCAAATACAAAAGCCATTGACAGTGAAACTTTTTCAACGTTCTGTACACTTTCATAATAATCATCACAATAGGATTTTGGAGAGATGTGTTTTGTATCCACAACCATCCGACATACACGGATTCAGAGTTGCCTACAAATGTATCCAACAAATGAAGCAACTCAGTGCTTATTATTGTTCTTGAGTTGAATACAAAGTAAACAATCCAAAGTACAATTCACTTATACAATGACTTGAAATAAAACAGAGTAAGACAATGTTTCTCACATTACGGGGTGGCGACTCTCTTGATAACAATATTTGCCTTCGAGTCCCCTTTAGAAGCTCGATCCTAGAGGAGCAATGAAGGCTTCCACAGTGAAGTCCGTGAATTTTTTAAAGAATGTAATAAAAAAACAAAAGAAAATATACCGTAGTGACAGTTTTTAGGTTTTATCTCATCATTTATATTAATTGAACACTGTGTTTAGAATCCAAAGTGACGTCATGAAAGTTCACTCAAACGTTGTTTGTTTGTTGTTGTTTTTTCGGAAATTGTGTTTGCCTACAAAATTTTTAAGCGTTATAAAAAGTTTTTCCTGGAGATAGAATTGAAGTTGCGGCAAGTTTCCGCTCAAGTTGACAAGGGCTCTGAACCATCCCCCCACCCCTGTTGTTGGTCGATTGTTGGCTTGTAGCTCCAGAGAGCTAGTACAATTGAACCGATGAAAGCGTTTTATATTTTTTAATAAATAAACTTTAAATACAGGGTAGCTTTAACAAAATTCTTTGTAAACAAAGACTCAAAATAACTTTTATTGTTCACAGATTAAACTTGAGATTAGATATAAAGCTAATAGTGAAATAAACTGATATTTAAACAAACTCTTGCTCACAACAAAAAATATAGTCTTTACTCTTTCATGTCTCACATTTGCACTAAATGCGTTAATTCCATAATCGTCACTGCATAACCAATAATAAATGGCTTAACCTCTTCTCACCACACACTCCATAACATCACTTTTTGTCAGGAACTAGCGCCCACCCTCCCAGTGAAAAATTGATTTTTTAATTACCGGTAATAGATCTACTTACAGGGCTATTTGACCCAAAGCAAATAATACAAACAATCCGCAAAACTTCATAGCTAGAAATGAGCAGGCGCTGGAAAAACCCATGGTAACCCCTCGCACGCTGTCTATTTTAGTTGTTTCTAATTTCTAATGTACAATATCGTTATATTTGCAAAGATAATGGAATAATTAGAATTTATTTAAAATATTTAAGTAATTTTCTTTTCTATTTAATAAATTTTTTTTAAAAAAAGTAACCATGGAATACTGATTTGGCCTCCCCCTAAAGTCGGAAGCCTGCACACCTTGCACAATAGGTAGCGGCGGCCCTGAGCAGAATTGTTTATTATGTCGTCTTTGACAAAAAATACTGGGTCGAAATTTTGACTAAAGAATCGTTTTGGTTAAATTTAACCGCTGCGGTTTCGATCGTGAAAGATGCTTAGTCGGCATAGGGCCTGGGCCGGCTCCTTCGACATAGGGGTAACGGAGGTCACGCCTGGGCACACTGAAAGAAGTAACTATTAAATTGTTGTATTTTTTATTCCACTGCTAGGGGGGAGAATCAGTTTTGTGTCAGCCTGTGAATGAGGGCTATTAGGAATATATTATAAATATGCTGAACCATTTCATAAGTCTTTAAGTAGTGTCGTCCCATGGAACAATATATAACACAGTTGAAATAATAGTTGATATCTTAGACCTCATGAGCTTTGAAGTCACTTTCGGTTATAAACTTTCAAAACCTCAAACATATCATCGCGTGCCAATTTGAAGTTATTTCAACTAAGAAATGGTCAATGTTCAACAAAGAGGCTCAACATCAAAACAATTAGTACAAACACACACCCTCACTCACATTGACAAGCCAGCTTTCGAAGAAGACTTACATAAGTCTTGCCAACACCTTTGTAATTGTATATATATATATATTTGATGAGACAGGCACATCTAGAACCGTGTGCAGTAATGAATGTGTTGATTGGAGGACAGTGTTACTCTGTGTTTGTGTGAGTGTGTGTGTATTTTGTTTTGGTGTTTGTATCTGTTTTTATTTTAGCTATGGCGACCTGATGACGTAACAAAGAAACAATAGAGTGATTAGAATCAGGTCGTGATATAGGAAACTGGTGCGGAAATGCTCCATGATATCCACAATGTGATTACAAACACACACACACATACACACACGGGTTACCTACTGGCGTTTATTAAAAGACGCTTACTAATATCGTGGGCTTAGAAGATTTCATTGCAAACATTTGTTTGTAGTCACCGCTCCTTGTAGAATCATATGTAGAAAAGAGAGATTTAAAAAATATATATATAAATGTATTCAGTATAATATACACAAGCTGGTTATTAGACTGGTCTCTCTACATAAATCTCAAACCATTTAGTTTACTTATTTGCATAATGATAGAATATTCTAAATCATTTGCACGACAGAGGGGCCACCGTTGACCATTTTGTGTTAAAGTAACAGAGATATTGTCTGGAAGTTGGTACCCTGGAGGCCCTAGGATGTTGAACAGAAAATCTTAGGAGACAATCATTGTGTTGGATGAATCGGGTAACCTGAGTTATTTTAAGGTTATTTTTAAATGACAACATGCTAATTATTATTTCATTCGTAGTATAAATGCGAAAAATATACCTTAATTATTTGTATGCCTATTTTTAGCGGCCCCCGAAAGGGGAAAAGACGCTATTATTTTTGTGTGGAATGTCTGTTCTGTCCGTTCGTCTGTCTGTCCCGTTTAGATCTCGTAAACTAGAAAAAATATTAAAATCCGACATCATGATATTTTAGACCTTTCAAAGTTCTGATGCAACGGCTACTTTTTTCTTTTCTGAAAGCGAAAAATTTCATTTTTAAAATCAACTATGCAAGCAGTTTTTTCATAAAAATACACCATTTTTACAACTATTCACTATTTCTAGTAACAAACACACAAAACTATTAAGTAAGGGGGTAACAATTTACTATATATTGTAACACATCTATGCAAACGGTTTTAGATTTCTTGTCAAAAAAAATATTTTTTTACAAATGTATTGCTAAGTTATGTAAATTCTGTTATACTAACTACTACATTTATAAAAAAAAAATGGTTACTATTTTTTTCAAAGAGAAAAAATCTATTTAATATTCATATAAGTGGAACATAATTTAAAACAACAATTAATAAGTAGTTTTTACATATTATCGCGTGAACAGTAATGCTACTACAATCATACAGGACATCTAACTAAGGATTTTTTAATGAGCATTTGAAGATACAAAACAATTAGATCAATAAGATAATCATTATATGAAATCAGTTAGACAAGGTTCATATCTAACTTCACCTTGACTTTCTCCTATCCCTTGGTCTGCTGGACCGTTGTTGCACTACACATCTGTCAACCTTCTTTCTCCATTCTTCTCTGTCATTTGCCTTTGATAGAATTTCATTCTGATATTCTTCCTGAAAATATTGAAACCTGCTCTTTTACCTGCCTGGGTGGACCACTTCGGGGGCCGATTTTGAGTTTGTGTTTTTTTATAAGTCTATTCCATTGCGTTTACAAGTACAATGCTAATTTTAGTTATTATTATTCTAGATATCCTTATGTTTAGTGTGTTTATAAGTCTATAATAAACCAACCAAAGAAAACAATGCAAAAAAAAAAGATGATGTTACCAATATTAATAGTTCGTGAAGTGTGTTACTTTAATCTCCGGGACATGCGGCTTATGAACACATCCTCTTATTTCAATACGTTAGTCTCAGGCTAACTCTTAAATCTACACCACAAGTCTAGGTCAAGGACAAAATATAAGAGTTAAGCTAAATATAGTTCTGATGTCATGTGACATACACAAGGCTTTCGTTTTTTGTTGTTTTTTGTTGTTTGTTTTTAAAACCGGACTCACGTGGGGCTATTCTCTCCTATAGTTCATAGTTTTATAAGTGGCGGAGATTCCGTGCATTACGCCCTGAATATACATCTTCAAGCTTTGAGCTTTAATAACTTTATTTTAAAAATCATTTAAAAATTTTTGTTTAAAGTTTGAAGTAGGTTGGAGATTTGATACAATATTGAGTCATTTATTTCTAGTGTAGCTAAAATTTCGCATATTTATATATGACATAGCGGTATGGCTGGGTAACGCATTGGATGGAGCGTCACGAGAATTCCGTGGGTTCGGTTCGCATATTGGTGATTTTTTAAATTTTACTTAAAGACAAAAAAAAAATGTTTTTTTTTTGCTAAATTTAAACATAAAGTAGGAATCGATAAAAAAAAATCAAAATCCTCTTCATTCTTACTACAATCCACACAAGATTTAAAAGCGAGTTCGTGTTTTGACACAACTCATAGACAACCCCCGAAGGATCCATACATGAGTCATCTGTTAAGTTATCAATGCAGGTAAAAATAAAAGATTTCAATATTTTCAGCACGAATATCAGAAGCCATGGACCTGCAAACTAGCGACAACCACAACCATCCCTCCCTCGTGACTGTTTTGTTTTTTTAGATTATTATTGTAGAAGTTTAAGGGGGGAAAATTCACTGACACTCTAGCCCTATTAAAAGTGTCCTCTGAGGAATTTTCAGGTAATGTAGCCGTCTGCAACAGTACTGACCACTTAGTGGTAACGATAATCTCCTTAGCGATGTTTATGGCCGCAAATGTGTTTGCGAGCAGGGGCGGACTGGGTGTCATCATCGGCTCGGGCATTTCTATACCACCCGGCCCATAAATTGTATATTATATAATGGACATCCAGTTCTAGGTCTACCTGAAGCCTACTCAAAATCATTATGTTACGTTTGATTATTTATCGATAGATGTACACATGCATACAGTAAACACAATATCTTTATAAGGAATATACCGGTAGGCCTTATGTTGCTTTTTAATTGCTGTGTGTAGGCCCCTAAAATGATGAAACCTACTAGATCTAGTAGCACTGTCTACGGATGTAGGCTATTAGATTATTTTGGAAAATGTGTTAGATTAAATTAGTAGGCCCTAGTAGATTCTGTATAATTTTTTTTAAAATACGTCACCCAGAGGGCCCTATTACAAGAGAATACAATAAAACCTTTGACAAGAGAATACAATAAAACCTTTGACAAGAGAATACAATAAAACCTTTGACAAGAGTATACAATAAAACCTTTGACAAGAGAATACAATAAAACCTTTGACAAGAGTATACAATAAAACCTTTGACAAGAGTATACAATAAAACCTTTGACAAGAGAATACAATAAAACCTTTGACAAGAGAATACAATAAAACCTTTGACAAGAGTATACAATAAAACCTTTGACAAGAGAATACAATAAAACCTTTGACAAGAGTATACAATAAAACCTTTGACAAGAGAATACAATAAAACCTTTGACAAGAGAATACAATAAAACCTTTGACAAGAGTATACAATAAAACCTTTGACAAGAGAATACAATAAAACCTTTGACAAGAGTATACAATAAAACCTTTGACAAGAGAATACAATAAAACCTTTGACAAGAGTATACAATAAAACCTTTGACAAGAGAATACAATAAAACCTTTGACAAGAGTATACAATAAAACCTTTGACAAGAGAATACAATAAAACCTTTGACAAGAGTATACAATAAAACCTTTGACAAGAGAATACAATAAAACCTTTGACAAGAGTATACAATAAAACCTTTGACAAGAGAATACAATAAAACCTTTGACAAGAGAATACAATAAAACCTTTGACAAGAGTATACAATAAAACCTTTGACAAGAGAATACAATAAAACCTTTGACAAGAGAATACAATAAAACCTTTGACAAGAGAATACAATAAAACCTTTGACAAGAGTATACAATAAAACCTTTGACAAGAGAATACAATAAAACCTTTGACAAGAGTATACAATAAAACCTTTGACAAGAGAATACAATAAAACCTTTGACAAGAGTATACAATAAAACCTTTGACAAGAGAATACAATAAAACCTTTGACAAGAGTATACAATAAAACCTTTGACAAGAGAATACAATAAAACCTTTGACAAGAGAATATGTGCCGCCCTTCTCTTATAAAATACAGACGTGGCTTTAGAAAAAAGTTGATTTTTGTGGTCCTACTGGCCCATTTTGGGTATCGGCCCACCGAGACATTTGCCCGAATGCCCATATAGCCAGTCCCCTGTTTGCGATAACTTCCAGAGTAGCTTAATCTCTAAGCTTAGTTTTTTTGAACTTTGTTATTCCCCCCTACCTCCTTCCAACTTTTTCGTATATTGTGGGACAGTGGTACCGAGATTCGACGACCGTTGCGTTGTAGATTTTTTTCTTTTTTTGGCAATAAAGAGTAAATCTGGTCGATTAAATCCACCGTTCTGTCAGTTATAATAGGTCTATCACCGTACAATAGATAATTGGTTGACTTGAAATCATTCTGTGGTGAGTATTTGTAGTAAGAGGGCATTAATATTATTATTACATTATTAATATTCGTAAGCAATCAATGAAATGATTGTCATGAAGATATGGTTCAATGCAAACCTGGCATAACAGATGCTATTTAACGATGATATAATTTGTGGTTGACATAATGACATATATATATATATATATATATATATATATATATAATTTTTTAAAAGTTTGTATTTTATTTTTAAAAAAAACTCATTGTAAATTTCATTTAAAAAAAAAAAAAACAGTTTGCATTCAAAAGATAAAAACTAGTCATTGCACTTAGACTTTTCAATATCTTTTCTAGTTGTTTTTTTTAGATCTAAGCGTGACAGACGGACGGACAAACAGACCACACAAGACTTAAAGCGGCTTTTCCCATTTTGAAGGCCGTTAAAAACACAATCTCCCAGAACCCAAGTAATTTACCTCTTATCTGAAATGGTTAGTTACAGTGATAGGTCTAGGTTTCTTGACCCAAAAAAATGTATTTTTGCTATTCAGTTCAATGTATTCACATTCCTTGCTTCAGGACAACTGGATTGTATATACCGATTCATTTTAGTTTTCAATAGAAGTTGGTCAGTGTTGATATGGTGCGCAAAGGTGCACGCGTTCAATATAATAAAGTATCATTCTCCGCCATGACACTAATGGTTGTTGTTTGTTTATAGCTGACTGTGAACCTAGATCTTATTTAACAGTCAGTTAAACAAAATCAATTAATTGACAGAAAGACAGTTTTGATAAAAACTTTTTTCTTACACCTACTGTAACTCCAAACTTCCAAGACATTTGATTTCGACCTCGAGCTTGATGACAATACAACTGAGAACACACAAAGGGAAGGGGAAATCTAAAGTGTCACGTGTGCTCACACTGGAAATTACTAGATCAAGATTTGTTAGCACAATGTGATCATCCCTCACTTCAGGAACTCTCTTGATATGAAGGTCAAGTACAGAGAATTTACTTTTTGGGGGTATTCCATAAATGTTTGAAATTAAATCTTATACGAAACTCCAACTTAGCTCCGCTCTGTCACATTAATATTGAGTTCGATTAATGATTAATTGTAATTTGTTGAGAAAATTGTTGGAACATATTTTTCTTTTGAAATCACATATTTAGCCAATGGAAACTGTACAAATTTCCATTCTGAAGTCATCCTCTTAAAGACGGAAAGTGAATCGGATCTATCTTTAGCTTCGGTGTCTCATGGCAATGGCTTCCTTAACATCTTGAATTTAAGTTACGTCAACTTCGTCAAATAGAATATGTACATGACAACTACACATTTCCTCCTATCCAATCTCAAATGTTTATTGGGTTTTTTGAAGGAATGTTACAAGTTGGACTAGGATAAAGGTTGAATAGGAATAGCATAATTGATAAATTTGGATTTACATCCTGGCCAATAATATGATCTTGAGATTGTGTACTTTTTGTCAGTGTCTGTCCTTTGAACCTGAGTTAATCGGGTATTCAGGTTTTGACTACGGTTTGGGTAACTTGAAATTCGCTAAATATAAATGCAATTATATTGTGGGAGAGTTTGAAGTCTTTTTTTTTCTTTGCTTAGATGGAAAATTGATAATTTGAATTTCGTTTGCGTCTTTGAAATAAAAAAAATAAATTGCTTTCAGCGATTTTGATCGAATGTTAGTTCAATTTGGTGTGAAAACTACAGTATCAACAAAGTCTAGCCTGGTTAAGGTTATGAAACCATCTGGAATCTCACCTTCAGTTAAAAAAACATCTTCGAAACAACTTTTTGTATGCATGTCTCTTCCTACATTGGGTAGATACTAACCTGTTGTAACCCTGTCTATTCCTACATTGTCTAGGTACTGACTTCTTGTATACATGCCTATTCCTACATTGTCTAGGTACTGACTTCTTGCATACATGCCTATTCCTGAATTGGGTAGGTACTGACCTGTTGTAACCCTGTCTATTCCTACATTGTCTAGTTAAGTAGTACATTGTCTATGTTGCGACTTCTTGTATGCCTGTCCACTACTACATTGTCTAGGTAATTATCTCTGATAATCCTGCTCTCATTGTCTAGGTAATGATCTCTGATAATCCTGCTCCCATATTGTCTAGGTACTGTCTTCTGGTATTCTTGCTCCTACATTGTCTAGGTACTGACTTCTGGTATTCTTGCTCCCACATCGTCTAGGTACTGACTTCTGGTATTCTTGCTCTCACATTGTCTAGGTACTGTCTTCTGGTATTCTTGCTCCCACATTGTCTAGGTACTGTCTTCTGGTATTCTTGCTCTCACATTGTCTAGGTACTGACTTCTGGTATTCTTGCTCCCACATTGTCTAGGTACTGTCTTCTGGTATTCTTGCTCTCACATTGTCTAGGTACTGTCTTCTGGTATTCTTGCTCCTACATTGTCTAGGTACTGTCTTCTGGTATTCCTGCTCCTACATTGTCTAGGTACTGACTTCTGGTATTCTTGCTCCCACATTGTCTAGGTACTGTCTTCTGGTATTCTTGCTCCCACATTGTCTAGGTACTGTCTTCTGGTATTCTTGCTCTCACATTGTCTAGGTACTGTCTTCTGGTATTCTTGCTCCCACATTGTCTAGGTACTGTCTTCTGGTATTCCTGCTCCTACATTGTCTAGGTACTGACTTCTGGTATTCTTGCTCTCACATTGTCTAGGTACTGTCTTCTGGTATTCCTGCTTCCACAATGTCTATATAGGTTGTGACTTCTCGTATGACTGTCAGCTACCACATACTGTCGGAACTTGTTTTGCCCATCCCTCCTTTCTAGTTACAACACTATTTCTTCTCTCACGTGACTTATTTTAGAAATCTAACTTCTCTAACCCACGAAGTTATATCCATTTTTTTTACAGCTAGAAAACAAATAGCCAGCCAACTAAATACTAGTTTTTTTCCTTACTAAAAAAAAGTTATTAATTTAAAAAATGTGTATGTGCCACCCTTCCTGTTCTTTGGTCTCTAAACTAGTTGTACCCAACCATTTTCTCCACGCGGTCATAAAATCGCTGAACTTGCTCTTCATTCTAAGAAAATATTTCTGATGTACTCTGTACATTTTTATTTCAGAAAAAAATATGCCATCAATCACTGACCTACTATCATTGCATTTTAGATCGATCAATTTCCAATCCATCAATGAAGTATGTGCGATCAGATCAAAAAGGTTTAGAATTATTCAGAAATATGGTAATAGCCTCGACTAATTTCAAAGTTCAAAGTAGATCTAGATCTTAAAATATATTTTTCTACTACTGACATGTTAATGTTGATTGGTACTAAATGGTTCACATTGAAAGCTGATTTTTTAATTTTAAGGTCTACCAGCATTACCCACCGGCTACGCCCGTTGATTTGTTCCCAGCCTATAGATTGTTGATTTGGCCAAGGACCCCTCCCATTCTTTTCTTACTTATAACAATAGAATGCTATAAAGTGAAATGCTGCCACGTGCATTCCTTTGGCCAGTTAATTCTAGTATCTATCACATTGAATAGGACCAGCCCGTATATTCGAGTATCACCCCCACCCGCAACATCCTTAACAAATAGGGTCTAGTGTTATTTACACTATGTAATTTTTCTTATGATTTTCAGTTTTCAGTTCTTATTCGAACTATTTCATAGCCTCTAAATGGCCTCTAGGATATTTCACTGGCGTTGCTCATGTTTTCTTATTACACCCTGCAAACGCTCACATAAAACTTTGGCTGCACTTCCAACCTTATTTTTCTGCACTTTTAATAAAACTGCCCGCATTTTACCCCTCCCTCCCCCCCAACTTGATCAATGTATGTTGCGTTGAAGCGACCCGCTTTAATTCGCCCTACCAGCCACACTCAATTTTGGCCTGTGAATTCTATATCACTTTTTTGGACCCCCCCCCCCCTTTTTTTGTTTTTCACCCCACGTTGAATTTTAGTATCTGTTACATTTAATTTGCACGACCTGCTTTATCCCCTCCCAAACATGTATTTTTTGCTTACCAATAGCACTTACCCCCCCCCCCCCGCCCCCATTATACGCCTTAGAAAGTAGTACTACATAGTACATACAATATATGAGTAGGCCCTATACATCGACTTGTTAGCCTGTGAATTATTGTATCGCCCCGCTTTCTTTCTTTCTCTTTCTCTCTCTCTCTGTAACCCAGTTTTAGTTTTGTTTTGATTTTTTACCCTGCTCATCATAATGTTCTCTGACATAGATTTTTAACTTGATTTGGAACGACCCACTTCATAATGACCCTCCCCACACGACACACTCATGCACACATATTTTGCATGCTTTTGTCCCGTGAAAACTAATATAATTTTCATTCCTCCACTCTTGTCTGGGATCTAAATATACTGCATTCAACATATACATAGACATCTAGATGAAAATAAATATAATCAATAGAGAAACCCTCTACAAAACTCAATTGAAACGGATATGATCCTTTTAGGCCTTTGGTCTGTTTCTGCTTTAAGAAAAACGCTGAGTAATTCTACGGCGCGTGGATCATGTGATATCACGTGACTTCATTCATTCAAGTGACTTCAAGTGTGTGATTCAACCAATCACACTAGTCTCTATTGTACATTGTATACAAACACCAGGAACACGGGATTACCATTTCTCATATTATCTCAATTGAACTTTGTTCAAATAGTTCAAATTTTTAGCAATATGTGTATACAGTTAGGGCCTACTTTTTTTTTCACAAGGACAATACGTTATATTTATTTGCCTACTAATTATATTATGACATCACGCTTAGTTTTTTGTAAATAAAGGAAGCTTAGCTGTCAGACGTTTTCTGAGCCATTGTGAATTTTCACGCTTCAATGTTAATCTCGGTAATTTCTTTGTTCACATTTTGATTTTTAAAATCAGGTCAACATTTTCAAAACGACAATCAATAAAATAAAATAAATATAAATAAATCAATATAGAAAAATATGGGGCGATGTAATGGAACCTAAAGAAAAAAAAAGGTAAGGAAATCAAAAGAGGAAAATGAAAGAGATTTAGAACAAAAAGAAGCAATGTTGTCGACTCTTTCATTTAAAGATCACTGCTACCAACTAAACATCTCAAGAATGACTGCTGATCTTCCTATCAACTCTAGCTTAATACCGCTGATTATTTTCACATATAAAAAAAAAAGTTTTAGTTGCGCCATTATCAATGAGCAGACTCGTATGGTTCTTCCATATTGATAGTCCACTGAACACGTCATTTCTTGATAGGAAGGCTTTTCATTTTAATCCAATGATAGTAGCTAGTAAGTCAAAGTAAAGTTCCCCTTTCAGACCTTGTGGTCTATAGGGCAGAAGACCTTTTTATCAAATGATAGAGGCTTACCATTTTAACTAGCTGATAGGAGACTTACCATTTTACATTTTTGATAGGAGGCTTACCTTTTTAATTAGTTTATATGAGGCTTACGGTTATTTGATGGCTTGCTGGTTGGTAGGAAGCTTTCCAAGTTAACACCACCGATAGTTGATTGACATGTGTAGATGGTTTTCATTGTTTTCAAGCTTCTGAAGGGGCAATTCTTCAAACATTATGAACATTATGAATTCCTTGTCCTAAAATAAATGTCTGTTTCATAAAGTATACATTATCAGGTCAGGTTGAACCTCATATTTATCACTTAAGTCTAGTTTCATTCATAAAGTCTTCCTTATAACAGTTTGTATGTTTGTCTGTTTATGTTATCTGTTGACCAAATGTGTACACAATCTTACAAAAACTTTACTTGAAATAAAATAAAGCACTGAGGCTCTTGGTTAATTTCGTTATTTAAAAAATCAGTTTCCCCACCCCCTCTCTCCCATTCACAATCATAGCTACGTACACTAATTACGTTCACTTTAAAATTAGATATTGATTTTTTTTTTCTCAATCACATTCCAAGACTGAAGAAATGAAAACAGCAGCCCGTCCCGAATAGGAGTAAATAGGGTTGATATGTATCTAGTGCTTCCGCTGTTTTTAAAAATACCCAAGTCTGGGTACTTAGACTCATAAAATTATGCAAATTCTGTTTTTCTTATTGAATCTGTGTTTGCTAAATGAAACTTCTAAATTTTTCTGCTCTGCCTTTAGCCCGTTCAACCGCTGAGGCACCACACATAATATGCCAACCGTCTCTGTCAGTGTCCATTCATCGATTTCTGAAAAACATGACCACGTATGAGACACAATCCTCATATCATGTGAGAAAAAAAAACCTAGATGAGAAAACGCTAGTGTTATGTCATTTTCTGTTGTAGCAACGGAATGACACGACAAACATTCAAACAAACAATTAACGAAAGTTTCAGTAAGGTTGTTAGGCCATAGAATCTCACACATTTGCTCCCTCCGAGACAGTTTAGGCCTCTATGTATTTCTATCTTGTCCACGTCACTACATGTCTAACTCTGAACCAAGAGACCGTCACACACACTCCTAGCTGAAGATCCACTAGCCTCAGAAATTACGTCCCATTCATAAATTTCTTTAGTTTGTGTCATGTGTGTGTGTGTGTGTTTGGTTGAGTGTGTTATTTTTTCATTGACTTGTAAGTTTGAAGCAAGTCTTTAGAACGTCACTTTGTGTACCTATGACGGATGTTTTATTCCTGGTGTATTTTTAACTACACACATGCCAAATGATGGCCTGCATATACTTTTTATCGTAGGGCTGGTGACCAATACTTTTTATCGTAGGGCTGGTGACCAATACTTTTTCTTTTGTATTTAGTTCATTAGCGTGTATTGGACCCCCACATGAACTTGTAGTAAATAGATAGACCGCGTCTCTCTCTCCCGCATTACTTGTTCATGTTCCGGGATAGTAATTGTCAGCCAACTAGAGAATTTGCTACCTAGACTGGAGGTTTCAACTTAAGGACACGGTCGTACTTCCGGTAGGATAACTCAAGTCTACATTTGTCACAATATACGATTGGAGTTCCGGATCATTAAATTAACTAGGACTCACCTGAAGCAAATAATTATGCTAAAAACATTTAAATAACTCCAGTCTTCTATTGTAAAAAGTGTTTAGATATAAATATTGTTCGCATTCAGTCTCAGTGGGCCTTGATGGCGTCAAACAGAAATTGTCATCAAGATATGACAAAGTTAAGAGATCTACGAGACGCGCTACAGATACCAACTTCCTCGTTGTCCGAAGATGATTGTGCTGTTACGTAGATGTATCATCTAGACAATCTGTTCCCCCCCCCCCCCCAAAAAAAAATATTTAATTACAATTTTTGAAATAGTTTTAACGTAAAATGCTTTAGCGGTAATGTCTTCGAGTCCAAAGATAAAGGATGAGTGAAGTGTTTCACATGACCACACAAACCCAGTTGCTACCGACATATTTTTTGGCCTTTCGTGCAGACAAAGCCATTGTCCACCGGAAGTTGTTATGACATCTTTACAATAAACCAGATGAAAGCATTCCTCGCTACTGGTATACAAAGTCTAACTGAAAACACGAGTTCACGTTTTGAAGTTAATATAAAGTTTGGTATAAAATTAAGAATTAAGAATATTTCTAGGGGCTTTTTAAAAAAATCATCTTTTACAAAAGTTCAATCTTATTTTTTTCTTTGGTGTCATACTTTAGAGCTCTTGTAGGCCCCAGTTGGTTGTTAGTCAAGCGAAATGAGTCGGTTCGCGGCTATGGGCCCCTAATGGACATGTGCCCGGGTTCATTGAACCCCTTCGCGCCATGGATGCTACGCCACTGAATTAGAGACGTTACTTCAAACGAGAAGAAATGTTTATATTTCGTGCTAAAATATGCACAACAAATTATCGTTTTATTAAAACAAAAAATACATCTTATTAACACTTCCTTTATTCTGTACACCGGAAACACCAAAAAGCTTGCTATTTATGGATTGGGCTCCGTGTATGATAATCTCAAACAGCTTAAGTCGTGTAAACAAAGTTTTTTTTAAAGATAAAGCTATGACGTCATTACCATGACAATGAAATGCATCAATTATGCAAAAAATAATATGGAAACTACAGAATAACAGAAAAAATAACATGTCATATTTTTTTCAATAAATAATACATGTAGGCTTTTATTTCTTAGGTTGTAATGATTGTCATCAATCATATGGCAATCGGAACACGTTTCTCACAGAATTTAAATTGGCGTTTATGATTTTCTTTTTGTTCACCCACGCTTAATTTCAACACATCAGAGCGCAATTATATTGGTCCTATTACTCGAATAATTAGTGTTTTAGTAATGGCCAATGTTGGACTAGTCCGTTTCGTTTCTTTGATTAAAAAGTTGAATCACAAATTGGGCCGGAAGTCGCTTTTTTCCTTATATATCTTTGTATTTTTCATTTCTCTTTTTAAATTAAACTGACATTATACTATAATTTTAAGTGTACCTGATAGAGGAAAAAATTCTGCACAAAAATACGGGTAGTTGGGATATAACCCGATAGAGGCTATAAAAATTAAAGACCTAAAACTAGCGCGTGATACTACACATTCACAGTACTTTATTTGATGAGTATTTTACCCAAGATCTGTGTTGTTTTTTTTAGGACTAGCTTATTTCAAGTACCCGATACACAATTTCATACTCAAAATAATTGTTGAAAAAAAAATTGTAGTGATTTTAAACTTTAAATGATTACTTTAAAAGGTGTAACTCTAATCAATTTTGAATATTAGTTTGTTATGAATGTCATTTTTTATTTTGTGTCTGTTCTAGTTTCTTAAATTTTTCATGAGTAAAGGGGTCGTTTTTTCTCTTAATGGGTATACCTGATTTCTCCAAGCAGCCTTAGTAAAATATTGGTCCTAAATAATGCTATGATTATAAATGAAAAATCGCATGGCTGCATTATGATGAATATACGTGTTAGTTGAATATATTTTATATTACTAGATAACTAAAAATAACTGTATAAACAGACGTAAGTTTCATTTTTTCTTCTGTTAGACAAAGTCATATGGCAAATTTTTGTTTATATCCTAATTCTAAAAAGGAATAATAATAGAATTATACAGTAAAAATAATCACTAAGTTTTTATTTTTATTTTTAATAGTTTTGAAAGTGTAACTGATAAGATTACAAAGAGAGTTTGTGTTTTTGCTAATGTACACAAGGTACAGTCAGTCAAACTCTTCCAATCTCTTCTAATTGTTTAGCAATGAGTGTAAAAATGTAGGCTTCGATATTTTTAGCCTGAATTTAAGAAGTTACAAACTTCAAACAACTAATAAATGCCTCTTCCATAAAACTTTGTATTTAAAAAAATTAATTTATCCAATGCTGGAGATCCTGCTTGTATACTTAGGCCCTATATGAATCGATCCGGTATCATTGTATTAGTAGCAATAACCCCCCCCCCCCCCCCCAAAAAAAAAAATTAATGAAAGAAGATGGAGATATATTTTTGTGACGGTACGCACCGGTACGGAGTACCGGCACCTTTTTTCAATGTCGGGAAAAATTATTACTTTTCTTGTATTTCAACGTTAATTGTTAATTTATTAGTAGTTGAAAGTTAGGCAATCTATCACTGAGTACCGGCACCGATTATTTTTTTTTTACAAAAAAAAAAAATCACTTTATATATGTATACTTTGTATACAGCTTACTTTCAGCCGACATGTCGTATTATTAACAACACCTATATGTGAAAGTCTCAATCATTTAGAGTCTTAGACAGTCATTATTTTAGACTAGATTTAAGTAGAGTCTAGACCTAGATATAGTAAGCCTATTACTACAAAAATAAAAATAATCAGTCATTAGACATATCATTGGCAATTTTTTTATTAGGTCTAGACATTGAAAAGTAAATCTAGTAATAAAGTCTAAGTAGTAACTTATTAAATAAGTAGAAGTATTGTAATGAATGGAGGCGCGGTGGCTGAGCGGTAAAGCGCTTGGCTAGCGAACCGTGGTCGGGGGTTCCAATCCTGGTGAAGACTGGGATTTTTAATTTCTGGATCTTCGGGCGCCCAGCTCTAATGGGTACCTAACGTTAGTTGGGGAAAAGTAAAAGCGGTAGGACGTTGTGATTTTCACATGACATCGTAAACCGTAGGCCACAGAAATAGATAACCTTATAGACCACAAGGTCTGAAAGGGGAACTTTACTTTTTTTTTTACTTATTATAATGAATATTGGTTGTATAGATATAGATTGACTCGATTATAGATAGGTCCAGATCTCTAGATTAGTAGATTAAGTATAGAGTATAGTAAATGTATTACAGTAGGCCTATTATTAGATCTATGTCCTATGTCTATCTATCTAATAATCTAATAATTGATAAACTTTAGTCTTTAGTAATATTTAGACTTTATTCTAATAAAAACTGACTATATGCATAGCATAGGCTAGACTCGGCAATCTAGTCTCAAGATAGAATCATACTATTACTAGATCTTTTCGATTTATATATATAGATCTAGTCATCTAGACAATTAGATTATAGATCTAAATATACTAATGGAGAGATGATATGCGGTGTTAGATAATATCGTTGCACAAGAAACAAACCTGGGTTTTTTCTAAACTCTAATACTTGGTATGTAATAGTAAAACAGCACCTACCTAAATAAATCGTAACTAGAAATAAAAAACCTATATTTATTATAGTATATATAGGTCTGTGGTTGTATATTATATAGCCTTCGTAACTTCTTCTATAGAGAAATGCCTTTTGTAATTTCTTTTATTGAAAAATTGGGCTATTCGCCTCTGACACATATAATTTTTATGCTCAGCAACAAACCCCATTGAAGATTCTGTCGGAATAAGCTGCTGGCTGTTTTATTGTTGCATTTATTGTGTAAAGAAAGTACACAAACTTTAAAAAGCTCTATGGCAATAACTTGTACTCCATAAAAGTCTTTTTCGTCGTAGATTTCACTGTTCGGTCTAAACTAGTCTAAAAAGTCCCATGGTAAGCTATAAGCTACTTAACAATCGTCCATCAGCCAACAGTAGTTTCTGATGTTATGTCATTCCACTAATGTCAATGCTTTAGTTGGTCAGGGATTCTCACACTTTCGATGCAATGGAAAATTTTGTAACTTCGAAAAATTTAACGGAACACTTCCCTTCTTTTCATTTCTAAAATAACATTCAACAGATGAAATATCCAAACTAAAGGTTTATTTCGTTGTTACTTTTAGGATATCAGATTCAAACTTTTGTTTCTTCTATTGCTGGAACATGAAACGTTACAAAACCTATCTCTTGATTTAAACTCTTATCATTAATACAGTTTTAATATTTCCACGTAAGTTCATGTAAATATATGCCCATGAGTAAACCTTCTATGATTCGATCAAATGTGAACAAATACCAGTTATAGGCCTACAGCTAGTTCTGCGAAAGAGGCAGATTCATCAATTCGCAAAGCATATTTAGCGCAGGGTTGAACTGTTTGTTTGTTTGTAAAATGTTTGACATGTTTCGGATGTTCCTTCAGAGTTGAAGATAATTTACTTCCTAGTCCAAACCTCCGGGAGGGGAGGGAGGGGCACAAGACCATTAGCTAGGTCGCAACATGTGGGTAGTAGAAACCAATAGCTCGTTGCCACGTGGTGCAAACCTAAACTGTCTAAACTGTCCACTGGTTGCGACGTTGCTAGTCAGTGTTCAGGCATTTTATGACGATTGGTCTCGGATGGCAGCGGACAGGGTATGAACCCTGGGCCATCAAGAAGTCAGAACGACAGTCCAGCGCGCATTTGGCTAGTGCCTAGTAGACCTATCTTTATTACGTGGTAAAACACTATTACTTAATAGTTCATTGCATCCATATGTGTAGCAGTATGCTTGTTTAGAGCGTATGGCTCTTAGTTTTTGGCACAGTGTCTCTTCATTTGTATGAGCTTAGCCGATGCAATAGCTCACCTATGTCGAATTTTCATGATTATCCATTAAAACTCATTTGAAGTAGGCACTTTTTGAGTGAGTTATGTGTGCTATACTTACCATTCGACAGCTGCGCTGGCTCGGACACTTATCAAGCGCATGTCAAAGCCGATATTTTTTGGTGAGCGTAAAGGAGGATGGCTTAACATAGGTGCCTTTCTTAAGCGCTATAAAGGTCAACTTAGATGCCATTTTGCCCTCACTGGCATAGAGGAAAGTAGCTTGCAGCAGATTGCCTGCGTAAGTCACAGAGAGCACTCACGAAGGTTGCGGAACACATTTGAGGCTCAGAGGAAAGCCATATAGAAAACTTAAATATACCCCTAGCGGACAACGGCTTTGTTTGCATCAGATGTGGAAAAATATGCAGGTAGCAACTGGCTTTAAACTTCGGAATTGAAGATATTATACCATTCATTCATTAATGTGTACTAGATCTAATTACTTTTTCATGAAACGTCCATTCCTCGGAACACTGTTTGGGAACCTCGGATATAGAGTCCTTTGAGTAAACATGAGTAGGGATGACCTTAAAGTCTCCAGATTCTTTCTTTATTGACACTTGTACACCGGCATCTGTCATTTCTCTTGTCTACTGGCTCGTTGTCAGTCAGTTCATTAATACTGACAGTCCAGGTCAAGGTTGTTTAGAGGTTAATAATTACAAATGTGTAAGTAGGTCAGGTCTTTTCTAACTCTCTCTCTCTCTGTGTTATTGATTTGTAGTGTCTGTTTATAAATAGTTATAAATGGAAGCCGTAAAAAAGAAAGCGAAAACATGACCGTCCATGTAGGTATAAAATGGCGTCGCACATTCTTAGAAGACCTAGAATCCGTGGGCACCATCTGAGAGAGGCAGTTGAAATCACCTATGACTGATCTCTGTGGAAAGAGCTTGCCGCCCTATGCGCATTAGGACCTAAGTACATCTGGTTAGAGATTTATTTTTCCACTTTACCTTCATTTTAATTAGTATATGTATATATATATATATATATGTATGTATGTATATCTACAGTGGCGTCACTAGGCAGGTACGGGGGGTGCGGGCCGCACCGGGTGACACCCACCAGGATTGACACCCTAGTGGGAAAAATGCACTTTTCCAAAATGCAACTTAAAAAAAAATACTGCTTCGAATTTCTCTCAAAATTTAGTATCAAGATGTCCCAACCCTTCTTAATTTACTTCTATTTGACTTTATTATGTGTTGTAGACGCCAGGAGAAAGAGTTTCTGAAGCTCAGAAATGTAGAAAATGCTTGGCGCCAGGGGCTTCGCCCCGGAAAACTTTGAGTGAATTTAAGGCACTCCCCCAAACATCTGACCAGTTGAGTGGTGAACGTAACATATTTTGTTGCAATGTGTTGAAAAACACATAGGCGTAAGCCTCACGCACGCCATTCGACGCATAAGGCTGTAAGCTTTCTCCAGTCTAAGGCGACTTTCACAGCCCCTTCTCAGCAGGTACCCAGGAAATTCAGGACTTCTACTAAGGCTTTTTTAGACGAAGTTTTGCAGGACGTAAACCTGTTCAGTGCTTGATTTGTCTTTTCGGAAGCAGCTGAGAAACATTAGTAAGACCTTTTCCTTAAGAAGCTCTTAAATAATCTCTTGTAAAAATATGTTCAACTCAAGGTTTCACAATTCTATGATAGTACATTTTAAATTTATACAATAACATTTGATAAGCTCTCATCCAAATCACAAGAAAGATGATGCCTATCAAAGGCTATCCCGACAGGATCAGCGTCTGGTCTTTCGACTAGGGACCGGTCGCAGCCGAGTGGGACAGCATATGTACCGGGAGCTCAAAATTGGAACAGGTGAAATCTACCAAGAGGTCCGTACAAGACACTGGTCCCAAAAAACAACAATACAAAGAAAACTATATGGAAAACTCCCTGATTTTGGAAACCACCGAGCAGTTCATCTCATATATTAGTCTAGTCATCTGAACACTCCAGCATAATAATGAGAACGAAGAAGAAGAAGAAAATTTGATAAAATGTGAAAAACAACGACATTTAAAAATAGAATCGAAAACCATTTTTTGAGTATCAACAATTTATTAATTAGCTTACAGTTTTATTGTTCAAAATAAAGAAAGATGTTTGTTTTTGAGGGGAAGATTATTTTTTCCTGGGGGGGGGGGGTGACACCCAGAGCTTACCGCACCGGGTGACACCGATCCTAGTGACGCCACTGTCTATCTATCATAAAGCTATCTGTCTATTTCTCTTTCAAAAATCATTTTGCATATTTAGAGATACTTTACGTTTCAGTGAATTTGAAGTATTTAGCTTGAGTCTATTCCTTTATGTTAAATAGCAATAGTTAGGTCTGACACAGTAAAGTCTGACTTAGTAATTACGGGCTTGTCTATGTCAAAATCTAATTAAGACTCGCTCCTCCAACATTCACTCAGGTGAACCAACATTTCCAAGCAAACTAGAGAGATCTGTGGCTGGAAGCTCATCCTTCTTTAATGTTCTACAGCCCCTGTCTAATTGAATTAATTTAACGTGTTCTCCAATGGCTATGTTTAAGAAGTCAGTCCCACTCTAAACAACATTACACCAGTCTACGCGAGACTTAATCTCTCTCTCTCTCTCTCTGTTGCCAACTAAATAAAAAAAAGGATTGAGGTAATATTACAACACTATCGCGATACGTGACAGATGATCTACGTAGAAACTCTTCTTTTATTACCACTGATAAGTTTTCCACCTGTTTTAAAATAAGTTTTAAGTCACAGTTGAAAAATCCAATATACTCACCATATCACAACTAGTTTGTGCTAAAAAAAAAAACGTCAGAGGTTAGATCATGGTCATGTGAGTCTGCAGTGCTAAAACAAAATGTCAGAGGTTAGATCATGGTCATGTGAGTCTGCAGTGCTAAAACAAAATGTCAGAGGTTAGATCATGTTCATTTGAGTCTGCAGTGCTAAAACAAAACGTCAGAGGTTAGATCATGTTCATTTGAGTCTGCAGTGCTAAAACAAAATGTCAGAGGTTAGATCATGTTCATTTGAGTCTGCAGTGCTAAAACAAAACGTCAGAGGTTAGATCATGATCATTTGAGTCTGCAGTGCTAAAACAAAACGTCAGAGGTTAGATCATGATCATTTGAGTCTGCAGTGCTAAAACAAAACGTCAGAGGTTAGATCATGATCATTTGAGTCTGCAGTGCTAAAACAAAACGTCAGAGGTTAGATCATGTTCATTTGAGTCTGCAGTGCTAAAACAAAACGTCAGAGGTTAGATCATGATCATTTGAGTCTGCAGTGCTAAAACAAAACGTCAGAGGTTAGATCATGATCATTTGAGTCTGCAGTGCTAAAACAAAACGTCAGAGGTTAGATCATGGTCATCTGAGTCTGCAGTGCTAAAACAAAATGTCAGAGGTTAGATCATGGTCATGTGAGTCTGCAGTGCTAAAACAAAACGTCAGAGGTTAGATCATGGTCATGTGAGTCTGCAGTGCTAAAACAAAACGTCAGAGGTTAGATCATGGTCATGTGAGTCTGCAGTGCTAAAACAAAATGTCAGAGGTTAGATCATGGTCATGTGAGTCTGCAGTGCTAAAACAAAATGTCAGAGGTTAGATCATGGTCATGTGAGTCTGCAGTGCTAAAACAAAACGTCAGAGGTTAGATCATGGTCATGTGAGTCTGCAGTGCTAAAACAAAATGTCAGAGGTTAGATCATGGTCATGTGAGTCTGCAGTGCTAAAACAAAACGTCAGAGGTTAGATCATGGTCATGTGAGTCTGCAGTGCTAAAACAAAACGTCAGAGGTTAGATCATGGTCATGTGAGTCTGCAGTGCTAAAACAAAACGTCAGAGGTTAGATCATGTTCATTTGAGTCTGCAGTGCTAAAACAAAACGTCAGAGGTTAGATCATGGTCATGTGAGTCTGCAGTGCTAAAACAAAACGTCAGAGGTTAGATCATGGTCATGTGAGTCTGCAGTGCTAAAACAAAACGTCAGAGGTTAGATCATGGTCATGTGAGTCTGCAGTGCTAAAACAAAACGTCAGAGGTTAGATCATGGTCATTTGAGTCTGCAGTGCTAAAACAAAACGTCAGAGGTTAGATCATGTTCATTTGAGTCTGCAGTGCTAAAACAAAACGTCAGAGGTTAGATCATGTTCATTTGAGTCTGCAGTGCTAAAACAAAACGTCAGAGGTTAGATCATGTTCATTTGAGTCTGCAGTGCTAAAACAAAACGTCAGAGGTTAGATCATGTTCATTTGAGTCTGCAGTGCTAAAACAAAACGTCAGAGGTTAGATCATGTTCATTTGAGTCTGCAGTGCTAAATGATGCACACAAAATATCACTTAAAAAAAAAAGACGAAGCTAATCAACACTTCCTTTATTTTCTACACCGGATACACCAAAAATCTAGCTATTTATATAGAGTTTTTCCGCCATGTATGCAAATCTCCGATACGACTGTGGCGTGGTGTGTCTATTGTCTTTAAACAAAAATCTCATAGCTTCTCATGATGTTTTCGAATCGCTTTAGTCCCATCCCTAACAACACTTGATGTTAATTGTTCACTGTTTTACCAATTGACAGTTCACATTCTGTGTTGGTGGGTTGTTTCGTGACGTTGGAGGACCTTTTGTACATGTACAAATGAAATCTATGACTTCTTCAAAGCGATACATAACTTAAACTATTGATTCACAAACCGAAGAACTGTCAAATAATTAACGTCAAAAAAGATCTTTAAAGATCTATTTCCAAAACAACTGGGGGGAGGATCATAAAAGATTGCCCAGTTAAAAAAAAAGGGATAGTTTAGGAAGGTGAGATGTTCAGGCGTAGAATAAACTGTGGACGCTTCATCAAACTTAGCCGGCGGCTAACTTTGAACTTGTCCCAACCAAGAGTGCACATTTGTGTCTCGCTCGACTTGATTGAAATTTTCATCCTACGACCTTCTCTTTGTTTTCTTATGTATAGGCTTCAAAATGTTCTTGCAGATAAAACATTATTCTTATTTATAGAAAAAAGAAATGAAACAAATTTTATTATGAAATCATCGTAATGGATTAAGGATCCCATGTAACACTATTTTTAAGAGTAATTTTAGTTCTAATGAAATCTCAATAAAATAAAATTAAAAAAAGAATAGGACTTAGGATTAGTACAAATTAGCCTACTGAAAACACTTTTTTCCATAGTATTTTTTTTTTATTGAACTACATTTCTACATTTAAGTACCGGTATACGTCACTCTTCGTGGTAGGCCTACTGTATGCGTCTACTTACCGATCGATGCATACTGGTAATTATTTTTTTTAAAGTATATATGATACTATTTCTACATACTTTTTAGTTTTGTATTACGTTTTACAGAGTGAACGTACCCCCACAATCATATGTTTTTTTTTATTCAATTCCACACTACCTAAGAAACAAAAAATCCCAGAAAACTATTACAGGGGTATTGAACAGGTCCTACGGGACCGTGTCACCTTATCACGCTTTACTGTCCTGTACATAGGGGCCCACTCCTTTTCAGGACCCTAACGCTTAGAAACGTTGTTATGGGTTATGAATTGATTAAAACTAATATTTTTAACTTAGACTTTTAAGTAAAACTTTTTTAAATGTAGCGCGCGTGCGTCAGCATGTTAGTGCAGTTGACCAGAACGAGCTGCCGTCAGAAGGACACCAACTTGGCCATGACTGCCCTGGGTTGTGACAAACATTCTGATAAACGTGACAGGAGGCCCTAACCGTTCTAATTTAGTACGCAATTACCGCGAATATGTAGGTGTTTATGTATGTATGGCCATGAGCAACCAGTCTGACGTACATATACACGAGCATATATTCACGTGAACTGCTGGTTCAAATAATCTAACACTAAATTTCGTTGACATCTTAAAACGAACGTGTCTTTAGATGTGTGTGTGTTTCAACACATTGCAGTAGTAGACTATCTCAAGCAAGCGATACAAAGTGATAAAATACAACTACATATTATTCGCGTAACTGTTGTCATCCATGACCTATAGGGTCACCACACACAGAGACGCCAAAACCCACAACTTTCTACCCATTGACGCCACTGTCACAGACCAGCGTCACATGACCTCCATCTCCCCTTCACCATCCAGAAATAGCCGGACTGCGTCAATGCGTTAGTCGTCAACAGACCTCAGGACATTTGTCTCACAGAACTAGCACTGTCTTAGTTGGCAGTGTTAATCTATTCAAACAAAATTGGGCCTAGATCTAATTATCATAGTGGACTGTTAGCCCAATTCCTTGACAGTTAAAAAAAAAAAAAAAAGAACACATGGCTAAAATAAACAAAAACCAGGTAGCAGTTAAATCAGTGCAAACTTATCAATTAAGCTTCGTTTTGCATGAATTCTTACTACTGACGTCTTGTAATCCTTGTCTTACTGACGTCATATTCTTATTGTATAATGTACAGACTTCTTTCAAAAAATATTCGCGTCAGATCCATGTGTTAATCCAATCGTTAGACAACTAAAACTGTACCGAGTCTTTGGTTTTGCTTAGCTAGAGGAATTTTAACATATCGCGCCAGAAAGTCACCGTTTACGAGTCTGTTACAAGCAGGGCCGCCGCTACCTATTGTGCAATGTGTGCATTGCACGCAGGCGGCCGAATGTAAGGGGCGGTCAAATCATTTCCAAGAAACATTTTTCTTTAAATTTTTGGTTTAATAATTAAAAAAAATATATTTTATTTAAATTCTATCTGATTCCATTATCCTTTAAAAACTGGAGGGAGTGGTGGGGGAAGAGTTTTAATAGATAGTAATAGATCATTAATATTAGCCTATTAAAAATTCTCTCTTCTTACTAAGAGAAAAAGGCCAGAAGACGCTTAGCGCCGAGTCCCGCCCAGAATCAAACCCTTTGCTGACTTGAGCGAAAACCTGCCGAATCTTCGATTCTATCTCCATGAAGAAACTTTTACAATGCTTACAATTTATGTAGGCAACACAATTCCTGGAAAAAAAAACTGACCATAGACATATTCTATATAGCTATGTGAAACTGACTCATTTTAGTGAAATTTCATTACCTACATTTGGATTCTATACATAGTGTTGAAAATATAAATGAAAAATAAAACCTAAAAAGTGTGTTAAAATTAAAACCTATTTTACTTTTTTACACTACATTCTTAAAAAAAATGCAAAGTTAAAATTGAAAATAAAACATCTTAGAGGGAATGGGGATATGACAACGATGCGAATAGGAAAAGAAAAAGGAATGGTACAAAAATGGATTTAAATCAAAGAGCGCTTTAGGTATAGTGTCCAGATCAGTCTTAATGAATTTTTTTTCTAAAATAAAAAAGGGGGGGGGGGGGGCGGCATTTTTTAACTTCGCACGCAGGCGGCCACAACCCTCGCGGCGGCCCTGGTTACAAGCGCACCTCTTTTGGCGTGAATTTCTTTTGGTTCAATGCTTTAGCATGGTGCGCATATTTTCATGGAGGTTATGGCGTAAAAGAACTAAATACTTCAGAGAGCAATAGCAACGAGAGAGACATGAGAGAAACTAGAGAGGGAGAGAGACGAGATGGAGGGAGAGAGACGAGATGGAGGGAGAGAGACGAGATGGAGGGAGAGAGACGAGATGGAGGGAGAGAGACAAGATGGATGGAGAGAGACAAGATGGAGGGAGAGAGACGAGATGAAGGGAAAGAGACGAGAGAGAGAGAGCGAGATAGAAAGAAGACGGCATGAATCTATCTCTCTCTCTCTATATATATAATTCTCTTCTTCGCTCAAGAGTTTGGACGAGAAGAAGAAGTAAAGGAAAGATCACTCTTTTATTTCTGCGGGAGAGTTGTCCCACGAACTTTACGAGCCTTGCGTGTAGCGAAGTCTTACAGTGTATCATGAAAATTTTATTTCCTACATAGATAACGCTCAATATCAACAAGCAATGAATGTTTCAATCTATCTACGAGAATTGTTGAACTAAAGTAATTCTTCATTAGTTTGAGGCCCGAGAAGCTTCTTTCACCAGATTACACAATTACGGCTAATGCATAATGCCGTTTTTATTTATCGCCCGTAGGACAAGCGTTTTCCATATTGAATGACACCCCAAAGTGACATTTTTTTTCTATATATTTCATGAGATTTGTATGAGTTTTCAAAAGATTTTTTATAATTTCCGGAGATTTCCATGACTTTTTCATATATTTTGCTATTTCAGGAGATTTCCAGAAGCTCCTTGAAAATTAGACGGCCGCGAGAAATCTGTTATACGTTATAAAATGGTTTAATTTAATAATGTACACATAGAATTAGTGCGGGTCCTATAAAAGTGTGGGGCACACTGCGGTCGGATAGGTTGCTGTGGCCTATGGCCGTCCCTGCAAAATAGCGGCGTATGCTCGTGACCTCCGTGACCGTACGCCGCCGGTCGACTAGTATATATATATAATATTCTAGATCTAAAAATTCTTTTTTTTAATTCACCAATCTGTCTTTTTAAAAAAGAAAATGGCTGCGCCCTTGATACGAACCCATTACAAACAGATCATATCCTTTATTAAAGGTTCATTTGCCATTTAAATCTAAATTAATCTAGATATTATAATATAGATCTTTATGTCTCTACAAATACTACTATTATAGTCTATACTACTCTTATATACCTATATAGAATCTAGACCTAGATCTACTACTAATGAATTTAAATTTGTACACTAATCACTAAACTAAACTTCCATTCGAAAAAAATCTCTAGCTAGCTAGATCTAGACTATTCTAGACTAGACAGTGACTAGAGCTAGATCTAGTTTTATTCTACTTTATTCTAGTAGTACTACAGATCTACAATAGTTAGCAATTTTTAAACTGACTTTACTTTTAATCAACTTACTTTACTAAATTTTATTGATATTAACTAAGTTAATATTAATAATATTATCTTTTTTTTTTAGTTATTATTGTTATTTAACTTATTTTACATCACATTTTGAAATAACAAAAAAAAAGTACAGTTATAGGCTACTTAATCTGAAGTCAATGAAGTATTTATGATTTTATTTAATAATATATAATAAGTATATATATATATAATAATTTTTATTTATATAATAGCTTTTTACACTGAGGAAGACAACTTCAACAACACAATTTAAAAATTTAAAGCTATTCCTGAATGTTTAAAGGCATATATATTGCCAATCAAACTTAAAACTTTTTAGAATTATACATCAGCAGAATTGATACTATAAAAGAAATCATTAATGTTTCAAGGGCTGAAAATTGTATAAATAATTTAGTCACACTGTAGTGGTAGAAACCATTGACAGTATAGAGTATAATCACTATAATCTATCCTATCCTAATCTGTCCTATCTCTGAATTCAAACCTAGATGCTTTCTTGCAGCCATATCCATAGGCTTCATGATTCAACCCTGAGATAAATCAGGATCAGCTTATGATCCATTGGCAGCTTGCAGCTACTCCCTGGCATAGACTGTGATGCTTCTGATCCCAAACTGTATATTTGCACTTGCCTTTCCTTTGAACATTTCATTCAGCTCCCTGGAGAGGGCAAACTGGTGTGTTGGCGACATTGTTCTCACAATATCTATTGCCAAGACAAGGCATTCATCTCATTACTATGAGATGATCCATAACTGCTTTGCGAATGAAGGAGGCCATAAAAATCTATATATATCTATCTAACATGTATGATATATATCATATTTATCATGATAAAATGCTCTGCTGGGCGTCATGCAGACTACCTAGCAGCATAGTAACAAATTTTCATGTTTTCTATCAGCTTTAAACATTTTCTTAAAGAATTCAATTAATAAAACTAAACAGACTTAAGATAATCTTCTAATACTTTTATTGGTGGATACTTCTACAGCTAGTGACAAGGGCTGCAGCTGATTTTTCTCTTGTTTGTTGTAAGATGTTTTCCATGTTTCGAATGTTCCTTCAGAGTTGAAGATAATTTACTTCCTAGTCCAAACCTCTGCAGGACGACGGGGGATGGGAGCGGGCAGGGTTTGAACCCAGGACCATCGATAAGTCCAAATGACAGTCCAGTAAGCAAACTGCACGAGCAGGCAGCCAATCTGATTTAATTTTCTTTTTTATGTAGCAGGTCTGCATTATCCCTGTGGCTCACCAAAATATCTGCATCTCTCATCATGTCTCCAAAAAATAAGGTAGGCTATCATGTTTTGTAGTTGTGATATAAATTCCTGGTCTCCCTTTGTTGTCTTTGTTTTTCCAACTTCTCTGACTTATCTCAGATAATGAAAATTTTACTACTACCATTTAAAAGCTACAACATCTGTATTATGAAAATCTTTTGATTCTTCTGAAATAAATAACAAGTTTCTGTCTGTCCACTAAATAAAATGACATGCTTAACTCTTTCTCTCCTAATTGAAGAGACCATTGTTGATTTGACCTCATTAAATTAAATTAATAGTTAATTTTATAAACTTTATTTTGTGTTATATAAAAAGAGCATGCATTCCCCTTTAATTCTATACCAAATAAAACATTTTCCAAAAACAAACAACAAAGCTATTGATGCTTAATCCTAACAGGGTAGTGAAATAGTAATGAGCAAAATGAAGAATTTAGTCGAAACGTGGAAAAACAATTATGGAGAGAAAGAGTTAAGAAGTAAAAGAGTCTTTGATTTATGAACTTTGTTATAAAGAGAAAAGTTTTAACATAGCATAAAAATCTTATAACCGCACTTTCAATTATGCAGAGAAACTTTGAAAAAAATACATTGGTAACAATATGTCTTTATCACATTTTTCCAATAAATAACTTTTTTTTTTTTTTTTTTTTCATTAGCGCATGGACAAAACATTTTCTTTTATATCCAAAATCTTTTTTTTTCTTCCAGACCACCTGATGTTTGCTTGTCCCCAGATAACTCTATTATAATGTGTTGGCACCCAGAATCTGAACATCCTTATGAACACACATTAGTAAGTAGTGATACTGCTCATTTTTCTTATTATATTTTTGGACTAAGACCTATGTAAAGATTTTTCAACTTTTCAAAAGCACCAGAAAGAATGAATTTTAAAAAATCGTGTTAATTTAACATTTATTTTTAACTTGTGTCACATGAAATATCAAATGCAGTCAATGTCTTCAATTATTCATCTTCATAAACAGCTCCAAGAATTATTTTTTAATATGAAACCCAATTGTATGCTAATAATAGTACTAACACTGGAAGACCATAAAACCATTAACAGAAGAGGGTTTAAGCTTCGAATTTTGGTAATATTTTACACCCAAAAAATCCTTTATAAGCATCCTATTTTCATTGCATTTAATGGAATAATTATGTAGGCTATTCATTTACCAAAATAAGAATTATCTTTTTGCACTGCCTCTGAGAGAAATTAGCCTCTTTAAACTTATATCTAGTTGTGTGAGTAAAGGAGAGTGAATACTGTGAAATGCTTTGCTATTGGGGTGGAAGGGATGATTTCCATTTAACCATTTCAACTGTGCAGCATGACTTATTGATTGAAGAATATGAAAGCTTTTGTAATGGCATAAATGCTTCATTTATATAGCTCTGCAATTGAATATTTTTTATTAAGCTTATATCAACTCACTCTGTCAATCTATCTGTGTGTCTTTCTGTCTGGCCAAAAGTTTGTATGTTATTTCTTTTGCATAATTATTTCTTTTACCTGACAACACAAGAATCAATAATTAAACAATTTAACCAATTAGTTAATAAACTTTGGTGATAAATGATTTAGTTTCATATCTCAAACAAGGGAAATAAATAGTACTTGACTAAATTGTTTGTTTAAGCTGAATTAGTCCCCTTTATTTTAGCTTGTTGTCTTAGTGAACACAATTATGAAATAGAAACAATAGATAACTATACAAACTTCTATGTTCATAGGCTCTTCGCTAGCAGAGTGGTTACTGCGTTAGCTGGCAGGGGAAACCTGGGGAGGCCTTTGCCCACAATTGAATTCAGGTCGTTCCCCCTTTTTAAAAAAAACATTTGAAAAGCAATGACCCAGTTACCTTGTTCTTTCTCCCCCTGCCCCTTTCCAACTGGTCCAGACAAGTGATAGGTTCATAGCGTATTGAAATTGTACTAAACAAAAACAATTGGTAAAAAAATATTTCTTGTTTAACAGATTTTTTATTGTTAGTCTAGATCTATTACAAATTTAATTACATGACTGATCCAAACTAATTGATACACTTAATTCACTTAATATAAGCTTTGTTTTTTTTTTTTTAAAAGTATTTTTTTGTTTTTCTTGTTTTTAAAATCTTATTGCAGTTATAGTAATACATTTCATAACTTGAGATAGTAGGTGCCACTAATTAATTAACAATGAACTGGGATTCAAGTGAGTGAGATATGCAATTCATCAGTTTGACTCTCTGGCTGTTTTCAGCTGTGCTCATTGGAATGAGAGGTTCAAGTCAACTAGATCTGGTTTTGGGTGCAGTAGATAACCTACAATACCTCACAACATTTGCTATATAACATCTGCTAATCCAATTAGTCCATTGGTTGACACGTCTAATGCAATGTGTGTTTGGCACTCTATTTCTGAAAGCATGATCACTTTTGTAAGCAACGTTCTTGGATTAACTAAAATGTTTCAGATAATTATTCTTTTATTTTCTGCTACAGCCTCTTATTCGGGATAAAACAGAAGTTGAGAATGTAAGTCATCTTTTATTTCTAATTTATTTTATTATGCTTTATCTATATAGCTCTGCAACTCTGCAATTTAATCTTAAGCTAAATTTTAATAGTTAAGTAATTCTTTTATCAGCTTTTAGGAGAACAAAAATTTGGAACCTTGGCAATGCACACTGATCTTGAAAATGGCTCCAAGGATTTTTTTTCCAGAAATTTGAAGTTTATTTATATCTTTGGGGAAAAAATGCTAGCTAATTGGCCTTACAGGGAAAACTCTGGTTTTACTTACAATTTTTTCAAATTTAATTATCTTTAAATTAAATTTGGTCTGGAGAGCTAGACTATCTATATATTGAACACACATCAGTGGAAATTTACAATTATATTCACTAAAGAGTTAAAGAAACAAACAGAGTTCCAAAGCATTTTGCGCAGTGTGGCAGTGTCTTACCTAGAAAGCTGTCAAGTCAAGACTACTGTCTTTTAAAGTTTCTAGTCTGGATCTATATCACCAAACTAGAATATTCTATTTTTATACTACTGTCTTTTAATGTTAACATGTCTGGAGCATGTATTTTATTTACTTTGAGTAGATTTTTACATGCTGTAACCATGATTGTTTGGAGGGAAAAGGAAATGGGAGGGGGGAATCAGGGCATGGTACAAAAAATAAATTTTAGATTTTTAAAATCTATCATTCATTAGTTATAGAGAGCAAAGTAATCACTCTTACAGAAATTCATCTTTATAAAGTAGGAATTGTCAAAAAAAACAACAGCCTTTTTGTGTCTTGTTTAAAAAATACTTATTACAATAATAGAAATATATTCCAGTACTTAAAAAGGTAGTTGCCACTAATTGATTAACTGTAAATAAAATCTAGCATGATCTGTTAATAAATATATATTTTTTTTAGCTCATTTATCAAAAACATCAAATGTCTGAGGCTGACATATTAGTAAAATAGATTTCTCACTCATTATCTGCATGGTGATTCTATTTTTGTTCCACAAGAGTGTGTGGTTGTAATATAAAAGCAGTTAACCTTTGTTTATAGCACTGTTGAAGTTTTTTTCATTTGTTTATTTATTCTCTAAGCCTCACAATGAAACTATAATGTTCAATTACTCTTACAATACATTTAAAAAAATTAATTACCTATGACCACTTGATTTTCAGACTGACTCAGTACTAAAGGTCCAGCATCTGATAGATGAGAAATTAAAAAACAGACCAGATGGGCCAACAGTCAATGAACTCTCTGAGTTGTTCTATACAACGAAACATCAATTTTATAGACGGTACAAAAGAGATTTTAAAATGGCATTAAGAAAGAAATTGAGTTTAAGTTTCAATTTTCAAACCCTTATTCTATCCTTTTTGTTTTCAGAAAGCGCCATGAAAAAAAGACAGAGATGATAAAATACAACCCAAAAGATAGAGAAGGTTTTTAATTAAAAAAAAAATACTAAATAAAAATTGCATTTCTTACTTTTTTTATATACATTGGAGAAGGGAGACAATAAGTTAATGTATATCAATGTTATATTTATATTAAGGGAAAAACACATTTTAACATACTGGCCTGCTTTCAGCATATTAGGTCATTTCTTCATAATCTTAAGGTACACTATTCAACATATGTTTACAGTATACTAGGTTATTTATCTGTGATATTATGGTACACTGTCTCAAGAAAAAAATTTCAACAATATGTTTTCAACTTACTAGGTCATTTATTCATACTAATATGGAACACTATCCTAAGAAAATATCAAAGTGTTAACATTTGCTTTTAGCATGGTAGGTCATTTCTCCATAATCTTAAGTAAAACTATCTAAAGAGAAAGTGCTCTATAGACTATGTCATTTCTCCTGTATTTACTTATCTTAGAAATTTTAGACGTTTCTTGAAAAGAGAAGATAGTGACATCTAACATGCATGCATGTGTTAATCTAGTAGTGCATGTTAGAGACTTAAAACTCTGCTAAGTTATTGGTTTTCCTGGCTAATTCAGGCAATCCATTCTAATGGCACCAGAGAAGAAGCACTTGTATGTATTTATCCTAGCAAAAGGAATAAGAAATCTGACCAAATGAAAATAAATATAGATTTAAGTCTTACATAGATGATTTGCAAAAATAAAGGACATCTGATTTTTGGTTCAATTTGTGATTTTCCATTTTACTTCTTCATGAAGGCTTCAAACTTTATTTGAAATCTGTATTATACTTTTGTAGACCAGGAACTATTATTTCCCCCCCTCTCCTCAAATAAATTTTGTTTCTTCTTTAATAATATATTGACATTGTCGTTACTGTTGTTATTCAAATATTGACTTACATATTTTAGTTTTATATTAAAAAATACTGTTATGGTATTAACCTAAATGAATATTTTTGTTTCCAGTGGTTAAAAGAGTAGCTAGCATGCAGAAACTTCGTCATGATTCTTTCATTGGATTTCTAGCTTTCATATAAACAAAAAGTTACCCCAGCCCCTCCCCCAAATTTTTACTAAGGGTCATGACTGCTTCTGTAACAATTACAGTAATGCACTGTTCATAAATTCAAACACAAAAAACAAACAAAAAAGCAGCATCACTTTAAACATTTTTATTTTTTTGTACTTCTCATCAAATTGGAATACAGGAGCATTTAAATTAGCCTTTTTTTTTTAATTTAAATTTTTCTGCAGTAGACATTACCAGTCTAGCATCTTATGACACTTAAAACATGAAAGTAAGCATCCAATCATAGAATGACTCATTAAAACAAAATATGTACACAACAAACAATGTATTCTATTTTAGTGTGTTATAACAGTGGGACTAATGTTGCTTAACTCTGTCTTGCTGTCAAGCAGCACTAGAGTGAACAAATCAAATAGCTGCTAAATATTGAGCCAATAGAATAGCTATTTACACAGAATAAAGGATTTAATTTCAATAACTAAGATGACTTCTCTCATCATATTCTTGATTGAAAAATCAATGTACAAAGGCCACCCTACAACTCCATTTAAATATAGTTCAGCTTTGAAAACAGAAGAAAAAGAACATTACATTCCAACCATTGCAAAATGAAACTCGCTTGTACCAAACAGCTGGGTTCATTAGTGCCAATAGGATTCAAGAGTAGGTTGGACTAATGATTTACATGCTGTAAAGACACTACATTAAACCACTTTGTATGTACAAACTCTATTCAGTAGACAAATGTACATAACATCACACAGTAAAATGTTTGCCACAAGAATTCATTTAAAACTTTTAAAAATTATTTTCAAACATTGTATATACACTTTCTAATAATCATACATCCCATATTACTTAATTATATATTATACATACACCTAATGACTTAAGCTAGGCATTACCAAAAATAAGTAAGAAAAAGAACTCTAAACCAAGCACTAAGATCAAAATAGACTACATGTCTTGTGAAAAGTTTTTAATTAACTTCTTTTGTAACAAAAAATATCTTTTACCATTGAGAATGTAAATTACATAGAGAAAAAAAAAGAGGAAGATACATATTATTTTCTATTGATGTTGACAGCTTTGTGTAGCAATAAAATTGTTGAGAATCATTTAATTTCAAGATTGATTCATAAGAAAAATTTTGAAGAATGTTTTTCCAAAACTTTATTTTTTTTTAAAGTTTTAGATTACTTTTTAAAAAAAAAAAAAGGAAAACCATTCATCTTATTTCAGATGAAATTGCTACACCATCTAACAGCAATCATTTTGGTCCATTTGAATGAAATTAACAAATACTTGTATATAAAATTTAAAAACTTTTTAAACTAATGCAATTTGTACTAGATTCAATGATACAAGATTATGAAGGATGTTCTTATCATCCATGAAAGAAAAAGTTTTTGAGAAAGTGTTTTAAAATCCTGTTCATTAACTTTTAATAGACAACAGGCACTTTATAGACATATATATGTATAAATTAAAATATAAAAAACTATATATCAATATTTTTTGTTGAAACAGTTCACTTTTGACTAAAGTAGTAATTAGAATGTTGTTGGTCTACAGTGATAAGAACAGTAGATCATGACTGCTACTCATGACTGTTGAAACATTTCACTTTGATGAAAGTGGTAATAAAAATGTTTAGTCTACAGTAATAAGAAGTCAAATGTTAAAATATAATATAATAATGGTTCTCTTTGTGATTTCTCATTGTCCTTTTTTGTCCTGTTTTCTCAGAAAATTTTGAAAAAAATCATTTAACAGAAAAATAATAACACTATAAATTGTTTTCCTTTTTTCCCCCCATTAACTAAACAGCACCTATCAGAAATAATAGTTATGAAAAATTTAATGGATTAATTTGAAAATACAAAATAATACACAGAATAGTGGAAGTGAAATAATGAGGAAATTTAAAACTGTACAAAATGGCTGGCAGTTGCAATAACTGAAACAAAAATGAATAAATATCTAAATTTGAAAAAAAACATTCAGATAGCAAAAGCTAAATATTATTTGTGTGTACGAATCACTAAGCATAAAAAAAACAAAAAACAACAACACTGTATAGTCATATAAATAGTACACAGACCAAAGAATAGAAATTAACAAGAACAAAAGTTTCCTTCAAACAACTTTGAACAAATAGAAAGAAAACAGTGCACAGCAAAATAATTGTCAACAACTTAAGAAGTTTGACACAAGCACCTTGAACTTAGTGGTTCACTTTAATGTAGACTTCTAACTCTAGTGAATGAAAGGAAGTATTTGTATCCTACCATTTTATAAAGCAACACATGTGGCAACATAAATGATCATCACAATAATACACATATAGTACACAATTTACAACTTGTTCAGACTCGAGTTCTAGTATCTGCTCCTGTTCTCTGGGTATTGAGTTGATGAAGATGCTGCCTTGCTGCTCTTACCATTCGAGCTTTGAACATGATTCTGTCTGTGTGAGGGTGTTGAAGCTGCTGGAGATGGACGGTGATGTGGTGGTCTAGGTAGTGGCGGGGGCGGAGGGGGTTGGTCTTCTGGAACAATGTTCCCACTCACAACTACTGTTTGCGACTGCAACTGTGATTGTCTATGAGAGGGAGGATAGTCATAGAATGTGTGATTCGTTGATGATTGTGGTAGTGATGGGGATGTAACAGATGTTAAAAGAGATAAGCTGGTAGCCCTTGTCAAAGGATGTTGAAGATTTGAGTGCAACGTTGATGAAGGTGGCGGTTGATGTGTGTAAGAAAGTGGCAGGCTTGGCAACAAGGTACCATTAAGCCCAGGAAATGCTGACGAAGTGTCTCGTTCCCTACCATGGGACATTCCAGGGGACTGAATAGTTAATGATGTTGATGTAATGTTTGATTGCTGGTGATAGTTGTAACTAGAACTTTCATTCACACTTGATGCTGTAGTAAAAAATAAAACAACATCATTAGGGTTTACAATACCAGAGCAGGACTTCTGTTAATAATAAAAACAATTCCTATTTTAAAAAAAAAAATCTACCATTACCATGAAACACTCGTGATGTAGTTACATTTAAATTCAGAGGTGCTGCTGGAGGCAGAGGAGGTGGGGGAGGTACTTCATCATTCACAGCTTCATTGGATGATACTACTTCTGACTCTTCCCCTATTAAAAAAAAGATATATCTTCTTATTACAATAGCTTGACATTTATAAAGAAATGAATTATGTGAAAGTAAAAGTCTTAAAAATAGATACATTTTGCCTATTCAGGTCATTATCAGCAAATTAATAATTGCACATGTCAATATTTATTTAAAAAATGTACAAGATAATAATATCAAAATAGTGATAAATACACTGAAAATTGCATTAACCTTGAAATTTCAGTATGAAATCTAGCAAGCTAAGTATTTGTATAAATAATGTATATTTAAAAAAATTAATTTAAAAAATACAAATTTTCTCACATTTAGATCAACCTAAAAACATGCTGATTAAACTAGCAATTAAATGCTTATGAGTCAAATCTTCACTCTGGTAGATCTTTTCTATCAGCTGTTACCAAATGACATTATGTAAAAAAGAAAAGTGTTACTTTATGATACATTTTTACAAGCTCGCTATGCCAGGTAGCTCAGTAACTATTATAATTTCAAGATACATCAACACCTATGAAATTTAAAAAAAAAAATATTTGATATTTTAACATTTAAAATTTTAAGTTCATGTTTATAAAATCTGATGAGCAGAGTACACATGGGGCAATTCCCTTCACTCCATTCTTGCTAACTTGAAACTGCCTTTTTTTTTTTTTTTTTTTTTTTGTCAACAACTTTGCTTCTTTTTCTTGCAAATCATATTAACTGTTCTTTCGTATTTAGCATTTTCTCTTTATGTATAGCACAACATAAAAAAAAAATAAATTAAAAAAAAAGCAACAACACATTGCTTGCATGGCAGAGACGATTCCTAATGAACTGTTCTGTCCACACTCACCGTTGTGTCTTGAGGCAGGATGAGTAGAATGTAGATGATATAGTGGTAGTGCAGTGCCAGAAGAATAGAATGAAGGATGAAGTGGAGGGGGTGGTGGTGGAGAGGATGGATAGTTCAGCCCCTTCAATCTTTTTGCCTCTAAGCCTAAAAGTGTTGTAGCAGAAGTAAGCAATAGGTTTAAAGTTGTTTCAATGAAGAATTAGTAACACCTACAAACATTGAAATAGAATTTTTTTTTTTAAGATGTATCATTTTGAGAGATATCTTGTACTTAACTAAAAAAAAACAACAACACTAGTAACAAACCTTTGACTTTCTTATTCACATCCTCCCCACAATCTTCAAGGCCAAACTCTAAACGAAGTCTCTCTGAAAGACTTAACTGTTTCTCTGTTTTTGGCTTCTTTTTATTTTCACCTGGGAAAATTTAAAATAAACAAGAATCTGCACAGATAAACAATTTTTTATGTCATTTTTTATATACATTTTGTCCATACTCATCGTTGTGTCTAGAATGAAGGATGAAGAGGAGTGGGTGGTGGTGGAGATATATTTATATATATCTTTGGCAATTAATTCTTGTCAAATGCAAATCAATTATACTACTCTTTGAAGCAGAAAATTTAGCTAATCATTTCAATGATAATTTAACTTATTTAACTCTTTCTCTCTGGAATGATGCTCCTTTCATTAATTTAAAACAGCCTTTCTGTCGGATGATGTGCCCATTTTTGATGCTTTAAAACTCATTTGTTTTGTTTTTTTCAGCCTAAATGTTATTAATTGCTTAAAACTTAAATCTAGAATAGTTCTCCATTGTTTAACAATGAAATTTTGTCCTTTTCACCATGTTTTTACAGATTATGATATATTAACAACTGAGTTCTTTAGCACAGAGACAAGTGTGAGACTGCATATTGTCTCCCTTCCTCTAGCTCCTAGCCATTGACTACATAATGAGTAGAGCAATGAATCAGACTACCTTCAGTATTCCAATGCGTGAACAAAACAGAATGACAGACTTCCCCAATTATGTTGCTCTACAAATAAATACAAGAAATGACGGAGAACATAGTAGAGAGGCACCCAAAATTGGCCTCCGAATAAACCTGGATAAGACTAAAATTGTGCAAGTGGGATATAAGGGAAAGGGTGCCCCCGTCAGACTTGAGAGTCAGAGCTTGAAGAGTTGGAAAAGTTCAGATACATTGGCAGCAACATAACAAACGGTGGAAATGCATACCATGACGTAGTCGAATAGGAAAGGCAGGGAGCATTTTCCAAAGGCTGCCTAATTTGACAAGCCAAACCATTTGACTATAAACAAAAATACACCCTCTTAACACAATCATCATCCCAACAGCAACATATGCATGTGAGACATGGAAGTCATTTGCCAAATTGAGAAAAAGACTAAATGTGGCTCAACAAAAATGGCAAAGAAGGATTTTAGAACTCAGTTATGAAGATCAGGTCTCAAACAAGGAAATCTTATGCAAAACTGGGAGTCGACCACTTAGTGAGGTGTGAGGTTTGCAGGACATGTTCTCTGACAAAATGAACTATGCATACCGAGAGGTATGAGGAAAGCGCAAATAGGGACGTTCTCGTATATATATATATATATATATATCACAAATAATATTTTCCGGTAACAACCAAGAGTTACTGAAGTTTAATCATAACATACTACAAATGGGCCAAGTAAATAATTCAGCCAGTATGTAAAAAATAATTACAGAGAGAAAGAGTTAATGACACATGAAAGAAAAGCACTGCACTTTAACTTCAAATTAGTTTATGAGTTTTAATATTACAATGTCAGTTCATTACAGACCTTTCTTTTCATCAGCTGATACAAAAAGTGGAAGAGTTGCTAGAGTTGGCATGTGTTGCTTTTTATGATTGGAACTCATCAAAGGTGACTTTGTTGGTGATACAGAAGATGATGTTGATGGTGATGATGCTAAATATTCTGACAATGTTGCTGACATTTTGTGATTGTGTACTAAAAATGAAGATGAACTGGATGTCTCTGTTGTTTTAGTTTCTGTAGCACAAGCTGGTTTTTCCTTTAAGCGTTTACGATATTCCAACAGACTGACCTGAACAGGAGAATAATAATAGAATTTAATTTTAAAAAAAAAGACATAAATGTTTAGAGAAATATTTGTTATTAAATAATACCAATTTCTTAAGCAAGTAAGTAAATAAAAAAAAAAAACATTAACAGACAAGTGTTACCTATGGAAATTCTTATAACTCAACTCTTAAAGAAGCTTTTTTTTAAAAAAAAATATAAATGTTTTTTTTGTGAACGGAATGTCAGTATGGATTAGTCACTAATCCATGAGTTTCCTTTTTATGCACAATTCCTTTCGACACATCTCAAAGTGTAAAAGGTGGATGATGTTAGAGATAATAAGGGAAGTAGATATTGTTTTTAAATGTTAACAACATTATATAAAACACTTTGGTCAACATTGTGACATGCTTATCTTCTCTTGGGAAAAATTGTTTTAATTCGGAAGTACTGTAATTCCTTATACATATATATA
The DNA here is from genome assembly GCA_030265305.1 of Biomphalaria pfeifferi. Lineage (NCBI taxonomy): Eukaryota > Metazoa > Mollusca > Gastropoda > Planorbidae > Biomphalaria > Biomphalaria pfeifferi. Next base: position 3,363,581 of record JASAOG010000025.1, read on the forward strand.
TATAATTTAATATATATATTTTGCATTTTGCAGATCTATTTTTAAGTTAAAAGGATATTATCAATCACAATGTAAGTGGTAGAGAAAGAAAAAAAAAAGCTGGGATCAAACCCAGCACTACTTTGTGTGTCATATAATTTACCACAGATCAGTGTATTTTTTAGGCTCTGAACTTGTAGTAGGTTATGTACATCTGGTTTTAACAAAACATTTCATAAATATTGTAGGCCTATATGTAAAACATTAGCACTTTTTATTTAATATGTTTATTTTTAATGAAAATTAAACAATTACAATATCAGATTTAAAATTAAGCATATGTTGAAATTTCTGAAGTCTACTACTAGATCCAAAGCTATTTATTACACATAGACTCAACATATTTTTTGTTCAATTTGACAATGTAAATCTAAAATTTATCTCTTGATTGTAATAATAGTTATAACAAATATTATTTATAGATCTATTTAAAAATATATAAATAGGGCCTTTTCAGAAATGTTATTTGTCTACATCAGATGTGGAATTCGCAGCTGGGTTTGCATGGTCATGTAAAACACTGCACTCATCCTTCTTCAGAATCCAAGACATTATTATTAGCCCAGAGTAAATATCTCTACTGACATTTTTACACTTTACAAATTTGGTTTTGACTCAATAATTTCTATGTTTAGTGATTCACTTTTCTATAGTTTAGATCTAATATTTAGATCACAGCCCTATAGAAAAAATTATACATTAAAATCTGAATGCTGTCTACATTTAGACTAGGAAGTTTTGAATCGAAATGGATCTGAGACATGGGTACCATACAGAAAGCAATTAAGATTTCTTGAACGCTTTCTCCAAAGATGTCAGTGCTCCATCATGGACTTATGGTGGCAATACAGCACAACAAACAGTGATGTCCTTGAATAGTTTAGAGAGACTTCTTATAGTTTGACAGTAACGATGGGCAGGGCAGATGAATGTATGCCAAAACAAGTCCTTTTCGCGATCCAGTCTTATCAAAACCAATGTTGGATCTAGATCTTTTTTTTTTTTTTTTTTACTTTGAAAAATTGTAACGATCAAACTAGAGTTGTCATGGTGTGGCCAACAAGCTAGTAATTTTTTTCTCAGCCATATAATTCAACTGTTAAATTTCTAGTAAAATAGAGCCTTTTTGAGATCCATGTCCAGGTTCCACAAGTTGTGACTTGAATAGATGTATTGTAAAAAATCTTTTTTTTTTTAAAAGCAAAGGGGGTAAAACCACAAAATCACTGCCACATATCTCAATACTCCAAGAATAAGCTCCCTTCTACCCCCCCCCCCCCCCCCCAAAAAAAAACAACAACAAAAAAACACAAGATTAATTAATTACCACTAATAGATTAACCAACTGGTTAATTTTTAATTGATTCATGTATTGTCATTGACTATGAATAATTGTGCAAAATTTCAATTGATTAGAGTATAGGAAGTGGGAGGCAAAATGTGCACAAAATGTAATGAGGAAAATATACAGCCACATCTCTCAGTAAGTAGCATTCCCCCACCCCCCCTTACCCTCCTTGTTCAACACCAAACAAAATAATTGATTAATAATTTGATTGATTTATGTTTTGTTAGGTAAAACAAAATATTGAGTCAAGTTTCCACGTCATACGAGAAAAGTAGGAGAAATAATGACTGTGTACAAAAACAGGCAGATAGATTGAGTTGATTTGTAATTAGATACTAGGTCTGGTCTATATATCTTGTACTATATATCTTGTAAATAAATAAAAATAATATATTGGGGCTAATTCATTTCAAATATATTTAACCAATATTTATTAGTCTACAATAGATTTACTTCATCCAAATCTATAATCTCTTTCTGTTGCAAGCAGCACACAGTATATAGGTATGTGCTTCTCACATACCTAAATATTTTCTCTTCATTTTCTTTTGTAACTTAATTTGGAAACTGTGGGTCAAATTTGAACTGACACATTAATATTTTATATTTTAGCAACATGGCCCATTTTAAGCTTTACAAATGTTTGATTGGTTTAAAAGTCTTGAGTCTATATTCAAACTTCATCTAGAAAATTCTTATACGGGGGAAAAAAAGTATAACAAAGGATGTATGTATTTTTTTCTATAAATTGATTGTTTAGACATCACTATATATAACTACTTAGTACTATACCCATAATCACAGAGCAAATAATGTGGAAATACTATTTTGGTAAAAGGTACCATGTTCAGACCTTGTGATCTATATGGGGCAGATGATGTAAAGCTCATCTATGGTAAATTGTTAAGAAGGGCGCCATGTGGCCAGCACAATGACCAACCTCGTTTACTTCACTAACATAAGACAAGTACTAATTAGAGTTGAATGGACTCAGAAGCATCCTTAAATTTTCTGATCAAATTCCAGCCTTCAACAGAATTCAAATCCCTTGGTTTGGAAGCAAAGCACTTTACCACATCACTACCACGCCCCATAAAAAAAGATTACTTGGACAGTTGTCAACTGTAACAGCATATGAGTTAAAAACTATTTTTAAAAAACGGTAATGTAAGTAGAAGTGAAAGGTGATTATGGTACCTGGATAATTTGTTAACCATGACATAGAAAATGAGGTAAAAGTATTTTTAATAATATAAAAATCTAATTAAAAAATAAAATAATTTCAACAATTTGTTAATTATGACAGATCTCTTTTCTATACCAAAAACTAATTCCAATAGGTGACTATGATGTTCATTAGTAAGGTCCTCACAAAATAAATTAATTCATATTAATTACCATTCACAAAAGATTTAATTTTTAATAAAACATGAGCAAAGAAAAAAAAAAAAAAAGAGTCCCATATAAAAAGTTACAAAACTGATTACCTTTTTTTTCACAGAAGGTGTAGCTTCTCCTGAGGATGATATTGGTGGTGAACAACTGATTGAACTGACATCAGAATTGGTAAGTGACACTGGCTGAGCAGATGTGCCAGGTGAAGTGGAGCTTAGTGCACATTCAACACTAAACATGGATGATGATGGTGAAGATGAAAGCAAAGAGGATGATGGTGGAGATGTTGTGAAAGAACGTGGAGCCTGAGAACCACCAGGGACAAGACTGCTGGCAACTGTACAGCTTGTAGCTGATGCTGTTTGATGGCCTGCAAACGAAGATGATGATGGCTGTGCTTCTAAACTTTGGTCTGACTGATCCTGGGTGACTTGCTGCTCAGGAGGCAAACTCTGTGAAATTCGTGAAAGGCATTCAAGATTTTCAGTTGAAACTGCATTGTCAGTAAAAACATCAGCATGAAGATGCTTTCTTCTATAGCTTTCCCACGAAGAATTATTTAATAAAGAATCAACACCATTTGAAGAAGAGACACCTAGGCCTTCCAAAGAGGATTCATCACCAGCATTTACATGTTCTGAGAGAGAAGGTTCACTTGTTTGACATTCATAGTTACTATCACAACATCCACCTTCAGCAAGGTTCATTTGTCCACACTCATTCACTTTAGCTTCATTTGAAAATGATGACCTAATGTTTCTTACAACTTCAGAGCTAGTGGAGTCTACATTATTATCCAAGGTTACTGTGAAGAACGGAGCATTTTCTAAGCAGTGTGATTCTGTGACAGCAGTGTCTTCTGTTTCTTCAGTTTCATTAGTAGTACTAATAAACAGACGATTGCTGGCTTGGTTTATGCCTACCGAGTCACATGTTTCTTCAGTATCACTGTTATCTTCTTCTTCCTGTGCAGTATTATTTTCCATATTAACATTATTAGAATCACACTGCAGACATATGGATCCAGTTTCCACATTATGCTGCTCAATTTCTTCTAATGAATCACAAACAAGACTCTGTTCCACTGTCATAGAATCATCTACATTTGATGAGGTCAAACCACTGGAACTGATACATTCCAACTCATGCCTGGAACTGGAGGATGTAGGCGGAATACATTCTTGAGCTCCAGAAGCCATTACATTGCTTGGCTCTTCAAATACTGTTGGTAATTCATTAGTTTCTATCCTATGTACATGTTGTGAGCTATCAACAGTTTCAATCTCTTCTCTCCCCAAATGGCTTTCATTTAAAGTCCTCTGACAATCGAAATCTCTTGCACCATTTAGCTGTACACATACAGAGTCTGTGCAACTATTATCACAGATATCACTATTGTGGCCAGGTGTGACCAAAGGCATAGTTTCAACAACATCCTCTGAACTATTCACTTGACACTCATTGCCTGTACTAAAGCTCAGCCTATCCTGACGACAACTTCCAAAATATCTGTCAGTAAGATTGACACTTGTAGTCCCATCTGTTAAAGAAGAGGGTTCCATCTCATGGGCATTGAGATCTATTCGAACAGTGGCTGGACTATCGACATCCATGATAGTCTTGGCTGTGACACAGCCTGCTTCACTGCTTTCATCTATTAAACTATTTACAGTTTTGTACACAGAGTTACTATTTACAAGCACAACATGTGAGGTTGATGCAGAACTATCTATTCTGTCATCTTCTTCAAGACTTTTATACAATGGCTTCAACAAATGAAGCCCATTCTCATCAATGCGAGAGGAAGAAGCAATAGGCTTTAAGACAATGTCCTTATTTGGAACTTCACTGCTATCTACCTCCATTCTTTCAAAATGCCCTCTGTACTTTAGTGAATATTGTGAAGGTTGCTGTGGAAATGGCACTGTCAAGGTAGACAGCGATTCTGCAATACCATTGACCCATGGCAATGAAACTGGTACTGGTAAAGGATCTATTTGCGAATTAGATATTGATTCAAGTCTTTGATCCAAGAGTCTGTTCCGAGAATCCAAGCTGTTATGTTCTGTGTGTGGTACTCCATTAGGAAATCTAGAGTTTGTAGCAGAGCTAATCTTTCCATCATTCATAGAGCCTGTTTCTCTTATGCCATTATGAAGTGGGTAGCCTTTGTGCAACAACAACCTCTGAAGGGAACCCAGTAGAAAAAAAGAAATCAAAACAAAAAAAAATGAATTAAAAGCAAATCAGTGAACAAAATTCTAAAAAAAAATCTAATTTTAAAATTAACATTTTGCACAAGTATTTGCAACTGAAGACTAACACAAAAAAGAATAATTAATAAATAAAGTTTAGATTTAATCTGTTTCATTGAATCAACTTTATTTACACTTATCAACATTATCTAGCATTCACAGCCCAACATTCATTACGCAGAAAAGCATAAACAAAACAGCATTCATGATTTATTTCTATACAGCTATGTACAAAATTTAATCACACCCTGCTCCCACTCCCCAAAATGTTTGACCACATTCCCCATTCAATCAGAGATTAGTGGGCTTCTTACATCATCAACACTGTGACGGTGAACTGGGAAAATTTGCTTCACACCATTGGTTTTAGTTGTGATGCCAATACTGTTTGATGAGAAATTCTCAGACAAAACACCAGCACTGGGAAAAGGTATAGGTCCATTGGTCTCAACAGACAAGGATTCCCTCATTAGCCTTCGCTTTTTTAAAGGGGTAACAAAGTCTGAAATTGAATGTATTACAGAAATGGTAAATAAAATCATGCGCATGACATTGTTCAACTATCACTTTATGATTCGATGTGATAGTTAAATGGTTTACATCTGTTGATAGAAGGTAGCTGCATGCTGGTTACAACATAGGTTACAGTGATGACTCAATTATATTTAAAGATTAAAGCAATACAAATTTAAGTTTAATAGTTTGCCATTGCCATAATTGTCATATATTAGACCCTAACCACTTATGACTTAATGTAAAGTAGGTCAGAAATTGGAAACAACCTCATTGTATTATCTGCTAATAAATTGTGACTGCTAAGATACAGCTTACCTAAAGGTGATGCTGCTCCAGGACTTACTAGACCTGTGCCTGGGTTAGAACTAGAGCTACCATGTATAGGCGAAGACCCACCATTTTCTGTATTGACTGACAGACTTGGATGAAATGCAATAGGGGCAGGCACGTCATGCATAGCTTGACGTAACCATCGCTGCAAAATATAGACAATGAATAATAACAATTTTACCATGGAAAATATAAATATCATAATTAGACTCTAAAAAACATTGATGTAATTTAGAGGCACTTTCTTTATTTGAAACGCACACACAAAAAAAAAAAAAAAGATATTCTTAAAAACAATAAAAAACATGAATAAGATATTGTGCTATTAGATTAAGAAAAATGTATTTCCTACAAAACAATTCAATGCACTTTTTAAAAACTTGTACGTTTTTTGTTTTTTTGACAAACAGATGTTAACTGGGACTGTCCACAAGTTGAATACCTTTTTAGCAGATCCAGCACTAGATTCTGTACCTTTGCTGCTACAACCAGCACTGCTGGAATTTCTTCTCTGAAGATGGTCCATTGTGTTAACATGTGGATTGGGTAAACACTGAACAAACATCTCTTGTTCTTGTTTGTTACTTTCATCTTCTTGCTTGTTAGACCATTCTTCAAATAAGTGCTAGAAACAAAAATTATACAATAGTAACTTTTTTTTGTACTGCTCAAAAATGTCAGAAGCTTTTTAGATTGTTACTATGATTTACAACTCACTTTTTTTGTTTTAATAAATTTAAAAATGCCCCCATCTGTTTCCATGACTGGAGCAGAACTGTTAGCAGACGTTGAAACAGGAGTGGAAGGTACTGAAACCAGAGCAGAAGGAAAACTACCATTACTGTTTCCATCTTCTGTTGATACAGATGCTACATCAGAGACGGCTGTGGTACTCTGTACTCTACTTCTCCTAGATGATGAAAAAACATTTAAATCTGTATATTTAAGGTTATCACACAAACAAACTCTTTAAGAAGAAATTAATATATATATAATACTTTGCATGCTTTAAGGCAAGAAAAACATATTATTTTGATCTATTAGAATAGGCCTTGACAAAAGTCAACCCCCCCCCCCCCCTTACTTTTTAATTATATACTGCTTATAATTTTTTACTGTTAACAAATGAACTGCTGTCACATGTCTAACTAAAAAGCTGCAGGTCTGAACAAGGACATTCTAACTGTACAATGTTCTAGAAACAAATAAACAACACAGCTATGTAGTTAGTAGTATGTCACCATAAGACATGAGGGTGTTTAAAATTGAAATAAATATAGAATCACTGGAAGTATAAAATGTCAGAAATAGATGAGATCAGTAAATTTAAACATAATAGAACAAGGAATAATTTTGAATAAAAGTTGGATTGAAGAGTTTCTGTATGGGAAAGTCTGTTTGTTAAATCATGAATGAGACTAATAAGAAAAGTGTGAAACTATGAAAAGTTCTAAGGGCTTGATATGTGCTGAGAAAGTAATGTCACCAAAGGTAAGAGCAAAAGCACAACAGAATTTACTATAAAAACCTCATCTCAGGATAATTTCAGTCTTTGTCCTTGCTACAAAAAAGCAGAATCAATTTCAAAACATTCCCTTTCCAGACATGCCTACCCCCAATACCCAGAATGTGGAACACTCAGGTTGAAAATGTGGAACATAAACGTGTGTACATTCGGCAGCCACATTGCGCGCAATAAATAAAACTTTGTTTATTACTAAATAACAATGCCAGTTTGCTTCTTATACTTTAGATGTAAATAGTATAATATAATTAAAACTAAGAATACCTGTAGGCCTTTATCTTAATTATGTCCTATAAAATTAATAGTTCTAACTCTATATGGTGAATTCCATTGCCTTAACTAGATCAAATGGTTGAAAAAAAATACATATAGATCTAGGTCTACATATTGAGTCTAATAGTAATTATAGATCTATATTACAGAAATAGATCTAGATTTACTTATTATAACAATACAAATACTCTATAAGTTAAAGAATTTATTCTAGATCTCATCACTAATCTATATATATAATTCTCTTCTTCCCTCAACAGTTTGGACGAGAAGAAGTAAAGGTAAGATCACTCTCTTATTTCTGCTGATAGTCACCCCACGAAAAAACAAGAGTAGTATTCACACTACAGATGGCTGCCTGTGCGCTGGACTGTCATTTAAATTTATCCAACCCTGCCCCTTTGTCCTGCAGGAGGTTTGGACTAGGAAGTAAACTATCTTCAACTCTGAAGAAACATTCGAAACATGTAAAACATTTTACAAACACTAAATAGCAGCGCCGGACTTAACCATTGTGACCGAGAAGTCATGGAAAGAGATTTTTTAATCTATGAGTATAATACTAGACATATGTTACCCGCGACCCGCGGGTCTTTATTTGCGCATTACTGTCGATATAGTCACAATTAAACGAAATAATAATGTAATAAGTAAAGCGAATGTGTCAATGTAAAAATAGTGTGAATGAAGCTATAAAATAAAAATAGCTAATAGGCTTAAATCCATTTTTTTAAATTAAAACATTTGCTTGTAGGCCTACATATATTTGATTAAAATTTGAGATGAATAGGCTTAATTTTGTATGTTCATGTGTTAAAGTATAAAGTAGATCTTGAGGTAGACATAGATCTAAATCTACACTAATCTAGAGTTAAAAATTGGCTTTTATAGAGTTCATTCTGTGTTGCCCATGCGTGACCTTTTTTTAATGAATAAATATAGGCCTATTTCAACACGGCTATGCAACTTTAGTGAACAGCGAACGAATGTATTAAGAATGCTTTAGAAAAACAAATTTCAATGTTAAATTGATTAAAATATCAAATGAATGGACAATAATTAGTATGTTTATGCGTTAAAGCACAAAACTATCTTTGCGAAAAGAAGTTTTATCATCTTAGAGTTCAATAAGAGTTTTAGACCTAGAACTAGGAATTGACTCAGTAGAGAGATGTGTTAATGTGTAACCAAATGTGTTGCGCATGCATGCCCCTTTTTCACGAATATAGGCCTATCTCAACACGGCTATGCAACTTTAGCGAACAGCGAACGAATGTATTAAAAATGCTTTAGAAAAACAAATTTGAATGTTAAATTGATTAAAATATCAAATGAATGGACAATAATTAGTATGTTTATGTGTTAAAGCACAAAACTATCTTTGCGAAAAGAAGTTTTATCATCTTAGAGTTCAATAAGAGTTTTAGACCTAGACCTAGGAATAGACTCAGTAGAGAGATGTGTTAATGTGTAACCAAATGGTAAAAGAATGTTCGCCAGGAAATCTGTAGTCACAGATATCAGGAACTAATTTATGTAAAAAATGCTTTTGAAACACAAAATTGAAGGTTAATTTTATTATATAATGAAATCAATGGATCTTCTTTTGTATTTTCATGTGTCAAAGTAAAAAACTATGTGCGCAAAGTGTAAAATTAGATCTAGGCCTAAATCCTTTCGATCTTTTCTCATGTCAACATATTATATATATAGGTTGGAATAACTTAGATTTACTAAATAAAAATAACTTACTCAAGATATTCAAAACATGCAAAAAATACATTATAAACTAGTATGAGTGTAAGGCCTACCATAAAACCCTGGATCTAGACTTTAACAAATTTTTTTAAAATTGCGAATGCAGAACAACATGTGAGTTTTTATTTTTATTTTGCAGGACGGTAGGCATGTCTGCCTTACGTTTAGAATGGTCATTTGTAATGTAATGTATGTTAACTATTGGGGAAAAATTGTTCTGATTAAGTTAAAGATGAACAGCAATTCTAGTCTATCATCACAAACACAGACAAGAAAACTGAGAACTAGTAAAGATTCTTTGTGATCAGCTTTCCCAATGAAAGCAAAAGACATACTTTTCTCTGACTGGATGACAATAAAGATTTTTCTTAAAATGCATATCTGCTGATTTAATGAAACATAACACAACTAAGATAGATGATCTGTCTATTTTTTTTTTATCTAACAATTTGGAATTTAGGTTTGACATGGGATACTTTGCTACACATTTCTACAATTGGGTACCAGAAATATGTTATGCTCCAACAGTAGCATTAATGAAAATTAGTGTTTGCATTTTGTATGTTTTGTACAACCCACCATTAGGTTTTAACAATTTATGTGGACCATCAAATCTTAATGAAAAAGGTTGCTGCCCCTGTATTAGAAAGTTACATGTACTACTGAAAGGAAGCACACAATAAATAAATAAATATATGTATGTATATAAATCTATATATAAATGTATATGATGATTCTTTCAATATGAAAATTGAATACACATATAGTCACCTTCGCTTTCTTTTTCCAGATTTCCTAACAGGCTTGTGGGGATGAATTTCCTCCTTTGCAGCCTTTGTTATCTCAGGTATGGTCACTGTTGTTGTAGTGGAGGATTGACAGGAAGTAATACTAGTACTACTCATCATATTGATGGGGCTTTCAGGCTTTGCTTCAGTGCCAGCATCTAATGATTTAACATCTGTGGGTTCATCAACATGTGTCTCTGATTTCAATTCTAGTTCCACTGAACTTTCTTGTGAACCTGAGCGGGAATGAATAGTACTGCTGCCTAAATGGCCCTCATGCTCCTTTTAAAAAAATAAAAAAAAAAAAAAAAAAAAAAAACAAGTTGTAATTGAAATAAAGGCAAAATGAAATTCTCATAGTTTTTATTGATATATTTTTTTTATTATTACCTTTTTAGGCTTTACATCTAGACACTTTTTTGTGCCAGTTTCTCCTCTTGCTAAGGCTTCTTTGCGTCTTTCCTCCCTCCTTTCCATTTTTTCAAATGCTTTCATTATAGCATCAAGTTTTCTTTCTTCTCTAGTCTGGAACAACAAAAATATTGCAAGCTCTCATTTTAATATTTATTAAGTGTGAGAATACTGAAAATTAAAAAAAAAAAAAGAAAATTGTATTTGTACACATCAAAGAATTTTTTTTCTTATGTGTCTGTTCGTACAATATAAAAAAAACTCTGCCTAAATCTTTAAGAGCCAAAAATATTTTGCAAATACCTGGTATCAAGGTTATTCTTAATTCAAAGACTGAACGAAAAAATATATATTGGTGTAATCTTTCAAATATTTTTTTTCTTCACTATAACAGTTTAACCTATAAAAACTTACCATTTTTCTTGGACATTCAGCACCAGCATTAGAGTCATCTGATTCATTTCCTGCAGCTAGTGCTACAAGAGTAGGCAAATCATTTCGAACCTCCAAACTTTCTTCAGGATCCTCCTGGCTTTGTCTGCGACAGGATAGTCTTCTTTCTCTTTTTATTTCTTGATGATGAAAATGGTGGTCTTTTCCTTCCTTGTCTTTTGTTTTAGTCTGCAAATTAAAACAGCCAATTTGATTGAATTTCATGATAATAAATCTTTTTTTTTTTAATGCTCAGACCACAAGAAAGTTCTTACCTCTTTTATCTTAGAGTTTTTATCCTTAAAAGGAACCATTAACTTGGCCTCTGGTTTCTCTTCTTTGATAGATTCTTCAGATATCCGACTACCTCTACGAGATGATGTGGCTGATTTTGGATGAGGTGCAGGTGGTGGAGCAGGTGGAGGAGGTGCCTGCTATATTGTTATATCAACAAATGTAAGGAAACATAAATAAAACGTTTTTAAAAAAGAATTAATTTCAAATGGTTTCAGCAATATAAGGGTAAAAGGTTTTTACTAATAATTTTATGCTAATTAAGACTAAGTGATAGTCATTGGTGAAAGCCATAGGTGAAATTCAATTTGTTATTTTAGCATGACCAGAATTTGAAAGTAAAATGTACTTACATGTAATAAATCTGGTACTTCAAGTTTAAGAGTTTTAGCTAAATCTGGCTGTTCGTCCAAAAGAGCAGATGCAGCCAGTAAGGTTGAGACATTTGATAGTTTAATTGGACTGCTAAGTTTTGGAGGTGGGCTTGTGGGTAAAGGAAGTTTGACTGGCAATGTTTTATTAGGTGAAGCCAATGTTTCATTAGGACTAGCATGGATTGTGCTTGTGTTAGATGCTTCAAATAAGGAATTGGTTTCTATTTCAGTACCTGAAACTCGTCTTCTACGTTTAACAGTAGGATCTTTAGCTGATGACCTTTAAAATAAAATTCAATAAATAAATAAACTATCAATGTTATGCCATAATACAAATAAAATAATTGCATCATTTTTTTGAGCTTAACAGTTTAAGTGTATATTTTACTTGAATACTTACTTATGGGCATTCCGAACTTTTTTCCAAAATCTGGATACAATGCAATTGTTTTTTATGCAAGCACATTCAACACAATAGGAACTAAAGAAAAAAATATGTAAGCAACAAAAATTAATGCATAAAAAATTTTTTGATTCAAAACTAGCCGGATATGGCCCAAGGCCTTAGTTTGTGTATCACTGATCTAATGCATTGGAATTAGATCTATGTCCAATATGGCTACATGTTTCCTAATACTATATTTTTCACATGAAAATGAAAAAAGAATATGAAAATGGGGTTTATCCATTTAGCAGACATTCATAGCTAATATAAAATACTGTGAAAATGGGTTTACCCAATTTGTTAAAAAAGTTTTTTTCTTCAACAGAAATAAATGAAAGTATTTTTATGTAGAAATATTGTCTTCTTGTTGTGGGAGAGTCCCTGCAGTGATTTTAGGAACATTCATGCCAAATGTTATCAAGATTGGTCAAATGGTTTTGGTTCAACAAGCAACATTCATAATCCTTACAATGTGCATTATATAGAAGTAAAACAAAAAAAATTACAGAAATTCAGAGCTATTTCTTGAAAACTATAAATAACCTAATGTTATTTTCTTAAAAAAAAAAATCTAACAGTTTTTTAAGTTTTTAAAAACTAAAGATTTGATGTGAGATTGCCAGGCGACAGAAGTTTGAGTAATGTGAAAGTCATCCATTTCATTACCAATGACTTACCATTCTTGATAATTGTAATCAAAAGCAATGGTAATTTCTGAACCAACAACAATTTCTTTCTGTGAGACTATTACAAAATATACTTTTCCTTGCGCAAACAAGTGCTGGACCTAAAAAAAAATTGACATCTTTTGAAATACCAAGCCACATTTTTAATACTTTTCAAGAATTATATAAATAATAAATTATTTCACACAGAATACTAACATTTCAATATTAAAATAATTGTACTAAAATTTCAAAGATGTATTACTTAAATTTTTCAGTAAAATTAAAGTTCTTCAACAAAACTTACTTCAGAATTCGGAGTGCATGACCTTCTGATAAATCTGGCTTCATTTCCAAAAACTCTTGCATCAACACAAATATCAACGTCCAATTTGGAGTAAAAAAGAACAAAAGGCTGTAACCTACAAAAAAGTGTTTTTTTTTGTTATGATATAGACAATACAATTATTCATTTAAACATTTATTTCAATTAAAAACAGAAGTTTGAAAAAATTGTGATAAATAAAATTAAAAGAAAATCTCACTTTTTAAATGAATTGACAAATGCATACTCTTGATCGTAATCATGTCTAAGCATGACTTTACCCTTGTATTCTATGATTACCTGACCAGCAGGAATTTCTTGTGTTGCTTTTAAACCCTAAGGAAACAAAGACACTTTAATAAAACTTGAAAAAAAAGTAATTATCAGACCCTAAGAAAAAATATAATAATTACATGTCAATATAGCACTTATAAAAACCATATAAATTGTTTGAATGTTTGTTAGCAAGGGTGTCATTTATTTTCCAAGTAAACCCTAAAATTTAACTTTACATAAACTTAGCAAATTTTGCTATTAAGTGAGCTGGCTGAAATGTTCTTAATTAAAAAATTTGTGAAAAAAAAATTGAACAATAAAAATTGATTTGCATATTTACTAGCCATAAAACAATGGTCACTGTAATACAAATCAAACAAAAAATTAAAAAAAACACCCCCCCCCCCCCCAATAATGTAAAAATCTAGGAAAAAAAAATGTATATACGTATATAAATTGTGTTGCAATAGATCACACTAACAGAAAATACACATGAGATATTAAAAAGATACCCTTTAAAAAACACATTACTTATGAAAAAAAAAAAAATGAAACCATCACAAACTGCATGAGTCATGAAGGTAATCAGCTTTTTAAACTGAAAATTAGATTGCACAGGTATCACTAAGATTTATAGGAAGAAGCATGAGTAAGTGGAAAAGTAAAATGAGTGTTATTTATCTTGAAATTCAAGTGGCAAGAGACATAGTTGGTGAAAAGGAAGGCAACAGAAAAGCAATGTCCACATAAGTTGTTAACAATTTCTGTATCAAGTGGTTGTGGAAACTAAAGGCAGTCATTTTCCTATTTTCTTTACAACTACAAAACACCTGATCTGCATCATCTTAAACATCTAGTCAAGCATCCATGAAACAGTATTATATGTGAAAATAAATAATATCTATGTGAATCAATTTATATTGATTTTGATATTTATTTTGATTTTAGTCTACAAATGTAAACAATACAGAATTTTGGATCCTTCAAAGCACAAAGATTACTGAATAAACTATTAAATGATATTATTTAGACTAATATCAAACAATTTCAGATTTTAAAAAATTACCTTTCTATTTTTTTTGACGTCTGCTACTGTTGTACATGTGTGATGTGTTAACACATGCTCTGGCAGTAAAGAGGAAACATCCAACTAAAATAAAAAGTAACAAGCAATTTATCATTAAAAAATAATTAAAATATTAACTTAAAACAAAAAAAAAACAAAAAAAAAAAAAAAAAACAGGCATATTTTTTTTTTTTAAAAAAAAAAAGGTCATTAAAATTTCAATATTAAAATATGTCTAAGGGGCAAACTTTAACATGAAATGAAACATGGCAGATGACAAGTACAGTATTTTAAGTTTTTAACCAAAAAAAAAGTGTTGCAATTAGATGTTGATCATCATTTTGACAAGGAAATACAAAATGCTTAGTTCAGGCCACCTTGGTTGACAATAGACGATGAATAGGATGATAAATAGGAAAGGTGCTAACTACAGATCACTATCTTTTACCTGAATAAAACAGAATTTATTCTAAGGATCTCAAAAACTTATTGACTAGTACAACAAAAATCATTACAATGTTCAGTAAAAGAACAAAACAAACAAAGATAATATTCTCAGTATTCTGTTTAGAAAATTTTTATCAACCAAATCAATTACTGACATTAGAATTACTGACTAACTCCTTTACAGCTGCACTATACTGGTTTTCATTAGCATGTTCATATGAATCAGTCCATGGGCTGTCAAAATAAAAAAAAATTGTTTAGATTATTCATATCTTTTTATTTTCATAAAACAAATCCTAATATTCTTTTATATTCATTTATTTAATGAACAACTAATGATGTTAAAATATTGTAACTGACAAAAAAGAATAAAAAAATGAAAACTTCAATAACACTGTTAGTTTTTTGTCATTATTTTTATTATGTAAGATCCTTTCATTGCTATGTTGATATTATAGTTATATAATTATAATAATTGTGCAAAGGCTAAGCTATACATAATTGTTTATTTTTTATCAATTTAAAGTAGGCCTATACAGTTTACTAGAGATGCTTGATGCTGTTTCTCTTAATGTTAGTCATAACGAATGTGGACGATTAACTTTTCCCCACAAAACATAATATAAAAGTTGTGAAATGCTAAAAAAAAAAGTAACATGTTGTTGAATGCGAGTGTAGGAATGACATAATTAAGACATCTATTTTAATCATAGTTTTATTTTATACAGTATTACAATGTTACATCATACCTTTGATTACTGTTCCATGGATCAGCATTCAACTGCTCTACCGTTAACAATGGCCTATTTTTCATTTTCCCTATTTTGATCTT
Organism: Biomphalaria pfeifferi; assembly: GCA_030265305.1. NCBI lineage: Eukaryota > Metazoa > Mollusca > Gastropoda > Planorbidae > Biomphalaria > Biomphalaria pfeifferi. The sequence goes on from JASAOG010000025.1 coordinate 3,379,375, forward strand.
CTGTTGGCCTTGCTTAAACAACTTGAAAAAAAATATTCAAATATATGTTAACATCCTTAAAAAAAAAAGGTATATATTATTATTTATATTTAACTTAAAAAAAAAAGGTTACATTTACTTTTTTAGGCTTTGAAGCTGTTATGTTCTCTTTCTCTTTTTTCCCAGGCTTCTTTATCTTTTTCTGTTCAAGTGTTTTTCCAATTTTTAGTTTTAATGGTGGCTTATCTTTTACCTTTGTAGTGCGCTTGTGTTTTACACCTTTTTTTTTGGTAGAAGGAAGTTTCTTTCCCATTGAAGCTAGGGCATTGGCTGCTTCTTCAGGATCTGTATCAGTTGCACTTGAATCTGACAAAACATTACGAGCTAAAAGAAAACAAAGTATAATATTAAAAAGATAAAAAATACTTTTAAAAATGTAAATAGCACAATAATTATCAACTGCAAATTATTATTAGAGCAACAAAGTATAATTTTAAAAGATAATAATTATTGATTTTAAAAATTTTATAAACACAATAAATATTAATTGCAAAAAATAACAATAATTATAATAGATAAATATAATAATTTGACTACAATACAGTCAAAGTTAATATTGAATTTGATTACAATATTATTGACATTAGTTCTTAAAGAATACAGAAACATGATTACACAATGATGTGTATACATCGAGTAATAACAAACATTTTTTTTTAGCAAACATTACCAGCTAATTCTTCTCTTTTTCTTTTCTGTAAGGCTTTAGCTTTGATGGCATCAAGAGTTCTGGGCTGACATATCTCACAAAAGTAGCTTTCAGGGATATTATTTCTGTCTACTCCCATGCAGTCTATGTGCTGCCACACACTGAAATACATATTATTTTACATCCATTTTTGTACAATAAAATTATCATTTTTTATGCATATATATATATGTGCGTATATATATGTGTATGTGTATATTGTTATAAACCTGGTGGTGGCACAGATTGGGGTGGCGGTGTGTGTGTACTCAGCCGACGCAAATCGCCCCAGGCCAGCGCTAGACGAGCGGTCAACCGTGACGAGTTACGATGGTCAGCCGAGTCGAGTGTTAACAGGACAGTTCGGGAAGGATCGCCGTCATGAACAGAGCTCAGGAGGTATTGCAGTCAAGACGGTCTAGAAAAGGGGCTCAATACAGCAAGGTTCAGAAAGGAGGTTCACAACAAGAGTTCAGAACACGGTCGACTACAGCACAGTTCAGCAGTGTGGTTCTGTACGGAGCATTTCGACGGTTCATTGCGGAGTACTATCAAGTACAGTTGAGACGAACGGCGTCTTGATCTTGGTCTGTGATCGAGTCTGACACAACGAGCCTAGTGTGTGAAGTCAGTCCTGAACTGTTGAACCCAGTGCAAGCCCGGAACGAGACGGAGAGGCCAGTGCAAGAGTTGATACGGCGGAACAGTGTTATCGGAGAGATATTTGTACAGTGTACGTGTAGCCAATTGTACAGTATTGGCTGCTATTTATTCAGCTATTAAAGTGTTACGTTACTTTGGAGCCCTGAGTTGTCAAGTTCTTTAAGTTGGTGGTGTAAGGTGCAGTTTGCAGAGAGCCTGGATAGTGAGATTCGTAACAACTGGTGTCAGAAGTGGGATCGGATCTGCTATGGCTACTACGAAAACGTTAGACCAACTCCTTGTGAAGGAACTGAAGGAAGAGCTCCGTGGTCGAGATCTGAAGACGAGCAGCAACAAAGCACACCTTCGGGAAGAACTGATGAAGGAAAAAGAAGATCCTGACACATATCTTTTTGAAGTCGAACCGGACTTGCTGAAACAGATCACCAGTAGCATGGCAGCTATGCAGGAACAGATGGCAGCTATGCAAGGACAGATCGCCAGTAGCAAACAGGAGCAGATGGCAGCTATGAACTCGGGGCTAGGAAACACCAATTACAAGATAGATGCCATGGACACCAAGATAGACACGATGGACTTGAGAATCAAAACGAAGTTATTAGCTATGAACCAACGCATACATGCTGTGGAGGAGAGAATCACCACCATAGAAGAGCAGATGAACCAGAGGGTCTACGCTGTTGAGAAAACAATCGAAGAAATAAAGACGCAAGTTTACAGGGAATTGACCAAGATGCAGAAAGCAAATGCCATGTCATTTGTACCCGACGTTTCCATGAAGATGAAGCCCCCTGTGTTTAATGGATCAGTGTCCTGGTCTATCTACAAGCGACAATTCGACGCCGCGGCGATTGTAAACAAATGGAACAGCGATGAGGAGAAAGCAACAGCCCTTATATTATCCCTAAGAGGAAAGGCCTCCGAACTGCTGCAGTCCATTCCAAACCCACAAGACTACACTGCTCTCGTAAAGGCGATGGAGCTCCATTACGGGGACGAGTATCTGTCAGAATTGTATTGAGTCAAAGACCCAAAGACAGCAACCAAATGAAACTCTACAGGAGTTGGAGGCAGACATTGCACGACTCGCTCATTTGGCTTACCTAACAGCCAGGCAAGAAATCCTGGAAATAATCATTACTGATACGTTTGCCGATGCACTTCGAGACCCCGAACTGAAGGAAGCCATCAGAGTTAGTGGCAAGCACAAAGCCAGTGAAGCCCTTGTGTACGCTCTGATATATCAAGCTGCTAAAGATGAGCCCGAGAACATTTACCAGAACCAGAGGCTGGAGGTCAAAGATGAAGATCCCAAGGAACTGAGAAAAATGAACGAAGCCCTAGAGAAATGTAGAACCATGCAGATACAAAAAGGTCAATATGGGGTGAGAAAAACGATGCTGGAACTGTGGTGGGTTTGGCCACCTACAAAGAAACTGTGCGAAAAGATCTTTTCGACAAGAAGGGAACCAACATATATCGGGAACAGTATCCAGACCCTGCAGGAAGGCTGAAGAAACGGGAGTAATCATCGATTGTCGTCGACTAGAGGTGCAAGATCCCGGGCCATGGTCAGACGAGAAAAGCCAAGATGCTCAGCTGAAAAATGAAAACGTAGCCTCCATTCTCCAAATAAAGGAAGCTCATAAATTAGCCCGCAGAAACATCAACAGCAGCAGTGACCACATGAAGACAAGGAACGACGATAGGGTCAACGCCTCGAGGTTCCGTAAGAATGACTTGGTCTGGCTATACCCTATATAAGAGCGGAGGTATCGCAGTCAAGACGGTCTAGAAAAGGGGCTCAATACAGCAAGGTTGAGAAAGGAGGTTCACGACAAGAGTTCAGAACACGGTCGACTACAGCACAGTTCAGCAGTGTGGTTCTGTACAGAGCATTTCGACGGTTCAGTGCGGAATACTATCAAGTACAGTTGAGACGAACGGCGTCTTGATCTTGGTCTGTGATCGAGTTCAACACAACGAGCCTAGTGTGTGAAGTCAGTCCTGAACTGTTGAACCCAGTGCAATACTGTACAATTGGCTGTTATTTATTCAGCTATTAAAGTGTTACGTTACTTTGGAGCCCTGAGTTGTCAAGTTCTTTAAGTTGGTGGTGTAAGGTGCAGTTTGCAGAGAGCCTGGATAGTGAGATTCGTAACAATATATAAATATATATGTGTGTATATGTATATATATATGTGTGTATATATATATATATGTATATATATATATGTGTGTATATATATATATGTATATATATATATGTGTATATATATATATATGTATATATATATGTGTATATATATATATATGTACACACACACACACATATATATATATATACATACACACATATATATATATATATGTGTATATACATATATATATATATGTATATACATATATATATATATACATACACATATATATATATATGTATATACATATATATATATATATGTGTGTATATATATATATGTGTGTGTGTGTATATATTTATATGTATATATATATATATAATAAATATGTAATATATATATATATTAGGGGTGCACCGAATAGTACTTTTTGATATCCGGCCGGTTTTATTTTTTTTCCTTTTATATACCTTATTGTTTTAAACTCTGTTACTGATTGATTTATTCAAGCTTAACAGTATTTCTAAAAATCTGTATAGCATGAGTGTGACTGTGTGTATGTACGATGCCACCAACTGTAAAGGATGTGTGTAGGAAGGTCAATATAAATAATGTTAGTATATATTTAACTAGTACTAATGTAAATCTCTCATAAGTAAAGTGCAATCTGCCTTGTATAGTGGTCGGATGTATGTGTTCATGAATTTCAGACCAACAACCTGGTCAGATAGACCTAGTGAGCCTACACATGTAGTCCTAGTGTAGTGTGTATAGTTGTTTGTGTTAACCATCAAGCATTGTTTTTTCCTTGAGCATACGCAAGCAATAGAGTTGGGTGTCAGTCAAAAAAGATAACACATTGGCATGGTCAGTCAAGCATATAGATAAATTATACCCGTCCACTAGTAAGAGGTCAAGGGTTGTTTTTTTTTTACCCTCCAGCATATTGTTTCTTTGTTTGCTAGATCTAACTATTATTCAATTTTTTATGCGACTTTAAAATTTACTGTAAGGTTTTCGTTATTTATTATGTCAAAAAAATTAAACAATAAAATTAGCTTTCTTTCTAAAGATTTTAATACAAGGCAAAAAAATACACACACGCAAACATGCACATCTTTGTTTTATTTTATTGTGCAAAGAACGTACGCAAGAAACATTAAATACAAAAAACGTATGTTAGAAACATCTTCCTTAATTATTACTCATTTTATTCGTGGTTTCAGTAACTGTTACAAAAGGGAACGATAGTAAGCCTATGGATGTCAGGTGTGTAAAAGTCGTCCTGGCCTGATACACAGTGACCAAAGAAAAAAAAAAAAGAGTAGCTTACTAATTGAGATTTATGTTCAAGTAACTAACTCGGCACACTTGAAAAGGTGTGGCCTCTAGCCCAACCTCTTGATTAAGATACCCGTGTAGATGTTTGGCTTGAAGTCCAACCCCCCCCCCCCCCAATTAAGATTAACTACTAAGTAAACAAACATAGTTCCCTCATGTGACCCCTAGAGAGCGCTTACGTCCATCGTATCTGACTTGGGGTCACCTGTCAATCAATGAACTCAATGTGATGAACTAAACAAATAAAAGGAGGAGGGAGTTGTTCATCTGGAAATATACCTAGTTACTTTAGAGGTGTGGCTCTTGTAGTCCAGCCCCCTTTTAATAAAGATTAACTACTAAATAAACTCAGTTCCCTCGAAAGGTGTAGTGACCTCTAGAGAGTGTCAATAAGCTGACATTAAACCTACATCCATCGTATTTAACTTGTGGTCACCTGCCTATAAAAAAAAACTTAATGTGATGGACTAAACAAACAAAAGGGGTGGGAATTGTTAATCTCTACCTCTGGAGATATACCCGCACAGCTAGACAGACGTCTGGTCAGCATGACGTAGTCAAGGAATGTAGCATTTTAACATGTTAACTAACCTACTCAAAGGTCAAGACAAATTGAAAGAAGTGCCAGCCATTGCTGCTCTGTATGTAAAGCGCATTTATGATGTAAAGTTTCATTTCTATTTATATTAAGTTATTAACACGCCTTGTCTTTACAATAAACGATGTTTGGTGCATATTCATAGTGGCACTATTTTTAAGCACATTATTTTGTTTTAATATAAACATTAATACATTCTACAACAGACATTAATGGAACGAGGTCCACTTTATGCATATTAAATAGGTGTATTTTTTACTACCCAGTAGTGACATCCGACGCAGCCGAATAGCACCGGATAGTAAAAAATGCCAGATATTCAGCAGAAGCCAGAGCCACTATCCGGTGCACCCCTAGTATATATATAGTATTATTTCTACAAGAAACATCTTCCCAGCATTAAAAGGACTTAGTTACCTGCACTTGTCACAACAAATCATGTAACCATCATCATGGAGGTAACCACATATGCAACGTGTAACACTGTCTTCCACAACCTCCTCTGCCACAGAGACAAGAGGAGTTGTCTTAACCTCTTCTTCCATTTGCACAATGCCATTGACTTGTAAAGGTGACGGGGGCCTGGGAGAAACTGGTCTTGGTGGTGATGGCGGAGGAGGCATGCCATAATTATGATCCTATATAAAGACAAATATTATAATGTTCTTGCAGGTTTTAATTATCCTAAGAGGTATACTGTTATATTAAGAATTGATTGAAATATTCATTACCTGGTATGGCAGACCAAAACAGCTGAAGCTATTAAGAGATTGCGTACTGGAAGGAGGCAGAGGTCTTTGATAAGTATGTTCAGGTAGTGGAATGTCAAGAACATCAGCGCTGAAATAAATGTCAATTCTTTTAAGCAAAAGCATTTATAAATAATTGTTAGAAATTTATAATTATGTTTGAGCATTACACAGTATATAAATTATTGACAATTTTTTAATGCTCAATATGTTTGAGAATCCTATTCATCGACATTCTTGCAGTTGTAATCAAGCATTTTATAAAAATTTGAAAACATAATAAAAATCTTTTTTAAAATTTGTTTTACATTTGAGTCTAAAATTAGTATAATTAGCTTCAAATTACTTATTTCCATGCTCAGATTTTTTTTTCTTTCAAATATATAATAAGCAAAAAACGTTCAGCCAAAAAAAAAAAAGGTTTTGGAGATAAGAAAAAAAAACCCTGTTACTGCCTTAGAATGCAACTCGCCTAAACCACTAATCACTAGAAATATGGAAAGGTAATTCTTAATCTCCCAAATGAGAAAACAATTAAATGGAAAATAATTATGTTTTTGTGCTTTCTGAGTGACTTCTTTATTTCTTACAAATAAATTAAGACAATGCAATGACTTGCTTACTATGTTGTTATGAAATTGTTAAGATTTAGGTAATTTAAGGAAAGGCTGGCTTCTTTAAATGATCCTTTTCCCCCCTAAAATATGTGTGAATAGGTTGAGCATTTGACACATGCACAAGAAACAGATTTTTGCAACTCAACAATCATTACATATATAGGACATTGAGAAATGCTGTTAAAGAGAGAAAAATTCCCTGAAATCTGTCTAGCGCTAAATAGACAAAAATTAAGAAGAAAAAAAAAAAGCAACCCTAGTTTTGATTTGGATTCAAACAATACTGACATTTTCAAATAGGATACAAGATGCAGAAAAGCTTCAGAAGCATTGCCATCAATAACCATGTTTTCAACCTTTTCTTACATTAAATCTTAATTATTTTTATTAATTATTTTTTAATGCATCACTAGACTTGCCGACAACTAAACCCTCTTGATATAAACTGTACAATGTTATTCACAGACATTTTATTAATTAATTATTTTAAATTCTTTAAATGAATTAAATCAGATCAAATTTTCAAAAGTTAGTTGAATGGACTGACATACAATTTTCTTAAAATTGATTTAGTCAGCTCTACGACTAATAACTGCTTTATTGATCCATATGGAAATTTGTTGTGATTACAATAAAAACAACAAATACATTCCCATAAATAGAACAGACATAAGAAGTTCATTGAGTGACTATACAGATGTCTTGATCCTATTCATGTTTCTTAGTCAATGAGTAGTGTTATACAGTCTGACAGAGTAAGGAACGAACAAGTTTTTGTACCATTCAATACAAGTTTTGATTGACAGAAGTCGCCCACTTCAGGATGACTTGATGTAGTTATGATGGAGCGGGTGGCTGTTGTCTTTCAAGATTTTCCCAACTTTGCTGAGATATTATCGCTCAAAAATTTCATTTAAATATGGTTGTTTTGCGCTTGCGGTTTTTGATGCTCTTTTTATAAGATTGTCTAAGCGGTGCAACAGTTTAGATGAAATATTGCCTTGCCAACAGGTTATTTCATATATTAGCAGATTTGTATAGGACAAATAGCAGCTGGGCAATTTTCTTTGACAGAATTTAAGATGGTCTTCCCACGAAAGCTTGTTGTCAACAATGACACCTAGATATTTGTATTGTATTAGTTAACTTGTATCAGTATATATATAGTTTATCTGTAGTTTGTGTATCATTTGGTTCTTCTGATATCTATTAGTTCTTTAGTTTTTGTGACATTCAGTTCTAAAAAGTGGTCAGTGCACCAGTTTCTAGTCTTCTATTGAGCTTTGATACTGAGTTAATTCTCCTGAAATAAGACTTACTATGGCAGTATCATAAGGGAATTTTATGAATTCTCAATAGCTAAGGAAATAGATCACAGAATATCAGAAAAATACAATATAAGAATGTGAGTTGATTAGACCAAACTGATAAGATGTTCTTTTTTTTGTCACTTTCAATACTTTTTTGCTAATTTTCTCCTCAATGCCTATACAAAGTATACACACTTGTTTTCTAGATATCAAAATTAAAAAGCACAGTCTTAGAAGGGCTAAATATTATTAATGGATATAATTTATACACACACTGAGCTTAGTTTGATACAAATTTCAAAGATATGCTAATTTCTAATTACAAGAATTATTTAAAAGTTATGTTTAAAATAATTATCTTATAAGCTAAAGACAAGAATGCTAAGAAAAAATAATTACTCAGTATATGACGATGATGCCTCATCTCCACTTCCATAATGCAACTCTTGACCACTGACAGACTTCACAGCACCAACTAGTAAAATTACACTCATCGCGAGGGTACAAGATGTAGATGTGGACTTTCTACATCCTCTGCTTTATTATCAATGAACTTTAACATTTCAGAATATAACAGCGCTTAAAGAAATAAATAAAAAGAAAGAAAGAAATGATGTTTAATAATTTTTTAAAATAATAATAAAAACATTTAAAATAGAAATAACTTAGTTGTGCAAAAAAAACAACCCATACTTTATGGAATTTTTTTCTCTCTGTATATTACTCATTATTTACAGAACTTAATTGCAAAATTTCAAATTAGATTTTTTTTTACCAAAATGTTCAAAGAAGTAGAGGACTATTTCAAAAGTCTTAAATGTAAATTTATATTAAAATTATCAACAGAATACATTTCTGAAACTGACTCAATGATCAATAATCACTAATTCTCATTAACCCTAACCCTAACGTGTACATTTAATGTTATTCCATTACAAGTTTATATAAGCCATTCTCTCTAGCGATCAAAATCACAGCGTTTAAAATTACCATAACAATTTATTATTTGCAACAATATGTTTTTTTTTAAGGCAACATTTAAACGTCTCATTTCCTTCTGCTTTAAACACATATTAACACTTTTTTTTTGGCGCATTACTTTCTTTCAATCCATTTTTTTAAATTTATATTATTTTTTCTACAAAGATCTTGATCTTAAATGTAATTCTACTGTAGATCTGGATGACTGTCAGAGTGAATGTGAGGAAATATCATTAGATCAGTGTGATTATCAAATTAGTTTTTACAAAGAACACAACTTCTGTATGATTGTGTGTGTGTGTATAAAATTATTCCAGTCTGAAATGTAAAGACTGAAGACTTGTATGTAGTTTAATTTTTATAAATGTGTACAGATTTATGAGTTTTCTTTTCTATATTTTTTTTAAACCTATTTGTTTGTATGTGTTAGACTAACAAAAGATATCAAGTATATATTTGTCAATGATTAAAAATAATAATGATCAATTTACTTGTGCACAGATAAGACCAAATTTAAACTTTTTATACATTTGCTAAATACATTTTGTGAAATTAAAGCAGCATTTTTACAAATGGGTACTTTATGATTAGAATAGTGAAAGTAATCAAAAGTTTGATGGATCACTTTAGTGCTAGAATAAAATCATTTCTATATTCTCACTGAATATCTTTTTAACACAGGTGCTACGGTGTCCCAATTTTTGAACTGAGCTCAAATCTACCTTTTCTATGCAAAAGCATAAATTTGATTATCTAAAGGCTAATAACAATAAAGACAGTTATATCATGCTAAAATACAAGGAATTTATTAATTGGTTTTTGTTAAATTATCAAGTGGTGTCCCGGTGATGCCCCTGTGATGCAACGCTGCTGCCAAAATCTACATCTTGCAATTCATTTTCTATTGATAAATTCTTAAAGTACACTGGTTGAAGAAGTGAATACAGTTGAAATGAAATAAAAAACTTCAACTTTAATTTTTAGCTTAATGTGACACTTTTTGGCACCAGTACTGGAGAAACACACATATATATATATAATATAGTATAGAATAATAATAATAGTAATATAATATAGAAATTGAGCCAAGATACAAGTTCAAGTCACCAGGCAAGACCAAGTGTCTAGACTGTTTAGAACAAATATATAGAGTATTATTTTATACTGTTGACTAATGTCCTAATGATCTTTTTTTTTAATCTAGATAGATCTACAATCTAGATTAGATTTATTTAACTTATAAATCTATATGACTAGAATAGTCTAGACCAGTATTTATTAAACTGTGTTGGGTGGAACACTAAGGAGACCTTGTTCTGCTAAGGAAAACGTTTATATATCAGACCTGCCTACCGTTACCCATAATGCGTATTCGTTACACAAAATCTCCCAAAAATGACCACCAGTACGCAAATAGTATTTAACCTGTCGGGTTACGCATTTCGTATCCTTTTTTTCTCTCTCTAGACTAGTTTACTAGCGATCACGAAGGTCACACTAAGCCGTCCTATTAGGGGGGGGGGGGGTGAAACCATTGTGCCCAGATCTATACACGATTGGTTACTGATAGCAATTAGATTTAGTCTAGAAATAAAGATCTAGATATCATCTCTAATGATTAGGAGTGCACCGGATAGTCGCTCCGGCTTCTGCCGAATATTCGGCGCTTTTTTTCACTATCCGGTAATATCCGGCTCCCGTCGGATAGTAAAAGCTACACCTGTATTTCTATTAATATTGTTATGCGCCTCCGCGCTAAGTCTTTTCCAAAAACGCCAAACGGAGGTAACACTTAAATATCGAAACAACACAGGCGAAAGGCAAACAATATAAAGGTAGTCGACGCTGATAAACGATGTCCAACAAGAAGTTTAAACTAAATCTCCATGTCAATAAAAACCCACCAATATTCTTAAAGTGGACATTATTCAATAATGTCAGTTCTGAAATACATTAACGTTTTTGTTTCAAATAAAAGAATTTGTTTATAAAACTATAAACTATGACAATGCACCAAATATTTTTTAGTACAAAGACAAGGCGTGTTAATCTAAATAGAAAGACTTTACATTATAAATTCGCATTACATAAGTAGCAGCGATGTCTTGCACATTTTAAAAGCTTGTCTTGACCATTGAGTGGTCTAGTAAACATGTAATATTCCTTAACTACGTCACGCTGATATCTGTCTAGATGTGCGGGTATATCTCCAGAGGTAGAGATGAACAACCCCTACCTCCTTTTGTTTGTTTAGTCCATAACATTGATTTCACAGATAGGCAGCTGACCGCATGTTGTGACACGGTTACTGTGTGGTCAACCGTGACACACGGTCAAGTGTTGGGTATCAAGAGTTAGGGGACTTGGGGGATGTGACGAGTGTGTAAACAAGAGAAAGAGAGAGAAGTCAGCGAGTGAAGTAGGAGATCTGTATATAACGTTGCCGTGTAGATATCTTTTGTTAAAATGTTCGACAATTAAAAGACACTTTAAACGTAAAAGGACTTGTTTCTTCACAACTGTCGACCCCGACGAGGCACAAGTACGTGGAAATGTCGATGTACAAAATATATAGAGATGCGGGCAAGGAAAATGGCCTGCAAGGCGAAGAACTTGAAAAGTTCATTACACTAAAAATAACACAGGATGAAGAAAGGGAAGAAAGGAGATTTAATAGGGAAGAAGCCAAAAAGAAAGAAGAAGATAGTAGAAGGAAGGAAATCTTACAACTAGAACTAAAACTTAAAGAAAAGAAAGACAAAGAACAGCAAAATGAAAAGGAGGAACACTTTGACAAATACAAACAATTAGACAGAATGTCTCCATTTGACGAGAGCCAGAATGAGTGCATTGACTCATATCTATTGAGATTTGAGGATATAGCAACATCATGCAACCTCCCACAGACAGAATGGGCAAGAAGCCTAATGGGGCGCTTAAAAGGTAGAGCCATCAACATCTGTCTTCAAATGAGAGATGAAGAAAGAAAAGAGTACGTGGCCGTGAAGGAGGCGTTGCTGAGACAGTTTGGTTCCACAAGTTACGAATACAGAAGGAGATTGAAAGAGTCGACACCTCTGGCGAACGACGATCCACAAATATTCGTCACCAACATGTCGATATACTTCAATCGATGGGTAGACCTGTCAAAAGTGGAGCACAAATATGAAACCCTCAGAGAACACATCATAATGGACGCTGTGATGGAAGCTTACAATAATAATGTGAAAACATACGTCACGGAGCGAGAGCCAAAGACCACCAGCAGCCTGATATCACAACTAAGGCAGTATAAGGCCGCACACCCAAGGGAAGTGTTAGCTAGAGAGAACCCAACTGCGTCATCAACTTTTATGGTGAACAACGCTGCAAGAATGCGGACTCCAAGCCCTTTATATAGAAGAGAGAACGCTGACAAGAGCCCAACATATAGATCTCGAAGAGAGAAAGATGAAGGAATGAGTCCAACATATAGATCTCGAAGAGAGAAAGATGAAGGAATGAGTCCAACATATAGATCTCGAAGAGAGAAAGATGAAGGAATGAGTCCAACATATAGATCTCGAAGAGAGAAAGATGAAGTAAGGAGCCCAACATATACTTACAAGAATAGAAAATATCAACGTAATCAGCAAAGAGTTCGTTTCCAATGTCAAATTTGTGGTAGAACAAACCACACAACAGAGACTTGCTTCTACAACCGAGGCAATAAAGATTGGAACGACAGACCAAGAGATCGAGCATTTGCTGCCAAACACACTAATAAACTGCAGGTATACCCAGGGTTTGTGGGAGAACAAATGACCAACGTACTGTACGATACAGGTGCAACTGCAATTTTAGTCGCAAAAGAATATGTCAACCCACAAGAGTACACCGGAAGAAGACAAGACTGTGTTGGTTACACTGGTCAAGTAACTACACATCTGGTAGCACGTATCAACATACACACACCGTTCATCGGTGGTTGGCATGAGGCTTTAGTACTAGACAATAAGCCTGACAACATTGGCCTTATCATTGGCTGTATCAAAGGCTCTAAACCTTGCACAGTAGAAGAATTGAACAAGTGGAAAGAAAACTACACACAGAAATGTTCCATGGTTACTACAAGAGCTCAGAAGAAAGCAGAAGAAGTGCTAAATACAAACGATAACATACAAGTTCTTTATAACAATGAAAATGAAAATACAGAAACAGAAAATAGTGATATGAGAAGCCATAATCAAGAAAACAACCCGAATGAAATCTCCACAGAAAGTCAAGACCCACTACAGATTAAAACAGAAAAATTTGTCAGTGAACAGAAAAATGATCCAGATCTAATAAAACTCATAGGAAGTGAAGCTCCACCAAGACGAGGGTTAATCAAGATAGGCGAAGATGGTGTTTATGTGAGAGAAATTCATTTGAAAGCAGGCAAGACACAACAATTGCTTGTTCCAAAGAAATATAGAGGAACAATTTTAAAGCTTGCACATGACACCCCGTTTGCCGGACATATGGGAGTAAAGAGAACATTGTATAGAATCTTGAATGAATTTTTTTGGCCTAGAATTACGCAAGAAGTCAAGGCCTACATAAAATCCTGCCATATTTGCCAAATACATGGAGCAAAGGTAACATATATGCAAGCTCCAATACAAACAACAGACTTAAGTGAAATGCCATTTGAAAAGATAGCTGTAGATATTATTGGACCAATGCCAGTAATATCCGGAAGAGGCCATCGCTACATATTGACTGTTGAAGACATGTGCACACGGTTTCCAGAAGCAATACCATTGAAAAGAATTTCTTCCGAAGATGTCGGAGACGCACTTACAGCAATATTTGCAAGAACAGGTTACCCTCGCATAATACTGAGTGATCAAGGCACCCAGTTTAAATCGAATTCGCACAGTTTTGCAAAACTCTGAATATTAACAATTCGCTGCCCGTTTTCACCCCCAAGCAAATGGGATGTGCGAACCCCTGAATTCAACGCTGAAAACAATGCTGAACAAAGTAGCACAGGACAACCCAACAGACTGGGACAAGCTGATCAACCCCATAGTGTTGGCCTACAGAGAAGTAACACACACAACAACGGGCTTCTCACCATTCGAGATGCTCTATGGCTCACCTGTTAGGGGACCCATGTCACTATACAGAGACTTTCTAGTAAATAGGAACATAGAAAATGACGTACTCACAGGATATGATCTTGTCATCAAAACAAGACAAAATATAATCAAAGCATGCGAAACTGTCCAAAAACAAACAAACAGAGAGAAACCAGAACTATTGAGAAAGCTAAATCAGGGTCGAAAGTTGAGAACACTACAAGTTGGTGATAATGTCATGGTTCTGCTGCCTGACAAAAATAACCAGCTATTTATAAAATGGCAGGGCCCATTCCAAATCACAAAGGTGATTTCGAAGGTCGAATACAGTGTAAACATCAGAGGTCGAGACAAAGTATTTCACATCAATATGCTGAAGCTGTACATGCCCAGACCATTTACCCTTTCAGCGAACGCTAAGCAAGACACGCAAGACATTCAGAGAGTCATGAAGATAGAAGCAATAGAGGAACCAGATGAATTACCATGTCCAGTTATTGAAAGCTGTGAAACTGTGAAAGATATAGACACATCACACCTCCAGTATCCAGTTAAGCAAGATATTGATAAACTGCTAGCTCAATGGGCGCCAATATTCACAGACAAACCGGGTAGAACAACTGCCATAAAACACACTATCCAACTGACTGATACGAAGCCCACAAAATCCAAACCATATCCAGTTTCCTTACACCATGAAGAGATACTGAAAAAGGAAATTGAAACGCTGCTAAAAATGGGAATAATTGATGCTTCCACATCCCCATACTCAGCTCCAGCAGTCCTAGTGAAACAAAAGGAAACAACCGGAAGGATGCGGCTATGTGTAGACTACCGGAAACTAAACGCCATCACAGTGAAAGATACATACCCAATGCCTAACATAGAGAACATTATACCTAAACTAAGAGGTGCAAAATATTTCACTACTCTTGACTTAGCCAGAGGTTATTGGCAAATTCCACTAGACGAAGATGCTAAGCCACTTACAGCATTCACTACTCCATTTGGTTGTTACCAATGGAATTACATGAGTTTTGGGCTTAGTAACGCACCTGCGACCTTCAACAGAATGATGGCAAAACTAATAGGGAAAAGACCAGATGTCATTTTCTATCTTGATGACATATGTGCCTTCCACAACACATTAGAAGAACACGTTGCTGGTCTGCAACAAGTATTCCAGATACTACAAGACAACGGGCTTACAATAAAACCTAGCAAGGTTAAAATCGCCAGAACAGACATTGAATTTCTAGGGCACAGAATACAACAAAATACGATCAGACCATTACAAGACAATATAAGCAAGATACTCAACTTAACAATACCTACAACAAAAGGACAAGTCCGAAGCATCTTAGGTTTATGTAATTACTATAGACGGTTCCTGGCAAATTTCACAAGTATTACACAACCTCTAATTGAACTGACAAAAAAAAGGCATGCCAAACAAGATCACATGGAACTCCAGACTACTAAAAATGTCTTCTCAGACGACATAGTACTCCAGCTTCCAGACATCAGAAACCCTTTCTACTTGGCAACAGATGCATTCTCCACAGCAATGGGAGGCACTTTAATGCAGAAGTGTGATGCAACGCTAAGACCAGTTTACTACATTAGCAGAAAGCTGAACGCAGCAGAACAGAAATGTTCCACGATAGAGCGTGAAGCTCTAGCTATTGTGTTCTGCATAACGAAACTATCCCGTTACTTGCTTGGGAAATCATTCATCTTGTTAACAGATCACGCCCCTTTAGCTTATATCAATACAAATAAGCTAGCCAACCAGAGGATCACTAGATGGGCTTTAAAACTTCAAGACTTCAGCTTTACAGTTCAAGCTATTCCGGGACAAATCAACGTGATAGCTGACGTGTTGACAAGATGTGTCTAGGGACCGCTGGACTTATGATCATTCAGTAATCAGATAATGAGAAAATTAACAAATACCTTGTAAGATAACTTTAAAGTCCGTCTTGTCAAGATTGAATTAACATTACGCTCCAGAATTTTTTATTTTCATTCAGTGATGGTAAATTTGTACTACAATTGAGTTTTTTTTATGTTTGTTGCATTGATTGTAGTCATAGATGATAGATGTCCATTTAGAAACTGGTATGAAAGAAACACATAGTAAACAATTCCCTTAATTTGGAAGATATTTTGATGTAACATAAAGTATTAACTAATTGTGCATTTTTCACCTGACCATGTTGGCATTCAATTGGAAATGTCTTTGCAATAACATATTATTGAAGATTTATTTGTCGTCATAGACATTATTAGTTCTCTCATAATAGAAGATGCCATTGTATTACATGTCATTGTTTTTTTCTTGTCGATGTAAAACATTATTGATGTACACCCAAACTATTGGGTTCATAAAATTTTGATACGATCAAAATTTTTCTCTGCCCTGGGAGGACTGTTGTGACACGGTTACTGTGTGGTCAACCGTGACACACGGTCAAGTGTTGGGTATCAAGAGTTAGGGGACTTGGGGGAAGTGACGAGTGTGTAAACAAGAGAGAGAGAGAGAAGTCAGCAAGTGAAGTAGGAGATCTGTATATAACGTTGCCGTGTAGATATGTTTTGTTAAAATGTTCGACAATTAAAAGACACTTTAAACTTAAAAGGACTTGTTTCTTCACACCACATTAAGCCAGATGTCAACGTGTTGACACTGTCTAGGGGTCACACTTATGAGAGAACTGAGTTTGTTTACTTGAAGAATTATATATTTTTATTAGGGGTGGGACTACAAGCCTAATCTCTATACGGTTAATCTGGTATGAGTTTGTTTATTATGAGATAAGTTGTCAATCAAGGGTCTGGACCACAAGCCACACTATTGGCCGGGACAATGAGTTTGTTTACTTTAAGTCTCAATTAGGAGGCTGGACTACAAGCCAAACAGACACTGACCAAGGGTATCTTTAAATGGAGGGCTCAAGAGACTCAACACCACCAACTTCTTATTTGTTTAATCCATGACAATGTATTGATAGACATTGACCATTCTTAAGCCAGAATGGATTAACGCAGATTGTTGAGAAATATTGACACTATCAAGAGGTCACAATATGATGAGACTAAGTTTGTTTACTTGGAGAGAAATGTCATTTAGGGCGATGAACACATGTTCGTTGCACAATAAAATAAAACAGAGATGTGCATGTGTGCGTGTATGTATTTTTTTCACCTTGTATTAAAACCTTTCAAAAGAAAGCTAATTTCATTGTTGAATTCGTATGACTTAATATATAAAGGAAAACCTTACAGTAAAATTTAACATCGCAAAAAATAAATTGATCTAAAGCACCACAATTAGATCTAGCAAACAAAGAAAAAATATGCTGGAATGTTAAGAAACACTTGACCTCTGTAACTAAGTTACAGATATAATTTATCTATATGCTCGACTGACCATGCCAATGTGTTATCTTCCTTTACCTGCACACTAAACACTATTGCGTATGTCCAAGAAAAAAAACGTGTGAAGGTCAACACCATCAACTATACACACTACACCAGGACTACATGTGTTGGCTCATTACGTCTATCTGACTAGGTTGTTACAATCAGTCGAACACAAAGTCTATTTATGTTGGTTTGTTGGTAGGGAGGGTGTGGATGAGTTTTTTTTTTCTTCTATAGTTGGTTTTCCCAATTCTCTTAGATCTATATAACAGTAGATCTAAACATAGATAACAATAATAGGCCTACAGACTACAATTAAATCTATGCTTCGCAACATTTAAGGCTCAGGCTATAAGTATGTATAATGGATGTTCCTGGTGTTAATAAAATATTGTTTGCCGCAAATGGATTAATAAATATATGACCTACTACGCTTCAGATTCCAACTATTAACTAACAGCTATCAGTATTATAAGTCCTTGAAGCCAGAACCAGAAGCAGTCTTTGGACTTTAAATAAAGTCTGATGACCAGTTGTTGGTTAGAAATTCTTGAACACATACATCCAACCACCATACATGCCAGATGAGAGATTTACATTAGTAACTAGTTAAATATATAATAACATATTTTACATTGAAGCTTTAACACACAGCCTTTATAGTTGGTGGCCTCGTATATACACACAGACAAGGTCATGCTACACAGATTTATTTTTGTTAATAAATACTGTTAATCTTTAATAAATCAATCAGTAACAGAGTTTAAAACAATAAGGTATATAAAAGGAAAAAAAATAATACCAACAAATATAGGTATGTTATTTAACAGTTTCGTAAAATGTTCAGCAATACAAGCTATTTACAAGACACTTACGTATTCGCCTCCGGCCGAATATCAAATTTTACAATCCGGTCATATCCGGCTCCGGCCGGATATCAAAAAGTACTATCTATTCGGTGCACCCCTACTAATGATATAGATTTAAATCTAATCATGGCATCTAATCTATTCTAAAGTTTCTAAATCTAGTTAGAAGATGATTTAGATCTAAATTATAAAATAGTAAATCTATAGTAAAACCAATAAAGGTCTAGAATCTAGATCTATATATATATTATTATATTATATTCAAACTATTCTGAAACTTCATCTAATTTAAATTTAGATAGGTCTAAATCTAGACTACATTATTAGATCTATCTACTGTACTGATAAGTGAATTAGACTAGATCTATATATAGATGAATACTGAGACTATCATTGATAAAAGTCAGTCATCACCTAAAATCTAGCTAGATTCTAGATCTATATTTTATTTTATAATTTCTAAACTGTCTAAAACTAAAGGTAAAAGTAAAAATACAGTGACTATTACTATTGACTATTCAGTATTCTACAATTCTAGTTGATCTATATACTTAATTTATTATATTTGGAAGAAAACAGATTTTCCATTGAAAATGCATTTTTGGGAATCTGAATTCATTATCCCCTTAAATAGACAATCTGTTGCGTGTTTGTTTGTTTTGATAAATAGATCTATGTTTGTGTTGCGTGTTTGTTTGTTTTGATAGATAGATCTATGTTTGTGGAAGCTTTGTTAGCAAAATTTTGTTGAAATTTGTTTTTGTAAAGATTTTATGGTTTTGTGAATTCCATGAAGTATTCAAAATGCGAAGCACAGGATTTACTTTTGGATTTATGTGATCCCGTTTGAAAAGGTAAGAAACATATAATTTTTTATATTCATATACAAAAAAGACATTCTTACCATACAAAAATGGCTGTTATACAAAATCCTGGGGGAGGGGAGTGAATTGATTGTTTTTTTTTGTCTTAGATTTTAAAAAAATGACCTTGATGACACTATGCAATTTGTGCAGAGCTAGTCCATGTGCACTATTTTATTTTTTTTTACACTTAAATATTGCCTATTTTATTTAAAAGTTTTACATTTTCAATTTGAGAAATAATAATGTTTTATTATCAGTACTAATACATATATATATCTTTATAAAAAAAGAATATTTTGTTTTCATCCGATCGGAAGTGCTTCTCAGGAAATAGGCGTCATTAGCTTTTTTTGAAAACATGTTTTTTATTGGAGTCCGTCAGAGAAGGCACATCTCAGAATTTAGATCTTTATCTGTAAAAGCCACACGCTTACAATTTTTAAATTAATATTGACTATTTAGGTAATTATAATGCTTTAATATTAGTGCTTCATAATCGTCAATAATATAGGCGTTAATATGTCGGCCATAACGCATAACTGCCGATACACGCATACATGGTTGCAGCACAAAAAAAGTTAGGAAAACGTTGATTTTTAACTTAGATCTAAATCTAAATTGGAATTCTAAACAGATATAGATCTTTTTTAGATCATAATGAATACATTTTAGCACGATCAAAAATAGATAAATAAATGAAATCTAGTAATACTAGATCCAATACATGGACATAGATCTAGTAGATCGAAATCATATGATATATTACATTAGATCTAAGTTAAGTCTCTAGATCTAACATTTTCTAGATTCGATCTAGAAATTTTGTGAGCGTGGTTAACATATTGTCATTCCAATCTAAATCTATATGATGAGAGGTAATTTTAGATCTAGAATTCAAAATGTTTAAATTTAGGCTTCTAATTTTTATAGAGATGTGTTTTATTAAGCGCACACACCACTGCCGATACACACGCACATGGTTACAGCGCAAAAAAAGTTATAATAGAATCTAAAATCTAAATGTTAACATGAAAATTAATAATTAATTACGGTATTGCTAGATCAGATCTAAAAAAAAAAATGCTGACCGGTTAAAATCGAGTGCTGTCTGCTGTATTCCTTCCATTTTTAGATCTTAGACAGTAGATTTAGAATAATTTAGATCTAGATTCTATCTAGAGCTACCAAAATAAAGCAGATACTGACATTTTTGTTTAAAAAAGCATTGTAAATCTAGACACTAGATCTAATAATACTTGTTATGTTTGTGATTTATAGATCTAGTCTAGAAGACTAGTCTAGATCTACATTCTAGAAATCTAAGACTAAATCTCTATTGAATAGATCTACTTATGACTTAAAGACATCGTTAAAAACAACAACAAACACATATAAACCAAATAAATGTTGTTTTTATTTCTTTTCTCAGCAACAATTACAACAGATAAAAAAAAAATAGATTATTTGAGATAGTAAACAGAAAACACCATGCACCTCTAAGTTTTTAAAAGCAAATTATATTAGGGCTAGAGTTTAGACCTCTAATTCTAATGCCTAGATCTAGAAATGATCAAGAACTAGATCTATTTATATCTTGATAATATTTCATTTAATATTAGATCTTTTCTAGTCTAAAACACATCCTTACCCTTTATCTAAAATTGATATAAATAAGTTTGTAAAAAAAATGAAGATAAAAAAAAGTGACTTTATGGTAGGGTAGGTCGAAGAGGGGGCTTATTTATTAGTTATAAATACATTTTAAAGTTGTTTGTTTTTTCAAATGTTCTATAAATATACTTAACTTTGTGACACAGTTTTATGTTAATAATATTGTGAATTTGTGAAATTCATGGAATATTGGACATATTTTCTGTGAATGGTGGATTTTTCATTATTAGGGGTAAGTGTGTTTGATCTCATTTTTCAATGTTAAATACTTGTCTGATGATAATGAATTTACTTTTTTTGGATTCCTCTGTTCTTGGGCATTAAAATTGATACATATTATGTCAAAACTGATAATGGTTTTGTTATTCAGGATGATGATAAAGTTTAATTTGCAACTTTTTTTTTTACGGAGGGGGTGGGGTCTGGGGGGGGGGGGGGGGGGGGGGGCTCAATAAACAGGCATAAATGTCTTAAAACATTATTTATATATTTTTTTCAAATGTTCTATAAATTTACTTTGTGATACATTTTTCTATTAATAATATTTTGAATTTGTGAAATTCATGGATTGTTGGACATATCTTCTGTGAGTGATGGATTTTTCATTATTAGGGGTAGGGGTGTTTGACCTCATTTTTTCAAGTTAAATAATTGTCTGTTGCTTCTGATTTTATTTTTTTTTAAATTCCTCTATTCTTGGGCAATAAATTTGATATATTGGTCAAAAAAATGGTCCTAAAAGTAGAATGTTGAGAGCTCAATCTGTTTTCCGCCATTTATACTTTATAAATCTAGTATTTAGATATTCTAGATCTAGTAGGTACTCTCATAGGTGGCCATTTTGGATCTAAAAACACATTTGACATCAAAACAATTTCATGTTCAGGTTTTATAAAACTGAAATTAAGCATGTCCTAAGAAAAGACATTGCTTTATAACTGAGTGTTTTTATGACATTTTCTTGAGTTTATTCTAAAGATAAGAGGTTCCTCTAATGGCTAGTGGGAAATTATTTTTTTCTATTACTATGTCCAAAATCTTTTAATCAGAAAAATTAGAAATTTTCAAATAACAAGGAAAAAAATATAGGTCTCTGTACATATAACATTTATAACCATACACTTAGAAAATTCATTTAGCTTTCCAATGATACCAAATTTATTATGATTAAATGAGTCAACGACCCTTTAAAACTAGGCACATTTTTCGTGTACTAACATTACACTAAGGTCGGGATGACCTTTTATCAATAATACCTGTTTTTTTATATTAGTAAATAAAATTAGTGAACACTAAAACATGTACAATGAACAATCACTTCTTTATACCAACATCGTTGATTATTAACTTAAAATGTAATAAAGATCTGTATGCTTTCGATGTCGAAACACAAGAAGCTAAAATCTGTAAATCTAGGTATCTAAAATATCCTTTCAAATAAATATACTTGAATAAATCTAAATCTTAAGTCTGAAGATTATTTTTCAAATCTACACTATTGTTCTATAACTAGATAGATTTAGATCAATTTAAAAGCTTATTGTGTTGAAAACTTGACAACCAGGAGCATTTTTCTTTTTATAGTCTTTATTCAAAGAAAACTATAAAAATTTTCGTTTTTCGTAATTTACTAATGATATTTTAAAATTTTAATTTTATTTTGATTTGCCACTTATAAATTAAAATTCCTCTTTCGAAACTGTATAATTTAATTTATCTTTTGTGTATGAAATCACAATAGTTTTTGAAATATTCACATTAAAAAAAAATTTGCTTCACTTTTTTAAAATTTCTCTATAGATCTATCGTAGATTCTTATACTATAACTGAACACTGACTTTTGGGAACTAGGTCAAATTTTTATTTTATTTTTTTATTTGGTGAAGGTTTAAATTACGAAAAAAAAAAACCCACTGAAAGCAGATTGTTATTCTTCAACTAAAGGACAATAAAAATATATGTGTTCCTATATATTACTACTCTAGTCAAAATTTTATTTTAAAATAAATTAGGTCATTTCATTCTCCTATGCTGAACGCAGTTTTTGTGCTTTCCCCTTCATTGGACACTGAGCACTGTCGCTGAACACCACTATGTAATTGCTAATAAATTATGTGTTAATTAAAAATTATTTAGACACATGACATTTTCAACTACATGTATTCTCCTCTTTTAATTCGCATTTAATTCTTGTTGTTTATAGTGTATACCTCACTCTCCTCTCCGCCAGCTCAACTGGCGTGATGACCTGCAGTAGGCATGGTCTCTGGCTTTAAATTAGCAGCCCCCACTTTTTATTTCATTCATAAATTATATGTTCTAGGTCATGTTTATTTATTGAACAAATCATAGATTTATTAATCTCAATAATATTTCTTATTTGCGATTTTGCTGTGTCTAAGAAAGGACAATGAATTAAATTCATTATTATTCGTTTAGACACATACTTTTGAAATTTTCTTTAACAGCTAACAGTATAAATGTGATTGGAATGTCTTTCTAAAGATGAGTCATCATGAGTGGAAGCTTATTTTCATATGCCCATCAGCCTACGATCAAACAGGCTCATAATATAGCCCTCATCCCTTATAAGGCTGTGTGCCAGGGGAGGTTAAAACAATAGGTTTACATACTTGGTTACCAAGAATCTAAAAACCTGATATCTGCTTTGGAAAAACAGAACAAAAACTTATCTAAAATTGGACATGCACAGTCCAGAAACATAAAAATTTTTCTCCAATCATAATAAAAAATGAATTACAAACAAAAACAGTGATACGTTCAGCGAAGGAGAATTAGATGGGGTGTCCCAAATATAAGAGCTTACTATAGATCTAGTATTGTCACGTACACGGTATCTATATTTAGCCAAGGTTACCAGAACTTCACCCACCTCGGGAATTATACATCACGCAGCAGAATTATGTTTTGGGATGAATGTTATTGATTGGTGGTATTAATTATTGTACTTTGAGCTGCATTTATTGGTTGGCCATGCAGCGGAGAGATGTTGGTCATGTGGTAATGCCCAAGCTTTGTAAACTAAAAGATATTACCGCCAGTCTTGTGCGAAACGTTTTAGATATAACATGTACTAGAGTTTAGTGTTAGAACTCAAAAAAGAAAACATAATTATATTAAAAATTGTGTAGATCATCTATTCTATTCAAGTACATTTAACCATTGTAATTATTTGTGAATAGCTTTTCCTAGTTTTGAATTAAAGTATTTGTTTTAGACGAAGAGAAGTTTCTTCATTGAATATATAATTGTATACTTAGATCGTCTTGTCAACTAGTAACTTCTAGATGATCCTCATATCAACTAGCAACTTCTAGATGATCATCTTATCAACTGACGATTTCTGAATCATCGGCAACCACGATCATTGATAGTGCGCTATAGATCAAGATAATCTTCAACGTGACATTAGCACTATTGATGATTCGTGACAAGTATATAGTCCATAGGATTTCAGGACGCTTCAGACAAACTTAAAATCATAATAACTTTTGAACGAATAATGCATAATAAATCTGGTGATGTTGGAAAGCATTATTCATCCTCTTTCATTCGATTACACATTTGTTGGTATAGGAGTATAGGATCAATTTACATTTTTTGGTGAAACTACCTAATCTAGATCTTAATCTAGTCCTAGATTAGATCTACTCTAGAATACTCTAGATCAGCTTAGTCTAGCCTAGATCATTCGAACTATATCTATATTTAGTAATAAATATTGAATTACCATACATGTATAAAAATGTTTTTTTTCCTTTTTAAATTAGCAAATTCAAAAGTAATTGATTAAAGAGTAAAAAAGTACTTGTAAACCAATAAGTCTATTTGCACTACTCTCTTTATATATATTGCTTTTATTAGTCAACATTAGGAATTAATTAAAATCTCTAAAAACAAATTGCAATGTATAAAACATTATCAATATCAGTTACCTATTTCAGTGGAAATCTCTTTCATTGATTGTTTTTATAAACAATAGCTGTCTTTAAATCTATAAAATTTTAAAATCTAGCTCTGAATCATAAAGCTAGATGTGAATTTGAAAGTAAAACCATGAATAGTTTAATTTCATATTATAGCAGCTTATACTATATAGACCATATTACACTATACTCTAAGCCCCATCTATTTCACAATCTAGATTATAAAACTAAAAGTAAGAGAGAGATTCCAGAATCTAAGTAGATCTCTATTTGATCTAGAATTCTAGAAATATAATCTATACCATATATCATATATACTCTAAGGCCTCCACCCTAAACTAAAGACAGTAAAGTAGAATAGTAGGCCCTATAGTATATTCAGTATATTGGCTACATCACTACATCTGTTTCTATCTAGAATTAATCTAGATCTATCTATCTCTATCATTAATAATAATATCTAGATCTGACTAGAGATCTACTAGTACTAAAAGTTACTACTGCTACAAGATAACTAGATCTAGATTGACTAGGTCTAGATCTAGATCATACTGATCATAGTGACATAATAGATTTAAGTAGATCTAGTAGACTAGATATAGAAAAGATCTACATCATTTTATAATATACATATTGTAATAGATCTATTCTAGATCTAGTCATTTCTAGGCCAGGCTAGATCTACTTACTTAAGACTTAAGTCAACTTAAGTCTTAATTTAATTAAGTTACTACTACTAATCTACTCTAGATCTAATTTAGATTTACGGTCTAGTCTTAATTTTAACACAAGTCTTTCTAGGTTTAGATCTAGCATTTTCATTTTAATTCTAATCTAGATCTATCAAATCTATGTAGTTCTAGATTTGTTTTTTTTTTAAATCACTTTTGATTTTTTTTAAGGAGATCGAGATAGACTTAGAATACCGGTACTTGGATCTACGTCTATATATGCCAGTGACTATTAAAGTAAACAAAGTATTAGAACTTCATTTTTAGGTTTGAATTCGCCATATTATTACATTTTTATTAAATGAAAGCCGACAATGCCATTTTTTTTTTCTTAATCGCCCATAGGATTGGCAATTTTCATATTGAATGACACCCAAACAGACAATTTTGTCTATTTTTCAGGAGATTTTTATGACTTTTCAGGAGATTTCCAGGACTTTTTCATATATTTTGCAATTTCAGGAGATTTCCAGGACTTTTTCATATATTTTGTGCAATTTCAGGAGATTTCCAGGAGCTCCTATAAAAATCAGGAGGCAGCGGAAACCCTGTTCTTGTAACTCTAGACCCGATAATTGTTTATTAAACAATATTTACATTCTAAACAAGTGAAGTTCATAAATATAAATGAAATCAGATTTGTGAGCTAGAAATTTACTACGAATACTAGATCTACTATTAAATTTCTTACGTAATAAGTAGATCTATCGTGTATGCAACTCAATTCCAACTTTTTAACATTTTGAGCGGGGGGGTGTCTAATGGGCAGAGAGCCCGCTAGACGCTTTCATCTTCATTGTTCCATGTCAACCAATGTTAGGTCAACAAAACGCCACAAAAAAAAACAAACTGTTTAACTTACATTAGGTACTTTGATTTTCCGGTTGTGCTAGATTTTTTTGGTCTACCGGCGTCAGTATATAAGGGCAATGGGCATTGTGTTCCATTCTGATATTGTTTTCAAAATCCATGCTCAAAAGGATAATCAAAGCTTTTGTATCGCGCAAGGACAGGATATTCATTTATTCTTTAGATCTACATCGCCACTATTCTATTGTTTTCATGGATATCCATCGTGTTGAGCATACTGGTAAGTTGACCACCAAATTCTTTTTTATTAAGCTTATTCTACATTTAAATTTAGTTATTAGGGTTAGTTTAATATGAAATCTAATTAGTTTAATAAAGTTTATTGCAATAAGTGCCCCTCTTTAGTGGCAAATGCCAACAGACTGGGCTAGGTCTAATTTTTTTAAGTGAAACCGGCGCCATAACTAGACAGGAAGTGATAGATCCTATATTTATCAATGGCTGCATCCTTTTTGTATTTCACATTCCCTTTTGAAATCCATCATAATCCTTCATTTTCTTTGATCATCGATGATTTAAAACTTGATAAATAATATCTTTATAATAATATTTAATCACTATTTAAGTTTTGAAAGGATTTTTAAAAAAAATAAAAATAATATTTGTCGCGATAATGGCCGATAATTAAAAAATAATTATAAATCTTGATCTAGTTGCATTATCGTAATTGTTTTCCACAATCTATCTAGATCTATGAATTTCAATTACATTATTTGACTTTTAATATATAATACTAAGTAAATATAGTGATTATAGACAAATCTAGATGAGTAGACAAATAAAAAGTCAATAGTATTCATTACTAGATTCTAGATCTAGAGTTAGATCAAATCAATGAGAGATCACTGATCAATCAAATCTAAATAAGTAAATTCTAGATAAGATTTCTTGGCTAGATACTTATACAGAGACAACATAGATTTTTATACAGGATCAAGACCTAAAAATATTCTTTTAAAATTAAAGTTCTTTATGTTGATATGGTGTTAAATAGAGCTTCAATCATGACTAAGAGTAGTAAGAGCTTTATTTTTTTTTCTCCACAGAGAACATCATTGGCCATGGGCAAAAGGAGGCTGTGGTGTGACATGATTGTCATACACACTAATGTGACAGCAACAGACAGGGATGTTATAAATACTTTTACATATTCTGACACCATCATTGGGCGCAAGCAAAAAAATTCATATTGGAAAATTATTTTACATTTACTTACTGTCGCCACAGATCTATAACAAAAAAAAGTTTTGTGTTAACTTCAATCTCAGGTTTCAAAATAATAAAAGGAACAACACAATTAATTTCATGCATTTGTGTTGAAAATTTTATTTATATAGCTCTGAAAGTTAAAAAAATACTGCCTATTAACGGAAAAAAAAGTACTTTTTCTGTCATTTTTTTTTTTACATGTGTCACATCATGAAGTGTAAAATATTTTCTTGGACTTCTATCTATAATTTAAAAGTAAAATAAGTATCAACAGATAATGAAGCATTTCTGTTTAAAATTGTATTCAATTATCTCATAAGGTTTAAAAGTTAGAGTCTTCTAAATGTGAAAAAGTACTTCTTGTCGATCGTTTCTTTTTTTACAAGTAACCTCACTTTAAAAACATTATGTCACAGTCTACCACTTGTTTGAAATTAAAATAAATATCAGGACATAATCATGTATTTCTGGTGAAAATTACATGCAAATAACTCAAATAGTAAATAAGTTGCAGCATTTTAATGTGAAATTTTCCTTTTTCGGTCACAATTTTAAAAAAATAATATAGGCAAAATTTTCGCCACTAAAATTGCTATAACTTTTGTTCTAATCTACTTAGAAACATAAATGAGGTATCAATAAACTCGGTTCCAAAAGCTCTAACTAACTATATTAGTTTCATTACAATATATTGACATTGAGTCTGAAATTTTTATCAAAGTACCTACTTACATTCATACTTTATACACCATTGGAAAGTTCTTTCAAAGTATTTTAATTATTTCACATCCCTACTAATTCAAGTAATTGCCCTAATCATGACTTACTTTTAACTTATACTCGTAACTCTATACTTAGATCTAGATCTAATGATAATCTATGTCTATGACTATCATATACTCTAGACTAGACAGTCTAGACTCTACTATCTAGCCCCTAGAGCTAAGGCTAGAGTCTAGCTAGACTCTAGAGCTAGCTCAGCTAGACTCAGCTCGCCTAGAGTAGAGTAGAGCCAAAAAAAAGCGTATTTTTTTATTTCAAATATTGAAATATCAAATAAAAGTTAAAAACACTTCACTTTTTACTAACAAATTTAACGCTAAAAGAAAAAAAAATACTCACTTATAGCATCAATATAATAACAACCATCCTAAAAAGAAGAGGATCTTCTATAAGCATATTAAAATTGTCAGTTGGAAATGAGAAATATGAAAGTAATCCAAACAACCGACGTAAACAAAACAAACGCTCAAACCTCAGTCGGTTTGTTTACACAGTTTAAACTACTTTGCACATCAAAATGACTTCGATAATATAAAAATCCAAAGATAATGTAATGTATTCCTAAAAAATGTAATACTATAACATCAATATTTCGTTATATATTACTGTTCAAAGCAAAGAAAAAAGATAATAAATTAGTTTATGATTTTGATGTCTATCCATTATGGCGGCCATAATATTGAACATATTGAAAGGGGTCTTCATAGACGGTTAGCACGGTTTTTCTCGCGTGATTATAGAATCTATTTCTCAATAAATATATTTTTTAATAATTTAGATTGAATTCGTGGAATTTAAGTAAAATACTCTAATCTAATTTTTAAAATATAAATAATAAAAGTATTTTATTTTGGTCATGTCAAAGCTTCCGTAATTAATCATTACTAAAGCGCATGCGCGGAAGCCAATAATATCACATATCAATGTCCGCTATTTGTTAGAATGATAAACAATTTGTTCACTAGCTAGATTAAACTCTACAGGTCTAGATCTAGATATCTAAATGTAAAGCAATAGCATATTCATTTGTTAAACCACGATAATGCTTGACCCCTCTTCAAGTGAAGAGGAATCTGATAATGGCGCTGTTGAAGATGGGGATGAAAATAACTCAGATGTTCTCAGTTTGCCTAGCGCTGAACAGAGAAGTTTGTCTGCTAGCGGAGATAATCTGAGTGTTGTTGGTGGACATTCTCGTTCAAATAGCATTAGACCCTCTAGTCCCAGTCCATCATTAGTAAGTGACAGAGATAAAATAGAGGATTTCGATAAAAGTGAAAGAGAAGAAGAAGAAAGAAAAAGGAGGTTACAGTTATATGTTTTTGTGATGCGCTGTATTGCTTATCCATTCAATGCAAAACAACCAACTGATATGGCAAGGAGACAAACTAAGGTAACAAAAGCTCAGTTGCAAACAATTAAAGAACGTTTTCATGCTTTCCTAAATGGAGAAACACAAATTGTAGCAGATGAAGCATTTACAAATGCTGTTCAAAGCTATTATGAAGTTTTTTTAAAAAGTGATAGAGTTGCAAACATGGTACGAAGTGGAGGATGTTCTGCTAATGATTTTAGAGAAGTGTTTAAAAACAACATAGAGAAAAGAGTAAGAAGTTTACCAGAAATTGATGGATTAAGCAAAGAAACAGTCCTTAGCTCCTGGATGGCTAAATATGATGCAATTTACCGCGGTGATGAAGATCCTAGAAAACAACCTCAAAGAATATCCACAGCAGCTTCAGAATTAATTCTAAGTAAAGAACAACTCTATGAAATGTTTCAGAACATTTTAAATGTCAAGAAGTATGAACATCAGATACTTTACAATGCTTGTCAGGTATATTATAGAATTTTTATTTAGATCTCTAATATCTTACAATGTTTAGAATAGAATTATACTTTGAGAACATGAGAACATATAAAATATACTCTTCAACAATTAGACATTAGCAACACTTCAATAGATTCATGCTTGTTATGTATACTTTTGCACACCAAAAATAAAAAAAAATTCTTAGGGGTTTATTATGTAATTATTATGTAAATTATCCTCCTCTATTTGTCTTAAAAAATTATCAATTTATTTTCACTGCATTACTTTTGATATTTTTAATACCTTGCTCAACATTTTAATCTACTTCTTTTTGACCTACATTCATTTTGTTTGCTTTGTTGTTTTTTTTATTTCTCCCTAGAAACTAAAATACCATGAAATACCATAAATATATCAGGCATACATTTTTTCAAGCAATGTTTTGTTGATTTTATTTATTGTATTTTTTTTAAAGGAAAACACAAACACACTCAGAATATAGAGCATAGATGAAACCTAGGTGTGTTTATTTTTGTGTTATTAGAATTAAAATTTACACCCTGAAAACTTGAAGTCTTATTTCCTTGACACTTAACCAAAAAATATGACTTCGATCTGGAGTATCCATAATTTAGCATGGTCCTAACTTATTTAAATAAAAAAACAAAGTTATATATGGTAAGTTGTTTGCAGAAATATAATAAAATATAATATCATAAATAATTAACAAAACATATAAATTTATATATAAAACAAAACATATAAAATAACTCTAGCTCACTTTTTTACAGTAACATAGGAATCTAGTTTTGTAATATATACTTAGTTTCTCAATTCAAAATGAAGATCACTTATGAAATTATTATGATAAAATATTACTCGAAGAGAAATAAAATAATATATATGTCATATCGTTATTATACATTTGGACATAACTTACATCACTTAAAATTATTTGTTACTACAATAATAAGGGTAATACAAAAAATAAACAGAGCTTACATCAGCTTAAGATCTACCAGACACCATTTGCTTCCTGTGAATTTTTACGAATAGGCTCCATTCTATGTCATTGAAGATAGTAAAATAAAATATATATACAAGTTGCTTGAAATTGCTTTGCAAATATTATATGCTTTCATAGCACAGGTGAATAAAATGAGTTGGTAACAAATCTAGAACTGAAAAATGCATCTATAGGTTAGGTTAGGTCATGACAGCTGGTTCTTCATTTCAAATATTACAATAAAACATGTTTATTTAAAAGGTATGTTATAATACCTAAGCTTTATCCTGCACTTATTATTTGGTGCCATAATCTATACTAACCATCAAATAAATTTTTATTAAATCTTTGATTTATAATGCAAAGGTGAATTAGGCAATTAACATATTTTATATATATATACATATGCTCAAGTTTAGTATGTCAGAGTCAGTGCCTTACAAAACAAATTGCAGTAAATAAAAAAAAATAAAATGAATTTATTCTCTTTGTTATGACTGTCTTTTCTTGAAATTTATGCTATAGAAGAAATAAAAATGAAAATAATTTACAACTCCTTAAAGTGGGTTCTAAGTTTAAAACCCCCATCTTCAAGGGGAAAAAAAGGGTTTTGAGAGTTTATCCCCCCCCCCCCCCCATCCCCACAGAGGAAAACTACAGTTTATAAATTCCATAAATGTAGCCAAGAAGCTAGTGGAGATGCATGCCAATGAAAGCTTTATATATTTTTGTGGAGTGATTATTTCCATTAAAATCATAACTTAATAAAATACTGAGACTAAAAACAAAACAAAACAATGTGCTAGGATAAATTCAAGAATTTTTGTTTGCAAATTTCATTCATGATTGAAATGTATTGCTTGAATCAACCATGAAAACCAATCATTATAGTTTAATTATTTAAACATTAATTGGATCAGCATAGGACATATCATCTATAAAATAATATTCTAATTTGGAAGGAAAGTCTGTAATTATTTTTAAGATTATTTATGACATATATCAAAGTTAAAAGACACCTTTTTAAAAATATCTTTGAATTACATATATCTTTTTGTTCCTGAAGTATGCTTTATTGACACTTAGCTAACCAAAAATGTTTCCCACAACAAATTACTCAATAACATTTGGCTCATTGACAATAGGTTCACATTGTCGGTGAAACAAATTTGTTGTTAAGATTGAAATGTCATTGAACCATTTTTCTTGTAGCCAGTTGTTTGTGCACCACTTGTCATTTAATTCTAAACCCCAAAACTCTCAGTTGAGTACTAACAACTAGTTGAAAGAAGAAGGAAAATAATGTGAAAATGTTTCCTAAGTAGGTAGATATATATACTTATTCTTCTTTTATCATATTGAATTGAAGGTAACTGTATGTACATTTTAGAAAATATTAGACTTTTTAAGCACTATTGAATTCTCAATTCAAGCTGTTAAGAAATTGTAGCTTCATTGCCGATTCAGCTATAATAAGCTACAGCTTAGTTTTTGATTTAGTTCAAATAACACTCACAGTTTCTCCTAAACAATAAATTAGAATTAAATCATTTATTACCTGAACCATATCTCCAATCCTTATTTATTATAAAAATTTCACAGTTGGACAATGCTGATGAACAAGCAGCACAGGTCAGGCGTGAATTAGATGGCAGACTCCATAATGTTGAACAGATGGCAAGGGTAAGTTATTATGTGCAGGTCACATAACATATTAGATGAAGTTTGTGTTTATTTATATTGTTTTCATTAATTTTTTTTTACCTGCTCGATATTAGAATATGAACACGTTTTTTACACTATGCCATTTTTCAAAGTCCTCCATCGTTATTAATTTATGGATAGGAATATTTCTTTCTTTTTTCTTTCCTATCTCATGATAGCTTGTAGGATTGTTTTTGAAGGACGTTTTATGTTTTTATTTGTACAATGCTGTGCCAGATGTTGAATATTTTTATCGGCCATTTTTTTTGTTTTACTTTCCTTGTAGGAAATGTACATGGTACAGTGGCTTTAAGAATAGATCAAAATTGCTCCTGTATCAATGCTATTACAAACAATAAAAGATTTTAGCTGTTTATTTTGTGTCACAGATTTGCTATAAAAACTATTATTACACATTGTTTTACAATTTATAAAAACATGAAACTTTTATCAGTGCATTGTATAATGTGTTATACAAACATTCAACTAACTTGTAATATTGCTATTTCTATCTTCTTCCAATTGTGGCTTTCTTTTGCTTTTCTTTTTAAAACTATGTTTATTAGTTTGCGTTTGTTCATTATCCAATAATTGTTTATGATTGATTTAAAATGCCCATTTTTTTAAACTCATTCCATCACTCAATTAATAGACCCTTGATTAGTGTCTAAAAGTATTTTTTTCCATTTCTTTCTGTCAATTTTATCAATTTTAAGCTAGAACTAGTCTTAAACATTGTTTAATTAGTTCATAATTCTGACACACTTGAGAAAGCTACTTAGGCTTATGGAGACAATGGAGTCATTTAACATTGAACCATTCATATAATATGGAAGTATCCAGTGTGCAGGTTCTTAAATAAATAATAATAAAAAAAAACATGTCTGTAGGCTTATTGATCTTTGCTAATTTTTTTTTCTTCTGAATTTCATACAATTATACTTTCCCTATAGCCATAAGAGAAGCCTCTGTACTAAATTTGTAGACATCACATTTGCATTGGTCTCTTCTGGAGTAGAGAAATAACACAGAGAAGCAAAAAAGCCTTACAGAAAGAAAATACTAAATATAAGACACAGCTCAACAGCTGTTTACCAAAGTGTCTGGCAGATCTGATGAGATGAAAAAAAACACTATGTACTATACCAGATAAAACCCAATGTTAAAATGCGGTCAATTTGCCAAGAATTTACCAGCTTATAGACACTATATTAGATTTAAAATAGGTCACATACACTCTTAAGTAAATGTTTACAAAGACAACAGTAATGCATAGCTTAAATTAAAATAATACTGATGTGTCATAAATATTTCTTATAGTCGTCCCCCCCCCCCCCCCCCTCCCTCTGGGGTAGCTTGTAAAATGGCCAGGGAATTTAGTCCACACCCAAACCATACTAGAAGATCAATAACTGAAGAGTGTGCTGTGCAATCTATTCCCACAAAAATGTTGACAGGATATGTTTTCATTTTTTTGGGGGGTAAATAATGCTTTTACTATTGTGCATAACATTTACAGACCAGACGCCATCCAAAATTTGTAGTGAAAGAAATGGAAAGTATGTACTTAGAAGAACTGAAGTCTTCCATCAATATTTTGAAATCTAATTTGGAAAGCCTGCCTGTTTCCAAAGGTGGCACTGATTCAAAGTATTCTTTGCAAAAGCTCAAAAGATACAACAGGTATGTTAGTCACTCAAATACAAAGGTAAAAGTAAACAATAAATGTATACATATATACATGTTTAAGGTCCAAGATGTTTGAAAGTAGTTTGTACCTCCATCCTAACTAGCAGAGTCAAATATTATTTTGAAAAATCAGTTGTCAGACATTTCTGTTACCTACCAGAAGTTGCCAATGTTTTATTTTCTCAATGATAATTCTCCATGTAGCATTAGCTTGTCAAACATAACAAACATAAGATTCTTAGGTATCTTATATAGTCTTGTTCCTCACACACATTCTACCTAAACTTACAATAAAAACCTTTCTTCTAATAATCTTTTGTACACTCAACAAGTGGTCAAGGGATTTACCATTGAGAAGTTGCTCAAAAACTCTGTGCTTTGAATAGTGGTGTAGGAGCAAGTTTTATACAAGATTTGGTATTATTGGGTTTACTTACTGGTCAAATATGGATAAAAAAAATAATATATTGTCATTATTTTGAGGTCTGATTACATTTTGCATGTGTTGTTACAAATTATTGTTGACTTAACATTAGAGTCACCTGCTCAAGAAAAATTTCCCTGTAATATTTATGCAAACTATTAGAAAAGCAGCACACCATATCATGCAATACAAGATCTCTCTTTGTGTTCAATAACATTTGTAGAGTCCATGTCACTTCCTACTCTGACAATCTAGTAGCCATCTTTTGTCACTAGGCATCTGGGAACTGTCTGCTTAAACCTTTCATTAAAAAAAATATTTAAAAAATTATTTTTTTTTTACTAACAATAAGTTGTTAATTCATGTCTATCTAAATAAAAAAAAAAGAATGCAAAGCTCATAGTTATATCATTTGAAAGATTACATTAACTAACTATAATTTGAATTATTCTTTCTATCTGTATTTTTCCCATGTTCATGTTTTCATTTAAGTCATTAATAATTGTTTCCTAGATTTTAATATATTTATTCACTCATGAGTACTTTTGCTTTGTGCAAACTTGCATATCAATACAAATACAAAATAAGCAAAAGACGGCAATGTTTTTTTTTTTCATTTTTAAATAATGTTTTATTTGAATTTCTAAAGTATTTGGCTAGTCATAATGTTAATAATGAGAAAAAGAAAATTCTTGATACTAATATGAGTGAACATTTGAAATTGTTCTTACTATTTTATTCAATTGCGTTAAACAATAACAAGATCACCCAAGTAAATAATTAAATATCAAAATTAAAAATAAAAAAAACAGGAGAGGCTATATCCTAAATCTGCTTATGAAATGAATTATTTTATCAATTTTAATCAGCACATTTAAATCCAAGCAAATTTAGACACTTAATGTGAAAAATCAAAAGCTCTGAATGACTCAACAAATTTTTAAAAAATCAATTGTTCTAAACCATATTTCATCAATGCTTTTCACATTTAATTAGCAGATAATTTCAATATAATATATTCTTTCTTAAAAAGAAATAAAAATAGATTTTATGAGATTTTCATTACCATTATTAAACAGCGTAACATAGTTTCTTTTGATTTAAATAACATTTATTAAAGCAGAATGCAGTACTTTCTGTTTCCTTGACATCAAGAACATAATCTAATGATTCTGTCATTTCCTCAATTTCACCAATATATATATATATATATATATTCCCTTTGTTCTATTGTTGATCAAAACGCTGAGCAGGCCTGCTGCCCAAACTTCACCTACAAGGTATTATTAGTAGCCATGGCTCATATAGCACCTTGTGTGTTTGGAAGATTTCTGTGCAGATTTTTGTTTAACATTTTTCTCCTTATATTTGTTATTGTCATGTTTACTACATGAGATCAGAAAGACTTGACCAAATAGAGAAAGTAGTAGTAAGACTTAAGTGTTTCATAGAGGTATTTCTTTTTTTTGAATGCTCAATTAACTCCTTAGATCAGTGGTTCTCAAACTGTGGTCTGCTGACCCTTGGGGGTCAGCGCAACAACCATAGGGGGGTCCAAAGAAAGATGAAAATCTTATACAATTAAAATAATTTCTTCGCTAAATGCCAGTTTATCTGATCAAATATTTTGAATTATAATAATGATCTCACTGTTTAATATGTATATTGCGAATTATTATCTGACAACCTAAATGAAAGATAACATTCTTCACTTGGATACTCACCACTGGATATTGAGCACTTTTGCATGTAGACAAGCTCAGATCCCAATCACAGTTTAATCCATTCTAATACAGTTACAGTTTACACAGCTTATTTTAATTTAAAAAAAAAATGAGGAACCAATTTTTGAACAAAGAGACCACAAATTCTGGTTTCAAAAATAGATTCCAACTTAATATCCTGCATTATGGGTCATTGTACAAAAGTTGTTGACTGCTTTCCCGTCTTGTTAGTTGGTACTACGTTGATACATTGCCGTCATGAACCTAATCACAAAAAAAAGAAACCTACTAGAAATTTGTGCTCATTGAGATTTGCATTAGTTATTTACAAATATTGTGCTGGACATAGATACACGCATTATTTTTTTTTTTAATTTTATTTTAAACAAAAGCTATAATTTCAACAAAATCTTTTTTTTTTTTTTTACATTTGTAATTTATATACTACCATATGCATTTAAGTAGCTTTTCACTAAGCGGTCCGTAGACAAATTTTGACAATTTTATGGGGTCCCTGGGTCAAAAAAGTTTGAGAACCTCTGCCTTAGATAATAGAAAATCTCCGTAGTTATAAACAGTTTGGCTTATTCTACTTCTTTAGACAATAGAAAATCTTATTAGCTGTAAACAATTTGTTTTGCATGCAAATTAATTATACTGACGTGATTGTTAAAAATTTTTCGTGAACAATAAATAACAAGAGAAAAAAAGGTTGTATAAGAACAAAGGCCGAAAGAACCACAACTCCCAAAGAAAAATAATATATAATATTACTCTTTGAACCTATTTCTTGTGTCACTCTTTCATTTTAAGGGTACATGTGCTAATGTTGTATGTTCTATATGTAATGCATTTCTTTTGATTCTTGTAATACACTGAATGAACTGGAGTAATATCCCCTATCACCCAACTGTCATATTACCTTTTTACTTCTGGCATTTGGGTGTCTGTTGAAGTACTCTTTGGCCAACACTTTCTACTTTATAGAATTAAGCACCATAGCCTCTTGGCAAATTTCCCTCAGTCATGCTTCTGGGATAGTATAACTAAGGTTTTTCTTTAAAATTTTACATTAATTCATTGCAAATTTAAAGTACTGAGAAAAGAAGAACAATACTTTTAAGATATGTACTTCATTAAAAACAATTTTTTATTTGTTTGACCTCCTGGAATCAAAGGGCAAGTTTTAGGTGAATGAAGACAGCATGCTCATTTTAGCTCTTTTTAGTTGACATTATCGGTGTGCAGTTTGAACTGTAGAATGTTTGGCTTGATGAATTTTATTCTAGTTTTATTAAAGTATCACAAATTTTTTTTTTGTTATTTCATTATTTATAAGACTTTGAATGATTTTATATATATTTGTAGAGACATTGTCACTGCTGTGGCAATTTAGAGACTGGCTATTGAAATGGCTTGTACTATTTCTCATTTAGTTCTTGAGTTCTGTCATGACTTGCTGCATGTGCTTCACGTACTTCACCATTCTCTACCACCATATTCAAAAAAATAAAAAAAAGGCCATTTTACCCTCATGATCACAACACCATTTATGATACCCCGTTGGTGAGATCAAAGTACTGTTATAGTCACTATAATGCAAGGACCAGCATACCCTAACAATATGTATTCATTTAAGTTAGGTTGGTTAGAGTGCAGTATTTATACTAAAACAAGTGATAATGGCAGCTTCTGTGGATTAGTAATAATATTCAACTCACACCTAAATTTCACTTGCACCAATAATCATGAATTAGTCTTAAGAGATCATTAGAAACATTAATTAGAAAAATAAGCATCTTTTTTCCATTTGTACATTAGTTTTGTTGGATTTACTATTATTATCCATACTCTTAACTCTTAGTCCCTACACTTATTTGTCTCTTATGCCTAAGAATTTGAATGCCATACAAGAAAATAGTTATAGCAGCTTTGTGCCATTTAGGAAGTTACTGAAAAAATGGTTCAGTGGTCTGGTGGAGTTAGTATATAATTATCTATTTATAATATAAATACCTTACATACTATTACATTAGCTGACTAGGAAGTATTACATTATTACATACACTGCCAAAAAGATTTCAAAAGTCAACCAACCTGTGTTGAAGGTATTTGTATGAACACTTAATTTTACAATTAAACTAGCATCAGGGTAAGAATGACTGTGTGTGAGTGGTTGACAAATGTGATGGAGGCAGTGATCAAGCATGGCAAGATAGGGCTATTTAAGAAGACACTCATGCGAACACTGCATTCAGATCGCCCCTGTTATGGTCATGTGATCTTTTAGTACAGTTCAGCATTTGTACAGTTAGTGTTTTGTACTATGAATTGTATAGTATTTGGTTATTTCACTGAGTCAATAAATTACAACACAACTCAAATTTGAATTGTCAAGATCTTGAGTTAGTTGTGATATTTTGTCCAACATTAGTAATAGAGGCTACAGTATAACTTAAATCCTACAAAACTATAACACAATCTTTCTTTATCAGCATGTTTTTACAATTTATTTATTGAAGTTTATTTTTTTTTATTATTATTTTTTTTTTTTGTAAATGCATATTTAATAAATATCAAATAAATGGCACACTTTCAAAATAGCACAAAAAGCCATTAATCCTATTTGAACATGATAAAGATGATAATACAATAAATATTTCATAGCACATGACTTTCACTGTCATTTCTTCATTTTGCTTTAAAAATGTGTGCATGTAATATGCATACTTATTTTTAAAACCAAAAGAGCATGCTTTCAGTATACCATAAGTAGCCTTTGCACCTATTTTAAACACACGCTAAAAAAACCCACTACATATAAACACCCTAAAATGAAGTCATATTTTGTTACACATGTAGTCTCAAGATAAAACTTGCAATAAAAACAAACTGCTTTTTGCATCTCTGTTTTAAGAAATGGATTAAAAATGTGGGCATACAAAAACAAGAGGGCATTATTTTATAAAACATTTGTAGCCATTCAATAATTTCCAAGCACAATTGGAGCATTAATAGCATTTTTATTTTTGAGATCTAAATAAAACAAAGTATTAACACAATAGATGCGTTCCCTACACATTTGTCATGTTTATTCTTTTTTTGTTCTTTCTTAAAGCTTTTTAAGATTATTGTGAAATACAAAAATTTACCCTTTCAGAGTAGTAATATATTTTTAAAACAGTACTTCCAGCAAAGAGGACATTATTGTAAAAAGATCCAGGCTAATTTCATAAAAAAAAATATTTTGTTAAATATAGATACCATATAAAAAGAAAGTTCCCCTTTCAGACCTTGTGGTCTATAGGGTAGATGATGTAAAGGTCATCTGTTTTTCTGGCCTATGGTTAACAAGGGTGTCATGTAGTCGGCACAACAATCAACCGCCTTTACCTTTCCCCAATTATTAGAGCTGGGTGGACTCAGAGGCACCCAAAGATCCCGAAATTAAAAATCTGTCTTCACCAGGATTCGAACCCCACACCAGTTTGAAAGTCCAGCGCTTTACCACTTAGCCACCACGCCCCCTAGGTACCATACACAGTTGTTTAAAAATAGAAAAAAAATTAATAAATAAAAGGATATATTCATGTTTGTGTCCTAGACAAACATTACTGCTAAGAATACCTTAAAATTTGTCGAGCAAACAAGCCAAAAAAAAAAAACACCTTTGGAAAGTTCAAATTTGTTAGCTAAACTGTGAGAGAAACATGGCTCTAACGTTTCATTTGTTTCATCATTTCCATCATCACTCTTAAGCTTTGAATCAATTTCTCTTTGTTTTGAGCAATATTTTGGTTTGTGTAGTGCATGTCAATGTGCTGTCATTTTCCTGTTTGAAAACTGCAAGATGTCAAAAGAAGAATTCAACGTTTTCTTTTTTCATTAACAAGTTTGCATGCTCTTTTGAAACATTTGGTGATCTTGATTAGTTGCTCTTCTGTCATGTCCTCTATTTTTCTTCTTTTGTCAAGTAATTTTTAGTGAAGATCATATTAGCCTATGATACAAGTACTAAAAGCAACAACCACATTACATCCTAAAATTCATTCATTTACTTTTAGACATAATTATTTCAAAGAGTAACCCTCGACCCTTTAAAAAAAAGCAACAACATATTAAACTGTAAATTAAAAGAAAAATCTGTAATTTAAACATTTTAAAGTTTTCTTGCCTTTTTTTGTAAATCCTGTATTTTTCCCCTTAAACAAATTGTTATTAAAGTTTTGTGCCATGCCAACATTAGCACAATCTGTCCAATTGAAATGGCTGATAAGTTTTCACCAAACTATGAACTACTTGTTTGCTGCTTGTGTTTAACTAAACTTGTGTGTTATTGTATGTGTCATTCATAGAGCACAGCATTCCTCTCTTTCCAAACTGGATACTAATGAAGACAATGATCCAGGTCTGTCCAAGATGGATGTCGTACTCACCTTCACACTAGAGGTAATACTCTCAGACTTTGATCTACAACATTGACATTTGAAACATACAGATAGAAATTATTTTAAATGTTTTCATCTTGACTAGCTATTTGAATTCATTTTTTATGTGTTTGCTATTTCATACAATAGAATGATTAATATTTTACCTTTAGTAAAGGGAATATGAATGTTTTTCTACTTAATGAAATTATTTTGTGTCTCATAGTGTTTCAATATTTCAGTTATCATTTATATTGTATTAAATTTTGGGTGGTAACTTTGAAGTAAGAGGATGTGAAAGCTGACATCACAGACAATATTTTGATTTGGTTCAAAGATTGGCTTGTTGTGAACTTTCATTTTCATTAGTTTTTATCTTGTATTTACTGCTTTTTTTTTTTTTAGGTCCATGTCATTGAAGTCAAAGGTCTGAAATCTCTTGCTCCCAATAAAATAGTTTACTGCACCATGGAAGTGGAAGGTGGCGAGAAGTTGCAGACAGATCAGGCAGAAGCATCTAAACCTCAGTGAGTATCCATTGGTTTTGGTGAAGTCATAACTTGATCTCCATATATTGTTTTTTTGTTTTAATGCATTTAGTTGAAACATCAGCTGACATTTAAAACAAGTTTTTATATCTAAGTCTTCATTTTTGGATTGCAGAATCTACATATTTTTTATCAACATCACACGGGTGAAACTGTTGTCTTTTTGGGGTGGATCGAAGATTTAATTATCTATGCTTCATTGGTATTGTAGTCTCAAAGATCTTTGCAAAATCAGATGCCTCAGCTGGTCTTCAAAGTGTTTACAGAGTAACTGTTTTGTGCATTTAAGCTCACAGAATAGGTTGCTTAGCATTTTTACAATAAGTATTGATTCTATTAACCATAATTTCTTACACCATTTTATGCTCATGATCATGCCGACTCCTTAGGGTTGTATTGAAATGAAATATAAGCATACTAGTCAGAGGACTTGAAATTTTACTATTTTGTTACCTTGTTTATGATAAAGAGGCTAAACTTTTTTGGTTTCCAAGACAATGTCATCAAATAAATAACTTTAAAAAAAATATATCTAGTATTAAATCCAACTTTTGTTTGCAGATGGGACACGCAGGGTGATTTTACAACCACTCATCCACTTCCTGTTGTTAAAGTGAAGTTGTACACTGAAAGCTCAGGGATGCTCAGCCTAGAAGATAAAGAATTGGGAAAAGTATAACTTTCTTTCATTTTGAGTCTATTTACTTTTATTTGCTGTTTATTTCAATGAAATATACAAACTAATCAAAGACAAGGGAATTAGGACCCTGTAGATCCCAAGGTCTGCAATGGGTACTTTACATTTTTTAAGTGCAGGTATGGCTGGAGGGATATCATATCATGATCAGACAGGCATTTTAGTAAATGTTCAAGATTTGGGAGTGAGATTAAGAAACTCTTGGAACTTCAGGAAAAAAACAACTTTTCTTTTACTTTTTTTTTAGTGACTCTTGAAAGGGAAAAAGATAGTTTTGTGTGAAATGTCTGTCCGTCCAGTTTAGATCTCGTAAACTAGAAAAGATAGTGAAAATCTGACTTCATAATATTTTATTCCATTCAAAGTTCTGATGCAACGGCTACTTTTTTCTAAAAGCGAAAAATCTCATTTTTTAATTTTTGAAATCACTTATGCAAGCAGTTTTTTTCATAAAAATACACCATTTTTACAACTATTCACTTTTAATAGTAACAAACAGTGGAGGCTCATTAGTAGGGGAGATGACTATTTGCCATATTTTTAACACATTATGCAAACGGTTTTTGATTTTTTGTAAAAAAAAAATTTTTTACACTTGTATTGCTAAGTTATGTAAGTTCTGTTATACTAACTACTACATTTACATGAGAAAAAAAAATGTTTACTTTTTTGTTAAAGAGACAAAATCTATTTAGTTTGCACATAAGTTGAACAAAATTTAAAACAACAATTAATAAGTAATTTTTCATATTATCATGTGAACTGCAATATCTTCAATAATGTATAGCAGGGGTGGGCAAATTACGGGCCACATGCGGCCCGCCGACACCTATAGAAATCAGGTGTATCCACGGTATATACATATAAAAAGCAAATATTAAAAATAATATCTATATAAATTATTGAAACTGTCTCATTATACTAGTTTTAAGTAAACGAAGATTATGCTTATTGGCTATACATCAATACACTCGATTCAAGACACAATCTCTAAGTGTTGGGTAGGATTGGAACAAGATGGCAAGTGTAACAACTGATGAAGCTCGATCTTT
Organism: Biomphalaria pfeifferi; assembly: GCA_030265305.1. Lineage (NCBI taxonomy): Eukaryota > Metazoa > Mollusca > Gastropoda > Planorbidae > Biomphalaria > Biomphalaria pfeifferi. Next base: position 3,423,063 of record JASAOG010000025.1, read on the forward strand.
GACTCAGAAAATTTATTTTTTTTAATAAAAAATATCCCAAACATAAATTCTAAACAGGAAAGTTTGCACAATGCTGCATAAAATATAAAATTTCATCATTATATTGGTCATAATTCCATAGTAATGAAACTTATTAGAGCTAGGGATGTTAACCACGGGTAGTTCCGATTTATGAACAAAATAATCCAATCTAACGCTAGCTTAGCATTGGCAAGGCAAATGAGAAGAATATAAAATCTCAGGGAGCAAATTGTTATATTACTTGAAGGACATTGACTGTGACTTTGATACTAATTTCTAATGAAGAGTGAAAGACAGATTTCATGTCTTTTATAACTGCTATTGCAAATGTTTTTTTATATATGAAATATAAATGCATGTTAAATCTTTTCAAACAAGGCTTTCCCATTTCTTTACCATTTTCCTTTGCGAAAGGTGAAACTATTTTTAGTGAAATAATTAGATGTACAACACTTATTAAGATTCCTTAATTGTGCAATTTATAAAAGCAAATTTTAAGACATCAAGAACCAGTTTTCAATATTATCAGCTCACCATTTATCGCAGAAACTGATTCAGCTCCAGAGGACATAACTCCAAGCAAAGAGAAGTTCCAGTCAGTACTACCACAGGAGTCTTATGGGTGCCAGAAGCTGTATTTTCAAAATTTAAAAAAACCTTTGCTGCTGTTCACACTATTTGGGTACACATACATCTGTTCTTCTTCTTCTTCTTTCTCATTTTACATGTTGCAGGTTTCAGATCAGTAATCTTATATCTGAGATGAACCGCGCAGTGGTTTTTTGATCAGGCAGTTCTCTGAATATTCTTTGGAGAGTCTTGTTCAGGTCTCTTGATTTAGTATGCACCATTGAAGGACATGGTCAGCATTCTCTGGTGATGCTCCATAAGGGCAGGTTTCCCTCGTCCCGACATTTAACTTCCAGAACATATATTATTGTCTCATTCAGTGAGCAAACATTTTTTTGTGGAAACTAAACAAGTATAATCACTGGTCAATGTTGATGACTAATTAGACAGCAGTCACAGGGGTAACAACTGGTAAGATAGTTTCACAGTTCCGGAACATTATGCACGAGTGTAAAAAAAAAAAAAATACTGCACATTAAGTAACAAGGTTACAAAGACAGTTTGTGTAGTAATACAAACTCAAAATTGGCCCCCAAAGTGGACTGGTCCACCCAGGCAGGTAAAAAGGCAGGTTTCAATATTTTCAGAAAGAATATTGGAATGAAATTCTATCAAAGGCAAATGACAGAGAAGAATGGAGAAAGAAGGTTGACAGATCCTGTGTGGTCCCCCAACGGTCCAGCAGATAAAGGTATAGGCGAAAGTGAAGGTGAAGTTAGATGTGAACATGGCCTGTCATATAATGATTATTTAATTGATCTAATTGCTCTCTAAATTGACAATCTCTTATTCAAAGCCTCAACAAAAAAAACATTTCCGTAAAAAAAAATAATAATAAATCCTTTAAGAAGTGTCTTTGCATTGGCAGGTTGCGCTGCAGTTTACGCGATAACATGAAAAACTGCTTATTAATTTAAAAAAAAAATTATGTTCCACTTATATGCATACTAAATAGATTTTTTCTCTTTAAAAAAGTTATATTTTTTTTTGTAAATGTATTAGTTAATATGACAGAACTTACTGAACTTAGCAATACATTTGGACAAAAAAATTATTTTGACAAAAATTCGAGAACCCTTTGTATAAATTGTAAAAAATATGGTTAATACTTATTTCCCTAATTAAAGAGCCTCCCGTGTTTGTTACTATTAATAGTGAATAGTTGTAGAAATGTATTTTTTTATGAAAAAAACTGCTTGTTTAGTTGATTTTAACAATTAAATTTTTCTCTTTCGGAAAAGAAAAAGTAGCCGTTGCATCAGAGCTTTGAATGGTCTAAAATATCTTTTCTAGTTTACGAGATGTAAACGGGACGGACGGATGGACAGACAGACAAACCACACAAAACTAATAGTGTCTTTACCCCTTTCGGAGGCCGATAAATATTAATCATTTTGGCCACCTCCCATAATAGGACAACTTAGATCTATAACAATACAGAAATTAACTATTGCGAATGATTCAGGCTTTTTTTTAATAGTGCTGGTAATTGTTATATAATGCAATACTCAATCAGTCAAAACTTAGTGCTTGACAAAATCATTAAGTTGTTCCAATCTCTGTCACCGGCGGATCCGTGGAGTGGGGCCGTAGGGGCAATTGCCCCCTTTCCCAAAATCGATCACCAATCCCCGAAGATGGGAGAAATTCTATAGTGAGATCACACAAAGTAAAAACAAAATTTACTTATCTTAATAATATAGACTAATTATTTATACTATATCCAATGTTATATTAGGTCGCCCCCTCCCCCACTTTTTTGGTATATTGTGGGGTGGCGGTGGATTGCATCGGGTGGGGGGCAGTTTAGTTTCGGAAGGGGGGGCCAATTATTATAGAGAAATCACACAATTTGAGTACAAAATTACTGACTAATAACAATGTACTAATTTCAAATGCAATCATTAAAAATAAATGTAAAATGGAGATAGAACCTTTACCTGACTAATAGTGTTCCCTATACCGCACTTCCCATTTACACCAAAAATGTGACTTTTAAAACAGTATATTCCAATAAGGCGACAATTTCATACAATTTTTATATTATTCCTCAGATTAATAAAAAAAAAGTCTTCTATATTACAATAAGAGAAATGTTTCTTAACCTTCGGAAAAAAACAAAACAATCACGTTGGTAACCCTCCTCTTAACAGCAAGGGGGTCTGGGACGGTCCCCGATGTCAACCATTTTCTAGCATTCTTAACTGCAGAAACGCATTCTCATGGCATCTAAAGCTCATTATTCATCCTATAAAAAAACAAGGTTACAAAAGACAGTTTGTGTGGAAACACAAACTCAAAATCGGCCCCCGAAGTGGTCCACCCAGGCAGAATTCAATATTTTCAGAAAGAACATCCGAATGAAATTATATCAAAGACAAATGAGAGATAAGAATGGAGAAAGAAGGTTAACAGATCTTGTGTAGTGCCACAACGGTCCCCCAGGTCAAAGGATAGGTGAAAGTGAATGTAAAGTTAGATGCAAACCTGGCCTAACTAGTTCCCCTTTTAGACCTTATGGTCTATAGTGCAGATCATGTAAAGTTCATCTGTTTTTGTGGCCTACTGTTAACGAGGGTGTCATGTAGCCAGCACAACGACCAACCTCCTTTACTTTTCCAGAACTAATGTCAGGTACCCATTAGAGCTGAGTGGACTCAGAGGCGCCCAAAGATTCCAAAGCTGAAAATCCCAGTCTTCACCAGGATTCGAACCCCAGACCCCCGGTTCGGAAGCCAACGCTTTACCGCACAGCCACCGTGCCTCCCTCAACAGCAATTTTAAAAAATTGTAAAATTTGTTTCCAAAATTGATAACTCTTGTAATTTTTCAACGCTGAGTGTGAAAAAAAAAGAAACGTGAATATAATACAGTGTAAATATGAATTAAAAGACTTTCTACACAGTTAGTGAGCGTATCTTTCTAAGATATATACATATATGCGGCCCGCTATTCCCAAACTTTTTTTTATGCGGCCCTCGATATAAAAAGGTTGCCCACCCCTGATGTATAGAATACCCAATGAATTTTTTTTTTTTTTGGAGGAATTAGAGATTGACCATTTACAAAGCAATTAGATCAATTAGATATTCATTATAAGACATCAGTAAACAGGTTCTTATTTAACTTCACATTCACTTTCACCTATCCTTTGGTTTGCTGGACTGCTGGGGTACCACACAAGATGTCAACCTTCTTTCTCCATTCTTTTCTGTCATTTGTCTTTGATCGAATTAAATTCTGATGTTCTTTCTGAAAATACTGATACCTGCCTGGGCGGACCACTTCGGGGGCCGATTTTGAGTTTGTGTTTCCACACAAACTGTCTTTGTAACCTTATTTTTATTATACCTTTGCATATTTTTCTTGTACTTTAGGGCTATCGTGACTAATTTTTTAATTAACTTCGTGACAAGAATTATACTTTTTATTTTTTGTATCAAAAGGTTGTTATCAGACCAACAGCCAATAGCTCAAGAACTCCTGAATGGCACCATATGCACAAAACAAAAAATTTTCCAGATGATTTAAGAATAAAGATTGCAGTGAGGATAGATAAACCACAAAATATGAAACACTGCGGGTTGGTCTCTCATATTTCTCACTCTTTTTTTTCATGTTAACACATTTATCTTATCTTATGAAATACAGACGTTACTTCAAAAAAGAATCTATCATGCTAGTAGAATTAGTTTTATGTATTTGTGAGACATTAGATTTTAAACAATGCGAATTTCAATAAACCTTTTAAATTTGAAGTTTTAAATCATTAAAAAAAAGCAGTTAATGGTATAAATCTGAGAGATACTTACTAATGAACTAGTACCTTTCACAAATATGTTTTTGTTACAGGTATTTGTATGCACTGGGAAAAACAATTTGGAAAAAATGGAAAAAACGTTACTTTGTTCTTGTGCAGGTAATGAAAGAGTTTGTTCTAGGAACAAGATTTAACTCAAAAACATAATAATATTAAGAAGGGGGGGGTACAACCTTTTGATGCAGTTCAATAATATAGTTATGAAGATTATATTTATAAAAGAAAAAGAGATTGCTATCTTAATTATTGAGTTTTAAGTGTACTCGTTTAAATATGCTAATATATTCCAGGTATCTCAATATACATTTGCAATGTGCTCATATAGAGAAAAAAAACCTGACCCAACAGAAATGATGCAATTAGAAGGTTTTACTGTTGATTACTGTGAGCCACTTCAAGGTATTTGATGAGATTATTTATTTTTATTGAAAGTCATAAAGAAAGAAACTTGTATTTTAGTAGTCATCATGTGTGGAGCATATGAACAAAATTCCTATTTCCTTCTCTCTTCAGATCTAGATGGAGGAAAGTACTTCTTCAATTTGGTCAAGGAAGGAGACAGCTTAAACTTTGCAACAGAAGATGAATCTGAGCGAACCTTATGGGTACAGGCCATTTACAGAGCTACTGGACAGACACATAAACCAGTGCCTCCTGTTGTGCAGACAAACAAGATTTCTAACACACAAATCTCTCGAATGCAAGGAGGTAATCATAATTGCTTCATACTTTTATATACATTTTTGTTTTTTGAAATATTTAAATAAAAACACACACACTTATTATAAAATAGAATAACAAACATAAAAAAATAGTCTACTTTTAATAATTTAGAAACAACAACACCTAATTAGCTTACTAGTTAGCCTTTACTAAAAGTTCTGGGCACACTTTAATTAAAAGTGATGACGAAACAAGCACAGTTGTCAACAATTTGGTTTTCACTTCGAAGAAAATATAACATACTCTTTTGAAAAATAAAATTTTGTATGAGATTACAAACATATACTTAAGGATGACTGTTTTCTACTGTATTAGGTGTCCTCTTTAAAAGCCGCAAATTCTACTAAGAATATTTTTTTATAACTGTTTTCATCTTAATTATGAATTTTTAAAATGGATTTATCTTTTATAAGCTTAATTTTATCCTCTGAACTTAGTACAACTGAATGGATCTAATTTTGTATTAACTTTAACATGCACACCTGAGTTTTGACACTGATTTTTAAGATGTCAATATTTTTTTGACAACATGAAAATGTCTTATGTTTAAAAAAAGGTGTAATGTTATAATTATTAGGTGTAATATTATAATTATTAGGTGTAATATTATAATTATATAGTTTCAACATTAATTAATATATTGTAAAACGTAACAATTTTTAGTCTCAACACTTATTATACCAAGAAAATATTAGATGCATAAATCTTTCTCAAAACATCTACTTGTATTTCTTAAATGGTAAAATTTTGTTCAAAAATATACAAGCTTTGTTCTTAAATAAATTTTCCTTTTACATTTTAATTAAGAGAAGACTCATGATCAGCTAAAGCATTGTTAAAGAAAAGAAACATTTTTGATGATACAAAATCAGTTGAAAATGCTGGCCAACATAAATTGAAAATACCTATTTTTAAATGACTTTGTTGTTGAACACACTTTTGTTTTTCTAGACAGCCAAACAGATTTAAAAAGTAAGTAGATCTAATCACTGTAAATCTTAAACATGAACATAGTTCAGCCTTCTTATTAGTTACTGTAGAAACCATTTGGTTAATAGGTCAACAGTTCTTTTGCTGCTCTTTTTGTTGTCCAGGTATTTCATCAATGAAATGAAGTTTCATAAAAATTAGTTACTGTATACATGCAATACATTTTATCAATCAGTTAAAAATATAATTTTTTAGCAGTTCTAAATAAAATGAAGGAAGAAAAAATATATAAGCTGAAGTCTGTTTTTTCTTAAAGTTGCAGGTGTTTTGATGACTTTTTATTGTTTTAACTTTAATAATTTTATTTAGTTAATGAAAAAGAAAATGAAATTTAAACCTAATATAAATTGGTAATTTGTTTATTAGTATTGAGACTCAACACTTAAAATACCAGTTCAAATATTTTATCTATAGCAATAGTTACCTTAAGTAGGCTTAGACCTATGTATGTATTTTTTTTTCTTAAGTTTGTTTAGAAGCCAATTTTTTTAAAGTTCTTTCCTTATCAAATATATATTAACTTACCATACAACTACTATGTGATAGTGTTAGGACTAAAACAGAAAGTGTATAGATAAACCTCCCTAGCTATATTTCATCATATTTTTTTCTTTTCCTAGACATCTCCTTTTTATTTAAGACTGATCAACCCTTACCTAAAATTATTCATTTGTCAATTAATATGAAAACAGCAACATTGTTTGCATAGCTTGTTTAAAAAATAATTGTTAATTTGGCTTTCTTATGCTGCATACTAAATCATGATTTTTATGATTATATTTGTTTTATACACTCTTTTTATAAATATAAATTAATAAAGATTAAGTAATTTTTTTTCCGCAGTCTAGGGACTACAACTTGGTAGTCAAACTCTATGTTTTTTAAGCCCACCTGGGAGATTGGAGGTTTAGTCTTTTTGAAGAATTGTAGTTTTAATGTAGAATGTTAGGCCATTTGAGTTGACCCAAAAACAATAGTAAATTTCATTCATACTTCTTTTCTTCATTTTTCTGAATACTTGAGAAGTTTAAACAAAAGCCAATGTTGTGAGATTATTCAATGCAGACCTCCATGTTGGTGATTGTCTCTGTCTTCCATCTTCATTTTCTAAAGTCTAATTAATCATAACTAAAACTCCTTGTTCTAGTAGGGTTGACTCTTGCTGTACAAACGAATTTAGTTAATGAACAAAATATGAATCCTCAATTCCATTGGACATCACAAACTAAGATGCACTCAACATTGTACTGCAAAACATCTATATTTCAGATTTTATGATGTATAACTAAAACATATAGGTTACAGTAATTTCTAAATAAGGTTTGATAAAGAAAAGTAAAGTTCCCCTTTCAGACCTTGTGATCTATATGGCAGATGATGTAATGGTCGTCTGTTTCTGTGGCCCATGGTTAACAAAGGCTTCATGTGGCCAGCACAATGACCAACCGCCTTTACTTTTCTCCAACTAATGTCAAGCACCCATTAGAGCTGGGTAGACTCAGAGGCACCTAAAGGTCCTGAAATTAAAAATCCAAGTTTTAACTATGGACACCTTGGTTTGAAGTCAAGTGCTTTACCACTAGATAAATAAAAGCTGACTTATTTTGACCCTTGTTTCAATTAAGTAGAAACACCTTGTCATTCAAAATTGTACTTATCTCCTAGGAAAAGTTAGAAACTCAAAATGATTTTTTAATGGTTGAATGTTGATTGCAGCATTCGCAACATGGAAAAAGGGAAACTCTGAGATGCTCTGTTCACCAGCTTTTTAATTTCTTGATCATAACTTTTAAGTTCTTTTGTGGGAATTAATTAAAAGCTGATTTTGCAACGTTTTGTAATTTTATCCTCCAACAGATGCAGACAGGGCACGTAAACATGGGCTGGATGAATTTGTTCTGGCAAATCCCTGTAATTTTGAACATCATGAGTTGTTTAGCATTCTTCAGACATTGACTTTAGACTATAGACTTAATGATGCTTACACATGTCTGGTAAGATGTCAAGAATAAAGCTTTTGTTTCATTTAATCAAGCCTTGTTATAGGAAACTATATTTATGTAACATCTACTATTCAGTGTGGCTGAGTTGCATGTTCAGTCCTCTGGGGCAATCACATTTGTTGGGAGATGTGATATCTGGGAGGTTTCTGAACTGTTTTGAGGAACTTAGCAAACATAATTCATGTCAAGTCAAATCTTACATTAAAATTCTAAGTCTACATAGGGATTTGAACTTAATCTATGCCACTTAGCCACACATCACACCCATGTTTAGATGTCTTGGCTAATCAAATCATTGGTATCAATGAAATCTAAAGCATACATCCCACCCATATTAAGATGGCTTGGCTAATCAAATCATTAGTATAAATAAAATATAAAAAACACTTTATAGATCATAGTACATAATGACTCTAAAAATCAATTAAAATATGCTTCCTAGAATTTCTAATTTTGATACACACACTTACCCTATGTATGTTTAAAACTTCATTTGTGTGTGAGTGTTTCCAACTAACTTGTTTTAGATAGAAGCTAATTGTCATATCTGTCAACTGTAGAGAATACAAGGAAAACTTTTTTTAGCATCTTTTGCAGATTATTCAGCACTATTAATCTAGTTTTAAAAGAAAAAAAAAAAGAGGAATTTCAAACACTTGTTAAAGGAAAAAAGAAAATACATTAGTTGACATTGTCTATATTTCTAACAGGGTTGGTTCAGCCCAGGGCAAGTATTTGTTCTAGATGAATACTGTTCTCGCTATGGTGTGCGAGGTTGTCACAGACATCTATTCTATTTAAATGACCTCCTAGAAAGAGCTGAGAAAGGAATTCTTATTGACCCAACTCTTATACATTATAGCTTTGCCTTTTGTGCCTCTCATGTCCATGGAAACAGGTAAGGTAGTGAGTTTTGGCTTGGTGTAATCTATTGGGTTCTTATTTATTGATAGCACTGCCCTCACACTTTGTCATTCTTCATCAGTTTTTAACAGCATATGAAAGCTTATAATTATTAAATATAAATGTGAATCTAAGTGCTGAAATGAAATATTTACTTTTTTTTTCTTCCCCCTAGAGCATCCCTTTCTTGAAATTGTATTCTACCATTTATATCCCATATTATATAAAAGCAGCAACATTTGTTCGTATTTTATTTGGGGAACATTTTTTGTTTACAATGGGCTAAGACCTAGATTTCTGATCGAATGTCTCAAATATTGTTGTCAACTTTGGTTAGTTCTCAAAGTTTTATTGTTTTTTTCAGGCCTGATGGTATAGGCACAGTTTTGCAAGCAGAGAGAACGACATTTGATGAAATAAAAGAAAGATTGAGGATACTTCTGGAGAATCAGATCACACATTTTAGGTAAACTTGCTAGTGTTAGTTTCAATTTGATTTGTTTACTGTGTGCATCAACTTACCTCAGTTTAATTTGGTCTGCATTGCATAAATTAAAAAAAACAAACTCTAAAAATAAACATTTAATTTGTTGTTTTATTTTGAGTAAATTCTCTCTTTAGATATTGTTTTCCCTTTGGACGTCCAGAAGGTGCTTTGAAAGCAACATTGTCGCTCTTAGAAAGGGTATTTCTAATTTTGTAAAAAATTTGTGTGTCTTAATTTCTTCTCTAGCTGACAGCATAATTGTGAGTAAATGACCCATCTGCTTTTATTTTTAACTTTTTAAATTTGTTTTCTATTGGGAGCCATATTTAATCTTCCTCCTGGGACTAGTGGGTCTTCATACAATTGTAAATAGCTCTACATTCAACAGTAAATGGGGGCATGGTGGCTGAGTGGTAAAGTGTTTGGCTTCCGAATCAAGGAGTCTGATTCAAATCTTGATGATACTTTAAATTTCGGGATTTTTATGATGCCTGTTTGTCTGACATTAATTGGGGAAAGGAAAAGCAGTTGGTCCTTGTGCTGGCCACGACACCCTCATTAACTGTCAGCCATGGAACCAGATGATCTTTACATTATCTGCCCTATAGATCACAAGGTATGAAAGGGGTTCTTTACTTAACAGTCAAGTCAATATAAATACTAGAATTGCTGACATCTTTTTTTTACTTACCAGTCAAGTCAATATAAATACTAGAATTGCTGACATCTTTTTTTTTTACTTACCAGTCAAGTCAATATAAATACTAGAATTGCTGACATCTTTTTTTTTACTTACCAGTCAAGTCAATATAAATACTAGAATTGCTGACATCTTTTTTTTTACTTACCAGTCAAGTCAATATAAATACTAGAATTGCTGACATCTTTTTTTTTACTTACCAGTCAAGTCAATATAAATACTAGAATTGCTGACATCTTTTTTTTTACTTACCAGTCAAGTCAATATAAATACTAGAATTGCTGACATCTTTTTTTTTTACTTACCAGTCAAGTCAATATAAATACTAGAATTGCTGACATCTTTTTTTTTACTTACCAGTCAAGTCAATATAAATACTAGAATTGCTGACATCTTTTTTTTTACTTACCAGTCAAGTCAATATAAATACTAGAATTGCTGACATCTTTTTTTTTACTTACCAGTCAAGTCAATATAAATACTAGAATTGCTGACATCTTTTTTTTTACTTACCAGTCAAGTCAATATAAATACTAGAATTGCTGACATCTTTTTTTTTACTTACCAGTCAAGTCAATATAAATACTAGAATTGCTGACATCTTTTTTTTTACTTACCAGTCAAGTCAATATAAATACTAGAATTGCTGACATCTTTTTTTTTTACTTACCAGTCAAGTCAATATAAATACTAGAATTGCTGACATCTTTTTTTTTACTTACCAGTCAAGTCAATATAAATACTAGAATTGCTGACATCTTTTTTTTTACTTACCAGTCAAGTCAATATAAATACTAGAATTGCTGACATCTTTTTTTTTACTTACCAGTCAAGTCAATATAAATACTAGAATTGCTGACATCTTTTTTTTTATCAGTGGTCAGTTTATTAATTCCAGGAAAAATGTTTTGTGTTGTACAGTTTGCTCATAAGGGTTCCTTCTAGTTCTCGTAAGCACATAATGTCTAGAATTAATTTATTTCCATTTGTATCAAACCACTTTTTTTTCTTTCTTTAATCCTCTTTCTTTCTTTAATCCTCTTTCTTTCTTTAATCCTCTTTCTTTCTTAAAAGGTTTGTTTCCCTTTATGTCTCTCTTTTTTTTTTTTTCTTTTATTTCTTAGATATAAATGTTCATGTTAACATCTGTGACTACATAATTACAGGTTTTAATGAAAGATATAGTCACACCAGTTCCACCTGAAGAAGTACGACAGGTCATTAAAAAATGTTTGGAAAACGCAGCTCTAGTGAATTATACCAGAATTTCTGAATATGCAAAAATAGAAGGTAAGTTGAAAGTAACTTCTAAAAAAAAAACTGGGCAGTATATCGTTCTTTTTTTTATTCTGTTATATTTCTAAACTTGTTTCAGTCTATAAATTTGGCATTTAATATAAAAACTCTTTATCAGACTAGACCAAATGAACTTGTGTTTTGAGCATTATATTCTTCTAAGCCTTCTTTTTCTCTCTGTTTTTTAAATGAATCTATTGTACATCCAGGCAGATAGCATGAGGATATGAGCTAATATGTTTACTGCATTATGTTTATCTAGAAATCTAAAGTAGTGCATTTAACCATTAATCTGGCATTGTTTAACAAGTAATGTAGAGGAAACTCTGCGCTGTGCTTTGCTTGGATGTACACAGCATTTGGAAACGGTTTTAAAGCATGAAATGCATGTGTGCACTTTTCAATTGGGAACTTATCTATTTGAACAAAATAAATTAATTTTCCCTACCAAATTTTGATTAATCTGACAATAATTGTTTTCATCTGAAATAATGTTCAATCTACTATTCTTCGTCTTGGGCACACAGGCCGTAAAAAAGGTGATCTTATTTCTGTCATGTCATTGATGTGTAGTTCAGTTTCAAATTACCTATTATTTTCTTCCTGATGCACATGTTCATTAGCTGTAGTGTTTTGTTTTTTTAACTTAGTCACTTTGAGAAATAGTTTGCTGAATAACTTTTTTTTTCTTTCTTTGTCATCTGTATTATTAAAATATTTTTTTCTCTGTATTTTTTTTTTTTTTAGAAATGTACTTGTCTCTCACATGAACATATTTAGATTTATAACACAAAATTATCAATTAGATGAATTATACAAAATGCTATTCCTTTTTTTTAAAGTTGATTTGTGTATTGTGGTAATATACTTTAGATCTTGTTACTAGGTACTGTAAATTCTAAGCATAGTTCCCTTTAACTATTCAAAAAATCATTATAATTTTTAGAAAAGCAAAGATAAATGTAATTGTTCATTATATTTCATGTGTAGAAGACCTTTGTTTTTTTTTTTTTCTTTTTAAAAAATTTATTTATTATTGCAATAGCATTGGTGGGATTGTTTTTATTTTCAAATCAATATTTACATCCTAACTTGCAGTCATAGAAAACTGTCATATCCTTCACAAAACGTCAGTTAGCTCTGCTTCATTTGTTTGATAGCTATCTATTTCTTACATTCATTCACCTGTTTATCCACATTCTAGTAAACACATTTGTAAGACTGGGTTTTATTGTGGAATATTTGCATCTATTTCTTGTATCGAAATAATAGGTAAAATCCTTGAAAAGGGAATAGGGGAGGGACAGGGGAGAGTAGGGTTTTTTTATACAAAGAAGGTGTGTTTTTGTTTTCTTCTTACCAATTTTAGTATAAGGTTTTGTTCAAATATTTTAAAGCCTTTCACTTTCTTTTGTAGTATTTTTTTTTAAAGAGAATCCGTGGCTATGGCAGGCAAATAACAGAACAATGGAATTCTTAGTAACATTAGTTCATAGTTTCATAGTACCATTTTTTTGTAGACTTATAAACTATGTGATTTCCTTATTATGTTCTTTTATTTTTCTTTCACTTACTTTAATGCTTACTTCAAAAGTCAATGTTGTTTTGCTGTTGTCAGTATTACAGCATCCTGAATCAGTTATTGGTATCAGTAGTTATGTACTTTTACCCTCAACTCTAGGTACACAACTAGTGCAATATACTAGCATTGGAAACACATAAAACTACATTCATACAACAAATATAAAGATTACTTTCTTTCCTAACTTTTCTTTTCAATCTTAACTGATACAAATGTAAATATCAGAAAATTGTAATGAAATTTTTTCATGAGTATAACAAAGTTTAGAAAAATAAATAGGACTTAACAAAAAAAAATGTTATTTTATGTAAAAAAAAAATTAGATTGTTTCACCATGCTATAGCTACCATTCCTTTGAAGTTTTCTATTTATGCAACTAATTGGTGTTGGACATTTGAACTCTTTACTTTCAAGAGAAATAAATGTGCCATGAACTTTTGTTTTCTATTAGTTGACTTTTAAAAATGGGTGTTTCTTAAAATGAAATAACTTTTTTCAATAATTATTCTTATCAAGTATCATATTTTGTAACCTCTTGGCCAGTTCTTACATAATTAAATCAAATTTTTTTTTAAAATTTTAACTTGCTTGTTTCATTTTATTTTATTATTTATTTATTTTTTTTGCTGTCAAGTTCTTCATTCTCTTCATTTATGTGCACATATTTTGGACTTCTATTAAAATAATTACATTTTTTACCAATGTTATTCATTTTCATTTTCAACCTTTTATGCACTCCAGGAACTGGTGGTAGGTATACTTTTCTAAAATGGCTCTCCTTTTAATGCCATTTGATGTGTCATGAAAATGTACATTTTTACAAGCACATTTTTTTTTAAGATCCTGTTTTTTGTTGTTGTTTTTTTATGTTTATTATCTCACAGCAAACATTTTTGTATTGTGTATAATGAAAGGTACAAATAAAAAAAAAGAGAAAAGAATATTTATTTTATGTTTTAACTCTTCAGTTTAATATATCCTTGTTAACAATTTTAATTTTTAAATGGCACAACATTAGGTCATCAAGAACATATTTTAACAAATATGTTAAATGTTTTTGAGTTGTTGTTTTTTTTTCAAGTAAACTGTTTATGTAAATTGATCTTTCTTTACTCATTTTCATTTTTTTAAACTATTATTACAATTCTTTTGCTTTTGTTGTTGTTATTTCATTTACTTTCAACTTTTTGAGCTGTAAAAAAAATAATTGTTTCTGTTTAAATTAGTATCATGTCTGCTTGTTGTCATTTCTCTAAAAAGTATTGATGTCATATTTAAATAGGTCTATGTCTCTTCTTGAAGAATTTGAAAACTTAAAAAAACAATTAAAGTAATGTAAAGGTCTGATTTGTGGAATTAAATGAAAGGAAGACTTTTAAGTTTCAAAGAACCTAAATACGTCCTTTGTTCTATTTGATCTCTTTTTCACTATTAATTGTGTTAGTGTTAAACATTCTTTACAAGAATAACCTTTCATATTTTACTTATCTACATAATATTTATTCATAATTTGAATTTTGATTGATTCATTAGTGAGCAATAGTGTTTTAGGTTTATTAAAGAACTTGAGTTGAATCACATGTTTGAAAGTACAAAGTTTATGTACATTTATAAAAGTTTATTAGGAATCCTTTTAATTTTTTTTTTTTATAAGATTTAACATTTATTACATATGATATTGTCATCATGGTGTTTGAGTGGTAAAGCGTTTGGCTTCAGAACCTAGGGGTCTCTGGTTTTGAATCCTTGTGAAGACTTGGATCTTTTAAATTTGGGATCTTTAGGCCACCTCTGAGTCCAGCCAGCACTAATGAGTACCTGACATTAGTTGGGGAAAAAGTAAAGGTGATTGGTCATTGTGCTGGCCACATGACACCCCTATTTACTGTGGGCCACAGAAACAGATGACCTTTACAATATCTACCCTATAGTTCTGACAAAAGAGTACTTACATATTATATTAACTCATATAATAATACAACTGGTGCTCACTGAACCATAGAATATATTTTTTTCAATATTTTTTACATTTAAATTAATACAAATTATTTTACTGAAGAAATCTAAGTCAGTAGAAAGAAAAAATCTGTCTTCATTTTTTTACCTTTTTCTTTGCAATTAAAATTTTCCAAATTGTAAAATGTCACGATTCCATGTTGTTGATAAAAACAAAAGAACATTGTTCTATCAGCCTTTCACACCATTCTCTATCAGAAGTACTAGGGGATGATGTACCACCCAAGAAGAAGCTAGATGACATTATGCACTTGGCTGAGCTGTGTATAGAAGTGCTCCAACAGAATGAAGAGCATCATGCAGAGGTAACCAATCAAACTTTAAGCTTTCCAACATTTCCTGGGGCATTTGTGTCAGATTTTCTTGCTTGGCAAAGTTGCTTGTGAAGGTTGTTATCAAGCCTTTTTTTTTTTCCAAAGCAGGTTTGTAATTCTAACATATACATTAAAATGCTAATTGCATTTTTAAAAAACTAGTTCAAAAGGAAAAAAAAAGAAGAAAAGAAATAACAGCTCTAAGTTTTAGGTTTGGCTTTTGTAGAGGTATTGTTAAAAGTGTTTAAAAAAATTTTAAAT
Source organism: Biomphalaria pfeifferi (assembly GCA_030265305.1). NCBI lineage: Eukaryota > Metazoa > Mollusca > Gastropoda > Planorbidae > Biomphalaria > Biomphalaria pfeifferi. The sequence continues at coordinate 3,438,809 of JASAOG010000025.1, forward strand.
CTTTTTTTTGGGATATTGCAATTTCTAAAATAAAATATTCCATTTATGAAAAATTACTGAATTTATTTTAAATTCCTATTACTGTATGGATTGCTTAAAACAAAAAAATATCTGATGTTCAAACAAGACTAGAAAGAAATATTTTATATTCTTTTAATTTTCTTCCAAATTTCCTATGGTAGTTTTCTGGTTCACACAGCTGCCTATTTAGTTCTTTGCCAATTCATTATCAGTATCTGTGTGACATTGGTTTCTTCCTTAGCATTGGATTGATCATTTTGAATCAATTAGTTAATACATTGAATCTTTTTCATGTCAAAATCTAACATAAAAAAAAAAATATGTATTGTTATTTTGTTTCCAACTACATATGTATGTTGTGTTCTAGTAGTCCTACTGATTTGTTGATTGAACTTGTTTAATGTTTTTGAATCTCTTAATCAAATATACATATATATATATATATATAGGTAAATTTTTTTAAAAATATCAATCTGATCTATCTATACACATTAATCTGATATATAGACTCTTTATTAGATCTAGTTCTGAATGTTTTGTTTTTTTTACTTGACAGGACCTTCAATATTGTTTCATTGGCTCTTTTGATTCTAGCAAAGCTCATGTCCTTTTTATTTAGTAAATATTCTCCTGTTGTTACAGGATTATCATTATATAAAACATTTAATTTATTGACTTTGTCCATTATTTGGATAGTTCATTTGACTTGACAATTTTTTTTCTTACTTTGGCCCTTTTTTTTTTGTTAATCAATAAAGATTTCTTTCATTAATTTCGTTTTTAATTATGAGTAGCAAAACTCAATAAAAGCATATCTTTATGAGGGTTATGGGACATTTTGGCGCAAGAGGTTTTGACGATAATTTATAAAACACAAATCTTTTATAATAAATATTGATTTTTCACTGTACTGTCTTGTACTAAAAATATTTACATTCTCCTCTCCCCTCCAGAAAAAAAGATTTAATAATTTTATCTATTTAATTAACGCATATTGTGAATTATGGATGGCTGCCTGTTCATGTAGTATGAGTATGGTACATGTCGTCTGGATGGCCCCTGGTTTGAACCCTGTTGACTGAAATCCCCGCCACAAACACATGATGTTATTTATATATAATTACACAACAAACTTAAATCCCTAATCTAATGGATAAAAAAACTATTGTTCTTTACAAAATATGTTTGAACGCAAACACACATACAGAGTATCATAAAATGTACATATTGTGACTAAAAAATTTTCTGCCAAAACAATCATTACATCAAAATGCTTCGCTATATGAGAATTATAGTATTGAAATCTAGATTGTTATTCAGTTACTATTGACTGGACATGACACAAATGTACTGAGATCTATCACCGATTTAAAAAACTGAGCGCAGGCTGGAGGAAATGCTATATATAGCAATGTGAAATCTGCACTCCTCCTTAATCTTTGGACTCGAAGACAAACCTAATTATTATTTGTTCTTAAATTGTAAAATGAAAGAAAAATTCAAGCTGTAATCAATCTAATTGTTAGACTTGTTGTGTTCCTTTTGTTCCTGTGTCTATGGTCTATTGCATGATTCCACATTAACACTGTGCTGTTGTGCTTTCTCCTCCCTTGGCTAATATAGGCATTTGCATCGGTGAGTCATTCCATCAAGCATATAGACTTGCATTCTATTTTTAAACTCAACTGTTACTGTTAAGCATCATTTAGTTCCTTCAATGTTCACCATTTGTACAATCACCATTTTGTTAACTTCGAGGAATAAGATATTCCTTTTTTTTTTTTATTTTCTATACACTGCTTTACTGATAAATTCTTTTTACTATTCTAAATGTATTTTCTTTTCTAGATTTGAATCAGCCTTCGATATAAACATTCTATTTCCTAACAGATGTCAATATATCTTATTTCTTTATAACTTAACAAAAATGTATTGATCACGCTAAGTTTGTTTCAGCACTTTTGAAAACAGTCTTGATGTATGACTTAGTTGGGAGAATGAGTAATCTGTGCCACTTTAGTGATTTCCCATTACAAACACTTTGCTTTATTAAGTAGTGAGCAATTTGAACAAATATTTTTTTTAGAATAAATTGTTTGCTGTCATTTTTTATTTTTTTTTGTACTTTAAATTCTAGCTTTATGTGTGTTTATTATTATTACTTTGTTATATTTGAAGTCCAATGGTTTGCACATACAAGTCTAGTATGGAAAAAATTATGACTGTATTAGTTTTAAGGCTGTTCACTCTTATATAGCAATTAACTTTTTAGCTCCTCATCTTGATGGGATATATCCATAAGAAGTTCAATGCAGTGTAGTTTTTTTTTTCTAAACTAAGTAGTGAATCACTTGCTAGTCATGTAGTCTTTTAGGCATGACCTGATATGCATGGGAAAGAAAAGTGCACAAAAAGGAGAGATTCAACTCTCTTAGAAATATCCTAGGGTGTAAATGGAATAGTTCATCTTTAGTTCATGTTTATGCCAATGCTGCATTTTGATTTTTTTAAAATTCTATCCAAATTTCAGTCACAACAATTTTATTGCAATTTTTACTTATTTATGTTGAAACTAAATTATTTATTAATTGATCACACACACACAGAAAATCATTTTTTGATTTCATGTCACACTTTTTTTTTTTGTGCATGTTTTACAAGAAAAAAAAAACATTTAAAAATTCAATCTCAATTTTTAGTTTCAATAGAAAATATTTCAATCTTTGTATCAGCTGCTAAAAATCATGTGAAGAATGTTTTGAGTTTCTGTCGCTGGCAAACATAGTGTATGCACATTTATATTTCCAGTTTGTTTCTATCTGCTCATACCTAGATTCACCTGCACAATATGTAGATATCTATTTCTTTTGACCAAAATGAAATGTACCTGGCAATGTCTGCACAGCTTCATTTTTATCCTCAAAGATTTTGAACAAGTAAACGTGTTTCAATTCTATTACACTTTAAACAAATGTGTATAGCAGTTGAAGAATTTGTTTTGTTGTTGTTTTCAACTCGTTATGTTAATGTTTCTTTGTCTTTTTCAATGTTTTGTAATTAAATGATCTAAATTTAGGTCTCTTTAAAATATAAGTAGGGACTTTCACAATGTTGATAGAATACTTTTAAAACCAAATGATCTCTCATACAAGTTAACAATGTGTGTGTGATATTCTTCAGTTCTCATTTTAGACATGAAAGCAATAAATGATGTACCAGATATATTTCATAAAACTCTTTTAGGCATTTGCTTGGTTCAGTGACTTGCTTGTTGAACATGCTGAGATTTTTTGGTCACTGTTTGGAGTAGACATGAATTCTGTTCTGGACGCCCAGCCTCCAGACACCTGGGACAGCTTCCCTTTGTTTCAATTGCTGAATGATTATCTTAGAACTGATGGTAAAACATTTGTTTTTCTAATCATTTTTATTTGTAGCTTTTAATGCTGAATAGAAACCACACATAATGATAATGTCTTTTTTTTTGTTTAAATTAAGTGAAAATGACAAATGATCTCCATTTTGGAACTGTCTAATATTGGTTGATGTAGTCTGTTTATTAAAAGGTCATTACTCTTGAAACTCCAGCAAATCTCAGATTTTCTCTATTCACTTTTTAAATCTCCCTAGGTTCTTTGTAATAATAATTAAGAATCTTTACTTCCAATCTTCAGAGAATTTGTGTAATGGAAGCTTCCATCAGCAGTTGAGAGATGTCTTTGCTCCGCAAGTTGTCCGCTATGTGGACCTTATGGAATCTTCTATTGCTCAGTCTATCCACAAAGGGTTTGAAAGAGAAAAATGGGATCCCCAGGGGTAAGCTTACTGATGCTTTCTATTAACATTTTTTTTTTTGACTAGATTAATTAATTGACCTAAATCATCAGCTAAACACGAAGGCTGCATATTTCATCTCTACTACCATTACTCTTTCTGAACTAAAACTTCTCAATAACTATTTCTAAAATGTCTACTTGTAAATGTTTTATAGCAAATTACAATATCTTGAACATAATAATTTTGCCCATAATATCTGAGTTTCTTTAGGAATCACAAATGTAGATAAAATCATAAAAATATTATATAGTTTAGATTTTTCTTTTTTTTTTTTTTATCGTTATTCTACTTCATTTTAAATTAGACAAGTTTTCAAATTGCTTAGATGTGATAGAAATGTTGAAGAATGTTGTCATTAATATTTTTACAGCCTTCGTCTCTGACCTATGGATTTAGAGTAGAAAACATGTTGTGTAGAACTAATGTAATGCTCAGTTTTGTTCCTTTAACTTTCTTTTTTTTTTTTTGCAAAGTTTTGTTTCTTCTAATACCACCAGATATTTCACTTACCATCCCCTAATGGTTTTACTTGGAGCAAAGCATTTGTACCAAATGTGAAAACAAAACAAATACTGTTTAATAACAAGCTTTGATTTATCTATTGTTTTGTTTTTTTGTTTGTGTATCTACTTTTATGTTTTAAAAGCTAGCCATTTTTTTTTCTACTCATTTGAAATAATCATTCCCGTTTTTCTGTTTTTGATTCATTTTTTGTCCAAATAATGAGAATAAACTACTAAAACATGTAAAAATGAACACATTTTTTTCCCCATTTATACTATATATTTATACTATATATAGTTTAACATATCAAAGATCAAATTACATTCGTTATTCAGAGTGCACAGCTAAGTTAATTGTTTTTAAAAGCTAGAAGGTTTGGGTCTTTTTTTTCTCTTGTTGTTCTTGCTCACATTGAAGTGAAGGTTTCACTTGGCAATAAAACTACATAATGGTACAGACTTAATTCTACTATTTCACACTTGTATACTATGAATAGTACATTTTAAAGAGTATTGAATATTGCATAGTTTTTATGTATTTTATCTGTCTTAAGTAAGAAAATCTAAAGCTATTTACCTAATTTTCTGTTTTAAAGCTTAATCATATTTGTTACCTACTTAAGTAGATCAATCCTTACTAAGTTAAAACATAATTGCTACTCTTGTCTTGACTAATACTATAGCATTTGAATGAATTAAAGTCTTTAAAGTCTACAATTTATTTCAGTGACATAGAACTCACTCCTCTATCCATATCTATGCCCTCTCCTTCCATTTTATTATTGTATGAACCTATAAGTTTTGTTTTGAACAAATATTTTGTTAGTCATTGATTTCCTTCATATTTGCATTTCATTTTAAGATAATTTGTTTTTTGTTTTTTTTCTTTCTCACTTGAGGACATATTTGTAGTGCTCAGGAGAAGTAGTTATATGCAAATATGAAATAAGCATAGGCTAACTTAATGTGTTTTTTTTTAAATACATGTTGTTACTTGTAATCTTGACTTATCATTTATATCCATAGAAATGGTTGTTCCACATCTGAGGATATGCTTTGGAAGCTGGATGCATTGCAGTCTTTTATCAGAGACTTACATTGGCCAGAAGAAGTTTTTGCTGAACATTTGGACCATCGGCTCAAGTTGATGGCAGCTGATATGATTGAGGCAGCAGCAAAAAGGTTGCTACTTAGTTCAGTGATATTTACTTAGTGCTTTACTTAACATTAGGTTTTTTTCTTTAACCTTTCCTCAAAACTACCAGCTTCACTTACTATTTTATTACTAGTCAACCCACGGCATAGCATACACCATTTTTTTGCAGGGCCGGCCTTAGACTTATGCGACCGCAGTGGGCCCCGCACTTTCATAAGACCCTGCACTAATTCTAGGTGTAAATTATTAAATGATACCATTTTATAACTTATAACAGATTTTCCGCTGCCTCCTGATTTACTGAAATTGCTAAATATACAAAAAAGTCCTAGAAATCTCAGGAAATTATTAAAATCTTTTGAAAACTCATGCAAATCTCCTGAAATATATAGACGAAAATTGTCATTTTGGGGTGTTATTCAATATGAAAAAAGACAATTCTACGTGCAATTAAAAAAAAAACGGCATTATGCAATACCCGTAATTGTGGAATCTGGTAAAAGAAGCTTCTCTTGCCTAAAACTAATGAAGAATTACTTGAGGTCAACAATTCTCGTAGATAGATTGAAACACTTGGTAATTCTTTCTATTGAGCGTGATCTAGGTAGGAAATATCATTTTTATGATAAACTGTATGACTTCCCTAAAGGCTCGTAAAGTAATTCTGTATGTAGTAAAGAATTAATAAAATGCAAAGATGAATTTATTTTCTAATACAAAGCCTTATTTTTCACTTATTATATGTATCCCTACCCAAACTTGACCCTGCCAAATCCATTTTGCATAGGGCCCCACAATGATTAAGTCCAGCCCTGCTATTTAGTGATGGGTGAATACAGAATATATTACCTGTTCTCCCTCCCCCTTTTTTTTTACATGGGGTAACTCTAGTCCGACTTGCAGAAATAAAAGAGTGATCTTTCCATGACTTCTTGGTCACAATGGTTAAGTCCAGCCCTGCTATTTAGTGACGGGTGAATTCTACTTGTTCTCCTTCCCCCCCCCCCCCCCCCCCCCCCCCCCCCCCCATATTTTTTGCTACCAAAGTTACGTGGGATAACTAGCCCAACTTGTAGACATAAAAGTGATCTTTTCTTTACTTCTTGGTGTCCAAACTGTTGAGCCATTAAGAGAATTATATATATAGATTGCTTGACTTGAAACTATTGATCAATTCAAAGGCTTTAGAATGTACACTACAATTCAAAACAGCATTATTAGATTATTTTTTTTTTATAATTATCATGAAAAGGAAAAATTATTTTTTTTCTAGTTAATTTTACACAATTTTTAACATTTTAAATTTACTTAAGAAGAATACCTACAAATGTTTATTGTATTATAAAGTCAAATCTATCCTAGTTAATAAAAGGTCTTATACACTAACTTTCTAGGCTTTTGCAATGCAGTGATGGGAATTTTCCAAAAATTGAAGAATTTCAACAATTTTGTCTGATCCTTTTTTTAGACAGAAAATCTGAATTTTTTTTTTCCCCCTATATTTCTCTGATTAAAAAAAAAACATGCAATTTTTTTTCATTTTTTTTTCTCTGAAGAATGTGAACTAAGACTTGATTTGTTTTGTACATTCACATATCTAAAATCTCCTTTTATCTAGATTTACAGTGATTTGAAGCATTCTAGACTAGATTATGCACTTTGAATTTGCACATTTTGAACTATCTAAGGTCTGGACTTAAGATTCTAGAACTAGATTAGACTAGAAGAATTAGTAAAACTGAAAGCCTAAATCTAGATCAAGACAATCATCATCTGCTAAGAGATCTTCAGTAGATTGTAAGCTGAGATCTAGGTCTAGATTTTATTGACAAAAAAATGATTATGATCACAAATCTCCTGTTAAAATGTACAGATAAGCACCTAGACTAGATTAGTAGGCAATCGACATAAATCTAGATTGTAGAGCTAGATTTAATAGTGAGTAATAACCGTATATACCATATATTATATATTTATTTATCTACTATGTTTGCTAGCAAGAAAGTGTGCCACACAAGGAAGACTTTAGTTAAACTTAAATTAATATGCTCTTATTTAAAACTCAATGGAAATTCAAAAACTTACTCACAATGGCTTTTTTTAAGCATTCTTTGTGAAGCCAGAGTAAAATTCCTTTTCATTCTTCTACATTTAATCAACCAGTGAAACAAACAGAAGTGTAGCTCATACTTTTGAAGCATTCAAAAACTCAAGCATGTTTTGATTTAAAACACCTTAGTTCTTTATAGTTGTTTAAGAGAGATGTTCTTACAATATACATGCACAAACTGTGTCAAATTGTGCCACTCCAGAAAAAAAAATGGATTTGATTAGTCACACCAGATTCTGCCTAACCTAAAGATGAAACCAAAACAGTGACTCATCTGGGTGCATCCATTGTCTTCCAGGACAGAAGGAGACATTTATATCTTACAATACCAGTAAAGCATAAATCTATTATTGAATGTTCAATCTACCTGGACCAGTTATAAAAAGCTAAGTGCTAAGTGCAAAAAAAGAAAAGCTGCCAAATTTTTCTTATCTAAATGTACAAACAATAAAGTTCATGTCATGAAATTGATTTGTAACATTATTTAGAGAAAATACTAAATATAGTTAATTTCTACTTAATTTAAAAAGAACTTATTTAGGTTACCACGACTTGGTGGTTCACAAACACGGGTGTAGAAAATTTCCTAAAAAATTTTTCAAAGTCTGTTCCCATCACTGACAATTAAATTTTTCCAGAAAGAATGATAAGTTGTCACTTAGATTTTTATAATGTTTATAAACTGCACCAGTTATTCAAGTTGATAGTTTAATTTTTTTTTTTTTTTAATTTTTATTTAACCCATGTTTGAGTATTTAGAAGTGTATCATGTATAAAATGTTCATTGAATGTTGTGTTAAACTGAACATTTGAACCAACTCTCAGAACCTTGAAGTGCTTTGAAATCTGGCTGAGGAAAGGAGGTAAAAGTACCGACTATCTTGTGTTTACTGAAGTCTGCACCATGATGAATGTCATCATTGACTGCAAGAACAAGGCCCTTCATTTGTGTGCACTAGACCATGGGCAAAACATGGTGAGAATATTTTCTACGTGTTGGCTTTGGTGACAGCTAAAAGAAACAAATTATGAGATTTCTAATAGTTTTGTTTTAGCAAGTTGAGTTGTTCATGCTAGTTGCATAAATTAACCACTGTCTTTAATGACTGGGTAATCAAGTGATAGCAGACTTCATATATCAAGCAGTGGTCTTTTCAATAGAAAGATATTTTTTGAACTCTTTATTACTTACTTTGTGTACCAGAATATTTCAATTACTTCATAAATATAAATAGGATCATGATCAAACTGATTGGTGTTCACTTTGAGACATTTCTACCAAACACTACCTAATGCCAACTTAATGAAATCATTTTTTTCTATTCAACGCTACACAAAAAAAAGTCTTGCTTATTTTGCAAGGTGGTTTTGTTAATTCAGGAAACCAACTTGTATATTAAGGATCTTTTTTTCAAAATGTGTGAGTCATTGAACTGTTTTTTGTCGATATAACATAATATTTTTTAATTGATAAATATAAATGTAATGACAATAGCACAGAAACCTTACAGGGTTTTATGTTTACAGGAAATCACAGTGACCTTCATGTGCAGCTTTTGTTTTTTTTTTGTGCAAACTCCAGTTTGGCTCGAAAACAATTATCCTTTCTCTAAAGTGTTTTTTGTTTTGTCCCTCAGCATCAGTATCATACTAAAATAGATGAATCTTTGGAAAGGGCTCAAATAGAGATGGCAAGATGTCTTATTGAAAAGGTAATTATTTACTTAGCCTGTAGAACAGCACTAAGCTCATTCTTTGTGATGTATAGAACTAGATCCATTTGTTACATTTGAAGTATGATACTCTACTTATTGTTTAAATATATCTATAAAGTTTGCCACTAGACATATGACCAGCATTACATGGTCAACAAACGAAATATGTGCTTATTGTGTTTCAGCTTCTGTCAGTTTTAGAGAGTATATTGAGTAAACTGGCTCGTTATGATGAGGGAACCTTTTTTGCTTCAATTTTGTCCTTGACAGTATGTATTATTTGGATTTAAATTTTAAGTGATAGTATCAAAGTACTTTACACTAATACTATTTAGAGTACATATTATCAAAGTACTTTATACTGATATTATTAAGTGTACATTAATCAGAGCACTAGTACTTAAAGTCCACATTGTGCTATGGATTATTGTAGAAACCTGTGAATGAACTGGGCAAAGCTTATGTTGACTTCATGAGAGGCAATCTGGATCAAATGAGGAATAAAATCAATGATGAACTGTACACCCTGTCTTTATTTGAGGTAATTTCAATCAAATGTTGATACAAATTCTTGAGACATAATGTTAATGCAATGCCTTATATCATTGACAAATATTTCTCTTTTGTAGCAATGGTACAGTGGCCAGATGAAGATGGTTTGTGATTGGTTGACTGACAGACTAGATCTCTCATTACACCCATACCAGTTAACATGCCTCATGACAATTAACAGAGTATGGAAATTACTTTATTGCTCATCATTTTATTAGGGAATAGAAAAAATACATTAATTATAGACGTTAATTAACATTATGGAATTGTATTACATGTAGTAACAATGACTAGTTTAGATTTTTTACAATTTTGTTATCATTATTATTTTAATGTTTATTCATATGGCAAGTTTCATTACATGTTGATGAATCTCTTTGACTGATCAATTGTCTTAAATAAAGATTTCTGTTGTTTTTTTTTGTTTTTTTTTAGATTTAAATTTTAAAAAAATGGAGGGGTCTTTTTATCCATAAACCAGTTCCATTACAACCAGCATGAATCTCACGTATAACATTGTTTGAATGTCCAGTAGTCTTAAACACTCTTCCTCTAAATGAATGACCTTTGTCTAGTGTCTATGTTATTCTTTAACTAGTCATTCTACCTTCTTATGTCAATACATGTCCTGTCTGATACGATGACTCTTTTTTGTTTCATCTTGAATATTTAGAAATGTTTCTCTGACTTTGAATTGCAAGGAGTTCCTGAAAACTCTCTTAACAGTAAAACTTACCAGACAATATGCAGTAGACTACAGGTTAGCATTTATATGGAGTACTAGTGTAACAACTATCTAAATCAATCTCTAATAAATAAGCTAACGAAGTTGAAGAAGTCTGTTATAAGTTACATAAAAGAAGATAATTTCATTTTCCTTTAAAGCTGAATTTCTGTACAAAGGTTATTGTGTTATTATTGAAAAAAAAGACAAAAGATTAAGATGTTGAGGCATGGTGGCTAAGTGGTAAACCTCTTGGCTTCTGTACAGAGGAGTCTCAGGTTTGAATCTTGGTGAAGTCTGGGATTCTGGATTTTTAGGATGCCCATTAGTCCATCCAACTCTAATGGTTACTCTGCATTAGTTGGGGAAAGTAAAGGCGGATGATCATTGTGCTGGCCACACAACACCCTCTGGAACTTTCTGCCATGTGACCTTTACATCATTTACCATACTGATCACAAGGTTTTGTATCACTTTGATAGTTTTGTTGGAATGTTAAATTGAAGATTGCACATTAAAAATAGGTGTAAATAGGAAGTTTATCACATTATTTTGAATATTTAGTCTATCAGTTATATTAAGCTCTTTGGTATTTCTGTGGTATTTTTTATGCACAAGGTGGCGCTTTATTTAGCCAATGTATAATAATCTAAAGAAGTTGGTGCTTTACTAGAATTTGTATTATTTTATGGGCAAGATGGTGTTGTACAGTCTTTGTATGGTCTTGTTTATGGTGGTAGTAGTAAAGTAAGTAGTAAAGTTTCCACTTTCAGACCTTGTGATCTATAGGGCATCTGTTTCTGGTTAACGTTATTGTGTAGAGGGCTATAAATTTTAGCATTGCTTATTCATGATTGCTAGAGTAAATTTGGACTTGGATTATCTCTTATGAAACAATAGTTATGTTGTTTTATTTATGTCTTCATCTAGGTGGAGGAGGCCACTCAGTCAGTCACACAATCAGAAAACAGTGGAAGAACATTTCTGAGTAAACCAGCTAGTTCCTCAGCTGTAAGTGGTGACGATTCTGATTAAAGCATCTGCTCCATCTTGTGTGATTTTCTACAAACAGTGATATCTTTTTATGATACTTCCTTCAATTATGCAGGTCTTTGTGTGTGTGTGGATGTGTTTTTAGGAAAAAAATGTTTACCATTGCGTTAGTGTGGTGTTTTTTTTTTGTTGTTTTTTTTTAAACTTTAGCTTGTTAATCCTTGTATTGCTTTTTTATCTTTAAATGTTGAATTTTTTAAATGAAAAATATTTGGAACATTTCAGAAAAACTCCTATCAAAGAAAAGAATTTTAAAACTTTCTTCAATCTCAAAGCTTAGAAAAAATGCACATTATTTGTATATTTATTCACTTTAGAGTTTTGATGTTCTAAAGATATTGAACATCACCTCTGGCTGACATCAATGAAAACCTCAGGCTATATTTCTAGAAGAAAAAAATCTCAAGTGTCAATTTGTTGATAGCACTTTTTTTTCCTGAATAATTTAACTGTATCTCTGCATTAACCATTTCACAACTAAGCAGTTGTAAGAAACTATCTACCCCATCCCTAAGAGAAGGGATATAACTCTGTATCAGCTATTTCAAAAAATCGACTTTTTGACTAAATTCACAGAAAAAAAACTAATAAAACCTAGCGATTGCCGGCGACTCCCAGCAACTCTAGTTGTCAAAGAGTTAAGCTTAAACAATCCAATCTAACAAAAGCCTACAGAATGTCACATGTCAACTAGGCCTAGTACAATGGTGGTTGGCTTACCTGGATAAATAAAATGAAAATTGTGAGTAATGGAAACTTAAAAGAAAGTATTTCATCTACTTTATAGGTTCAAAAGCATTACACAATTATTAACTTGGCTATGACACATTTGTCAGTTGTCTAAAGTGTTTTTCAATTCTTTTTCAATTCATTAATTCATTTTAAGTCGAGTAAATTTAGTCCCTAATTTATCACATAAAAGTGAAGTGTATCTGATTCTGAAAATGTTTGAAAGAAAACGTATACTTTCTCATAAAATTAGAATATATTGTTTTCTTTCACAACTAATAAAAAATAGCAAACATTATTTTGCCTGAAATAAATTGAAATTGAGGCTTAAAACATTTCTTTTTTAGACTGAACGTAAAACAAACAAAAAAATTGTGGCTTTCATTTTAAAGGAATGTGTTTGATAAATTAAAAAAACTAGCCAATGGATTTTTGCCAACCTGAAACAGCTTTTCCAATAAATTTTCTAAGCTTTCTTTCAATTATTATCATTATATTCATTTTATAATTACTGAGATTTCAGTTAAATGGGAAGAACATCTAGCTGTACATGCAGTTTTTAATTCTTCTTTAAATTATAATAATAATAAGTGTAAAATTTAAAAATATTTTTAATGGCTGAATACATTTAAATATGCAGATTACAGAATAAATTTATTAATTATTGTGTTTAGTAACATGTGATATTTTTTTTTTAATGCTGCTGCAAAGCCTTAAAATCTCTCTTAGTGTTGCATTCACTATTTGCCATCACTTTTATCTGGATTTTAGCTTCAGCCATTTGATCCACTGTTACCATAAATTGTAAAAGTTTCTTCCACTCACAAAAAACAATTTTAATTCACAAATATTTTCAGGACTAAAAATGTAAAACTAGAAGGCAGGACTTCCTTCAAAACAAATATGACATTATTTGATTGAACAGAAAAGAAACCAAATTTAAAACTATGTAATCATCTAACATCATCACTTTTTTTTTGTTATTGTCTTTTCCCACATTTTCTATTAGCTTTTGTTTTCATTAGACAAAAATATTCTCATCTGAACTTTTTTTTTTGTGAGAGATGCATTATTGATTCAATAGTAAACATTATTTCATATTCTTTTCTTTAGTGTAAGGTATTTGAGACTAAGACTGCTTTATTGATCCTTTGGAAATTTGTTGTGATTACTAGGATTCTTTTAGCATATAAAGACAATAAAGAAACATGCACATAAACACAACTTAAAGTGTAACTAAAGTGTAATTATTAACATTAGTTTAGATAAAGAGTTAACAGTATGACATGATTAAAGATCATTGCTCTTTTTAGTGCAAAACCTTTTTTTTTCTAGTTTTGGTTGTTATTTACATTTTTTTTTATACTGGTATGTTGAATCCATTTTCTTTTGTAGTAGTATTGAAGCTTGTACAGTTTATTTCTTGCCCATTGTACTCTTTCAGATACAAATGTTTCTCTGTGCAATACTTTTGTCTGTTTTATCTTATGTGATACTTTGTGATATTTAAAGAAACTCTTATGTATGTACTATAGAATGGTATCTCCATAGATCATTTCTAAACATTGTACAACGAATGTAAGAAAGAAAAAGAAACAACTAAAAAAAAAAACTTTACATTTATGAATAATGGAATGTTATAGCCAATTATAAACAGAAAATTATGACTGAAATACATGGTGAAATGTATGAATGAAACAGACTTAGCAAAAATTATTTCTAAATAGCTACTACTTAGCTACTTAAATTTACCACAACTCTCTAAATTCATAGAATTAAAACCAGCGAGGAGCTGATGCCTGCCTCTCTTCATTGATAAATTTTGCTAATTTTTCAAACTTATCTCAAAGAATTTTGTGTGATAACTGGACCAACACCCTGTACAGCAGTGCTGAACAACTGAAGAGAACAGCACACTATTTTTCCTTGGCACAGTCTGCTAAAAGCTGGCTAGAAGAAGAAGTGTGATAACTGGATAGAGATGTGCCCCATTTTCATACATGCAAAGCTGTTTCTTATTGGTTGTCTTTCTTAGATTCGTTTTACTTGCAAACCTTGTTACTTACTGGTTGACATTTTAGATAGTTTGATTTTTTATACCGGTAATTGTAAAAATGTAGACATGAAAATTTTTTTTTAATTTGTCTTTTTTTTATACTACAAACTCTAAAAGCACTGTGTTCTTGGAAACATGATACAAATTGTTTTGTTAAAAGATGCCAAAATAATGTTTTGATTAACCAATATTAATTTACATTTTAAAATATTTATATAAGCTTGTTAGATTATTTTTAAACTATACATCTTTATAGTTCAAACTTGCTTGCATCCAATTTTTTTTAGAGAGTGTTGCATTCATTATTTAATCAGTGTGTTCAATGTTTTCAAAGATGAAGTTTGTGTGCCTTTTGGCCCTGCTACAAACTTTTTCAAAAGATTGGAACCAATCTTCCAGCAGCTCTTAGTAGCTCATATGCTAGTGTAATTTTTCTTTGTCTAGAGTAGTCTAGACCAACTTTGAACTTCTTGAATACAGATGTGAAAAAAAGATTGGGACCAATTGACCAGCAGCTCTTTGTGAGCCATATATACCAGTTTTTTTTATTTCTTTGTCTAGACCAACTTTGAACTACTTCAATAGTTTATTGCCATTATTTTTTGTTCTCATTAGATGTCAACAATCTACATGCACTACATTTTTAAAGCATGAACTATTTGCATAGTTTTACTTAAATTTAAGTTAATTAATGCTGATAATAGCAATGTTTGGGTAAGTACATTTTTTAAAAAATATCTGTACTGTATACAGCAGTTATTCATTTGTGGATTACTTAATAAATAGAACATAGATGGTCAATGTTAACTTTAATGACATATTTTTTTTCTTGATATATGTGATTATCTAGTGGTTCTAAACTTTTGATCAATTGAGGACCACTTAGATAAGAGAAAAACCCTGCTAAAATAAATCATGCTAATGGTGCATTGTGATGTTTAAATATATTGCTTGGCTGAGCCACTAGTTAAGACTTTAAAGAAAGGAGGATGGGGTGGGTTTTTTTTTTTTACTAGTTGATGTTCAGCTCTAATGTATTTTCCTCAACTCTGTATGTGTGTGTATATTAGCATGATACAAAGTTGTGTCAATATTAGCTCAATATGTTGATATGTTAGACTACTACTGACTGTTATGTCATTGAAGCACCAATGTAAACATGCCCTTATTGTTCATGGCCTAGCACATCTCACACATCATGATCTATTTAGCTAGGAACTGTGTGGTTTAGGTTAGTAACTAGCAATGTTTTCATGATCTATTCTGAAACTGTTACAATGTTCCTGTTTACACTTTGGCTATTTGTTTCTCCTTGTTATTTCATTCCTACTTCATGACTTGTCATTTGGTTTGCATGGTTCACATGGAGCACTGTATATTATATATATATATATATATATATAACTACCTACAACTAGGTCACATCCATTACTTGACTGTACAGTTCTATCATTCATTCAGTCTCTCTTTACAATTTGTTTGCCCATTTTTACATTAGTTGATTTCTCTTGACGGTTGTGGTGGTGTTTTTTCCTTCACTATTTTGAACTATTTCAGGAGGAGTGCCTGTAAAGTGTGTTTAAATACAATCTACATTATTTGGGGAGGTAATGGCTTCAATGGTTATAGAACTAATGCTTACCCACCTGTGTGGTAGATTTGTTATTTGTGCATGTAGCGACAGTTACTTCATGGGGCGATCACAAGTTTGGAGTCACCTAATTTTATCCTTATGCAAATCTATTAGACAAATGTGCAATAATTTTTTTCTGTCCTCACTTTCCTCTCTAGTCAGCACCAGAGTATTACATAACAGTGAGAACTGAATTAGTTTACTTTGTTTCCATTTTACTTACATGATTAGATAAGGACTGGCCTTGAACTTTCTGATTTGGTACAATTTCTTCCTTTCTGCTGTTTACAGTGTTCTATTTATGATGTTCTTTTTTCTATTGATGTTATAGTTGGATACTGTGTACTAATTTACCCTGGAGAAAATATTTTCATTTTTTTTCCCCCTTCTTTATTACAATTGTATCCTCATGTGACACTGTGTTTTAATACTTTGAGGTTGAATTAGGAATAAAGGTGTCATTTTATACAGCCATGTTTGTGTTTCTTAATTTCTTCCATAATCAAACTAGTTTTTTTTAGAAGATTCATAAAAAAAATGTGTCATCACTCAAGCCCTCTTGACATCTGCTGACATTTGCTATGCAGGTAGAATGACAGGTTTTAACATGTTCAGCAAGAATATCAGAAGATATAAACTGCAAGCTACCTATAATCACAATCCCACCTACCTCCATACATAGGTAAAGTAAAGATAACTCTTTCAGACCTTGCAATCTATGGGAGCAGATCATGTAAAAACTCATCTGTTTCTATGGCTGAGGGTGTCGTGTTGCCAGCACAATGACTAACTGGACTTTACTTCCTAAATGTATGTAGCTACCCATCAGAGTTGGGTGGACTCTGAGGCATCCTAAAAATAACAAAAAAGTCTTTATTGGGGTTTCATGCTGTTGGCTCAGAAGCCAATTACTTAACCATGCCCCATACACAAAGTCAAAGCATGATTGCCTGTCATCACATATAGACCAAGATATTTATGGCCAAATTGTAGCCCTGGTGTGTTCTAGTTATGGATGAAAGGCCCAGTTTGCCTTTAATGGCATGTTTAAATGAAAGTTATCTAAATTATTAACTAATAAAACTGAAGTAAATACCCAAGATTTAGAATACAAAAGTATTTTAAGTCATGGTATTTGTGTTCATTGACACAACCATGACTACTTGATTCTAGTTCTGCACTATTAGCAATCAGAAAAATTGCCCACATTTATATAATGGCCTATGCCATAATCAAAATTATAAATACACATTATGTCTTTCAGAAAGCAGAATATGCCTTTAGTATGCATAAAAATAATGGGAAAAGATATGTACATACAATGTGCATTATTTTCTTTTTAATACGCTGTTCAGTTGACTATTTGTAGCTGATACACCAGAAGAGACTAAAAGAAGTACAACTGAATGCATAAATGTTGCAAAGAACAGAATTACACTATAATTATCTTTGATTGTTTATATATATCCCAAACATTTATGTATGGTATTTTTATGAATTAATGGCTTGCTTTATGAAACAGTTCACTTTCAAAAGTGCTTAAATATTGCAAGCTACAAAATATGATGAAATCATATTTTCAATAGCTCTGCTAATTTTTGAGATCTAAAAATGACAGACTACACAAAACCAATAGCAGCCATTCCTTATATGAAGTTATAAAAAAAAAAAAAATTATAAGTCAAATCATTTTTTTTTGGTGGTTTTATTTTTTATTATACTAAATAAGCATATGAAGATACTATAGTAAGAACAAATTTAAAAAAGAAAAGTTAGGAAAACACAATCTTATGGCTTCCACAATTTTAATAATCCATCTTCTGAATAAGTAGCAATTAGATTCTGATGTGGGTGGTGACTGATTCCTATGACATCTTTTTCATGAACCTGGTCAACAGAAGTAGGCAATTAGTTGTTCAACAGACCTAAGTAATAATTATATATGTATAAAAAATGCAAAATACCATTCAATTCATTCAGTTATCTAACTTAAGATATCTGAAACCAGTGAACAGATTTTGTACACAGGTCTTTAAGTGCTAGCCAAGAAATGATTTTGATACTTACAATATGATAGCGGAAATTTGCAAATAATTGCAAGCTTTTTCTTTAAATCTCTTAATTTAATTTTCATTTAATTGGCAAACTGGCAGCAGTACAATTTTTTTTTTCTTCTCTAGAAAAGTGTTTTTCAAACCTATTGTTCTTTGAGGGCTGAACAAGTGTAATAATAAACTAGTAGGCCACTACTTGAATTAATCTTTCTAAAAATATAAACCAAGTGTTCCGTTAAATACTCAGATTGTGTAAAGTGTTCCACTAATAAAAAACATGAACATGAAATAGTATGAAGTGTGTGTGTAAAATAACTACAATATGAATAGTTAAGTCTAAAGCATTAGATAACATGAGTCAAAAAATCCCAAGATTTATCACAGTGAATATGAGGCCCTATTAAAAGTGTGTTTCGTGTGTCTATGTTCATGGGAGAACTTTTTGTATAATACAGTTTATAACTGCTTCTATCTACTGGTTGTGCATCTTTCATGTGTATAGCATGCTAAGTATGCTATGGTCCAATCTCTTTAAGACTAGAAGGCAAATTTAAATGAGATACCATTTAGTTCTAGATTTTCATTCAACATTACTATTTTTAGGTTTAAGGTTTAAGTTTCATATTTAATATAACTATTTTTGTTAAATTCACACACCAAAATGAACTTCAGCAACTGGGAACCTTGTGCCTCATGTAGTTTGACAATTTTAGAAATGTCAGGCTTTAAATTAGTTAAATCAAGAAATAGTTCTCCTTTGGTGGGTACATCCAATCTATTTCTTAATCTACTCATTGAGTTTGTGACACTAAATCCAGTTTCAACCATTTATGTTGAGGGAAATAATAAAACTAATTCCATTTTCAACCACACAGTTTTGGTATAAACAGCAACATTTCAATACAGCCATATTTCTGTTGTGCCTCCTCTTTTAAAATTCTTTTTACTGGTGACATAATTTTGTCACTCTTCTTTTTTCAAGCAACTCAATAAGATCATTTGAACATCAGTAACATGTTTTAAAAAATGTGCCATCCATGTTTCAATCTTTAAATTGATTACATCCTAGAAGCAAGTTCTCATTTCTTCATTGAGCATTGTTAGGTGAGTAAAGTAGCCTAAATAAGCAAGTAACAATGAAGAACTTTAAATCAAGTCAACTCATCCATATGTAAAAAAATGTTTATTAGTTGAAATTTCCTAATAAGTTGTTGCTTCACATATTTGGCAATTTCATTAATCCATCTTCAAATCTTCAAAGTGTTACATATTAATAATACATAAGCTCATTAGGATTTTGATGCTTAGCAGTGAAAAATGACGTTTAGTAAAGCTGGGATGATCAATTTGTAACCAATATTGTGACTTAAATGGCATTGTTGTTTTTTTTGCTCTAAGCTCTGCAATTTTGTAAGAGACCACTAAATCATCTTCAGCTTTTCTATTGTTGTTTTTTTAAATTGTTGGAACATTTAAGTGTTTTTTTTTATGTACTCTGTTTTTTTTTCTTCATTTTGTCAGGATGCTTTTTATATGTTCATGAAGATTACTTGGTTTTATAGCGTCATTTTAAAATGTTTTCATGCAAAGTAAACACATGGGCATATGTTTATTTTGTGGCAATTCAATAAAATCCACGGAAAGATAAATAACAGCATACTGGCGAGTTTATTCTTTGGCAGACATTGTTAAAGTTTTCATTTTTAAATAAACATTAAATTATCCGATTTGTATGTTAGCTTAAAATTTCTTAATTAACCTTAATATATTTTTGTCACTTTTGCTTGCAATTGATGAAATAGCATAGAAAATGGGATTTCACAGACTCCAAAAAGCAATCTATAATGTCGCTAATTATAATTTGTCTAACTTTACTTCGCCAGTGCAAACTTTGAAGAAATTTGTTATTCATTTTGATTTAGAGCACCCCCAGTTTCTTCTTTCATCTCCAAGTGCCCCATTACTGCCCAGCACCTTTGGATCCCAGTGCCCCCATTTTCATGAAATCGCCCCAAGAGGGGTGTTTTCGCCCTCGTTGAAGACCACTGGTCTAGATCTATAACTGACGCAAAAAAGACAAGCAAACTGTTCAAACAGTTCAGCTTAAATATAAATTCACATGTCAAAAGTGTATGTGGGACAGCTTTATGATTTTATTCCACATCCCGATACTAGAATTCAAATTTATGGGCTATAAGTATGTTAGGTGAAGCAGTTAAATGTGAGACATTTTAATGGAAGTGAAAAAAAAAAGTGGGAGAAGTTCTGGCAAGGAATTAACAGGCATCACAAGTAGATAATTATAAACAAGAAGTCTCCAGGAATGAATCAAGTGTCTGTAAAACTTACTGTTAAAGTTCTCTCCAACTTGCCAGTGGTAATACTGAAACAATAGAGTACCATGTCCTCTCCCACACAGTAAATCCACTCTCCACGTGGTGACAAAGTTGCACAAACAAAGTCTCCACCTTCTCTCTTACCACTGGAAAAACTTCTAACAATCTGCAAATAGTTGGAAAAACATTGAATAGAACCCTCACTTGTAGCTGCTAGCAAAACTAACATCTAATAATGAACAAGCTATATGGCAAGGAGGCTACCTGTCCTTGGAAGTTCATAATAACAACAGTGTTGGACCTGTTGCATACAACAAACTGCTCAGCATTACGTGGTAAGATGTGAACACTGTGAACTGTGGTATCTGCACCAGAGACACTCCCAAGGGATTTAAATGTGTTTTGGCATTCTGTGGTTTTGACACTCCACACTTTGATGGTCCCATCAGAGCTGGCACTGAAATTGTAAAAACAGTTCAATGTTTTGACTGTTGCAGACCGTCAGGAGAAATAAGTTGCTGATAGCAACAGCATTTGTAATAATCTTAAATAATAATAAACTTAAATAAATATCACTAATCAACCTGAGTATATGGTGACCATCCTGTGAGAATACAGCATCATTGACAAAAGAAGTATGACCTCTGAACTCTTTCAATGTTTTCCCAGACTTCATACCATGAATACTAAAAAAAAAGAAAAATAATTATTAATATACACATTATGTACAATGATTTGACAAAACTCAATATTTTTTTAAAAAGTAATAATTGAAAATAGCTAAATAAAAACAAAAATTGACTAACCGGATAGTTTGGTCAAAAGATGCACTTAGAAGCTGGCTATTGTCTCTGGCAAAGTTCACACATGTCACTCCTTTACTGTGAGCCTTATCAAACTTCCTGAGACATTGTCCAGTCAGAATTTTCCATACCTATCAATCAGACCAATGGATTGTATGAATGTTAACAGTGTACAGCAACTATAAGTACACAAAACTTTGGTGTCTCTACCTTACAATTAGCACTAACCTTAATTTTACCATCTTGAGCTCCTGTTGCTAACATCTCAGAATCTCTGCTGAAACTCATACACAGAATGGCTTCATCCATCATCATAAAATTATCCTAAGAAACAAGTTTTAAAGTTGACTATTGTCTACTCTAGCTCTACCAATTTAATAAAAGTAAACTTTAATAAGAAAAATGTACTTGCCTGTGCTTGATATCTTAAATCCTTTCTGATTTTTCCAGTTGTAAAATTCCAAACTTCAACAAAGCCATCAACTGAACCAGTCACTAGATATTGGCCATCAGGAGAGAATCTAGCACATTCAACATGAGCTTTTTGGCCAAACTATAGAAAAAAATAATTGTAATTTAAATAATACTAACAGAGATTCAGGAGTTCACAGTGTTTATTATAAAATGTAAAACAAAGCTAATTTCACTGAAATAATTTATTTTTTTTATTTTAAGCCTCCTTGGTATAGCCTCCTCAAAGATCTGAGGATTATTCATGCCAA
Organism: Biomphalaria pfeifferi; assembly: GCA_030265305.1. Taxonomy (NCBI): domain Eukaryota; kingdom Metazoa; phylum Mollusca; class Gastropoda; family Planorbidae; genus Biomphalaria; species Biomphalaria pfeifferi. The sequence continues at coordinate 3,460,813 of JASAOG010000025.1, forward strand.
GTATCATCAAGAACAGTGTAGATTTTTTTCCTCAAATAATTAATAAATGTTAGATATATAAATTACTAATGTAAACTAAAAGAAAGTATGTCAATCTATCTAGATGAGAATGTACCTTAATTTGTTTGCTCATCTGTGTAGGGTATTTCTCTTCTTCTTGTTCTTTAACAGCTGCCTTCCCTCTAAACACATCAATAGTTGTACCTAGATGAAGACAGAAACAGTAGACAATTTACATCTCAATGAATGAAGGAACAAATTTAGACACTTATTGGGACTTTGTACAAAGTGACAGAAAGTATAAACTAACCAATCATTGTCATGAACAATACAATAACAGGAAAATACAATACCATACTAACATAGGACAACAAATGATTTTTGCAGTCTACCTAGACCTTAGGACAATAAGAATCCATTGGATAGCAATCTTTCTAGGTTGAAAACACTATATAAAACACTTGTCTACATCAACTATTAAGGATCCAACCTGGTGGAAGTAATCCTTGATGCTGTTGCCATTTCAGAGATTGTCCCAACAATGCTAACAATCTTGAAGGAGGGACAACATTCACTTCCACAGCTAATGCTTGAGCAATGGCAGCTCTTCTTTTTTCTTTGGTCTGTCCTTCAGGGTAAGCCTGAAATCAAGTCAAATGTATCAAATCAGATGCATAGTAACAGAAAAACAAATTCAGTTATAAAACAAATGGCGATGACAGTGAAAACTGCCCAAAGTAGTTTGCTTAGATATTTTACTTCTGCTTTATATGTCAAACAGCTAGTAAGTACCTAGCTTAAGGGTTAGGGAAAGAAAAGGGTTGTTGCAATGGCCACATGACACATTAACCATTGGCCAAAGAAACAGATGATCTTAACTTCATCTGCCCTATAGCTTGCAAGAGTCTGAAAGGCGAACTTTTACTTTTAGTGATTAGTATTACCAATGTAACAGTAGCTCAAGCTCTATAGGCACCTGACCATAGTGACTTCCATATGCCTTAAAAAAGAGAGAGATGATAACTTAATAACATCTATTAGAGCATGCTCACACTAAACCATATCTTCATGACAATCATAGAATACAAATGAATATTAACACGCACATGGGCGCCCGCAGGATTTTTTGCAGGGGGGTGCAAATTGCAATATTGACTCAAAGCCGTAGCTTCAAATTTTTTATTACAGAGAATATTAAAGAAAAGAAATGGTGCCCCCCCCCCCCCCCATATTACACTATGCAATATTAAGTTCACTGTTAATACTTGTTTCATGAAATAAAATTTAAAAAAACATGTGAACAAACTATTTACTGTACACTTAAGTTTATCCATGTGGCCTGTGCATCTCAACAGTCGATCAATCAAAAAAAAAATGCAAACACTGCCAAAAATGTAAATAATTTTAAACTACAGAATTACTTCTCATTGCGATGGACAAGCCTGCGATAAACGCTTATCTTGCAATTTTGTTATTCTTCTTTACGTTGCAATTCTTGAATCGTTTTAGGATGTAGACAAAACAGGTTAAACTGAGCATTATTATTGCTTAAAAAGCGAGACATTAATGAAGAAATTAACTAATCAAGATACAGTTCTGTAATAATCCCAAAATCCAAACATGTGGTTTTTGCTCGGTGTCTGACGACTGCAAAATCTCAACAGCACCAACTGAATACCAGGTACCAAGCGTATCTGCCAGCAGTAACGCCTTCTTCAAGATGCCATCCCTGAAGTGTTCCTAAACAAGGTCAAGTTGGGTTTTTAAAATACACCAAACAGTCAACAATCATCTTAAAGTTGTGACTTAAAGCGCTAATGAATTCATATTTCTCAGTACATTATGTCTCCCACAAAAGAGGTAACTTTAGTATGAATGCTCTTGCTCGGGACTGTTGCAAAAGAAATATATATAATCTTCTTGATGACACCAATAGCATTACGTATATCTGAAACGTCATTCGGGTCAATGATAACAAGTTTAAGTCTGTGGGAAGTGCAATGGACAAGGTCTGCTTTTGGATATTTTTCACGAATTCTTGCCAAAACACAGTTCTAAATGCTAGCCACCTCGGGACAGCCAATGTAACCTTGGCCAATTAGTTTGTTGATGTGAAAAATGTACATAATGTATTCGCTGACAATGGCATTAGACACAGGCAGTGCGTCTCTTTTAACAACAGTGACAAAACCAAAGAATTCTTCTCAAGTACAATAGCTATCAATGAATCAAACGCTCAAACATATCTGTTCCGTGCCTGAGATATCTGCAGTTTTATTTCCAAAATACCAAGAAAACGTAGTTAATTCATGCTGCAGCTTCTCATATATTTTGGTTTCTTGCTACTGTTAGTGGTCCATCAATACAAATCAACGTTTCGTCTCAGACAATGGCACATGAACAATTTTCTTATATCTCTTCTATCGTAAACTGGTGGACGTGTTTAGCCTGCTATTTATCAAGGGCTAACACCAAACGAACTCTGCAAGATGTAAATGCATTTCATACAATTATAATGGCAACACTAATGACCTATACATCTCTTTTTGAATGGACAGAAGTAGGACTGTGGTTGCTAATAGTTTGTAGTTCATTACTTCTGATAGTAAAGTACCCCTTTCAAACATTGCAATCTAAGGGGCAGATTCTGATAAAATGTGCTTAAAATATTGAAATCTGCCATTTTGCCTGCCAGGGTGGACCATTTCAGAGGTGCTTGTAAGTTTCCACACAAACTTTGTGTAATCTTCTTAAAGTATTGAAGTGCTAATTGGTTCACTCCACCAAGTTCTCTCCTAATTCAGATAAACTACATTAATATTAAAGTAAGCTAACAAAAAAAATCATACTTCACGTGGATCAAAGTAAGATCTAGCCAGCATGTTCTCAAGATGAATGTATCTGTCTGGCTGACTGTGTTTCATCATAATCATGGGATCTGTCTGACGTAGCAATGATCTAGCTGCACCAAGCTCTCGCAGCTCAATAAGTTCCAGCACAATCTAATTTGAAACATGAAGGAAGTTATAATAATAATAATGAGAAGAAAACTTTTTTTTCAAAAAGGTCAATCACCAAGAGATAATAATAATGCAAATTACCACATAAGTTGTTGGTCTTTACTGAATATTCAGCTAGTATAAATAATTTTTTTTAAACTACAGAGTGTCCAAAATTTAAACACTATGCCATAATAAAAAGCTTATATCAACCCACTCTCTCTGGTACAAATCTTATACACATCATTTCTCCCACTTCCTATTTTAGGATCAAGTTGAAACTTTGTACAGTTTAATCATTGTTGATGACAATACGTGAATAAATCAAACAATTAACCAATTAGTCAATTAATTAGTGTTAATTTTGTTTTTATATAGTAAATGGAAGATAAATCTTGCAATTAGAGAAATATGGCAGAAATTGTGCAGTTCTTTCTCTTATAATAAGCTCTGTTGTTGTTGTTGCTTTTTAATTATTTTTTTTTATTTTGCTTGATTTTGTTTTTCAAACTAGTCAGATCTTGCAAGATCAGCACTATTTCTTTGCCCATAAATTAAAACAGGATACTGAACATAAATTGTTTCATAAATTTTATCTATATTAATTCAATGTTATAATTTTCTTAAAATGGAAATTTGTATCTTTACAAAGAGAAGTGGATTGTATATTAAAAAATGTTTAAACAATACCTTAGAGATAAGAATACTGTCAACATTTCCATTTTTATAAGGAATAATAGTTTGAAAATAAAGCTAATAACAATACCAGTATATGATATATTCATATTTTCCTGTAAAAATGTAAACATAATGAAAGTACAATTCAATGGAAAATTATTTTAGTTTTTAATTAAAATATTAAAAAATGGATAAGTCTATCAAGAAAAAAATGTTTTTTGAAGATATTGAGATTTTCACAGACTAGAAGAAAAATAGTGACTTTCTGTTGTTTTTCTTCAGTAACAAAAAATATTAAAATATCCAAACTGCTCAATATTCTTTATAACCAAAAGAGTGGAATACTTACTTGACCATAAAGATCTACCAGTGTATTGTCAGGGAGCTTGAGTGTTTGAATAGCTTGAAGAACACTGTCCCAATGACCAGCAGTTATATCAGAGATGAAACTGTCCACAGACTCTACAGTGTTGAGTGAGATACCACTCTCTTCCTGTAGCAACAGTAGAACAGTCTTCAACAATAGTTCTAACACTGGTTATATCAATATATAACAACTTAAGTAATGAAGGTTCCTTACAAATTTCCAAACATAAGTTTACCTGTAGACATGATAATGTCCTTAGCAGATTATTTTCTTTGAGGTACTGTTCTATAAGTCGAACAACACTAAAAACAAAACAGAGACTAGAACTATACAAGTTAAAAAATAACAATTTAAAATGCTTAAAATGATAAAAATATTAAAGATAAAAAGAAAAACATCATTTTAGACTTCAATGCCATCAAAACAAACATTTAATAAAGCTAGTGTTAATGTGTTGCTTTTTTTATTTTAATAGAAAAGCAACAATAACAAAAATAACATCTATACTCTAGAGTAGCGGTCTTCAACAGGGGCGCTAGTGTCCCCCCAGAGAATGATTTTGTGAAACGTGGGAGGAGGGTGGTAATTATGATGTAAAAAACAAACACACAATACCATTATGAAAATAAAGAAAGAGAGTGAATACATATTGTTAGACACTTAGTTGTATTTTTAGTTATGTAGAGACGCACCATTGTAGACACATTTTGAACGTGACTAGTGACGCTGGGGATTAGTTGGGTTGGAGGCTTCTTAGAGACAGAAAATCAGTTGGTGATATGAATCCATAGGGTTAGGACGTATTTTATCAACAGAGACATAGACTGTGGCCTTTTCATGGATTAAACATTTGTTGAACAGTTCAACAGATTTCAGACTTGTCTCTTCACTGTTAAATCGATGTTGTCAGTTTGTGTTGTAAGTTAATTGCACTGGAATACACCCGAACAAGAAACTCATACATTCGCAGAGTAATCTGTTGTAATCTGACAGGCATCAACAGTTAACTACAAGACAAACAGGCATCCATCACAATATGTAAATTAAAATGTCATGTTTATTAAATCATATATATGTATTTCAATCTGTTTCTACAAATAATCAAGGAATCCAAATAAGTCGTGTACTTTTCAATCATTTCAATAGAAATAGTTTCACCTTTCAGCAAAGTAAAATGACAAAAAAATGTTTTCACTTCCTTGCCAGGAGAAATGGAAAAGCTTTGTTTGAAAAAGGTTTAACATGCACATACATTTCATATGCAAACAGCCCATGTTGCAATACTTGAAATGAAAAACATGAAGTCTGTCTTACACTCTTTCTTAGAAATATTAGTAAAAAAAAAGTCAGTCAATTCAAGGAACATAATAATTTCTTCCTTTAGATCGCATAATCTTCTCAATACCTTGCCCATGCTAAGTACTTCTCGGAACTGCCTGCGGTTAATACCCATTGTTCTGATCAGTTTGATCAATGAGATAATTGTGTCAATAATATTGTAACGAATCTCACTATCCAGGCTCTCTGCAAACTGCACCACACGACACCATCAACTTAAAGAACTTGACAACTCAGGGCTCCAAATAAAGTAATAGTTTGATGTCAAATAAATCACAGCCAATATTGTACAGCTGGTAACACAAGACTGTACAAATATCTCTGTTAACAACTGTACAGCCTAATCAACTCTTGCACTGGCCTCTCTGCCTCGTCCCGGACTTGTACTGAGCCGTTGTTCTGAACCTCCGCTCTTTATATAGGGTCCTTGCTGGCCTTCTAAAACCGGACGGAACATCTCGACCCTTCTGGTTAATCACATGACCACATCCCTCGTGACGCTCCTGAGCTCTATTCACTCTAGATATTTCTACAAACTTTGCCAGTCATCACATATGACTGTCTTGGCTCGTCACGGTTGACCACTTGTTTAGCACTAGCCTGGGGCGATTTGCATTGGCTGTCTACAAACACCTCTACCCCCATCTGTGTCACCACCAGGTTTATTACAATATGTTTAATATTCAATGCAGCTTTGCGCCAACTATCCTGTTTAGATTTTATGGTTTGGATATTGTTCTTTAAACTAAAATTTATTTTTTTTAAATTTATTTTTCTCAGTCAAAGCATGGGCTCCATCAGTTGTTATTGTGTTCCAAGCCAACCCAACACTTTTAAACAGCTCTTCACAGCATTGAATAAATACTGGCCTGAGTTTGTGTCTTTAACTGAATGTTACGAAATATAGGCAATAAAAGAATAATCTTCTTTTACTTTTTAAAACGTTTTAGAATGACATACAATGTATAGACAATGATTTTTTAGCCTATTCATAAGAATCAGAAAATTCAATAATTTATATAAATCTGGTAATTAAAAATTGTCTATTTTTAATATAGATCTATCATCTACATCAGGGGTGGACAACCTTTTTGCATCAAGGGCTGCATTAAAAAAAATTGGGGGAATGTTGTTTTTTGTTTTGCATGCATATATATATATATATATATATATATATATATATAAACAAACTTACAACTTAGATACGCTAGCTAACTGTGTATAATGTCTTTTAATTCATATTTATACTGTATTATACATTCACTTTTAATTTTTTTCACACTCCCAATTGAGGAATTACAACAAGAGTTAGCCATTTTTTAAACCAATTTTACTATTTAAAATAAATTGCTATTGACTTTTTTAATCACAACATTTCATCACAAATGTACAATCTTACTTAATGTGAAGTATTTAACTGTTTGCATTCGAGCATAATGTTCCGGAACTGTGGAACTACTAATTGTTATCATTGTGACTTACTGACTTAATCCTGTGCACTCCCAGGGGAGCATAGGGGCGCAACCACACCTCTTCACTGAACTCGGTTCTGAGCAGCTTTCTTCATCTGCTCCCATGTCATTCCAGTACCCTCAGCTTCACTGATGACTGACCTCTTCCAGGTATGCTTGGGTCTGCCCACTGTCCTTGTGGGTTCCAGTCAAGTGCCTGCCTTGCAACAATGGTAGCTGGTTTTCGCACGGTGTGTCCTATCCAGCTCCATTTTCGTTTTGTGATGTCTTGGGCTATGGGCTTTTGTCTAGTTTTCTCCCACAAATCAATAGTAGTTATCTTTTCTGGCCACCTAATTCCTAATATCCGGCGTAGGCATCTGTTAACAAAGATCTGGAGCTTTTCCATATTTGTTTTAGTGACTCTCCAAGTTTCTGAACCATATAGAAGGACAGACTTAACCTGTCTTCAACTCTTCATTAGAAATATTAGTAACAAAGTCACAGTCATGGTCCTTCAAGAAACATACAAATTTCTTCCTCGAGATTTTATATTCTTCTCATTACCTTGCCCATGCTAAGCCAGCGGATACTTTGGAATAATTTGTTTCTAAATTTTAAAATACTTGTCTGAACTGTGGTTAAGACACCCAACTTTAATAAGCATAGATATACTGTATTTGCAATTAATAATATGTTGAATTTTATGCAGCTTTGCGGAAACTTTCCTATTAAGAGTTTATGAATGGGATATTCTTAATTAAAACAAAAACAAACTTATTTCCTCAGTCAAAGATCAAGCTCAATCAATTGTTACACTTGCCATCTTGTTCCAAGCATACCCAAAACTCAACATAGTTCTTCATAGCACTGAATAAATACTGACTAGAGATTGTGTCTTAGATTGAGTGTATTAAAGTATAGTATAGGCAATACGCATAATCTTCGTTTACTTGAAACTTTTTATAATGAGACAGTTTCATTCATTATTATAGAGATATTTAGAATTATTTTTAATACATTGGATTTTTGTAGGTGTCTGCGGGCAGCATAAAACACTCCAGCAGACTGCATGTGGCCCGTTGGCCATAATATGCTCACCCCTGATCTAGATCTATTTGCATTTTTTAAATGTATAATGATAATCTATGTGGGCAAACCTGATTTCTCATTTTCTGTAGGTGTCTGTGGGCTGCATAATATAATTATAAATTATATATATCATAAATTCTGTACTCTGGCGGGCCAGCGGGTCGTAATTTGCCCACCCCTGTCCCTGATCTAGATCTATTTAGATCTATTTCATCTATTATTAACTATTACTATCTCTAGATTCTGCTAGACTTTAGTTTAGATCTAAAGACTAAAGTCAGTTGTGTGTACCGTGTGTACATTGTCACAGTGACATTGTCACCCTCACCGGGAGTGTGTTACTGTTAATTAATATTATATAGTAAAGTGCGAAGTGCGAGCAGCCCCGAATAGTCAAGAGGTTCGAACAGTTCACTTTTTATTGATAAAACTTTTTTATTTGAATGTTTACCAAATTACTACTATATTGCTACTGCGCATGCACCTTTTTTCTTTACTTCCGACACATACTATTTCCTTTTCCTTGTAAAGGCTAAGTTCATGGTGAGGTCAAACACAGGAGGTGTGGAATTATTCTTTTTTACTACCCGGTAGTTAAGGAAATGGGTAATGGGCTTAAGGCTATTTTTAAGTCTGATTGCTCATCAGCTTAAAGAGACTATTTGAAGTTGTGGAGGGTGGAAAATGGTGCAGTGGATGGTGTTCTTGCGCTGGAGTAAAAAGAAAATGACTTTATAGTGAAAATTAAATATTAAAACATGTTTTTAGATATATTTTCTTTGATCTGTTCGAACCTTCCATCAACCCGATCGAGCTTACTAACTGGGGAAAAATCCGCTCGAGGAAAAGTACGCTTGGCAATACTTACCCTACACCTCTTTGACTTCGTATTTAATTTTAACTAAGCCGTCTAAGCCTAGTGATACATTAAATCCAATCTATTTCTATAGAATAAAAGGACGAGGAATTCAGAGATACTATCAGTTTTTTCATAGGTCAGACCGTTACGGTGCTATAAAAATCCGAACTTGAAAATTGCTGCCAGCGGGCTTAATGCGCTCGAACTTCGCACTTTTCTCTAGATCTAATTATTTTCTCCCTGACCACAGTCGCACAGTGACAGTCAGAATCACCACACGGTGACAAGTCATATGAGAAGTTTGTACCAAGTTCAAGTTATTTAAAGGTTATTTATTATAAATATAATACAGTATCCAGATCAACTAGATCTAGAGATTATATAGATCTATAATATATAGATCTAGATTTACACTCTCTCTAGTCTACTTACTCAGCTGACTCAATTTCAACAGCCATTTTCTAAATATTTCTAAAACGTGGATTAGAATAGCTGTGCTTCTTTAAATATTTTTGTTAGGATAGTTGTATTCTGTTGTTCTTTTTTTTTGTTAATAATTATTGTTATTATCATCATTATCTAGCATATAGACTAGAATCTAGAGTTTTATATTATAGTTTATCATTTGATCCTCTACTACCATGCATTATTTTTTTATTTTAAATCTAGATCTAGAGTAATCTCAACCATGTTTTTTTTTTCAATATGTCAGCCTCCACATCAAAATAAATTTATCTTTGTAGAAGTTGAGGCAGATCTAGAATCTAGACTTTAGATAGATCTGGATCTATGTCTAAATCTAGATTAGATTCAAGTTAGAAAAATTTAATATTGAAAAAAAATGGAAATTCTGCGACTAGTAGTGTGCGGCGGTATCACGAATAGGGAAAAAGAAGCGGTATCTGGGTCATAACTTTTTAAAATGTATTAATTTATAATTATGAAAAAAAAAAAAAGAGCGATCTGAATAAGTGATTCGAGCTCGAGAGCTAGACTAAGTTCTTATCGAGATAATACGGTGCCCACAATTTTTTTTCTACAAACTTTAAAGGGAACATTCAACGTATACCACTTTATCAGTCCCTTGTTCATGATATAAAACAAAATAATTTTATTACTATAATTAATCAACTAATTGGTTATATTTTTTTATTATTGTAATTGATTCTTGTGTTGGCATGTAAAGGAAATAATTGTGCAGAATTTCATCTTGATCCGAGATTGGGTGTGGAAGAAATAATGTGTACAAACATTTTACCAGACAGACATTGAAAGTTGCCCTTTCAGAACTTGTCTAGAGAGAGCAGATGGCGTAAAGGTTATTTGTTGGTGTCATCTGGCCAGTGTGACAGGTTGGGGAATGTGACGTGTGTTTGGCGCGTTTAATGTCTAGGGGATGATTATTTTTAATAAGCTATCACACACCAACCTATCAATCGGGAGCAGGCACGCAACGAGACAAGCAATGAAAGATAGATACAAAGTTAAAAATGAAGAATATTTATTTACATAAATATTTACATAGAAGACTAAAAAGGGGGAGGGTTTGCATCTATCTCTAAGCAATAATGTATTTAATCATCACTCTTGCACTTAATAAGAGAGTATGTCACTTTGTCTTCTGAACTTAGCTGGTTGTCCAGCTTGGGTCGCAGCTGGCTGTGATCCTGGCTTGAGGTTCGGCAGCTGGAGGTGGCGCTCTAGCGGGTAGAGGGATGCCAGTGATACAGTTCTTGTGGAGTCTCAATCCAAAGTTCTGATATCTGTAGTGGCCACAAGTGTACTGCGGGCAGAGCAGTGAGCAGGATATGTCCAGTGAGTTGCAGAGGGTTGGCGTAGCTATGACGTCTCGCACAGACTCTGGGTCTATAGGGACATTGCACCTAATAAGTTGACAGGTGGGCTGTTGAATAGGCGGGCAAGTAGATCCGATAGCGCCAAGTAGTAGAGTTGAGTAGATCCACGTAAGCAGTAGAGGATACTCAATAGCAAGTGATCAGATAAATAGGCAGATAATGCCCAATGAGTAGGCAGGTAAATAGGTGATCCAAACAAATAGCCAATAGGCAGGTAAATAGGCAAGTGCAGTGCTGAATAGCACTAAGCACAAAGACAGACACCTGAGGGAGGCTGCCGATAAATAAAGACAAGTTAGGACATGTCTCTCATGCATCTTATCGATGCCCTCGACTGAGATGCATTCGTCAGATTGGTAAAATTGCTTTAGAGCACAATGGGGAGACAAATGGGATTTGGAAAATAGATGGCTGATAGTAGCAATATAAAAATGTACATAAGAGGGGAAATAATAATCTCAAATAATCAACACAAGTGGAAAGAGAAAAAATGGAGGGGGGGGGGGGAATGGACGGTGGTCAGCGACCATTACGGTTTGTTTACATACGACCGTCGGCCGAGAACAATGGAGTGAGCTTCAATGGGGAGAGCGGCAGTTCAAGGGGCGCAACTCTCGTCCAAGTAGAATCACTAAAGGGGAGATAATTCATATCTATCTTCTAAACGGAGTATCAGTGCGCTAGTAAAATTATCAAGGCGGTCAGCCGAGATAAAGGCAATAAAATATGATGTATAAATATATACATGGTTGCCTCAACGATCAATTGAGCAACGTAGCATTAATAGATTAATGCAATACATAAATATATACATATGCCATGTTTACGTTTTCTACTTACGATAGTGAGAAATACACAATGCACTAATTAAATATAAATGAAATAATAAAATACATATGATAATATCCAGTGAGAAATATGCACAAAGTAATTAAGTGGAACTTGTGATTAAGTTCGGCTTACCACCAGGTATTCCTCTAGGAGTAAGAATAAATGATATAGTCCAGACTCGATAGCTCAGATAGAATGAGAAATGAGAGAGTGTCTATTCCGCCTTATTCTACTTTATATAGTCCGGGAGACATGGGCTGAAACAGGAAATGTCCTAGGCTAAGAGTTATCTTACACGTGGGTGAAGTCCGACAAGAGTCGCACCTGGGAGTGCCAAGAGGCGTGTTGACCCTAGTAATCTCTTTGATCAAAGAGAGACGTGGGAGGGGGGGAGAGAAAGATTGGTTTGCATTCCACCCAAGGTGGTGTCAACTGCGGCCGTCAGACATCAAAGAGACTGTGTGTTTATCTTTACCCCGGTCAAGGGAGATAAGTGAAAGGCCGCCAAGGTGATGGGCTCAGTCTAGCCTGGAGAGGAAACGGTAGGGTGGGTGAAGAAATTGGGGCTAGGGCGGGAAAATAATTAAAATAAAATAACGACATAATAGTAAATAATGATTAATGCTGTGATAAATTTGAGTGAGTCTGACAGCAAGCTTTTGACTTGTCACAGCCAGCACAACGACCAATCGCTTTTACTTTTTCCCAACTTATGTCAGGTACCCATTAGAGCTGGGTGGACTCAGAGGCGCCCAAATATCCCAAAATTAAAAATCCTAGTCTTCACCAGGATTCAAAAAAATCAAAAAAACTGTGTGAACACACAGTTCTGTTTGAGAGCGACCCGAGTCAATGCCTATGTAAAGTATTGCTGTTTCCAACGCCTTTGGCCCCCGACTCGAGGCCAAGGACACCGGGAGCCTCCGTCATTTTTCCTTCACTATATCCAGCTAACCGTGGGGGACTCGCCATTTATGTAACGGTCCTTTGAGGAACGGCGCATGGATGTGTGACAGTTTTGTGGGGACTTTTGAACAACCCCGCCCGTGCAAGGGGCTGACTCTCGTCTACCCGTGGGCATCCCCACGGGGGTTATGTTTTGCCATTCGTTTCGCCTAGCTACCCCCTCAAGTAGCCGTTTCCACCCAGATGCCACGATGAGGCAGATATGATGATAAGTCACAACCTAACTTGAAAACTTCGTGAATTTTAGTCAATTTAATTATCTCGATACCTAGATTATTCTAGAAATAGGCCTACGCTAGATTTTAGATTTACGCTAAATCACTAGAATATAGTGAAGATAAGCCTTGAAAAGTCCGCGAATTTTAGTGACTTAAATTAGATCTAGAGTCTGGATTTACGGTAGATTCGGTGAAGATAATTCTCACATAGCTGTGAAAAGTCCGCGAAATTTTTTGAATTTGGTCTAAAGTCTAGATTTACCGTAGATTCAGTGAAGATAATTGCCATACATCCGTGAAAAGTCCTCGAATTTTAGTGTCTTTAGATCTAGATTCTAAATTTTACACTAAATTAAAATCATTAGAATCTAGTGAAGATAATTCTCTCACAGCCTTGAAAAGTCGGCGAATTTCTGTGACTTAGATCTAGATATAGATTTAATGAAAATATTTCGCACGCAGCTGTGAAAGTCCGTAACTACATAGTTGAAAAAGAAATTATGCTTCGAAAAAAAAACGCTAATAGGTCTAATACCCCCCCCCCCCCCCCCAAAAAAAAAATAAATCCAAAAGCCATTATTTAGTAAGAAAATGCCAACTAAACATACAAATAGACCTGTACCTTACAGCCTCTGTTTATGAGGAGGATTTAAGCACAGTTAATAAAACAATAAAACATTACATTCATATAGGAACTAAAAAATGTAGCCTACATTTCCATCACAGAGAAGGCAACTTTAATATATATATATATAATAAATATATATATAATATATATATAATAAATATATATATAATAAATATATATATAATATATATATAATATATATATAATATATATATAATATATATATAATATATATATAATATATATATAATATATATATAATAAATATATATATAATATATATATAATATATATATAATGTATAATATATATATATATATATATATATATATAATATTCATTCATTGGCCTCCTTCAGTCGTAGGACGACTATGGTTCATCTCAGAGCACACTTCCTCATGTGGCTGTGGAGCCCTATTTTGGAGAGACACTCCCGTCCACAGATAGCGCAGGTTAGGATCCCCTTGGCTTTTGCTTCGGTGGTAGAGGAGCTGGCCGTTTTTCGGTTTGTGCGTTTTTCTTCCTGGGCTGAGACTCATGTACTTTCACTGTCCATAGCTTTCTTTGTCACTCTCTCCACCTGTTGCGGTCTAGAGCTATGTCTTCCCAATTGTCAGTATTGATGTTCACTGATTTGAGGTCACGTTTTATTACATCTATGTAACGGAGGTGGGGGCGACCAGTTTTTCTTGTGCCAGTCGCGAGTTGACCATAGAGGATGACTTTCGGGATGCGCTTGTCCTCCATCCGGCGAACATGTCCAAGCCAGCGCAAACGGCGTTGTCTGAGGGCTGTAAAGATGCTGGGAATACCTCAGTATTGCACACTTTTTCCTTTCCATGTGACATTCAAGATCCTACGGAGACATCTCAAATGGAATCAGTTTAGTTTTCTCTCTTGCTTTGCGTAGGTGGTCCATGATTCACTGCCATACAGCAGTGTACTCATAACGCACGCCTTGTAGACTTCCATTTTGGTCACCGTAGTTAGCTTATGGTTTTCCCAAACTCTTAGTCTGAGTCTAGTGAATGTCGTGGCAGCCTTCCCTATGCGTTTTTTCATCTCCTCTTCTAGGGACAGGTCATCTGTAATTGTGGATCCCAGATAGCAGAATTCGTTTACGGCGTCCAGCTTGTTATCGTCAATGAGGATGGAGGGTGGTGCTGTAGTAGGTGGTCCCATAACATTTGTTTTCTTCGTGCTAATAGTCAAGCCATATTCTTTACAGGCCTGAGAGAAGCGGGACATTAGTGACTGAAGTTCCTCTTGTGTGTGTGCCACTACCGCTGCGTCATCCGCGAATAGCATATCTCTTACGAGCGTGGCTCTAATTTTAGTTTTGGCCCTCAGTCTGGCAATATTTAGGAGTTTGCCATCAAATCTGGAATGGAGATAGATGCCTTCAGTGGATTTGTCAAACGCGTTGTGGATTAGCAGTGAAAATAGTATTCCAAAGAGGGTTGGGGCCAGGACACATCCTTGTTTAACTCCGCTGTTTATACTGAAACTTTCAGAGCTGGCACCGTTGAATTGCACTGTGCCCATCATATTTTGGTGGAAAGATATGATTACATTTAGTAGCTTGGGTGGACAGCCTATTAACTGTAAAATTTTAAAGAGGCCATCTCTGCTAACTAGATCCAAGGCCTTTGTCAGGTCAATAAACACAATGTACAAAGGCATCCTTTGTTCTCTGCACTTTTCCTGGAGTTGGCGGATGGAGAAAATCACGTCAACATATATATATAATATATATAAATATATATATATATATATAAATATATATATATATAAATATATATATATATATAAATATATATATATATAATATATATAAATATATATATATAATATATATAAATATATATATATATAAAATATATATATAATATATATATAAAATATATATATAATATATATAAAAAATATATATATATATATATATAAATATATATATAATATATATATAATATATATAAAAAATATATATATATATATATATAAATATATATATAAATATATATATAAATATATATATAAATATATATATAAATATATATATAAATATATATATAAATATATATATAAATATATATATAAATATATATATAAATATAAATACTACAAGTCCACTTTAGGGAACTGCAAGAGAGCTACGGAGATTGTGGCACCATCTACACAGACGGATCCAAAATGGATGGAAAGGTCGCGTGTGCCTGCTCCTTTCGGAACAAAACAATCTCCCGTAGACTCCCCGATGGCTGCTCCATCTTTACGGCCGAATTGCATGCAATATCGCTTGCACTTATGGCCGTCAAAGCATCAGAAAGGAGGAAATTTATAATCTGCTCCGACTCCAAATCTGCATTGCAAGCTTTGGGGCGGATGAAGACTGACATTCCACTGGTACATAAGAGCCTGAAGCTGTTGGACCAAATAACAGCCGACCATACGGATGTCACCTTCATCTGGGTCCCCTCCCATGTGGGCATTGAGGGAAACGAAGCCGCAGACAGAGAAGCAAAGAGAGCCCTAAATCATGCGGTGTCAGGAACTCAAATTCCCTGCTCAGACCTGAGACAAAGTATTGCCTCTGCCATCTACCAAGAGTGGCAGGACCGATGGGAGGCTGAGACTCACAATAAACTCAGGCAGATTGTGGCGGATGTCAGGTGGCGGTCCACATCTAAGGGTCTGACAAGGCGTGGTTGCACGACCATGTCCAGACTTAGGATTGGCCACACCTACATCACGCACTCTTTTGTGCTGAAGAAAGAAGAGCCCCCACTTTGTGAGTATTGTGACTCTCGCCTCACCGTGGAACATATCCTCATCGACTGCCCCAGATACCAGGATGTCAGGGAAAAATATTTTAGAGCCACTAATTTAAAAACACTATTCAATAATGTCGACCCTGGGAAGGTACTGGGCTTTATCCGGGAAGTGGGGTTGTCTACGAAGATCTGATTTATGAATTCTGTAGACATGTACTATTTACATTAGATTTTTACCAAATTATTAAATTTTTACTACCTCTATTTTAACTGTGAATAGACCTTGATTTTAATGATTTGACTGTATGGAATTTGGCCTTTGCTGTGTGGAGGGAGAGTGGCCCTTGAGGGACTGCAGGCACGACATGGCCTAAATTGTGCCGATGTGCCCAAAATCACAAATATAAATATATATATATATAATAAGGCTTGTCTTCTAGTCCGAAGATTAGTAAGCAATAATAATAATCAACTTTGACTATTGTTATGTAATATTTTGGCGCGAATTGTATTCCTGGAATTTAAAAATTTCTCCTGGAAAACTCCTTGAATTTCATATTGATTTTGGTGCAGAAACCCTGATAATAAAAAGTAAAGTAAAGTTCCCCTTTCAGACCTTGTGGTCTATAGGGCAGAAGATGTAACGGTCATGTGATTCTGTAACCTATGGTTAACGAGTGTGTCATGCGGCCAGCACAATGACCAACCACCTTTACTTTTCCCCAACTAACATCAGGTACCCATTAGAGCTGGTGGACTCAGAGATGCCCAAAGATCCTGAAATTAAAAATCTGTCTTCAGCAGGATTCGAACCCAGGACCCCCAGTTCAGAAGTTAAGCGCTTTACCGCTCAGCCACCGTGCCTCCACTCTACATAATACCATACTTTATTAAAGACTTAAATAGGGCAATAATAATAAAAGCTCACTGTCTTCTACAAAACATTAATCTCTGATTTAAAAATAGCCCTTCTTAGTTGAACTATTGTGTCTAAGAATGTTAATGTATTTAAGAAATAAGAAAGGATGTTAGGATAGTTTGTGGCAGTGCGTTAGGTTTCATTATGTCCACTAGGACAAGTTTTGTAGACCATTCCTTATGATGACCAAAAAAAAAAAAAAAAAAGCTGTTGTTTGGAAAATGCCATGGAAGTCTTTATATATGTGTTAATTTGAATATATTCTTAAAGGATTTAACAGAATTCATACAGAAACTTTATATTGCATTTAATGTTTCTGAGATGGTTTCAACAACTTTATTTAATTAGACTGCCATCAATATCATTTTGAGAGACATTGTTTTATGTGACTGCAAAATACATCTCAAATTGTAAAGTAGATATCCTTTAGGTTGTTATTAGTCACAGTAATTATTAAATATAACTTTATATAACATTTAAAAAAAAAAAGTTTTTAATAAAATAAATAACAAATTTGACTTTAGACATTTATTATCAATGAATCATATAAACAAAAAGTTGTTCATGTATTGCAACCATAATGATTCACATTTGCTCATGCTCACTTAGGTATGTGTTGACAGTCTTATCACAAGGCCCAACTGAATAAATATGTTGAGTAGCTTATTCAATTCACAGAACATTGAAAAGTATAATATTTCAAACCATATGTCATACAATGACATCTCTAGTCTGTGTAAATTGAACTACCATAAAGCCTGTTAACAATGAGGGGAAAAAACAATGAAAAAATATAGCATAAGCAGCCTTGACAAATTAATAATACAGGATACATTGTAACAATTACAATATCATATACATTTGTGTTTGGACTGAGCTTTAAAAAATACATTAACTTTGTTAGAACTGGTTTTAGTGCTTTCGCAATAGTTGCCTTTAGAAATCCTCTAGAAATAAATATGTAGTGGTTCATTGACAAAAGCCTGGAATGCTACTTGATATAATTTGATGTCATTTAAAACCAACATCTCAACAACATATTTAAAAAAAAAAAATTCCAGAAGATTTTATGTACTAAAATTTATAAAAAATTGTTAAGAACCAACTTAACTGATTTCATGTACTAAAATTTATCAAAAATTATTAAGAACCAAGCTAACAATTATAACTAACTATGTGTGCTTCTTCATTCTCTTTCTTCTTTTTCATTCTCACTATATGTGCTGTATGGCTTATATTTATATAATAATAATATGTATATCAATTAATATACAAAAAATTCACTATAACACCTTACATGATGTGTTGACAATTAGATATCAGTGATAACTACAAGAGAGCTAGTCTAGTAGCATTTTCTTTAGCCCAACACAATGAAGTCAAGGTGATCATGGCAATAATATATTTCAACCCACAAACACAAATGAAAGCTCTTGACTTACAACACACATACTTTCACACATTAAACCATGCAGAACTTCAATCAACTAAGTCGCAACACTTATTCTTCTGTTACAAGAATCAACACTTGGTCAAGAAGATAGGAAGAATAATTATCTTGAGACATAAACAGAACAAAAGTCTTTAAAATGAAAAAAAAAAAATATTGAAAGGGCATAATGTAAACAGGACCAGCATCTTCTGTAGATTAAGAAACATTGATATTTATATATTAACATAGTTAACATTTATCAAGAGTTCCTTCAACTGACTTTAGTACCACTGGTTATCAATGAATATCACCATGTCTTGGTTTCTGACTTTACAGCAAAACTGTTTTCAGTTGTAACCTTAATTATGTTACACAAAAAAAAAAAAAAAACAACAACTCCAAAACGGTTTAAATTAATTTGTTTAGTACTAGCATCACAGTGACAGTGTGTTGTACTCACATATAACTTGGAACACAATAACTTAAATAAAACAATATAATTGAAATGTAAAAATAAAAAAAAAAATAAATAAAAAAAAAAGAACTCTAATACAAAGTCAAACAATCTCTATAAAGTACCAAGCCATTACAGGATGCACTAAAAAAGGTTCAGATTTGTTACATGTACAAAGTTTATTCATTTAGTTTTCATGGTGCTTTTTTTTTTAATTTTTAAATAAAAGAATGATGTTTAAAAAGTATGTAATAATGTGATGTCAGTATACAAATAAAAAAAATATATTAAGCAGTGAAAATCATCAAGGTTTCAAGAATGCTCTTCAGAATCACATACTGACATTTACTCAGCCAATAGAATAACAGAAAAATAAAAAAGGTTCACATTTACACTAGGTATTTTGCAGAGAATTATTCAATTTTTAAAGGAACAAAAAAACTTTAAAAAAAACAAAAACTTTTGCAATAATTTTAGTTTTCAGATTTACTGGGTTTTGTTCTAGAAAACAAATTTTTAAGACAATCAACTGAAAGATGTATATTTTTTAAATAAGTAATTGTGTTGTTTTTTTCCTCAGCAATAATATATATGGTATAAAAAAAAACAGACTGTACAAATACTAACAACTAACTTCAGCATGCGCAGTTTTCTCTTGGTTTGGCTTGATCATCTTTAAGTTTAATAGGATCGGGGAAGTCGCTGCACAGTTCAACATCTGATTCTTGAGCCATAGCATTCTTAGCCACAGCCTGGAATGCTTGTTCCACATTGATTGCCTCTTTAGCAGATGTTTCAAAATAAGGTATGTCACCTTTACTGTGGCACCAGCCTTGAGCCCTACGTGCTGATACCTAAAAAGAAATCATTTGCCAGTGACAAACTATTAAAAACATAACGTCATGGTGCTTGAAAACATTGCTTTGAAATGGGTGTGCCCACAATCCCAATTCATATATATTATCAATAGTAATTGATCTAGCATTCAAACAAAAATAGTCTAACAGACAAGAAAGTACATAAGTGGTAAAATATTTGACATAAGGCTTCAAGGGAAACCATTTAACCATAAATATTTTTTTAAGTAATACTTTTAGATCCATATCCATAACATAAAGAAGATTACCCATCACAAATGGAAGTTCTGAATTAAAAACACAAAATAGATACCTATCACACTTAATATTAATAGAAGATGTAGAATCAAACCCATGACCTAGATCTAAAGATAGATGCTACATTTGTAAAAAAGTATGCACTATGAAACAGAAAGCCATTCAATGTGACACCTGTGATGATTGGTACCACCCATCATGTCTCCATATAAATACAATTGTGTATTATGCATTAGGCAACAAAGACACATCATGGCACTGTGTACCGTGTGGGTTACCTCAGTTTACATCAGGACTGTTTGACTCCTTTGATGCAGACACTTCTAACCCATACAACATCCTAAACACCAAACCAAACCCACCAACCTCTAGCCAGATCCACTCCTGTTAAATCTACTAATATTAATAAAACACCATCATTAAAAAAACCTACTAAAGAAGTAATACCAAAATACCTTATTACCTTAGTAATAAATTTTCAAAGCATTAGGAACAAAACAGCAGACTTAGACATTTTATTAGAATGTGAGAAACCAGACATAATAGCAGGAACAGAAACTTGGCTACATCTTGAAATTTATAATGCAGAAATTTTCAATAGTGATTATGAAATTTTTAGAAAAGATAGGGCAGATAATCATGGAGGAGTTCTCTTAGCAATAAAAAAAACACTCTTGTAGCAGAACAAATTACCTTACCTAACTCCAAAAATTTAGAATCAACATTTTGTAAAATCCACACCACCTCAACATCCCTAATAATAGGCAGTATTTACAGACCACCAAATTCTAGTTTAGAGTACATGCAAGATCTAAGTAATAAGTTATCTACACTTAAAGAAAAAAATAAAAATGCAGTTCTTTGGATTATGGGTGATTTCAACCTACTTGATATAAATTGGAAAACACTAACCATAAATATACACCAAAACCTCAAAAAGGACATTAATGAGCTTTTCATAGAAACTTTAAACAACCTAAGATTAGATCAAATAATTAAAAAACCAACTAGATTAAACAACACATTAGATCTTTTCTTAACCAACAGACCTGGATTAGTATTAGATTATGATAATATCCCTGGTCTATCAGATCATGATATTAAAATACACAATCAGATAAAAGCAGTAAAAAAAAAAGCCAATACAAAACCCAAAAGAAAAATCTTACTCTGGAATAAATGTAACCTAACACAACTACACCAAGCTGCATTAAACTTTCAACAACATTCTTATTAGAAATAGACATTAACCAACCAGTCAATGACCTCTGGAATTTCATCAAAAACTATCTACAAAAAAAAAAAAATAATAATAAAGAAAATCATATACCAACTAAATACACATCAAACAAAATAAATAAATGCAGGTTTAATAATAGATTAAAGAAGCTTTGTAAACAGAAGGAAAACCTATATAGAAAATTTAAAGAAACTAAGGCAGAAAGAGTTTATAAAAAGTATATAAAAATAAAACACCTAGCCCAAAAAGTAAGCAGACAGCTGCAGAGTGAATACATAAACAATGTAATATCTAAAGATAACAACAAAAACCTATGGTCATACATTAAGTCTTAGAAAATGGAAACAACAGGCATAGCGCCATTAAAAGGAGAAGATAACATAATGATAATGAAACTAAATCTAACATCCTAAACAAATACTTTGCATCAGCATTCTCAGCCCCAGGAGACAAAGACATATTAATTAATTTGAACGAAGTAGACAACATAGGAGATGTAGTACAAGAAAAAGGAATCCAAAAACTATTAGTCAACATCAAACCGAATAAAGCATCTGGACCTGATGGTATTCCAGCTAGATTACTCAAAGAACTAAGCAATGAGCTAGCACCAGTGTTCAAAATACTTTTTCAGGCATCTCTTAACCAGGGTAGAATACCAAGGGACTGGAAAGAAGCTAATGTCACCCCATTAAAAAAAATAAAAATTTAACCCAGGAAACTATAGACCAGTATCACATGTAAAATCTTAGAACACATAATAGGTAGCAACATCATAAACCACTTAACCATAATGTCTTTACTCCATACCAACATGGCTTTAGGAAATATAGATCATGTGAAACACAACTAATAGGATTAATTGATGATTTTTCTAAAGGTTTAGATAATAGTGAGCAAAAAGACGCTATCTTACTAGATTTTTCCAAGGCTTTTGATGAAGTTCATTACCATAGTTTGCTTAAAAAACTAAAATATTTTGGCATTAATGGTCCATTGCATCAGTGGATTAAAGATTTTCTGATAGGGAGAGAACAAACTGCAATAATGCTCTAAATCAACACCAATAACAGTAAACTCAGGTGTACCATAAGGAACAGTCTTAGGTCCACTACTATTTTTAATTTACATAAATGATTTACCAAATTGCATTACCTCAGAAACTAAAGTCATATTATTTGCAGACGATTGTATAATATATAGAACAATAAAAACAACACAAGACTCAGATATATTACAAAGAGAATTAGAAGAATTACAGAAATGGGAATCAAATTCGAACATGTCTTTCCACCCAAAAAAATGTCAGTTATTAAGAGTGACAAAAAAACTAAAACAAATTAATTCCACTTATCTTATTCATGGTAAACCAGTAACACAAACAAAAAACACAAAATACCTAGGTGTTAAAATAAATGAAAAACTATCATGGAATCAGAAAAACTATCATGGAATCTGCATATTGAAGAAACTATAAAAAAAATCAAACAAAGCATTAGGGTTTATTAGAAGAAATTTCCATTATTACTATAGCTTTTATATGGCGCTACTTTCATGCTTATATAAATCAAATAAGAACATAAAACTAAAATGTTATTCATTTAACCTTCGTTAGGCCAATAATAGAATATGCATCCTCTGTTTGGGACCCCTCAACTCAAGGAAACATAGAGAAACTGGAACAGACACAAAAGAGAGTAGTGTGATTCATAACAAACGAATATTCACATTTGATTAGAGTAACACCTTTAGTAAAATCACTAAATTAAGAAAGCCTTCAGAATAGAAGACTTAAAAGTAAAGTAGCAATAATACATAAAACACTGAACCATAATCTTCAAATCAAAATTTAATAAAATACTCAGAAAGACACAAAGATAAAGGCAGATTCCTCGTTCCATATGCTAGGACAAATTTGTACAAAAGCTCCTTCTTCCCTAGCGCTATTGTAGCATGGAATGGGTTGTCTGAGCTAGCCAGGAAAACCAGTGACTTGGCAGAGTTTAGGTCATTGGATAATATGCATGACGCGTAGGATGTAATCATCTTCTTTTTTGAAGTAACATCTGTATCATATAAGATAAGATAAATAAAGGTTTTAAAATAAGGAATGTCTGAAATAGCCCTCTCACTACTAATGCACAGGCCACACATCCAGTCACATAGCTCAAGTGAAGCATGAGGTTACTTAAAGCTGGCTGTGATTTTTTAAAAGTAGAAATATAAATTGTTATGAAAAAATAAGGATGTTTTCTGACTTAGTTTCTATGGGCTTCCAAGTTTGGCGAAAATTTTTTTTCTTTTCTTCACAGTGATGGATCTTATTTGCAATGACCTTTCAATTTTTAGACTCCCTTATTACAGGTATACCAAAGTCGCCAGATAATGAAGATTTGATATAGACATTGATGATGAGAATTTAACACTAGATCTAGACTTTGAGAGTGATAGTGAAATAAACACTGGATCTAAATCTAGAGTTAAAGAATCTAAAACTGACTTGGTATTGTTTACCAAGTGGAAACTTTGGCTGTAATAGTTAAGGTTGCATACAAACTTGATAAGGACAGTAGTCCATTAGATTGGTTTGAACATTTCACATTTTTAGGAGCCAGGAGTCACCTATCTCAATTTTTAGGTTGTTTTGTTTACAAAAGTAATGCTACAGTTTTTTATTAATTATTTTATCCTTTACTAAATCTGACCTTAGAGAGAGATTTTTTTTTTTGCTATCTGCAGCATGTTGGAATGGATTTAAAAAAAAATAAATTTGTGTTTTTGTTTTTCACTAGCCTACAAAAAATGGAACATAATGTTTAGCTATACTTTGAATATTAATTATTGAAAATGCTTTCAATAGGAATATTAATGTTTCAGCTTCAGCTCTAGAATAAGACAATGATTGAGGTAAAAGATTTATCAATAGTAGCAATAGTGAAGAAGAAATGAATGCTAGTTCTAATATTGATAATGTTAGATCTAGTCAAACAAGAAAAACTGGTCGCCCCCACCTCCGTTACATAGATGTAATAAAATGTGACCTCAAATTAGTGAACATCAATACTGACTATTGGGAAGACATAGCTCTAGACCGCACCAGATGGAGAGAGACAGTGACCAAGAAAGCTATGGACAGTGAAAGTACATAGGTCTCAGCTCAGGAAGAAAAATGTACAATCCGAAAAATGGCCAGCTCCTCTATCACCGAAGCAAAAGCCACCTTAACCTGCGCTATCTGTGGACGGGAGTGTCTCTCCAAAATAGGGCTCCAAGGCAACATGAGGACGTGTGCTCTGAGAGAGGAATGTAACTAAATCTGACATATTTAAATGTTTAAGCTCTGAAAATATATTTATGACTTGAAACATAATGTTATCTTAGGACTATTATTCTATATTATAGAAGGAAGTTTTTTTTGATTTAATGATTATTATGTTTTTTCTGTGAATTAGGTCAAAATATAATGATTGAAATAAAGTTATATCCCTTCTCTTTGGGATGGAGTAAACAGTTCCTGTCAATCGATTAATTAAAGGTTAACTAATGACATAGTAGACTAATGGTAGTCAAATAAAGACATGAATGCAGAACCATGACACAGCGCTAGCGGAAGAAATGCAAAAGCAAGGCCAATGACACTAGTTCCAGATGGAATAACCTGCCTAGTGTGCAGCCAAACATTCTGGATTCACATAGGTCTCACCAGCCACATGAGGAGGCACAAAACCCCAGTGCAAAAGCCCTCAGTCATCTGGATGACAAAAGTGGTTATCATCAAACCACTATATATATATGCAGAACCACAGCAGGCAACTCAAGGTCACCCAGAGGAACCCAGCAAATGCTTAAGATATCTATAAATTTATACATAAACATAATGTTTTTAGTTCCTACTAATAATTATTACTGGACTTCAGATAAAAGTTGGAGGGTACCTGCAGTATTAAAAGTATTTTTTGTTATTATTAGCTTTTTAAGATTTTTTAAAAATAAAAAAAAATATACTTAGTAATAACACTCTACTTTGTGGTTCCAGGTTACCTCCCTTAGCTTGGTATTTCCAAGCCAGGATAAGGGCTTAGTAGCAAAAGGGTTAAGAGTTTGCCAATAACAATTGAAAAGGTAACTGCTTAAAATAAAAGCCCTTAAATGTCATTTTTAGAACTCCTCATTTTTCTCTCAAACCTTTTACGACATGCACGAACAAGACTGAAATGAACAGGGTTGATATCAACAGCAACATTGCCGTAAATTTTACATTTTGTTTTAAGCTCCTATTTGCAGTTTTTGATATTTGAGAAACTATAATCCATATATATAATCTATAACATTGATTTTTAACTTCCCAACTTCAAGATACAAATAAGAATACTATTAATACCGTAACAGAAATAAAATAATTCAGAAATAAAAATATAGACTTACTGCCCTGTTTTCCAAATCAATTTTATTGCCTATAACAACAAAGGGGAAGTTTTCTGGGTCACGAGGAGATGCTTGAATCAGAAATTCATCTCGCCAACTGTCAAGAGAGCGAAAAGTGTTTGGCATTGTGACATCAAAGACTAGGACACAACCATCAGCACCTCGATAAAAGGCTACACCTAATGACTGGAATCTTTCTTGACCAGCAGTGTCCCAGATCTGAAACAAAAGCAAAAAAAAAAAATTTTTCAAAATTGAATACTGTCTGTAAAATTTTCCAAATGTAGCTATAACCAAATCAAGCTTAAGATATATAGCACAATTATTTAAAAAGTTGTTTATTTTTTATAAAAATAGAGCAAACAAATCACTTACTTTTATAAATCTAAATAACACATATTTAAATTTTAAAATATTTTTTATTGTGTATGTGTCTTTAGTAGATAAACACTTGTATGCACATTAAAACAAATAATCTTGAATAAATTGTTAGTTACAATTTAACAGCACTATGATAAATACATTTCACGAAAGAAAAAAAAAAGGTTTTCAAAAACTAATGACAAAGTTTAAATAGAAATTACATTCTGTACCGGTAATTCACAGATGTGTCTAGTCTATATTATAACCGCAAGGGCCCTGATTGATTAACTGACTCACCTATCATTCATTCTCCCACTTACCATCATGGATGAAAAATACCAAAATTTAACCTGTTATCTTTTTCCGTGTGCCTAAGACAACTAAGCACCTTTCATTATAAAAACCACAGCAATTAAATTTACAGAAACCCAATTTTTTTATTTTCAATTTCAACAAGTTTTTTTTTAATCCAACATTTTAAAAAGTACTAGATTAAAATTGTGTTTACTATTTGTGCACTGATATTAATAACTATTGGTTAGCTCAGTCTGGAGAGTATCAGACTATGGAACTGAGGATCGGAGATTCAAGTCTTTAATAAAGATGTAACTTTTAAAATATATAACCAGGAAACTAATCAATGGGCAAAGCCAGTGGGTAATGCTAGCTAGGTATATCGGTAGTCTAAAACTCTCAACTAATAAGAAAATAAAAAGTATTGACCTGCATTGTAACAAGTCTGTCGTCAACCATTACTTCTTTAGTTAAGAAATCTGCTCCTATTGTGGCTTTGTACTGATTGCTGAATTTTTTGGCCACATACTGGTTCATTAGAGATGTTTTGCCCACTCTAGAGATGAATAAGCAAATCATGAAAGTTAAAAGTTAGGAATTTTCTATGTAAAATTATCTATCAAAATCATTACATTTACAACAAGCTAAATGAATGAATTAAAAAAATTTAAAAAAAAAAAAAAACTCACCCACTGTCTCCTAATATGATAACTTTCAACAGCACTTTCTTTCTAGATGCCATTTTTACACAAAGTTGTCAGGAGACACACAAAAAATTTACAAGAGTAGTTCTATCTAAAAATAGAAAAAAGGGTTAAATACTCATATGCTAAAGAAAGTTAACTTAAATGATAAAATAATAAAACTTTCAGATGCAAAAAAAAAAATATATATATATATTTTTTTTTTTTACCAACTCATATTTTTGTATTACAAATTGTTTTAAAAGAAATTATTTACTTCATGTATTAAACATGGAACGTAAAATGAAGAATAAATAACAATACACCATTACCATTCCATGAATTCATTCATACCTTTGAACGAAATAGCATTTTAATGATTCTGTCGTGTGTAAAGTTTTATTTTTAGAAAACAATCACTTTAAAACTTCTGACCCAAACAATATCAAAGCTTACTGAGCTGACCAGATAATATATCATTGTGGTATTATCAAAATCCTATTTTTATCAGTAGCAATGTAAGAACTTATATACAGATAACTTGGCTAAACAAAAAGAAAGATGACATTTGTGAGGCAGACCCACAAATATATATTTAATTGTAATAGCCTGTTTGACAATAGGAAGTAGGCTATTTTTACTAATGAGAGTAATTTATAACTCAATGCATTTATAATCTCAAAGTATGACTACCTTTGTATGCTTTCAACTGAAAGCTCTGTTGGACAGTAATGGGAAGTGGGCTCACAGATTGCAGTGTGTGTAGTCCTCCAGTGATTCTAAGGAATACAAAAAATAAATAAAAGGTATAAAATGATCAGCAATTAAAGTTAAACTAAAAGGAATAGTTGAAGTTAAAAAGCCACAGCATTTACAGTAACTGTCACTCTGGTTGCCTCTTATCAATGTTATCACAGCTTATTGTAGAGATATCTAGACCAGATAGTTGGGTCACTTGGGGAATAAGGGTTTATGAAAGAGGACTTATGTGTAGTTAAATTGCTAAAAGGGAAAAAATAAAACAAAATAATAATGGAAAATTGTGTAAAAAACTCTGGTGCACCTGTGCATTTCATTCATGCTCACACAAATTTCTGCCAAATTTAAGTACATTCTCACTATCACACCACTGTATACGTACAGAAGTCACAGTTGTCGTTATATTTGAACATGTTTGAAAAGATAACAGGTCACAATTAATTATTTCAAATAGGGTGTTTTTTCCTGGATAAGAAAATTTGTCATTTTCATGAAGTTTTATTCAATAAACATTTATTAACAAATGATCTTTTAACAATGAAGTGTAGACCATTGCTAAAGTTATCTACTTTAGTTACAGTTGATATATATTCCAGATTTCAACAATATAATTTATATCTAGTCTGTACCAAAAGGGAGGATACAAAAATAGATCTAGACTAGGTACATTAGAAAAATAGATCTAGACTATGGTACAACTAGAAGAATAAACAGCATAATTTTAGACTAAATAAAAAATACAAAGTTTTTAAAAAAGTCCTATCATCAAATGCCTGTTGTGTAATACCTTCTGCCAGAATGTCAAGATAATAAAGAACGCTGATAGTAAATGTAGAACAAGACGTTTAATAATAATGAAGGGAGTCATCAAATGTTGTCCAGCTGAATCTCTATATCCATAAAACTGCCTCTCTCTTAAGTCTTCAGAAGTATTCTGTTTACATTTCCCTTTTCTTCCTAAAACGTCTAATAAAAGTTGAAACAGACCACATACCTTTGGAAGCAATTATATAATAAAGCCTTTGGCATCTACACCACCAAGGCGGATGTTTTATCTCATGAAATATGAAATACTGCTGCAATACAAGCCAGGCAAAGAAACGTCTATTACAGATACCCTTTAAGAGCATCACTACTAATAAAATATCCCTCAAGTGATAACTGGGATGCAAATTAATGCACAAGTTAATCTCATTGTCTATAGTCAGTGATGGGAAAAGACTTTGCACTTCTTCTAGCCAGCTTTATTGCTGCTGAGCTGTGAGCTCTTTTGCAGACTGTGCCAAGGAAAAAAAAGTGTGCTGTTTTCTTCAGTAGTTCAGCACTGCCGTACAGGGTGTTGGTTATGTTGGGCTGTAGTGGAAGTAGTCTGCCTAAGGTGGATTAGGGAGGGGCATTCAAAGAGGATATGGTTTACGGTTTCGTAAGGGTGGGCGCAGTGTCTGCAAAGGGGGAGTTTATTTTGTTCAGATGGTAATTTAATAGAGGTGTGTGTCCTGTTCTTAGTTGAAAAATTGTATATTATTCTTTGAGGGGGAGGAAGTTAATACTGTCCAGTTTGTTAGGCATAGAATGCTCCCAAGGCTTGCGTCTCTAAATGCCTCTGACAGTCAAATCCAGCTCCTGGCCCAAAAATCCGGTGGAACCTGTTCTTACAAACTGACAGAAGGGATGAAAGGCAGAACACTGGTGCCTCAAAACTAGTTTAGCTTTGTGTTGATGGGGCATATCAGCCTAAATAATGCAACCCATCTAGGAGAAGGAAAACTCTCTGACTCCAAACCTCCACTTTGTGGCGATACTCCCCCGTGTGGGTATCAGGGCTTGGAAATGACCAAGAGAAATAAATAACCCCACTGCCTTTCCACTTGCATTTCACTAAGCCAATAATAGTGGATCTTCCCCCACCCCCCTTCTAGGTGCTTTTAGACGGAGGTCTGGATTGCACTACTTCAGACGGAGGTCTATGTCTCACTACACTCTACTACTGGATATAAACCCATCATGAAGTTTTTTTCTGGATCTGGTGAATGTGATAGTGTGAAGGGGCCTATATCCAGGATGTGACGATTCCACAGGGCATACCCAGGGCACCTTAAGCTTTCTACTGCAGAATATTTTCATTTGGAGAGCTCTGTGGATGGCAAAGAATGGACCATTGGCCAACCCCACCTTGTCCCATGGATATTCCGGTTACAGTCCTAAGACCCAGATGTTCTTTTTATGTCAGTACAGTATTGGAGAAAATTGCCAAGTTTCTGAAAACTTCCTTAAAATGCAGGGATTATATATTTTAAAAAAATAAACAGAGGAAACACCCAGCCTACACTAAAGACTTTGCACAAATTTTAGGAAAGTTTCCACAGTAGCGTTTTTGAACCAGCCAATTGCAGCGACTCAAATAAGAAGTTGCTGAATTATTTTTAAAGTTATTGAAATTAATTAAATTTAATATTTTCTTTAGACAATGTTACAAATTAATTACACTGCATGAGTTTTAATGCATTCATACACACAAAATGCATGCAAGGCACTATTGTTTGTACATTTAGATGAAAAGA
Organism: Biomphalaria pfeifferi; assembly: GCA_030265305.1. Taxonomy (NCBI): domain Eukaryota; kingdom Metazoa; phylum Mollusca; class Gastropoda; family Planorbidae; genus Biomphalaria; species Biomphalaria pfeifferi. The sequence continues at coordinate 3,491,115 of JASAOG010000025.1, forward strand.
CTTTGACAGCTTTCTGCAGCTTTATAATAGTCCAGGCAGTCTAAACATTCTATAATAGATAGTTGCTTTACAAACAACTATAAAGCATTAATGTATGGCCAATCCTAGAGCCAGCTCAACTGCTGCAGCAAATCTTTCTCTACCATCACCAGATAACTCGGTTAACAACTTTCTGTTGAAACAACATACCTATTAATGATACGAGCGTAGGCTCATATTTCAAGGTACCAGTATGATAGAGAAAAAGAGGGTCAGTGAATAAACATCTTCAGTCCAGTGCATAACCAGGAAAGGAAACCATAATCTAAAAAATAAAGTAGAGAAGGAAGAAACATGGTGGGAATGAGGATAATTAATGGAGTGTATTTGAGAAATAACACAAAGAAAGGAATAAGTAGATGATTATCTTAAAATCTATATATGAATGTTGTGTTGTCTTTATATGAAAAGGGAGTCCTTGTAATCACAACTAATTTCCATAGGATCAAAATAAGCAGTCTAAGTCTTACTGAAAAAAATGTCTGATGAAAGGAATCTTACTAACCCATTTTGATTTTAATTCTTAAATATGCATAGGAATACTAAGTAGCTTAAAATTATTATGGTCAAATGGCAGATATAGTTGACTCTTGATAGTCAGACAATTCATAATCCGACACACTAAATAATCTAATGCAAAGCTGATGTTAATTCATGTTATGAATGTAAATACTGTAGTATAATGTATCATTTTTAGAATGTAGATTGGCTTAAAAATGTACATTATATTATATGTATATCAAGCATAAAATTGACGAAAATTCACTGAGTATTCAGGTTAGGTGCAAATTATCTTTACTAGATCCGAGATCCAAATCTAGACACTGTCTGATTATCCCTAGCTAGATCTAGGTCTAAGTCACTAAAATTTACTGACTTTCCATGTAAAGTCACTTTTACTGTTACAGCAAGTACATTTTAGGTGAGAGAGTGCCCAGCAAGGTGTAGCATACATGTTAGGCTGATATCTGCTCTAATTATGGACAATAGTCACTATAGACTAAATCTAGCGAGTCTACAGACATAACAATGAGCGGAAACAACTATTTCTATGCTGCCTTTAGAAAAATAATGCAAGGTAAAATGATGTTTTGAGCCATGGAAATGCTAGTTTTTTTTTTCCTAGAGTGGGTTATCCAAATACTCTGAGTGGATCTTTTTAATTGTAGATTAAACTCTAAACCTAGATTTCAGTAATACAGACTAGCAGCTATTATAACCTATGGTACTAAATATCTATAGAAGTCTTATAAATATTCTTGCTCAATAAAAAAGGATGTATATAGATTAGATCTATGGTAATTTTTATCTTCTGAACAAGTTAAGTGCTGCCACCACAATTTTTACGTTTGAATTTTTATAGCTCCGTAATGATTAGTCCTAGGAAAAAAACTGGTAACAGCTATAAAATCGTCATCCATTTGTCAGTAAAAATAGATATATGTTTCCATATGCTACACAGTTACAATAAAATATGAAGTTGAAGAGGGTCAGGTCAATGAAGTCCCGCGCTAACATAAACTAAAATTATTCCCCGCTCTGTACACTAACAAACACTTCATGTTATTGTATTTAGAAATAATATTATCTTCAATTTTCTTTATTAAATATCAATTTCTTTTTAAACCAAATCAAGAACAACAGATTAGTGTTACTTTTCCCACTCTTAATTGGTCACTTCTCTGCTTATAACTGACACCACAACCAGGACATTCGACACAAGTTTTACCTATACTGTGTGTAGCCTACCTAGGTCTAGTTGACCCAAATAAAAAATAAAAACTGCGCAACCCTGCTTGTCTAGTCTGCTCACTTTGCTCAGTGAGTGACCTAATTTGGTACCTGATCAATCAATAATTGTCCCCCTCTCTAAGTTTTTTTCTCTGATACTGTGCTGATGATAACACTCTTTGTACCAACCTGGTTTATCGATAATAAGGGCACCAAGGAGAGTGAAAGGGAGAGCAGGCTTGTGCCTATCACTGTGTTTGTTAATTGTTTCCGCATATTTTTTGCTTTAGTGTTAGGAACCTATCACTTTAGATTGTCTTTACATTTGTAGAGCATTAGTGATGTGTGGCAAAATAGTAATAAAATAGTGTAAAAAATGTAGATATAGCGCTGCCTCAAAGTCTTTAATAGAATAATAGCTCAATGTTCATTAAAATAGCATTCATTAATGTCATTGATAGTAATAAACGAATATTAGAGAACATCCCCTTTTTACACAAAGGTTATGAAATGTATGTGTTTTTGGGCTTATTTAGAAGAATTTTAGATAGGTCTTGTTTAGCTGGTGCCCAAATTTTCTTTAAAAAATCTTCACCCCGTACCTACACTCCTTCTGTCCTAGAAGAAAAAAAATATAATCCTACCAGTGTTCTTTGAACCAGTGTAAAACCCTTGTTTTTCAGAGTAAACTAAACTTAATGTGTCCGAGCGATAAAGAAATGGAGTATAAACAAAACAATAGATATAGACTAGTTTCGTCATAGCTATCAAAATAAAGGCTCATTTTAACAAAGATTGTGGGGTGTTCACTAATATCAGAAAAAAAGGTGTTTGTTAGACGAAAATGACAATATCAAATTTATCTAGACAGTCTAGACCTAAAATCTAACTAAATTACTTTATTTTAGACTATTAGTGACTAATTTGTCAATACTCTAGTATTTTATTTAAGTCTTTGGAAGTAAAGAATTAAATTAAATGAAAGATTATTAACTAAAAATAGTTATTAGTAATAGCATGGTCATAATAGTAGTTAGTAGTCTAAAGTGTATAAATTAAACAAGAGATTGTCAGAGATCTAGTAGTCTAAAGTGAAAAAGTGTGTCAAGTATATTAATAAGTTTAAACTAGACTAGATCTAGACTTTACTACTACTAGATTGACGACTAGATATTCTACTTGTAGATTCTAGAATCTGGCTACATCTATCATGATTCCATGATCATCTTCATCTTGAACTTCTTATTTATTATGACATGATTATGCCTTATGTCTTATGCATTCTACTGTAACTATTTCTATGTCTCATTGTCTGCCCTGGACCAAATAAATAAAAAAATTAATAATAATAAATAATATAAATAATTAATATTAATTATTATAGACAATTATCATTATGATTATATTAAATAGAGTGACTCTATATACTAACTTTTAATTATAGAAGTCATTAGTCGTCAATTATTATACTGATTATACTTGTAACTGTCTGATTGTTACGTGATTGTACATCTAGATCTAACATTCGTAACATTGATTACAAGAAAACAAGTCTATGCTATCCTTTTCAACAGCAAAGATGAAACATGTAAATCTGACGCCTATATTCACCTGGTTAAAATGATTCCGTCTGAAGCAAAAATGTTTTCCTATCACATAGATTACAAATGTCAGTACGGAAAACAAACACCCTCATCAATATGGCGCTAAATCCCGTGACCAGTGACGTAAGCTTGCTAAAGGTCAGCTGTTTTAAAAAGCTACCGGGTTATTTTTCTTCCTTTGATAAAATAAATGTAAACACATGTCACATGGAAGATTCGGATTGTTCGCAATCTCCACACTCAGTCAAGTAGACAAGTGTGATTATCAACAGATAAATGCAAATCTAGATCAATAATTTTTTCTAGGTTCGACTTTAGATTCATTTAATTAAATTAGCACGACCCATTAAAGTTGATGATTAAAGTCTAAATCTATTACTAGATTTATTATATTATTATATATACTAATTATAGAGAGTATAGTATTAGTATACTATAGAGGTCTAGATCTAGATAGTCTAGAGTAATTTAGACTCTAGAGAGGGAGATCTACACTCTAGATTATATTTAAATGATTATTATAGATCTAGATGTAGATCTAGTTATTTAAAGTTTAAGTTATAGAGTCTACTGACTAAGACTAAGATTAATCAGTCTAACTAATAGTAATATATTGTTATGATAGTCGATAGAATCACAGATAGGTCTATGGTCTAGATTCTAGATCTATGTATTAATTGTATTTTGAGTAATTTTGTGTATTAATCTCGAGACAAAAAGAGTAGATTAGTAAATAGAACTAGAATCTAGACAGGAAATACGAGATGTTATTTATTAAATGTTAAGGGACCTAGGAAGGAAGGAAGATTTTAGATAGAATTATTAGAGACCATTTTCCCTTGTAAATAAACATTTTAATGGTTTGAAAAGTGTATCTTAGTTATTTCAAGAGTGTCTGTAAAGCTGGGCAGCTGTGGGAACTCGCATGTGATGGCATAGTTCTGATTGGAGCATAACAGCTGGCGGTTTTTAGATCTACCATCATCTACTATAATCTATATTGTCTATATTCGGTATATATATATATAGTATACTATATCAATATCATAATCATACTATTTAAAATTTAAACATATTTACTTTACTATTTATGGTTACAGTTATGGTATAGTAACGGTATACCCTTCTAGATCTATTTACTATTATGATATTGATTATAAATTAAAAATTGATATAATATTAAAAAATATATAATAATATATAGTGCTATTTTTCTAAAAAAAAAATAGGTGCCGGTATTCAGTGATTATATTATATGCCGGTACTCAGTAGTTTATTGCCTAACTTTTAATTACTAAAAATTAATAATATATGTTAAAATACAAGAAAAGTACTAATTTTTTCAAAAAGGTGCAGGTACCAGTGTGTATATTACAAAAAAAGCCCTGATAATGTATATAGTAGAGTCACTATTGCGGAACAGCTCGTCGAAATTAGTTAAAATCTATTTTATTTTGAAATTTTCTGCTAAAATACTGTAACAGTACTGCACATGGTCCATTTCTCTACATTTCCAATATACAGGTTTTCCTTTCACAGCAGAAAATTAATTTTGACTCCAGATTAAAGTTGACAGGTGTGGTTTCGTCCATTATTTTTCATGTACTAGGAGAACCGCATAGGCCAGGGCTTAAGGCTTTTTTAAAATGATAATGACCCATCACCTGCATAATACACCTAATTTTCAGTTTATAAATGGATGTGGAAAAACGTCATTTCGTAGCCATCTACCAGGAATTCAATTAAAAAAAATTGGGAGGTGTTCACCCAGTTTTTTTACCTTTTTAAAGATAGTCACAATTGTGAAACGCTATTAATGTTGTTTATTTGACCTGCGCAATTAGCTTAATATTTACATAGTGATTTAGATATCTGAATTTAAATAATGAGTTTGTATTAGTATACATAAATTTAAAAACATTTAGAGAATAATTTTACATATAATATAGAATTTATGATTACCAGACATCGCGCAAAAAGAAGACAAATCATAATATCAAATATCATATATAGGCGTATATAAAAATATAAAAAAAAATTAAAGCAAAAATTTAAATAGTGGAAAATAAAACCTTGTAAGGAAAATCAGGGTAGTGTGACTTCAATTACAATTAAAGAAGAGGTAAAGAGTCTAAAAGTGACATTGTGTGTCTTTAACTTTAATAAAAATAAAATTAATGTAAATGATAAGGAGTTCAAGTATTATATAAGAATAATAAAATATGTGCTTTATATAGGCTTTGTTCCGATATTTTTACAGTGTTCCGCAATTTTGACTTCTTAAAAAATCCTGTTCCGTAATTGTGACTGATCATATCTCAGTCGATTTGAATGTAAAATTTAAATATGTGTTGCAAAACTAAACAATGCTTCTATTTTTATCGGAAAATGGATGGGCAATGCCTAGATACTTTTAGTTTTTCCATAGGCCTGACCATTACGGAGCAAAATATTGAAAACTAAGAGTAGAAGCAAACTGTTCCACAATAGTGACTCTACTATATAGGCCTATATATATGACAATAATTATTAAAATATTATATATTTATGATTATATTATATATATTATTTAAAAAAACTAGATCTAAAACAAATAGTATATATTATTTATAGTATATGTAGAGCTATAAATTTACTATAATATAAAGATTTAAATTTAAAGTATTATTAATTTATACTATAAACTATATTTATATAGATCTAGATCCAGATATATTTATATTAGTTACAATTTATAGAATCTCCCTGTATAGTATAGATCTAATATTATATATTTGAATTGTTGAAGTGAAGAAATGAACAGTGTGTTGTTTTGTTTGTACTCTAGTTGCTCTACTCTAGCTCTACTAGAATTTACTAGATCTAGCCAATCTAGTCTGCATTGTACTGTCTGTAGGGGTAGCACTGTAGACAAAACAATCAGGTAGTGTGAGTGATTGTTAAACTTGACCAAGACCAAAGGCTAAGGCAAGGATTATCATATCATAATTATTAATAGATCTAGATTTATTTATAATAATTTATCATATAGTCTAGATTTAGATTTTAGATATTCAATATCTAATTTAGTTATTCTACCTAGTCTAGTAATTAGATATATCAAAATATAATATCTATACTATTATATATGCATTGAGAGATAATTTACATTAGAATGGCTATGAACTTTTAGGATGAGAGAGTTTTTTTTTGTTTTAAACAAAGCATGTATATACTTTTCTTTGAATTACTATACTACTGATAAATTGAAGCTTTGCTCTTCTCACAGAACAGTTTGAAAGAAGAAACATCATTATTCTCAATTTAGTCCACTATTTACACTTTTATTTTTTGTAAGTCAAAATTCTAGATCTGAGGGGCACCAATTTAGAGCTTACCCATCTACACAAACCATATTATACACCCACCCCCATCCTCCAAAAAAAAAAAAGACACACTTATGCTTTTAATAGGGCCCTTATATTCACTGTGACAAATTTTTAGGTTTTTAATTTTTTATTTACAATAGACTTGAATAGAGGCCTACTTGTAGATCTAGATATAAGTCTTTCTAAAATTATGCTTAACATTATCATTAACTACAGTCTTTACATTTCAAACTGTAGTAATTTTCTCCACACACACGCTTTCATGCCTATGCTCTTTTTTTTAAAAGCACATTTCATAATCACACTGATCTAAGGATAATCGGTCACATTTACTCTGACAATTATCTAATTTAGATCTTGAGAAGAATTAGATCTAGATCTGTGTAGAATTAAACAAATTTTAAAAACTGGAATGAAAGTTACACACCAAAAAAAGTGTTAAAGCAGAGAAAATTAAAATTTTGAATTATGTACTTTAGACATTTAAAACATTTGGGAATAAAATTGTTTTTCTTAAATTTAACAGCTATTGTTTCTCCAACATTCTTTTCAAGTTTAGTCTCTAACAGTGCACAAACTAGAACACACCTTCTGCACTAGCTTGGATGGTTGGGTGCGAAGCAGGTTATAACATATATACTATCAATAAAAAAAAGTCTACGGCCATGAGTGATGATGGATGTCTTGCTGATTTCAACTCTTCTGCTTTGGGCACTCAAGAATAGTAAGTTATAATTTATTTTTAGTGTAACATGGTTTGAATTGTTTTACATTTGATATTTAGATGTAATTTATATATGAATTTCTTGTTGTGTGACATTGTTTGTTAACTTTTTAAGCTGGGATGAAGCCTATAGCAGAGAGTTGAAAAATTATAATGAAGTGGGAGATGTTGGAGAACTATGGTATGGATGTTTCATTTTATATTAGGCCTAAATAACTTGTTTCAATTAAATGTTTGTAATTATTAATAATTCTTTGTATCATAGTTTTTTTTTTTTGAATGTAAAGTAGTGTTCAATTAAATCATTTTGCATATTTACAGTATAGGAAGATAAGGGAACAGGGGAGATAATAAAGTTTGATAGATGAAGTGATATACTCAGGGTAGGGTTACCAGACTTCGAGGAGAAAAAAAACTCCTTCCAGTAGGCAAAGGCTTAAAATGTGAGCATGTCTAGCTTTTTGATCTATGGTATAGCTTTGCTGGCATAATATCTAAAAAAATCAAATTTATTCCTTTGTATCTTCTGGTCTAAACACACTGTCTTCTTTTGTGTGTGAAGATGTCTTATAACCATGATGCTGGAGGGTGGGGGGTAATAATGAATGGATGGCTGCCTGGATATGTGGTTTGCACGCTGGACTGTCATTCGGATTTATCAATGGTCCAGGTTTGAAACCCTGCTTGCTCCCATCCCCTATCGTCCTGCAGGAGGTTTGGACTAGGAAGTAAACTATCTTTAACTCTGAAGGAACATCCGAAGCATGTAAAACATTTTTACAAACGATATTTGATATCAATAAATGAATCTTAATATATTCTTGAACCCTGGCCCCTGAGACTTTGCTACTCCACTGCTCACTATGCTGACAATAATAAATATTAGCATCACAGTTTTGTGACTTCTGTTGTGCTCCTGACATGTTTTCCTTCAATAGTAGAACAATCTAGGGCTAATGTATCTAATTAAAGGGGATTATGTTTGGCTACACTTTAGACTTGCCAATTAATATTTACTTTTTTATCTGTACTAGAAAAATGTATATCCTTGTTTGTGAATAGCTTGCTGGACAAAAAAATTAAATAAGTTAAACACCTATCCAGATGTGAGGCACAGTGGCTGAGGGGTAAAGTGCTTGGCTTCCGAACTGGGGGTCCGGGGTTTGAATCCTGGTGAAGACTGGGATTTTTTATTTCAGGATCTTTGGGCCCCTCTGAGTTCACCCAGCTTTAATGGGTCCCCTGCATTAGTTGGGGAAAAGTAAAGGTGGTGAGTCGTTGTGCTGGCCACATAACACCCTCGTTAACTGTGGGTCACAGAAACAGATGACCTTTACATCATCTGCCCTATAGATCGCATGGTCTGAATGGGAACTTCACTTTTCTGTACTTATCCCGATAAGCTATATTAAAAACAGAAAAAAAGTTGTTTTTTTTTTTTGTTGAAATTCAAGTGAATTGAATAGAAATTCGATAAAAAATCTATGTTGTAAGTGTCTTGCTTTCTGTTGTTTTGAATGTCAAAAAGTTTTCTTCTTCTAAGTACCATACTAGAAACCAACCATCTCAGTATCATGGCAGTTAATGTTTTTCAACTATAGGCTTCTCTTGCATACTGCTTGTAAAAAAAAAATGTGTTCTTTTTGAGTGTCCAATTAAAAGCTAATATGACTGGTTAAAAAATAAAAGACTTGACAATAATTTTAATAACTTGTAATAATTTTAATAACTTGTAAAAATACATCATCATTATGAGTTGCCTTTGAATTCAAATATAGAATCTATTTGTTTTTTTAACGTTTAATTATACCCAATTTAAAGTCATGGTAATTAAAAATGGAAAAAAAGGTCATCTAGATGTTTCTATAAATTAATGTAGATGTATAAGATATATATTAATTATTATGTAAATGTAAACTTGCAAACAGATTTGTAAACATAAAATGAGATACTGCACTTTAAAAATTTTATTTTTATTTTTTTTCTCACCATTTTGCTTAATTTATCACCACATTTCTATGGTTCATCTTCATATATTGTATGAAATATCTTTAAATCATTATCACAACAATGAATAGTCCAAAGTTTTTCTTTTTATAGGTTTGGTGAAGAAGCCCAAGATAGAATGGTCAATTGGCTAGTGAAATCAGGGCGTTCTCTGAGTGACCATATTTTGGATATAGGCTGTGGGAATGGAATGCTTCTTCTTGCTTTAGTAAGTATATCATTCAACTGTAATCATGCTTTCAACTGAAAATAATAGTTAAAATAGCAAAAACATAAATAATAAAACCACCTTTCTTAAGTCCTAACTCTTTACCAACCATTCACAATATAATCATTATCCATATTCATTCTTTTTTTTTTAAGTGGCATTGTATTAGATTGTTGTTTTTTTTTTTGTTATTTTCAATTTGAATAATGTTATGATTAACACCCAATTCTACTGGGTACTGGTCCCTGACATGTTGGAGAAGTAAATGGGGCCAGTCGTTATGCTGGCCACAAGAAAGCCTCATTAACCCTCAGCCATGCTTCCCAGCATCTGAACTATAGATAGGTCGCAAAGTCTACACATTTATAAATCTAGTAATTAGTTAATAAAGAAATAATTCATGTAGTATTTGTTGTTATTAACAAATATTATTTGTATTCTAAACTGTACATTTTTTTTTTCTTTTCAAGCGAGAAGAGGGATTTTCAAATTTAACAGGCATAGACTATTCTGAAAGTGCAATACAGTTATCCAGAAATATAGCAGAAAAACATGGTTCTACAGATATAATATTTCAAGTAAAAAGTTATAGTTTTATTTGTTTTAGTTTTTATATTAGATTTTTATTTGCAATTGTTTTGCTTCTGTTGGACTTTGTATCTAACTCTTAAATAATTTCTGTATTAGGTTAGTAACATATTGAATCCTGATGAGATTGCCACTCTTAGCAAAAAGAATCTTTATGATGTTTGTCTGGACAAAGGTACATATGATGCTATTAGTCTTCGAGATGTCAGCCAGCCAGATGACAACAAAATTTACTGTCAAAATATTAAAACATTATTAAACAAAGATGGTATTCTTATTATCACTTCTTGCAACTGGACACGTGAGCAGTTGGAGTTACAATTTAGACATGGTACCGTAACCTTTTAGTATTTTTTTGTTTTAGTGTTTCATTTAAACTGAATAGTTTCTTTAAGTGATCAGACAAGCATACTGATATGTTGCACAGTGGGTAAAAACATTCCATAAATTCTCCAAAAATTAAATTTTATCAGACTGACTAAAGCTAAACATTGTTATTTATTTATTTATTTTTTTAATAGACACCCGAAATGCAAATTATAATTATATAAATATCTTAAATCATTTGAAGATGTTTTTATTAAAAGAGTTTAATCTGTGTCTGTTTGGTAATAAGCAAAAATGTTACACTTTGTTGTGCTTGTTGGGGTAAAAATGGAATGATATTGTACAGCAACATTGATATAGAAATATATCCTAATGGGATGCTTTATTGAACAGATCAGAAGCATTGTGCCATTAAGGAAAAATGGCGCCATGTACACCTTGTGTCAATGCTATTAAGCAGATAAGCCTTCTTGAAATAGTAGACACTCTCCTGAAAGATGTTAGGAAGAGAGAGAAGAGGGGAGGTTTCCATCAATTAGTAGTTCTAAAAATCATTTAATTATTCATTTTTTATTTAGAATTTTGTATCTATCTTCCAGATTTTGAATTGGTTCATGAACTTCCAGCTCCTAAGTTTACTTTTGGTGGTAAAACAGGTCAAACTGTCACAACACTTATTTTGAGGAGAAGAGATTATCTAAAATAACTGTTTTTTGGTTTGTTTGTTCTTTATCTTTTTGATACCTAGCATGAATGGAGAGGGAGGTAGGGACTCAAGTGTCATTGCTTTGAAGTTGAATTCAGTGTTGATATACAAGTCCATTGGAAAAGCGGCATTGGAGTTAACTCCCCTTGGTTACAAAGTATTCAACATAGCTTTTATATCAAAGTATCTTATATCTTGAAAAGGACAGTTTGTCCAGTAAGTTAAAAAAAAAAAAGTGCGCTGGTCTGGTCATCAACTTAAAAAAAAATTGCTATTAAAAATACTTTAAGGTTTATGAACATTTTTTTAAAAGCTCCATATGTTTCTCTTGATGGTCTTGTCCGGGGGTCGGCAACCTTTTGAGTCGGAAGAGCCAAAAATTACAATTTACAAAATTTCAACGTTTCTAAAGAGCCACAAGATTTTTTTTCTTCTGAACATTTCATTAAGAATTCTTTAAACTGGCGATGGTAGAGTGCTTTTAACAAGATGCTGTTAAAAATCTTGATTAACAAATTCATGACCTCAACTATTTCGTCCGGAAATGCTTGGAACAAAGTGCTTCTTTGTATATTATGCATTGAAACATAAAAATTTCATGGTTTAATTTTGGGCCAAAGAATCGTAGTTGCCCCTTTACTTTATCCTGTCATACTTCTGGCTCCATCATTTGCTATTGAAACGATTTATTTATATACATTTTATTGTCTTCAGTGTATGCACGACATTAGCTCTATCTTTTCCTCTGGTTTGTCATGAGAGCGGTAGCAATCCTAGAAGTTCTTCTTTTGGAACTTGGGAAGACATATACCTGAAACAAAAAGACCAACTTGTGCCGTGTCTTTTATGTCGTAAGACTCATCTATATCAAGTGATAAAGCTGAAGAAAATTGAATATATTCCACCTGCAAATATGTTACATTTCAAGACATGGAGAGGTGCGCTGAAAAGCGAGTACAAGTGGCTGAGAGATAGAATTAAATCAGAACAATTTTTAGAAGTTTTTTTTTAAAAATAAAATAAATAATATTTGCGCATGGAACTAAAGAGCCGCAGCTTAACATCCAAAGAGCCACATGTGGCTCGCGATTCGCAGGTTGCCAACCCCTGGTCTAGTTATATAATTTCTTAGCTTTTTTGTCAAGAATCTACACTAGGTTTCACTCACTTGATCTGATCTTATGAGACCCTGCCAACTATGTTCACTTTACTTTTTAGAAATTTAAATTCTGAACAAGAACATCAACATAAAAAAAAAACAAATATTTGTTAATCACATTATACACATATTTTTTTGTATATACAAGGAAATTCAGAAAATTTTGGTAAATGACTATAAACACAGTATTAAAGCAAATATAATAAATTTTGTTGAAACATTTTTAATGAATCAAACCCACAAAAATTGTTTTATCTACAAACTAAGGAAATAGTAAGTGTATGTGAAATGTTATGTGAGATATGTGCCTGACTTGTAGTCAACAAATTTGCCAAACAAGACTGTAATATCACCACAAATCATCATATCAAGCATTCTACTACAAGTACCGGTAAGAAAAAATCAGCTACGTAGTGATAAAAAAGATTACTAATAGTTAAAAAAATACTTTCAATGCAGATTACTCTCTTTATATATATTTTTATATATATATACATATATTTATACATACAGGGTGCGTAAAAAAAAATGTATACACACTTTGAACTGTCATAGGCAATTTATTTCCAGTTCTACAATGCAAAATTTCTGTGAGAAAACAATGTTATGTTTCTTCAACAAGTTGTAGCAGTGGCAAGGAAGTAACTGCAACATGGTGGACGTGCGTTTGAGTTTTGAAGAGCGGACATACAAGCTTACCTGGATCACAATGTTCCAGGCCAGTGGATAGGACGCAGGGGACCAATTGAGTTTCCTGCACTCTCTCCAGACCTCACGGCATTGGATTTCTTCTTATGAGACACAGTTCAAGATGAGGTGTACAAACGTAAACCATGACACACTGTAGAATGAGATTCAGGCGGTGGGCACAGAAATCTCAGTGGACACTTTGATACGATGTACGGAATCAGTGTTGACTCGTACTCAGCAATGTATTGATGCTGAGGGCCACCAGTTTGAACATTAATCACACATATTTTTCAAATTGGACATTAAGCTTTCCATGTCCAGAAATTTAGCATTGTAGAACAAGAAATAAATTGTCTATGACAGTTCAAAGTGTGTATACATTTTTTTGACGCACCCTATATATATATATATATATATATATATATATATATATATATATATATATTGGTCCAACAGGATGTCATGTGACAAAAAAGATGTTTCCAACTTGGTGGGGAAAAAAACTTGAGATTACATATAGTTCAAATTAAGATTTATTAAAATTTATATATTGTTTTAATGACTAATGCACAGATTTTGTCTTAATTTGCTGGCTATAAAACATTAATAATTGGGAAAAAAAATGTTTAAGGATTTTATACAAAGCCACGCTGCAGAAATAATCATGTAGGGCAAATTATTGAAAGTCTCTCAAGGACAAGTAGGTTATCCAGTCATATGTACAATGTACTTACCTCCAAATTTTTTTGTTTCTATTATTTTAACAAAAGTCTGAAATTTACATTTACAATATACAAGTATATTTACAATATATGAGACTAATTTGGGTCAATGCTGGCTTACTGGATAAAATAAAGACATACAGCTACTCATTGGGAGTGTTCATGAATGATTTTGTGAAATGTAGTTGTGCTCACACACAAGTGCTAGCTGATGTTCATTCAACTAGAAGGAAACAATGGCATGCTTGTATGGAGTGTTAAGTTAATGATTACTCTACAGTGCATTGAAATATATGAATTGTTAACTTTAAAATTCATTTATTTTAATTTTACGCTACTAAAATGCTGAGTCTTCACTATAAGACACAATCACAGATAATGAATACCAAAAAAAAATGAAACTACCATCGATGCCAGGTCAGAGTTTTCGCATCATTGTATTACATAGCAGTGAATGAAATTGGTGTTTGGTGAATTTAAAGTTTATTCAACATCGTATTGTTTTCTCACCACTGTATAAAACACTGTTATAATACAATAGATATACATATCCCAATACTAAGAAATGACGACTGAATGTGCACTGCTTAGAAAGAATGCCAGTAGATTCACTGTCCATAATTTGTGCATCCATCCAAATTCATACTGAGGTTCAAATAAACTTACAAATGTGTATGTTACCAAAATTCTTTCATGAATAGTCTGAATATCATTGCATTCATGTGGCTAAAGATGTTTGTAAAGATGATGAAGGTGAGGTTGGATGCTGCAGAGTCTGGCTACTGGAATGGAGTTCATCCACAAGTTTAGTTTCTGCTTTGAGCTTTTTCCACATTGTAGCCCCAAGGGCTTTAGCAAAGTGAGCATCCACCGTGCCTGGGTCAATCTGTGGTTCAGATCTTGCTTTGATTTCAGTCCACATTTGGTCACCCAGTGCCCGGGCAAAGTGATCATCTACTGAACCTAAAAAAATAATTTTTTAATTATTTACAAAAGCAGAAAAATTTCCTTTTACCGGTATGTCAATGAGTTGGCTAATCTAGTTCAGTACTATTTCTTAGAGGTATTTCCTTGGATTTTATTTTTTAAAATACTTCAGAGCACCTAAAAGGAAGTGAGTTAGAATTGACTTATTTCTATAGGTAAGGTAGAAGAGGATGCTGTAATCAAATGTTTTAAGGCTTATGTCAGATTGCAGTATACTATTACAAAAAGAATAACAAATGAAAATAGAATCAATTCTTCCATACAAAAAAATACAAGTTACTAGAAATTTCAATAAAAGGGTTTTATTTATTATGCACCTTGGGCAGAAGTTTTAAGCGACTGGATATGGGCTGTAAGTTGGGCATCACTGATTTAATTGTAACTTAAACTAATAATGCTATTTAAACCTAACCAATATTAGAAAATTATGTCTTGGTTTTTTTGTTTTGTTTTTTTTTTTTCAATTTTAAGCACATGCAAGGGACATTGAACAATTTATCACAAAAGACATTTTGAAGCCAACAGAACCATCAATAAAATTAGAAATTTCAGGACAGAGAATTCAAGAAGTTAGAATTCATAAATGTTATTTGAAAAAAAGAAATCCTAAGATAATTAATTAAACATGGATCAGAAAAAAGTTTCATTTTGTGAAGAAATATCTATAAATTCTGGCAACCTAAACTAAGTAATTAAGTTGATCTTAATGTTAATTTTTTTCCAACAAAGATTAACAATGCACAACTTAAAGGACATAACAAATTTGAACAATAGGCCCACCATGTAGATCTACTATTACTGATATCAAAACAAATCTAAAGCTTTTACTAAACTTCAAGACTTAAGTGTTAGA
This sequence comes from Biomphalaria pfeifferi, assembly GCA_030265305.1. Taxonomy (NCBI): domain Eukaryota; kingdom Metazoa; phylum Mollusca; class Gastropoda; family Planorbidae; genus Biomphalaria; species Biomphalaria pfeifferi. The sequence goes on from JASAOG010000025.1 coordinate 3,506,828, forward strand.
AGTAATTAAAAAAAAAGATGATTTATGTTTTCAAATGTTTTGTTTTTTTTCATTGGATAATCATTCTGAATGGTTATGCTGGGCAGCAGAACAGTAGGTTAATTGATCATATGACCCAGTTTAGTAATACAGAGTAGAAATAATAATTAATGAGGCAAGTAATTAGGTAAGTAAAAAAATTAAACGTTCCACTTTGAGAGTGATTCATATTTCAGTTGAGTTTTAGTTCATAAGCTCAAACCAAAAAGAGGGTGTTAGCACAAAGTCAAGCTATCTTTACTTTCCCAAGCTGAGGACAGGTACAGATTTAAAGCTGAATGCATGTACTTAAAATGAGTGAGGTCTTAAAGGTACACCTTTCAGACCTTGTGATCCCTAGGAGAAGATGATGTAAAGCTCATCTGTTTCTATGGCTGAAAGTTAATTAGGGTGTCATGTGGCCATCACACTTACTAACCACCATTGCTTCCCCTATGTACTTCAGGTACCCAATAGAATTCTGTAGGTTCAGGGATGTCCTAAAATTCCCTTTACCATTCAGCCACCATGCCCCCGCTAAAGTTGAAACCTCAAATACATTTTTTTTTTTATAAATCCAGTCGCCTACACACAGACTTGAATCTGGGGCCTTTGGTTTAACAGAGGTACACTATCTACTCTAACATCATATCACCCCAATCAACTTACAAATTTTCTCTGAAACATGAACTGTCATTTGTTTAGGTGGGGAGGGTTCATTGTAACACTTGCCCAGAGATCTGCGAAAATGTTCTTCTATTGCTTCATCTAAAAACGAAAAAAAAAGAAGAATAGGCTTAAATGAAACCTTTTAGGTTATGCAAGTGGTACAATATTTTAATTATTTTCATGCTTTTATAAGTAGAGTTAAACAAAACCAACAGCATGGGGCTCACAGATATTTTGGGCCTATATGGGTACTTGTGGCATCACGATCTTCTCACTATGCAAATTCTTGTGTGACTAAAGAGGCTAATCCTTGATACACAGGTGCGGTCATAGGCTGGGCATATGTAATCACCAGGAGCGGTTACATTTTCACCCTTCTTTCTACTCCTGTTTTGAATGGCACCTGCAATCCAGAACCCTTCCTTTATGCTCGCTAGGCCTACTGGTGTCTATTTTAAAGAGCTTCGTGTCCCTGGCACTCAATCATTAACTGGACTACATATCGAGCGTCTTATCTGTCACCAAGGCTTAGGCGAGAGTTCGGTGAGGTTGAAATAAAATGAGTCTACTTGCTATAGTTGCTCATTAATCTCTTTTAGATAAGCGAAATTGAAACAAACTACTGATGGGTTTTTGTAGTTTAGTTTAATCGTAATTTTCCTAATAAAAGAGGAGCAAGTTACTTTATGGTCAATCAAAATAAAAACTTACATTCCGAAATGCCCCAAAGCAATAGTCATTTCAAGAACGCGATAGTCCTTTCAAAACCAATATTGCATCTAGTTCTAGATCTATAGCCAAATTTATTTGTTACTTTGAAAAATTATTACAATTAAACTAGAGATTTCCCCGTGTGACCAACGAGCTAGTAATTCTTTTCTCAGCGATTTTTTTATACATCAACTGTTAAATTTCTAGGAAAATCGTTAGAGCCATATTTTTGAGATCAGCGTCCATGCAGGTTCCTGGTTCTATGAAACACCGGTACGGCTTACTGGCACCTTTTTCAATGTGGGGAAAATTGTTTATTTTTGTTGTATTTTAACGTTTATTATTAATTGATTAGTAGTTAAAAGTTAGGAAATCTATCACTGAGTAACGGCACCATTTTTTTAATATATATTTTTTTTACAAAAAAAAAAAGCACTGGAAGTAGGCTACTAATTTGTAAAAATCGATTTTGGTAAATTTAACCGCTGCAGTTTCGATCGGGAAAATGGCTTAGTTGTTTCAGGTACCCGAAAAATAGGCCTACTACGTATGTTAAAGTCTAAGTGGTAGAATTAATTATTAGGCCTATCGGTGAGTGAGTCATCAGGGCCAAGAATGTTTTTATTGTAGAAAATGAATTGACAGTTCTCATCATTAATTGACTTTGTAGGAGTAAATTTAAATCAAGGAAAGTTTTTAAGTGGACTTGTTGAAGAGGTATACACTTTTACGAGTGAAATATTATTAGATCTAGATTAATTACATCCACTGGTGGTCCTGAATTGCTGGAGTATAGTGTGTAGGTATAATTACTGTATATATTATGTGTACACATTATTTGGTGGAAGAAATGAAATAATAATTACACCACAAGCCACAAGGATCAATTTTCTGGCTACAGGCCTAGATCTAGAAACTAAGCACATTAATATAAGCCTTAATTACAATAGCTGTTTTTTTTTCTTTATCACATTGTTTCGAAAAGAGTTTGTATGCCTATCTAGATCACACACACACACACACACACGTTGTGGTGCGCGTGATCTAGATGTATTAGAAATTTTCACACATGGCGAAAAAACTAAAAAAAAAAAATAAAAAAAATAGCACGCTTTTTGGTGTATCCTTTTAGGTGTAAGCCAGTGATGCCCAAACTACGGCCCACGGGCCAGATCCGGCCCGCGACGTACTTCTATCCGGCCCGCCAAAGCATTGGAACAAAATGTAAAAAAAATACTGCAAAAACTTAGAATTGTTGAAAAAATATTTTCTCTAAGTTAGAATTCTCACTTGTTCTTTGATGAGTTCCATGTCAATGTTTGTTATTCTAATAATCATATTTTTTTAATTGTAAGAACACAAGTGTCTTTTTTTTTTAGGGCGATAAAATTTGACAGCTAGTTTTTATTTTTGGAAACTTCCGCAACTGTCTTGAGCTAGCCGTGTCCTTGACACATTGTGTGTGCAATACCGAGCATCAATGATGCCTCATATTTGATTGTTTTCTTTTGGTATCAAAGCGATTGGTAGATTGGTACATTATTGTTTAACTTTTGTGGTTTAATGAAATGGGAGAGCCTAAGAAACGAAAAGTGGACTCTGAATGTAGAAACTTCCAGGAAGAGTGTACAGATCATTACTTTTTGCGGAATATGAAAATAAGCCAACATGTGGCAGTTTTTAAAGAACATAAAATTAAAAGTCATTATGAAACCATGATGAAACCAAACACATAAACACATATGGTAGCATTCTTGGTTTGAGCCGTGAAGACAAGATTGTCATGTTACGACTAGAGATTGACGAGAATATTTAACAAAAAGTAACAAGAAAATAAGTGAAGGCCAGCTACTGAGTTGCTTACATCTTAAGTAGAGCAAGGAAGCCTTTTTTTCCGATGGCGAATGTGTACAAATGTGCTTGCTAGCAGTGATGGAATAAATGTATCCTGAAAAGAAGAATACAGGAGAAGCTGTCAGCTTTTCTCGCCTTACAATTACAAGGCAAGGGGAAATCTCCATTCGCTGACATTACTGAAACCGCGCAAATCTTGGTATTTATTCGCAAACAATCCAGCTTACTCCTTGGGAATGACCACAAATCTTAAAATCTAATCTTAAAATGAAGGAACTTGATGAATCCCTAAAAGTCCTCAAACCAAAACAAGCCCCGGGCCCAGACAAAATATCTAATGACATGCTTCTTCACTTGGGTCCTCAAGCCAAAAGAAAACTGCTACAAATATTCAATGCTAGCTGGAAATCTGGCAGAATTCCAAACATCTGGAAAAAGCCATTATGATCCCTATACTAAAGCACGGCAAACCAAGAAATAAACTGGATAGCTACAGCCCCATCAGCCTCACTAGCTGTACTTGCAAACTGATGGAAAGAGTGATCAATAGAAGGTTGACATGGATCCTTGAGTCAAATAACCTACTCACTGAAGCCCAGGCTGGCTTTAGAAAAGGCAGATCAACAGAAGATCAAATTGCCTTCATCACACAAGAAATAGAAGATGGCTTTCAAGAAAAGAAACCAACAACAATTGTGTGGGTTGACTTAGAAAAAGCATTTGACAAGTCTGGGAACAAGGTCTCTTGCTCAAGCTAATCCAGCATCACATATCCCACAGAATGTACAACTTGATAAAGGAATATCTAAATAATAGAAAAGCCTTAGTTTGCATGCAAGGACAAAGAAGTCACACAGTGGGTATAAAAATGGTGTCCCCCCAAGGAGGAGTCCTATCCCCAACACTTTTCCTAATATTCATAAACAATCTAAATCAAAACCTACCAAGAAAAGTTAAAAGCAGCATGTATGCAGATGACACCATTATAAGATGCTTTCGATATACTCAATAATTGGTCCAAAGACTGGGGCATGTCCATCAACACAAAAAAGACCACATATACCATATTCTCACTGTCAACAAAATAACAAACAATAAAATTAACATTAGATAAGAAATCTTTAGAAAAAAATGACAGCCCTACATACCTTGGAGTCGCCTATGACCCGAGACTAACCTGGAAAAGCCAAATAGATAAAACACAGAATAAAGGCATCCAGAGACTATCCCTCTTGAAAAAATTAGCTGGCACAGATTGGGGAGCAAATTACAACATCCTGAAAAAGACCTATACCAGTTACCTAAGACCTGTACTAGAATATGGTGCCACAGCATGGGGCTCAGCAGCCCAAACCAACCTAAGAAAAATAGACAAGGTTCAAAATATTGGTCTAAGGATAATGACAGGAGCAATCAAAACAACACCCATAAGAGCTATGGAGGAAACTGCTGCCCTAATCTCTCTGGATGAAAGAAGAGAAATAAAAATCCTTTGTCAATTCACTAAATTGGAAACCTTGGAGTGGCACCCACTCAGAACAAAAATCCACAAAACTGGCACACACAAAAAAAAACGTCTCAAAAGGACCAATTTCATACAGGAATCTCTAAACCTAAAAAAGAAACACCAACTTGAAAAAATGACTCTGGAATCCTCAATACACTATAATGAATCTCCACCCCGGGACGAAAGCCCTCTTCCTACTATAAGGGATCATATTGAAAACATAAAAAGAAAATCGGATGACAGAGCGCAAGGAAATAGTGAACTGTTTTCTACATACCAATTATCCTAGCAATCAGTGGATCAGAGTTTACACGGATGGCTCATCCCATAAAGCCACCACAAATGGAGGAGCTGGAATACTTATCGAATGGCCAGATGGAGGAAAACTAGAAAAATCCATTGCTACTGGAGAGCTCTCTGACAGTCACAGTGCAGAAAGGGAAGCACTAGCACTAACTGCTACCATGCTAGCAAATCATCCAAGTTCCCCACACAGTCAGATTGTTTTTCTAACCGATGCGAAAACAACCCTCCAAAGCTTGCAAAACTCTGATTCCACTTATATAAAAAACCTCAGAACAGAACAAGCTCAACAACAACAGCAAAAAAAAAACTGTTATTCAATGGATCCCAGCTCATATAGAACTAGAAGGAAATGAGAAGGCTGACACACTCGCCAAGAGTGGGAGAACTAACTCACTAATAAACTCTGCACTCTATCCAGGAGAATTGAAGAAATTAATTGTAAATAAAATACATGAGAAATGGACGAGCTCTCATCCAAATCACAAGAAAGATGACGCTTACTATAAGCTATCCCGACAAGACCAACGTCTAATCTTTCGACTCAGGACTGGACATGTGGAGTATCACCAGAGAATGCCGACCACGTCCTCCAAAACTGCTCTCTTTACCAAGAGGCCCCAAATCACCCCAATAGAAAGAAAACTATATGGAGAGCTCCCTGATTTGGAAACCACTGCGCAGTTCATCTCATGTATTGGTCTACTCATCGGAACACTCCAACATAACAATGAGAACGAAGAAGAAGAAGAATTCGCAAACTGCAATTTTTATATTACAGAGGAGTTAGCAGCTATTAGGAGCATGCACTGGACAACTACTGGAGAAAACCTGTTGAAAGAAGTGTCAACCATCATAAAGTACCTATCTATTCCTTGGAATAAATTAGTTGGAGTGACTACTGATGGCGCCAAAAAAATGGTAGGATGTCACAGCGGACAGACAGCAAGAGTTATATAAAAGTTGTAGAGTCAAATGGAAGGACGAATTGATTTCGCATGTTTATGTTGACATAAGCGCTATCCAAAAAAAATTTGCAACTCTTCGTTCAACAGGCGGAAAGGGTGCACCTTGTCCACTTTCCAACCTGTACCACTCTACAAAATGAAAAGCAGCTAAACATGTCTTTCCCAAAAGAAAGAATGATCCAACTTCTAAGGCTCTTGAAGTTTTTCATTGAAAGATTTGTGGATCAGTTGAAGAATGAAATACGTCTAGTTGAAACTCTGTTTGCTGTCGATGTGTCAAGGGCCCCGACAGATCTGCAACTGGAACTGATTGACTTACAAAGCTAGACATTCCTGCTTGACAAACTTTTCTTCCAAATCTTCGAAAACAAGCGCTATGGATGATCACCATGTTTTCAAGAACTTATTTGTGTGAACAAACTTGCACTTAACAGCAGCACCTCAAACAGCCCAAGAGAGTTGACAACACTAATTGTGATAATCCATCAGATGATATCAAAATTAAATAGCAATATCACACTACAGTGGATCCCTGGACACGTTGGCATCATGGGAAATGAAAAGGCAGATAGGCTATCAAAGGCAGGTTCATCTAAGGTCAATGTTAGTCAACAATCACAAAGAGGAGTGGCTCAACCAATGGGCATCAGGAAACACAGGCAGAGCCATGTACAAAGAAATGACTACGCCTAACAAACTGGACAGTATTAACTTCCTCCCCGGCAAAGAACAATCTACAATTTTCCAACTAAGAACAGGACACACCTGTATTAAATTACCATCTGAACAAAATAAACTCCGCACAACTCCCTCTTAACAGACAATGCGTCCACCCCTTTGAAACCGTAAACCATATCCTCTTTGAGTGCCCCTTCCTAATCCACCTTAGGCAGACCCTACTACCACTACAGCCCAACATAACCAACACCCTGTACGGCAGTGCTGAACAACTGAAGAAAACAGCACACTTTTTTTCCTTGGCACAGTCTGCAAAAGAGCTCACAGCTCAGCAGCAATAAAGCTGGCTAGAAGAAGAAGAAGAAGAAGTAGTGAACAAACTTTTTCAATGATGAAACAGGCGAAAATCATGTTACGTAATCGCCTCACAGATGAACATCTAGATTCAGTGCTCCGACTTGGTGTTTCATCTATGCAGCCTGATATTCAGATGATGGTTTTGGATAGACTTCAAGCATCACATTAATTTATGTAAGTAGGTCCACAAATAAAACTATTTAAAATAGCTTATTGTATATTTAATTTTTTTTCTTTTCGGGCATATGGCCCGCGAAACGAATGCCGAAAATTAAAATGGCCCGCAGACCAAATACGGCTGGGCATCACTGGTGTAGGCTATGCGTTATATATATATATATATATATAACGTGACAGACGGACAGACAGCACAATATCAATGGCGACAAAATGTAAGAAGATTATCTTGTGTACGACATACAGAATTCAGAGTACCTAGAAGATGAAAGAATAATAAGATTACCTTGCGTACCGGGCTCATGACTGCCATTAGGATTGGTAGGGACACTCTGATAAGCCTCATTCTGATCTCTGTCAATGTTTCTGATTGGCGAGCCTCGTTTACTAGGGGATAATTTGTTGCCTTCTTTGCTCATTGGGGCGCTAGATAAGGACAGGTTGAGAGGGGCGTGCTGGACATCTACGCGACTTCCGAGGTGCTCCCCATACTGAGGAGGCGGCGTCTTGCTGTGATAAGGTGGCAGGGTAGGTGGCATCTTGGGAGGCGAAGACATCATCGCCGGTAGTGCAGAGGGCGCCGATGTTGAATCCGCGTGCAAGAGTAAATGCCTGTTGGAGTGAGTAATCAAAGATGGTCCGGGATGGTGGAGGGGTAGTGGCGGAGGAGGGGGATACTGAGAAGAGTACTGTATCAAAGGCGTTGGAGGGAGGGGGTAGGAAGGGGGCAGGGGAGCTGCAGTACGGAGTTTGTCGTGACTTATCGTGTCATGGGAATAATAAATGGGGGGCAGTTGGTTCTCACAGCTGAAGCTTGAACATTGCCTGGAAACAAGCACTATAAAAAGTCAATTGTTGTTCTCATTGCATTACAGTTTCATAGTGTAAACATCAAAAGACATGATTACATTGAGAGTAACGTGCGAGAACTAACAGAAATATACACATAGAAGAAAATATAAAAAATTCAATAAAAACTTCCCTGAAAATCAAGGAGGGTTAGTGGTAGCACATTGCTATTGACTGTTTGTGTGTGTAGGCCCTATATATAATAGAATATCTATGCATATCATGTAACAAGGGTGCACTATTTTTAGAAAATTAGGCAATGGTTTATTTTTTAACTGTATGGATGGCCCCTTAGAATCAGGAAATAGAACAAGTAAAATATAAAATGAAACGCCGATGTTTTTGACAATAAAAAAAAAAAAAAAATTAGGGCCTATTTGTTTTTTCATGTACAGTTCAGGAATATATTATTCTTTTCATTGTAGTTTCTGACGTAATTATCTACGCATCCAAACGGTCAGATTTTTACCGCGTTTCTATAAAACGTCAGAAATCGTAAATGTCTAGCCTACGTATTTCTGACCAGGTTGTTAACATCAGTCGGACTCGCAGCCCATCTACTTTTTCGGCAGGGAGGGGCGTGCATGAAAATGCTAGTTGTTTTTCTTAGAATTGGTTATCCTAATGCTCTGAGTAGATCTATATTATTGTAGATCTAGAACTATTTTATAACAGCATAACAGAAAACCTTACAGTAAAGTTTAATAATCTCGTAAATGGGATAGATATAGTAAGCCAAGAAAAAAATACGAGTTCAACAACATTTGATTTGTGTAACTAGTAAGGATATAGATACATGCTTGACTATGTCAGTGTTTTTTTTTTCCTTGCCTGACCACTCAACATACAACAAACACTATTGCGTAAGGCGTAGGAGAAAACACGTGGTCGTCTTGTCATGGCCGAGTATACGTAGAGGTAGTAGCCTACTAACGTTCTGACCAGTTTGTTAGAATCAGTCGGCCTGGGCAATGCTTCTCAGCCACACCGTGGCGCTCGGGTCGTTAGAGGAGACGATTAGGTCAATTGGGAAGCAAAAAAGAAACCCCGTTGAGATGCCGAGTCCATTGCATTGGCGGGCATGGAAGAAAGCCCCCATCAACCATGTCACTATTCACTAACCGTTCCTTAAAGGACCGTTTTTATGGTGGATAACTGCATGGCTGACGTGGTACAGAGAAGAAATATTTTGGGAGTTTCCCGGGTGTGCTCGGCCATTGAGATATGAGCCATCGGTAATAGGGATGTAATTACTTACGTCTGCTTGGATCTTTCCCAGACAAAAGTTTGTCCAGACAGGCAGACAGGGGCAAGCTTGCATAGGCCTAGAGCTCCAGGGGTCTCGGCTTCAGCTCTTATGACAATGACGAAGAATCAGTCGGACACACGGTCTATTTACTTTCTGTGGCGGAGAGAATACATGCACGTGGTAAGGATGGAAAAAAGGCTTGCTAACCCAGTCCCTTCAGTTTTACCGTTCCCCAGAAGGTGATGATCTTCTCACGGTCTGCCTCGGTACATAGTAGGAACAAGAAGAGTCCTTCCGTGGGCTTGGAGGAGGAACCAATGACATTGGCTCACCTTGTTATTGGGGGCTTCCTGACAAGAAGGGGGGTCGGTGAAAAGCCAATTTCCTAGCCACGGGATAAAATCCTTACCGGGTCAAAGGTTCATAAAATGGATTTATCTAAAACCTTTCTTGCGAGGGGTGAATGAAAATATTACGTATTTTTTGTTTTTCGAAATTCAAAATCTCAGTCTTCACCGATATTCGGACCCAATTCGAATTTAACCCCCGCTGCGGGGAAGAAGAGGAAACCGTGTCTCATATTCTTTTTGACTGCCCCAGACTTGCTGATCTTCGTCTCGGTCTGGGAAACCAAAAATTCTCGACCTGTATGGTGACATGTATGCACTACGCAAACCAGCAAGGTTTCTGTTTAGGGCTTTTGCAAGAGAGGGCGTTAAGCCTCTCAAGCCCCCACTCAAATGGTGTTTGATGATGAGGAGGAGGAAAGGGCTGAATGAAAATGTTACGTATTTTTTTCTCGAAATTCAAAATCTCAGTCTTCACCGAGATTCGAACCCAGGACCCCACGCTCGGAAGCCAAGCGCTTAACCATTCAGCCACGGCGCCCCCGAAATGGGAGACATAACGCATAAAAGATTCAGCCAGAGAGAGACAGACAGACAGACGGACAGACGGAGTGAGTCAACGAAAGAAGGTGAGACTGAGTGGAGACGCTAGAAGTAGAATGGAAAAAATCCTGTAACAACTTGAATGCCATTGAGACAATTCCTAGCACTGACCTCCTTCAGCCGAGCAGAGACTTTGGTTCAACTCACAGAATGAAATCAAAGCCTGGGTATCATTAGCTATGGTCAGAACGATGTCGCTCACACACCAACGATACAGTTTGGGAACAGCGGCGTCGCAGGTTCTGCTAGGGTATAATTTGGCATTCACTATACTCCTACACGTAAGACAGGACTAGTTATATGCAACTAGAACACAACCTAACCCCAATACACAATAAGGAGATGTAAATGTATCTTGCAGAGTATAGAATTTTGCAGAGACATAGAGCCACACCAAAATATAACGTTTATATATCTGGCATATGTATTTTCAAACCTGCTTCTGTGCAGGGAATTCTAACTGGCTACCCTCTGACTACTTGGTGGAATACAGAAGGAGGTCGCGAAAAAAAACAAACAACTGGTAGCAATGTGGACGGAGAAAAGAACTTGCAATGACATTTAAGGCACCACCGAGACACAAGACTTGGGGTAAAGGATGGTGATAACAAATTGGATAGATAGATCTATTACATGTTTGCAAGTCACAACGAGGATGGGTCAAGTTGTCCGTTATTATGCTTCAACAAAGTCCGGGCAAGCTAACCTTCAGGTCAGGTCAACTTGTCAGCGCTGAAGTTGGTTATGCCCATTAGTCTGTCGTTACGGGTTGCAACCAGGTCATGTCGGGACACCATGCTCGCGCGCAGAAATAAGTACTACAAAAAAAAAAGCTACTCGCATGCCGTATCAACCTTTCCCCCCCCCCACCCCACCCCCAATAATAATGACGACCACCGAAGTCATCCCGAAGTTGAAAGGTCAGCGCTCTATCAGCAACTCGACCCCTCCCCATCTTCCACCTAAACTTGCTGACAGCACCACTGTCTCCGCAAAGGTATAAGTAAACACGGTGCCAGAAGTAGAGAAGGCGAGAGTTTAAAAGGTTGTTTCCTGTCTCGGATGATTCATCACTTATGGATGAGCTCCAAAACAGAGAATTGCTTCCCTTTTTTTTTTCTTTCAATCTTAGAAAAGTAAACACATTTGTTCAGCCCCAATTTCTGTTCTGTTTTGAATGGGAGAACAGTGGAACGACGTCAGCACGATGCTACGTCTGCTCAGAAGAGAAGACGTTAGATTTAGTAAAGGTGGGCTCATGGCATAGCATAACAAAAAGTCTTGGAACGAAGTAAAAACTAAACACAAAAAAAAGTTTAGCTGTTTCTTTCTTGAAGCGTTGGGAGTCGAATGGTTCCACGTTCCACTTCCCAACCGACAGCCTCGTGTACAAAATTCCGATGAAGAATGTATCCATCACTGTCTATCTTTCAAGCATGTAAAAATGCTTTTTTATTTAAACGAATGTCAAGACTAACAATGGTATATTTATTTAATGAAAGTCTACATGGTCCCTCCAAACCATAGACTATATAGTCTATGCTCAAAACATTATATTGCGACTATTTACTGTGCAGAGTATTTTAAAATAACGAATTTAGAACTCGGGACAATCAGCTGCACTGTTTAATCCAACTGATTTAACCTACAGAGACAGCAGCTCAAGCGAGATTGCAAGTAACAAGCTAAAGCGTTATGATGGCTTGTCAAAAAAAAAAAGTAAAACCAAATAGTAGAATACATGATATTCAAAGACATTCCTGCAAGAAACAGTGCCAGGAGAAAGAGAAGCACAACATTAAAGAATGGACAAATCTCACTTTGAAGTAGACTATAAGAATAACAATATGTAAACTGGTCAGCAGGTGATCAGCCGAACTGTGAACGTGTCTAAAGAGTCAAGACAAAACCTTGAAATTATTTGATAAGTAAAAAGGTTTTTCTCCTTAGCACACGAGGAGCTTTCAGGTTCCTACAATGTACCATTGCTGTGAAAGGATCGCCATTAATTGGAAATCGCTCCATATGTGGAACGGCTAGATAGAAATAGATCATGCTACTATTTCCTAGATCTCGTATAATGCATTGGGTACAGTTGAAGTCAGACAAAATGGTATATTTCGTTTCAATGCTCACCATGAGACCGGAAAACATACATAAAAGTCTCAACGGATTCGAATCAAGTCAAGCCGCACAAAGTAATTTGTATTCTTTATTTCAAAGTCTCTCGCAATCTTCCTCTTCATTTTCTCACTTTTTTCCCTTTCATTTACCTTATATCACCCCCACATTTCTCCACGTATAATTCTATTCTTTTTCTATGTATCTATGCTTAAATCATGTAAGGCGGATCTTAAAAACGAATACTAAACAAAGCGAAGTTAAAGATTCATCGTGAAAACCCCTAATAAAGAATACGAAGTTCGGTCAAAAAAAGTCATGTATGTAAGATAAAGTATGTCAACTCCCACCCCTAAGCCTGTAAATTGTTAGACTTTTTTTTTCTCTGGGGAGGCATCAGCCTTTTTCTTTGTTTTTGATTCTTAAGCCCCGAGAGATAAACTCTGCCATGTTCGTATTATATAGGCCTGTGTCCAAGTTAAATCCGGCAGGGTTCGCTAGACAGATTAAGTCGAACATGAAAGTAAAGCCGTAAACCACAGCCTTCAGCTCATCGTTAATCCGACAGGAGATGCCCTGGTGTGCTGTTAGGACATTACGTCAAGATGACAGCATCAAAGGGGGACTCGGGTTTTTCCCCGTCAAGATCGAGATCTACTTTTAATATTTCAAGCCAGCCTGAGCACTAGTCTATATTTGGCAATAAGCATTTGAGCTAGTTGAAGTCTTAGCCTCTGAAACAGATCCTCTAGACTAGAGAGAATAGATTTGGTGTCAAAGACAGACAACCGCGAGATAATCAGAGACTAGAGCATAGATCGGATACGTCAATCTATTTCACAATGAACATATTACGACTGAGTTTACAGTACTTACTGACAGACATGTCAACCTGACAAGTGATTTCTAGCTAAGGTAATAATCAAGATCTTGTCCGCACAGCTCATTCTGGGTTGCATAATAGTGAAAATTGGAGAGAGACAATTATTTAAATTTTTGAGATGAGAACTGAAGGGGAAAGTCAGGGAGCGCATTAAAATACTAAAACACTTTCTGATTATTCGTCAACATGCTGTAATTCAGTAAATTCAATACTAAATGACCAAAATATACAAAATCCTAAAAAAAAAAACAACAACTTATATAAAGGGAAAACTCCGTCCTTAAAACTATACCAATAATGTACAAATTAATTCCCTTATTCGATATCAAACTAAATAATTAATTACCAATAATTAATTATTTAATTAACTAATTGAGTATTTTTGTTTATTGATTTATGTTTTGTTACGTACAGTTAATAATTGTTTAAAGTATCAACTTGATCGAAGTATGCCTGAGGAGAAATAGCGTTAACAATTATCTAAGGGGACTAAAGCCAACAAATTTTGTCATTTATGTGAATACTGAAGTATTAGTTTCCCTTGTTCCTATTAAACAAAATAATGAATTACCAGTAATTAATTGTATACTTTTTAAAAATGATTCATGTCTTGTCTATGTCAATAAATAATTGTGCAAAGTTTCAGCTTGATCCGAGAATCGGTGTGGAAGAAACAACGTGTACACACTTTTTACCAGACAGACAGAGTGAGTTGATATAAGCTTTGTAAAAGCATACGGTATTAAACAATATTTTGATCGAATTTCTTATTTCGGAGAGCGACCATTAAATGTTGAGATGTCACTAAGTAAGTCTTACTCGACTAGAATTCTACTCTACTGTCTAATGACGGTGTAAGACTTACTCAACTAGAATTCTACTCTACTGTCTAATGACGGTGTAAGACTTACTCAACTAGAATTCTACTCTACTGTCTAATGACGGTGTAAGACTTACGTCTGAGTGCTCGCCGACTTTTTGACATTACTTAATCTCTCAGAATGCTCCCTATCGGCATCTAGGACAGCAGATACTTCCTGGCGCTCCCTGACACGATCTTGCTTCCATGTTTTTGTGGTGAGCTCTTTCCCTGGAGATGACCGCGTGTCGGACGAAAGTGGATTGTGAAAACCGTTAAAGCAGGACTCTGAAACGAAACCAAAAGACATGAAATGTAAACAATAAATACAATTCTGATGCTGAAGTAAACATGATCTCACAGACACAATATCGTAGACACCATGTTGTAGATACGATGTTATAGAAACTGTCATAGACATTATGTTGTAGACACGATGTTATAGACACCATGTCATAGACACTATGTTATAGAAACTATGTCATAGAATCATGTAAATTATGAGTGAGTCTGGTATGAAGTATATTTTGGTTTTCTATAATTATAATGTTTTGTTTGGCACAAAATGTAAGACAAATTTCCTTATAGATAATAAAGATTATTATTATTATTATTTTTATCATTATTATTATTAGACACAATGTCAAACTTTCTTAAATAAAGCACTTCGCTCCATAAGCGAATGAATGTTTAGTACACTACTGTCACTTCCATGAATGTTTAGTACACTACTGTCACTTCCATGAATGTTTAGTACACTACTGTCACTTCCATGAATGTTTAGTACACTACTGTCACTTCCATGAATGTTTAGTACACTACTGTCACTTCCATGAATGTTTAGTACACTACTATCACTTCCATGAATGTTTAGTACACTACTGTCACTTCCATGAATGTTTAGTACACTACTATCACTTCAATGAATGTTTAGTACACTACTATCACTTCAATGAATGTTTAGTACACTACTATCACTTCAATGAATGTTTAGTACATTACTATCACTTCAATGAATGTTTAGTACTCTACTATCACTTCAATGAATGTTTAGTACACTACTATCACTTCAATGAATGTTTAGTACACTACTATCACTTCAATGAATGTTTAGTACACTACTATCACTTCAATGAATGTTTAGTACACTACTATCATCAAAGTTGACCACTTAAAAAAGTTTTCAGTCAATTAGCCCAGGCTACTTTTTTTTAGCATCTCTTGCCGTTAATAATATATATAGGGGCAGGTGTACATGATGCTCAGTGGCGTAGCTGGGGGGGGGGGGTAGGGTGTCCAAATTTGAAAATCCCCCAAATGAGTGTCCGAAATTTGTTTTTACATTAAGTATAACGCCATTATCTCATGTCATGATGTCGAATGTCAAAATGCAGGGGCCCCTAAAGAGGTTAAGTTCCCTCGAGCCCCCAAATCCTAAGCTACGCCACTGATGATGCCAGATGTCTTCTTTCTATTGTTAAAAGGTCTACGCTAAACGCTCAGCTGACATTGATATACATATGTGTAAGTAGATAAGTGTGTGAAAACATTTGTTTCTAAGGTGGGAGTCAATGTGAATGTAATGACAATGAAGATGGGAGAAAAAGACAAATTAAGATTGGGTTTTAAGTGTGATCCCAAGGCAGCATCAACGTCACACTTGTAGCCATCGGACAGAGACTCAGTAGTTGGACATGCCTGATAGAGAGAATGCCTGCAGCCAACTAAAGGATTATAAAACACTTGCGCTCTTTTGAATTTAGGATACCCAGAGGCGATCTCAGCATACAAGACAAGGTCTAATAAATATGGCCTTGAAGAAGTATTTGAAACAGTTTCTATCAGTACTACCCCATTTCATATTGACCAACTCATAAGAACGTCTATAAGGCTAAAGCGCGGACCCTTTAGAGAATGGGAGAACACCGTTTCCCACCTCAAAAGGCTTCTGCGTTGCTGCATGTCGTATGAAAATTATAACAGATCGAGACCAAGGATGGAAGTTTGTTTGGGTTGTTGTTTTTTTTAACTATATAGAACTGTACACCGTATTTGTTATATTTATCTATCTTGATTCTTTCAGCTTGCACATTTCTTATTACATCATTCTCCCATAGGCGGTCTTGGAGCGAACAGGAGCGACGACCCTTGATAGGACATTAGTTTGTCACCATCAGCCCATCATAGAGATATGCGGTGTCTCTGGCAAACACCCTAATGGACCAATACGATATAGATTGTAGCCTGGTAGGTTTATTCTAAAACAGTGCAGTGATGCCCAAAATACGGCCCGTGGGCCAGATCCGGCCCGCGATGTGGTTGCACCCGGCCTGCCGAAAAAGTGTAGAAATCTCCCTTCCAAGCAAACAAAGAAAAAGGTTGAAAAAAATTATCTTTGCATACGCTTGGGCCCACACTTTTTCTCTGATGGATTGGTACCATAACCTTTAACATTTGAGTGTTTATGAAATGGGACTCTGAATGTAGAATCTACCAGGAAAAGTGAACATATATTTACTTTTTTTTAACATGATAATAAGTCAACATATTTATTTTATAAAGAAAGTGTGGCTGTCTAATAAAACAACAACATAAAAGGGCATTATAAAATAAATATGGCTGTATTCTTTGTTTGAGTTTGAGTCGCGAATAAAAGATTGTTAAACTACGACTAGAGATTGGAGGATACATGGGAAAGAGACCACAAAATGAGTCGTTGGTAAAGCTACCTACACTTTTGCTTAAATTTTAAGTAGGGAAATGAAGCTATTTGTGTGAATCGTACAAAAATATAATTGTCAAATAACCTATTAATTAAGTATTAAATTCAGAGGTTGGCAGCGTTGTTGGCTGTGTGTATACCAAAATAGTTTCAGAACAATTTCATTTAGTTTATGTAACTTTTCGGTCATATGGCCCGCAAGACGAGTGTTTGAAATTAAAATGGCCAGCGGGTCGAATTAGATTGGGCATTACTGTCCTAAAGAAATGGACACGTTACTCATTACTCATTAAAGTCGAAGCCTTTCCAGCATCTATTTATTATATATCAATAATATATCAAGCTCTTAGCATGGTGTTTTGGGTTAAACTTAGGCCTCGCAATCGCCCAGGGCTCGCGTACTGCTGAGTCTGTTTCAGCTAGACTATTTCTCTTTATGGTATTGCAACCTTCAGTGTAGACTTCCAAACTTCTAAGACTAGTTCTTCTTCTTCTTCGTTCTCGTTACTTAACTAAAGAATTGAGTTTATTGTTGTTTAGTTAGAGCCAATAACAAAATGATTTGCATAGTTTTACAAAAATATTGGTTTAAAGTTTAACACTTGTCTCACATTGGATCAACAAGAGTAACTTTTTTAAGTCAAGTATTTTCATTCTTGAGTTTCTTGTATACGTTATGTTGGTGATTACATTACAATATCATGTGGGTGAGAATCCTACATATTGGATATGTAGACACATTTATAAAATGTATAGATCTGATTGTTGGTAATTAATTGACTATCCTGCAAGTAGTGTATTCATTTCTCAACAACACACCTCTTTTTAAAGAAAAATAGATCTGACACTCCCTCCTTTACGTAGGTATAAATTATAAATGGATGATGTCTGTGTCTTTATAATGTAATACACTTTTATTTTCAACGTATGACAGAAATAAATATCCCAATGTAGGAAAATTGTCAACTGTAAGTTTCGTTGCCTCCCTTGTCTTTCATTCATAAATCTGAACGTGTTCAGACCCCATGCTGCCAACTACGCGACTTCGGATTGTCATAAAAACATTTTTTTTTATAAGGAGAGGGAAGGAGATAACACGGTTGACACCCCCACCGTTTTTTAAACCCCTCCCTCTCTTTCCCCCCAGTCACACACAACTTCGTTTCATTCAGGAACTGAATAAATTATTGAACGTGACAACGATCACCTCTGACCTGATAAACCAACCTTTTTTTTTAAGCAACAAGTCGTGTAAATAACAACAAACAGAAATAATCTGATTTTTTGTTTCTTCTAAATTTGAAATACATAGTTTCGTTTGTATGTTTGTTTGTTTGCGCAGTGAGAGGTTGAAACGTAAACATTATGTCTGTATCTTAGAAAAGAAAACGAGCAATGGTCGAGTGCGGTGTTTGTATACAGTTTACCATGAAGTATTTGTTTTGTTCAGATTTGTTTGTTGGAAAAGTTCAACACGCTGATGTGAAGTGATTAATGCTACTGTTACACACTATTTGACGATTAAAAATTTTTTAAGGACCTTCATAGAAGCAATATCGTGTTAGCTACAGAGACTCTGATTTCCCGTTACAAATCTAAGGCTTATTTCAATTATTAGAATTGAGAAATATCAGAAATAAATTTCAGACTTCGTGAATAATATCACAAAAGAAACAAAATGACCTTGTGGGTATGCGTTTAAAGGAGGCAAATACTTTGAAGGCGAAATGAAGTAACTACCGTTGTGGGTATGCGTCTAAAGGAGGCAAATACTTTGAAGGCGATATGAAGTAACTACCGTTGTGGGTATGCGTCTAAAGGAGGCAAATACTTTGAAGGCGAAATGAAGTAACTACCGTTGTGGGTATGCGTCTAAAGGAGGCAAATACTTTGAATGAAGTAACTACCGTTGTGGGTATGCGACGAAGCTAAAAAATTTACGTTTATTGGCAATGTTGTTGCAAAAGAAAACGAATGTTTTAAAACTTACCCCAAGATGTAATTAGTGTAAAAATGTTAAGAAAAGTTGATCGTAAATTTGTAAAATCAAAGTGTTAAGAAACGCTAGTCGTAATTTGTTTTATGGGTGGGGGGCGTTTTTCCCAGTTAGTGACGGTACACTGGATACAGTATAGAAATACGAAGGAAACCCTCGAGGGCTCGTCCTCCAGCCTCACTGGTATGGAAGATCCAAGTCGGGGCTCAAGGAGCTGTGTATCACAACAACGGATGTGATAAAATCTTCAACTAGTTTATGGGGGCCTCTGGACAAAACCCTTTCCTTTGGTTAAGGGTCATAATAGGATGTAAGCTCGACTTTTAAACGGACACTCAAAGGTGCTATTAATTAAGCGACTGATCAATACGATAACTTCTCCCAATGTGTGGCGAACTGTCATCAACCTTGATTCCCCTGACTCCCTAAATCTCTCAAGGCTATACATCTGTTTATTCCTTCAGTGTACATGGAAAGGGGGAGGGGGGCGGGAACACTCCAGCAGTGGATGTCTGCATGTAACACGTCATGAGAGTCTGGAGGTGCACAATAAACAAGACGGGCTACACGGGAGAGGAAAAAAAAAACAACGGGTTGGGTATTTACATGTGCGCTGATGTCAGCATCCACACTGAAGCCAAAGGTACACATCTCTACAATAGTGCACAGCCAGAGTGTCGTGCATGTCGCAGCATGGGCACTTTGTTGGACGTGTTTCCAGAGACTACATTCTAGTCATGCAATACGTTCTTTCCAAACTCTTGGAGTGCAGATCTTTGCACTAGAACCTTGATATTCGTTGAATAAAGAACATAGTGATTGCTTGCATTGGTTTAGCAAGGAACAAAGTCGAAATACCCATTGAAAAAGAAATTCTCTATTTAATCTGAATCTATACAGCTCTATACTACTTGTTTGCAGCTCTATACTAAATGTACATACATTTCTACTGAATCTAAATCTTCCTAAATTCAATGTTGAGATCTCTAGATTAGATTTACATAGGTCTTTATATTTCATATAGATCTAGTTCTATCCTACAGCGCAACAGTTCTCTGTCCTTGTTATACGACTGTTTCTAAAAGAACATTTTTTCCCGTGACCCACTTTGTGTAAGTTCTTGAATGGCAACGTAACTTTGTGTAGCAGTGGGAGGTGTAGATGACTCATTCAACCCCCTCCGCTCTCTCTCTCTCTCTCTCTCTCTTTTCCGTCAGGTATTACCGAATTGATGATTCAACAAGCTAAAAAAAAAAAACACTGCACAACTAATACCCTCCCCCCCTATTTTTGTTCTCCTTACTTCGTAAAGAAAAAAAAAGCGAACTAAAAAGAAGGAATGGAAGTCTAAATCTAACAACTTCAAATCAACTGTCAATGAGAGATTATAACTACAAAGCTTTCATTTATTTTAGTTTTTTTTTTTTTAGATCTAGATATCTCTCACCCCCTCCCACGGTCCCACCCCTTCTTTTTTTGTCCCCGCTCAGTCCAAGACACCATTAGAATCGTCTGCCCATGCTGACACTGACAAGTGTTCATAATGGCAATGTCTTCGATTTCACAATGAGACAAGTGTTAAGCTACACACCATAATCCATGTTTTCCTTTAGATACTCGCAGACCGCTACAACTTATTTTACGATGTTCATGGCCATTTCCAAGTCGGAACATCTCTCGTGACAACCATAAAATGGCGATGAGACATACAATGTAAACGAAACCAACAAGTTGACAGTACTAATGCTGCCAATTAGGTCCACAGATGGATCACGGCCGTTCAATGTTAACTCTTTCTATCCTAGCTGACGATACCAGCGTTGATTCCACCAGAATGTGGTAAATAATTACGGAGAGAAAGAGTTAATACGTTGTGTCTCTACAGTCTTAAACATTTTAGAAAAGAGATCCTAGAACGAATAAAGATGATATCCTGGCCGTGGAGTTTATAAAGACGCCTGATGGTGAAGTTTATAAAGACTCATGGCCATGGAGTTTATAAAGACGCCTGGTCGCCATATGGTGCTGAGTTTGAACCCTGCCTACCGTGCCGACGAAGGTTTGGCCTAAGACATACAATTTTTTATTTCCAAAGGAATGTTGGACGTCAACTACGTCATGGAAAGATTGAAACCATGAAGCTTGTTATAGGATATAATGTGTTCATAGTTGAAGGGACAAGACAAAGGCAATGTACACGATTAGTTGGGAGTTAGCTTGTTATAGGATAATAGGACAAGACAAAGGCAATGTACACGATTAGATGGGAGTTAGCTTGTTATAGGATAATAGGACAAGACAATGTACACGATTAGTTGGGAGTTAGCTTGTTATAGGATAATAGGACAAGACAATGTACACGATTAGTTGGGAGTTAGCTTGTTATAGGATAATAGGACAAGACAATGTACACGATTAGTTGGGAGTTAGCTTGTTATAGGATAATAGGACAAGACAATGTACACGATTAGTTGGGAGTTAGCTTGTTATAGGATAATAGGACAAGACAATGTACACGATTAGTTGGGAGTTAGCTTGTTATAGGATAATAGGACAAGACAATGTACACGATTAGTTGGGAGTTAGCTTGTTATAGGATAATAGGACAAGACAATGTACACGATTAGTTGGGAGTTAGCTTGTTATAGGATAATAGGACAAGACAATGTACACGATTAGTTGGGAGTTAGCTTGTTATAGGATAATAGGACAAGACAATGTACACGATTAGTTGGGAGTTAGCTTGTTATAGGATAATAGGACAAGACAATGTACACGATTAGTTGGGAGTTAGCTTGTTATAGGATAATAGGACAAGACAATGTACACGATTAGTTGGGAGTTAGCTTGTTATAGGATAATAGGACAAGACAATGTACACGATTAGTTGGGAGTTAGCTTGTTATAGGATAATAGGACAAGACAATGTACACGATTAGTTGGGAATTAGCTTGTTATAGGATTATAGGACAAGACAATGTACACGATTAGTTGGGAGTTAGCTTGTTATAGGATAATAGGACAAGACAATGTACACGATTAGTTGGGAGTTAGCTTGTTATAGGATAATAGGACAAGACAATGTACACGATTAGTTGGGAATTAGCTTGTTATAGGATTATAGGACAAGACAATGTACACGATTAGTTGGGAGTTAGCTTGTTATAGGATAATAGGACAAGACAATGTACACGATTAGTTGGGAGTTAGCTTGTTATAGGATAATAGGACAAGACAATGTACACGATTAGTTGGGAGTTAGCTTGTTATAGGATAATAGGACAAGACAATGTACACGATTAGTTGGGAGTTAGCTTGTTATAGGATAATAGGACAAGACAATGTACACGATTAGTTGGGAGTTAGCTTGTTATAGGATAATAGGACAAGACAATGTACACGATTAGTTGGGAGTTAGCTTGTTATAGGATAATAGGACAAGACAATATACACGATTAGTTGGGAGTTAGCTTGTTATAGGATAATAGGACAAGACAATGTACACGATTAGTTGGGAGTTAGCTTGTTATAGGATAATAGGACAAGACAATGTACACGATTAGTTGGGAGTTGAGGAGAGTAAAGGTTAGTGGTCGTTGTGTTGGCCACATGACAACCTCATTAACCGTGGGCCACAAAAACAGATGAGTTTTACTTTACTTTTTTTTTAGTCACGTGATAATTATCAACGGCCTAGCAAAAACTATCCTACAAATCACAGTACCAGGTGGAAGAAAGAAATGTTATTTGCCGACTCCAAGGTGAGCCAATGCAAGAGCTGTCACAAACTTAAGCAATGGAGGCTCAAAAAACTTTTCTTATTCCCAAACTTTTTCTTATTCCCAAACTTTTTCTTCCTCAAATAAAGTTGTTAGATAAACTAATAAAATACTTGTTTCTAAACACAATGTCAAAGACATTAGGTAAAATAAAATGCCCTTTACATTACTATTTGTATTAGAATATAAATTAGGCTTAATACTTATCAATCAAATAATGACATACATTCAAGCCAACAGCACACTTAGATCCATTCTCAAGAATACTTGTAGTGCTAAATAAGTTGTAAACTATTTCCAAGGTATATTAACATGAAAGGGTGAACTTACCTTTGAATGGAAGAGGTCTGTGAACATTGGGGGCTAACAAAGACGAGGAGGTAATATAACGTTCTAAAAAACTGCCCACAGAGGAGCGAGTGTCCAGAGAACTGATCCGAGGTTCGTACAGACTTAGCAGTGGTGGAACCGGCCTTGAAGCTATGATGGACGATGGCGTCTGCCACGGGTGAGGGTGAGAGAGTCCGAGATTCATGGATCTGGAGCCCCTCTCACTGGGCGGGACGCGGTCTTCGTACAGAGTCAATGGCAGGCAAGTCACAGAGAAAGGAAGCTTCTGACGCCGATGTGAGTAAATGTCTGAACACGAGTCTGGACTGACGGAGGACTGGCGGTGAGGGGACGAGGAAGACAGCGACGATGGTGGAGACGACGATGAAGCCAAAGTCGTTGACACATGGAGGGGCGACAAGGACAGAGCGTCTGATATTCTGGAGGATGCTGATGGCAGAGGCAGTAAGGCAGCCTCGGGATAGTCTTTGATCACGACGCCAGGCGCTGACGTGCGATTCTGATATACTGACCCAGCGAGGAACCTGTCCGTATATGACGACAAGTGTAAGGGCAAAAGCCCAGAGTCCGAACGAAAGACACCGCACAGGCCCCTGGCATAGAGCAAGTCTGTGTAGCTGTAGTGGGTGGAGAGGTCGGTGAAGATGGATCCGCTACTCTGTGCACTCTCCACGCCAACACCTAGTTCCTTCATCCGGTGGAGGAAAGACAAGTGACCAGACATCTCAGACACATCTTCGTGGGAAGGCAGTGCGAGGGGCAAAGTGGACATCTTCTGGTGCTCGAAGTGGTCACTCGCCATGTGATAATGTGGGCGCAGCAGGGTATGTCCAGGGACATTATCCAATATCGACTCGGGCAGCAGCAGCTGCTGATGAGCAACCGATGCAGAGAGTTTTGGATCATGCATGTTGATCTTTGTAGACAAAGTGGCTATAACCGAAGACATTCAAGATCCAAAAGATCAGTTCATAGTTTTTGTGTTTCTAGATTGTCACCATGGAAAATGAAGATTCTTCACTCGCAATACGCAAGACTGAATTAATAGAACGTATAAATGTCGCTAAAATCCAGAAAAGAATGATAATATTTTGCTACACTATTAAGCATTATATATACTGCATACTATATTGACACTGTAATATGTATGCGGTTGTGATAGAAATACTTAAAGAACGTACGCATATTAAAGAACGCATATCGTAAAAACGTGTATAAACTACAAAACAGACGCGAGGCTAGAGTTACTTTATAAATGAAAGACTAGTGACAGGACGTCAAATCAGGGTAACGTAAGGACGTAGGACTATAGTAGTGTTGAGATTAAATTTATAGCAATGCCGAAATCTAAACTTTTACACTGCTACATTTCACTGTGACTAGTGTAGAAAAAAACAAAATATATTTCAATAATGATAAGATCGAAAAATAAATAATATCATATAACTTAGACCTATGCGAACCTCAATATTAAATCCTCAACCATTGAAATAATTTGCGGAATTCATAATTTTGGCATCCATGTGTAATAAAATAAAAAGATAGCAATGAAAACAAATCTACGAAGTAACCGGAAGTGAATGTTTACGATGACCTCTTGTGCCGGTTTTGCTGGTTTCTGTTTCATCAAGTCGAGAAACCAAAACAAGTGTTTAACAAAGCATGTGTGCGCCTCCATTTGGCTGCCCACGTCTGGCTCAGCGTGCATTAGGTTAGCAATCCAGTTTCCCCACCCTGCCCCCTCTTCCCACACGTACTCACTCCAGATAAACGAAAGAATGGAGCGTCAACGTGCTTCAAACTGCAAGTCTTTGGTCATCAAACTTTGGACCTGGATTGGGCGAGCGAGTAGTTCTAAAGGTGGACCCACGAAGTCAAGCAGAACTGAAAGTGGCCCCGCAAGTCAAGCAGAACTGAAAGTGGCCCCGCAAGTCAAGCAGAACTGAAATGGGCCTTCAAGTCAAACATAACTAAAGGTGTGTCTTAAAGATTAGTAGGCATAAGAATTCAAAGGCGTTTAGTAGGATGGTGGGTCAGTTTTAAACACATATATGTGAGACGTGGGCGTTTATTATGTCATATCTTAATTGCTAAAACATTATCTGATCTACATAGCAGTAATGAGCGTATTACTGTAGCTATCATTCGGAGATTCAACTTAGAAATATTTCATATATTTTACTACAGCAAGTATAGCAAATATCCAAGTTGCCAATCACTCAGAAATTCTACCTTAGATTTCACTATTGAAGTCATTCAAAGATTCTACTACAGAAGACACTCAGAAATTGTATCATAGCAGCCATTCAAAGATTCTAGTATAGAAGTCATTCAGAGATGCCACTAAAGCAAACAATTAGCAGATTTAGAGATGCTAGACTTAATTGACTCTCCTTAGTTATGTTCACTGTGTTAGAGGCTCAAGACTTTACTTTAAAACATTATATCAAAGTCCTATTATTTGAATGAAATTGACCAACACATTTATATTGTCTAGTCCGGACAGGACACTGGGGGATGAAGTAGCACATGGTACCGGAAGGGGAAAAAATCCAAACCAGCGAAAAGACTGTGGAGTCGTATAATAGGATGATGACCTAAGTCTGTATGTACACTGTGTCTCTGACCCCAAGGTATTAGATATAATATTTCTTAACAACAAAGTGTACGGAGTTTGATTGGGCAACCACTGTGCATTCATCTTGGACTAGTTTGTTGGACTTCTCCAAGGTTAGGGCTGAGAACATTAAAGAATGAAAGTGAGACATCAAGAAAACAGACAACTAATTATCTGTATCTACATCTAGTGTCAAGAAAACAGACAACTAATTATCTGTATCTACATCTAGTGTCAAGAAAACATTAATGAATGCCCTACAGCCTACACACGCCAACACACACACAAAGCCGAGAATGAATTCGACAATTTCACGAATGCAACACTGCTAAACATCTTCATTCAAAACTTCTCTTTATCGTGAATTAACTATCTAGATTTACATATCTATCCTCCACCCGCGCAATTTGAGAAGACGCCACACATTCACAAACTTTGTTTCTAAAGTTGCAATAGTGAAATGCTTGGGGGGGGGGGGGGGGGGGTATAATGTGAGAAGAGGAAGGAAGGCGCCATATGGGTAGGAGGTGGAGGAGAGAAGGGGGAGGCGGGTCATCTCCATTTGATTTGAAGCTATCCACGCATCCGGTAAGATACATATCTATTTTGTGATGTATGCTAGTAGAATAAAGTAGAGTGGATCTCAAACTGATCACAACTTTTCACAGTACCCTGAACGCAGTCATCTTAACATTTCAAGAGAGAAATTTGGGTGTAGGCGTGTGTAGAGTTCATGTGCTCCTAAGTCAACTTGAAATCTAATTGAAAAGTCGATAAAACAAAGTCTCAGATATTCACTGGATGTACGATTGTTTCTAGACAACTTGGTCAGCATCAAATGTACAAATGATTAGATTAGATTAGAATATTAATCTTCGGGCTCGATGATGTCTTCTATAGACTATATTTTTTCTTTATTAGTGATCAAACAAACAAAAAGGCAAGGTAAAAAAAAAAAAAAAGAACTTCGATTTTACACCATGACACTAGTGACACTGTTTTCTATTTGACCTTTTGAGTACAGGAAGCAGTTGGTATTCAAACACCGTGAAAAAGATAACTCACGATTTTTTAGATCCAGAGAAACCAAAACAACTCCATTAAGATAAAGTGGTCACCTCACGCCTACTGACCAATCATATACATCGCCCAGTTGTCGATTGTGACTGCACTCTAGATCTAGTATCTAGGCCTATACATCTCAGTTAACAGAAACTAAAAGCCTGTATATTTATGTGCGTGAACATCAAGTGACAGACACGAGAATGTTTCTGACATTTTATTTTTAACAGACATACATGGCGTCAACAAATATAGATCTAGTCATGAGTCAAACGCTTCTTCTTGTTTTGTGGGTGTACAAATCCAAGTAGCTATCATGACACACTTTCCAGGAGAACTTTTGAGAATCCCTGGTTACAGCAGACAGATAAGAAGTTGTCAGAGAGGAAAGGGGTTGGGAGAGTAAGTACGGATGCTTTGGAGAGGGGGAGGGGGCTATTTCTGTTGAATCACAGGTTACAATTTCATTCATAAGTGAAGGATTTCATTCAGGATTGAAAACCTGAGCTGGTTATGAAACGGTTCACTTCAGACAGTCTTGATACAAACAACAAGATGAAGGGATTGCCAATGAAACGAGCCCTAACGAATTTTGACTTTTCCAAACCAATTAGAAGTTAAAATACACAAACCACTATCAATTCCGATCATATTTTCAATCATAATGTTACAAACAGATGTGTCTGTTTATTGATAAACAAATGATTGATTTTGTATACTAATAACATACAGAAAGGGCGGCGACGCAATGTAACGCAATGTTGGTCCAACCAAAGTTAAAATATGTATTTAGCATGTACCTATGTAGACTATATGTAGACACTATTTTTAAAGGATTTTCACTTGGAAGAAAGGCAAAGATCGGAATCCCATTTTTCAAACAAAAAATAAAGCAAATCTATTTAATACAGATTTTCTTTTAGAAGTCCAAAATATTCTGTCAAAGGATTTTTTTATAAGAATCGATGACATCCCAAAAAGACTTTAGAGTACAGGTTTTCTATATGTATGACTACGTATTTCCGGTATTCAAAGACAATGACTTATGTCATTTTAGGAGATTTGGAAGAACACGCCAACCAGATGGGCAAAGATGTGGGACAGTTGGAGAAACTCGCACAAAACCGAGAGCCCAGAACCGAGACGTCTGGGGGAAGCTGAAGGGACTACAGGCAGAGAAAAGATGATCAATTTTAGAGATTTAATGGTATAAGTTTTTTTGTTTTTTTTATGTATACAGACAATTGCACACAATTAAAAGAGATCAACAACTAGGCGATAACCAGATATTTTTCGGCTTCATGTTGGAATATCAGAAATTATTCCAAAATGAGAAAGATTTAAAGAAAAGGTTTCTTCATTTCTGTGGCATTTTACGTCTCGAGAGACGATCTTTTCCCTTTGCAACTTCTTGTGTGAATAAAGAGGCCAATCCTTGATACACAGCTACGATCGCAGGTTGGGCATATATAATCACCAGGCGCCGTTGCATTTTCACCCTTCTTTCTGCTTCTGTTGTGTATAAGCTGCAATCTTTGACCCTTCCTTTATGATTTCTCTCCATGAGGATCTGTCCAGTGCCACCTCTTCCCAGTTGCCAGTGTCGATTTTGAAGAGCTTCATGTCGCGTTTGCATACATCCGTATAACGTAAAAGTGGGCGACCAGCGGCTCTCCTGCCTTCTATTAGATCGCCATATAGGATGTCCTGTGGAAGTCGACCTACTGGCATTCTACGAACGTGGCCAAGAAAGCCAAGGCGTCTGCTGCTGATAACAGAGCGGATGTCCTGGCACCCTGCTCTTTGTAGCACTTCCTCATTGGTTATCTTATCTTGCCACCTTATTTTAAAGATCCGCCTTAGGCATCGGAGGTGGAAAACATTCAGCTTTTTTTCCTGCCATGAGTAGGTTGACCAAGTTTCACTTCCGTACAGCAAGGTGCTCAACACACAGGTCCGGTAGACTAATGCTTTAGATCTATAGATATAGATGCTTCCAATAATCTGCGGGCCATGACTGGCAGTTCCGAGAAGTACTTGAAGATTTGGAAACAAAACATTCCGATGTTCGGTAACACAGTAGTATCCGCTGGCCTAGAAGAATATGGAGTCTCAAGGAAGAAATAGTTAGGTTCATTTGAAGGACATTGACTGTGACTTTGTTACTAATATTTCTAATGAAGAGTTGAAGACAGACTTCATGTTTATCAATGGAGACAATGCAATGTTTTGTTTGCAAATGAAATGTATCTGCATCTTAAATCTTTTCAAAGTAAGTTATTCCACTTCTTGAGACAGCGAGTGAAATCGGGTCTTATCATTTTCCTTAGCTGAAAGGTGAAACTATTTCTAGTGAAATTGATGAAATTACAAGACGTATTTGGATTCCTTGATTGTGGAATTTTAAGACATCAAGATCTTGGAACTAGTTTTCAATACCATCAGCTCACCATTTAATGCAGAAGCTGATTTAGCTCAAGATGACATACCTCCAAGCAATTTATGACCTGAAAGAGTAATTTCAGTGAGTTCTTCCTGGGAAGCTTCATGACTGCCAGAAGCTGTATTCCCATACTTAAGAAAACTTTGCTGCGAAGCTGTCACATTATTCGGAATCTAATTCATCTGTGAATACGCTTCATTTCGTTTGTTTGAAAATTATGAAGTGTTAGAACAGGTAGATGCTCACTCAATGTAATTTGACAAAACAACTAGTAAGCTAGTTCTACAGTTACAGAACATTATGCACGGATGGATGTAAACAGTTCAATGCTTCACATTAAGTACAATTGTACATTTGTGGTGAAATGTTGTGATGTAAAAAGACAATAACAAAATTTAAAAAATTATTCGTAAAATTAGTTTAAGAAATTGCTAACTGTTGTTGTT
This sequence comes from Biomphalaria pfeifferi, assembly GCA_030265305.1. Taxonomy (NCBI): domain Eukaryota; kingdom Metazoa; phylum Mollusca; class Gastropoda; family Planorbidae; genus Biomphalaria; species Biomphalaria pfeifferi. Next base: position 3,536,397 of record JASAOG010000025.1, read on the forward strand.
ATTCCTCAAAAAAAAATTATTTTTTTTTAAATTATGCGGCCCGCCAGTCCCCAAATTTTTTTAATGCGGCCATGGGTAGAAAAAGGTTGCCCACCCCTGGCGTCTGCTCTTGAACAAAACTAAAATCTTTCCATGCTTCCCTCCCACAGACTTCTGCTCAGATCTGCTCCGTAGATCATTATGTCATGCAGTCTGCTTTTCTTAGCACGCATGTCCTTCAGCCCACAACATGCTCGTGGTTTCACAAATAAAGCCAGACTTTTCCCGCCACCCTCTCCCCGATGCACGTCTGTCAGGAGAAGCCGACCGGTGACGTACCGGTACGGTACTTCGGACGTAGAAGATAATCCGCAGAAGTTGTTTTAGTAAAACGTTATTGTAACGATTTGTAACCTTCATCCCTCCCACCCCTTTGTTAGAATTTCAAAAGTACAAAAACTAACTGGTTTCAAGGAAATCAAGTGGCGGGATTAGCGTAACATTATTTGTCATTAACGTAGAGATAGGCCTATGGCGATACAGCGCAAGACAATGGTATTAGACATAGAGACTATATCGGCATAGGACAATCAGGGCTGGCCTTAGGCAGATTTGACTGATTGCTTCAATAGGGCCCCAATTTACATTCAGCATAGCGCTATCAGTCATGGCTCTTGTCACAGGTGATGTAGGACTTCAAGGGTTAACATATTTAGTGTAGGTCTATGGTACGATATTGGCACATAGTGCGTTTGAGTTGCTTCCTATGCATATTATATAACAATATTGATATAATGATCTAATAAACAGTAAAAGTTGTTACATAATTAAAAGAGTTAGCCTCGCAAGTGTCCATTTAATTGGACCCCGCACTTTTGTAACTCAGATCCTGAGGACAGTGTTAGACTTAGAAAGTATAGCGATATGGCACAGGACAATAGTAAACTATATTACTTCTTTAGTAGGTTTATTTAATGATGGTGTTTTAGCATGGTCACTGCATGGGGGAGATGTACCTCCTAGAAGTCTCCTAGTGTCAACGAGACTTAATTTCACATCCGTCATATCTTTGAGTTGAACAAAAAAAGGGGGAGGGAGAGATATTTTGGACCAAAAAAAAAGTTTATTTTAGTAAAGACTGCACACAATACATTGCTCTCTGTTTGTATATTATAAGCTGGAAAAGATGTGAACTTGGAGACTTTAGATTGTTCTTTTATGTAGATAGATAGTTTCATGGTTTTATATAGTCTTTTTACTTTAGAAAAAAAGGTCAATTACAAGAACTCTGCTTCAATCAAAATCAAAAACATGGCTATCTGAAAATTTCTTTGGACATATTATTTACTATGAAGGATTAACGAAGACTGATATTGGTATAGAAGTCTCAACAAATTATTTACAATTTAAATACTTTTGTCAATTCAGTTTTCGGAAAACCGATTAAATTGCTGACCTAGTTTTAAAAAGTGGGACACAATAGTTATAACCTAGTTTTTAAAAGTGGTTCGTACGTAATTTTTAAAATTCTATCCTATTTCTAGATTTTCTAAGCATCTAGGTTAATCTAAATTCTAAGACTCGTTTAATTAGTAAGAAAAATGAGTGAGTGGTTGCTTTTCCTTTATCAACACTCTGGGTTATTATGTGTCTAGCTTTTATGTTGAGGTATTATTAAATGAATTTTTGCTCAAGTCTACTCAAATGTTGGCGGACAATGATTTCAACATGTTTATTACTAAAGAAAAAAATTAAGTTAGCTAACGAAGCAAAACCAACTAGTCTATTCGTATAGTCATTTGTTGAACAAAAAAACACATCAGCATAAACATTTGACAGAAACAAAAGGCCTAGTTAGTTAGACATAATTGAAAGTACTAGTATTATAAAGGTAGTCTAGATTTATATGGATAAGTGAGATTTAGTTGCGAGTGAGTGCTGCTAAATAAAACTATATCGCTTATGACTACAATAAGCCTAAAACAGAGAAACTCTGCTGTAGATTAAACTATACAAGTATAACTAAGCAATGGAATGTGGTACATGTACAGATATTCTCTTCTTCCCATTTGCACCTATGGAGTTTTAGTGTAGTGACTAAATACGTACGACAAGAAGATGTGCAATTTTGAAGGATGTTTTTTTTATTTTATTTCGGGGCCGATAACTACCAATAGGATGGGGTTTTTTTTCAGGTGGGAAAGAGGGAGGGGGAGATTTAGGCTTCAATATTAGGCCGATATATTTTACCATATCCTAAGTTGTTGTGCTACACATTTATTCTCGAAATTAGTTAAAGTTAGTACATGTATAAGATTCGAATAGAGCTAAAAATGGGAGCTAAACATAAATAATAGTTCTGGCTTTAATTTTTCAGTCGCTAATACTGCTTATTTCCCGGATATCGGGCCTATAGATCTATATAAAGGAAAGAGAATAATATGAAACGGTCAATTATTTATTGTGCTTCATGTCAATACTACTTCTGTAGATTTAGTATTTAAATTCTTTATACTTGTGTGCTGGCTTATCAAAGATTCAAGTCTAAAATATTCAATTTTCTGAAATGGATGGACCTTTAGCAAATCTCTAGCATAAAAGCTGGAATATAGTGTCACTAGATTTAAATATAAAGTTATAAGTTTATTTTAACCAAACAAACTATTGATAATGTAGGTTGGCATAAGTTTTATTTGTCATCATATAATAATCAGAGTTTTGCCATTTTACATAGGTCCAAATCTTGACATATAATGTAGATCTGAGTCAATATCTTTCATGGTTTCGTCACGATATAAAATCATTGAAATTCAGTGCAAGATAAATCACAATTAGTGAAACTATACAATTACTTTCCTTCCCGGGAATGTAGTTGGTAGTTAAGGGCCGTGATTCCTTTTTGCACAGCGCGGAAGTTATGCAACAAAGTAACAAAGTGACCGCTGAGTTTGGTTGGTTGGTATTAGATGCAGCCGTGTTGGTAGATCAAGAGGCCTACTAAGACCAACAGTAGAAGCAACAGTTAATTGCGCTACTAGCCTGCTAAGTATCAGTTTTCTAGGGGTATGAATGCATACATTATATAACCTCAGAATCGGCACAACTCAGTAGACTTGAGTAGTCTACCATTCTATCAAATTAGATCTAACTTAGATCTAGATGTATAACTCCAGATCATGTACACATTACCAGACATCTTATGATACTAAACCCTTCAATTCTCTCTTTCTAAAAATGTAATGTAGACCTAGATTTAGATGTTAGATTCTAGATAAACTTCATCTGTCAAGATATCGCGTAGTCTAGGTGGCGCTGAGGGATTCACAAAATTAAATTGAATTTAAATCGCATGCAAATATTTACAAACAAGAACCGCGATCCCAAACACAAGAATACGCTCTTTGTACCGAATAGATGACACAATTGCACCAACATTCACATACAATAGAACCAAGTGTTCGTAAGTAATCCTTCCCATACACTGTTCACTTAGAGTCTACAAGATCCTCACATTGAAGAGAGTCTGGTGTATCTAGAACGAACTCGTCTCCCTGTACGATCCCACGGAGAGAGAGAAGAAAATAAACAGGGCCACCACCAGTTGAGTCAGGTACAACAGGTAAAAAAAATAGGAGACACCCCCCCCCCCCCCCGGACGACCTGGCGTAACAGTAGGAGAGGAGGACGACTAACGGTAGCTGTTACCGTGCGGTTTGGCCGCCGCTCTCACACTCGGTCGATTCATGAATCCGCTCCCCCCTCTCCCCCCACACACCTTACACCCTACCACCCCGCCCCAAACGTTGTGAACGCAATGGCTACTCGTGGAGGCTCCCACTGCTAGGCAGAGTGTTTCAAAGCAAGAAGATTGTAGAAAGTTGTCGATTGGTAGATCAAATAGATATAGACACATATTCATGAAACAAGAAGATTGTAGAAAGTCTTGTCGATTGGTAGATCAAATAGATATAGACACATATTCATGAAACAAGAAGATTGTTGAAAGTCTTGTCGATTGGTAGATCAAATAGACATAGAAACATATTCATGAAACAAGAAGATTGTAGAAAGTCTTGTCGATTGGTAGATCAAATAGATATAGACACATATTCATGAAACAAGAAGATTGTAGAAAGTCTTGTAGATTGGTAGATCAAATAGATATAGACACATATTCATGAAACAAGAAGATTGTAGAAAGTCTTGTAGATTACTAGATCAAATAGATATAGACACATATTCATGAAACAAGAACACTATTACTAACGCATTTTTTTTCAATTGTTATTCAACAATGTTGTTTTTTTCCCTTGGACTTATAGATCAAATATCTTAACTTAATTGATTACTTCGAATACTATAAAATTCATTAGTGTTAGGTTAAAAACACAATCTCAGTTCCAGGAGTGAAGACATTACATTGCAGCTCAAAACCCCAACAGAACAACAGGTGATGTCGGCGGGGTGGATTTAAACGCGAGATCATCCTAAGGACAGTCTAAATCTCAAACCCGATAGCAAATTTGATAGATAAACAGTTTGATAGATTAACAGCAAGAGAGAGAGAGAGAGTAGTGGAGACAAGTTGATGACTTGGTTTCTCCTCTAACGGTCAGTGAAGTCAACCAAACGTCCCATCAGCAGTCACTCCACACGTTGACCTCCCACACAACCACACTTGCTCCATTCCCACCAGGCACTAGTTCCCACGTCTGCTAGAATCAATGGCCTGATTGTTAGTGCGGCTATTGTACCTTTTTTTTACAAACTCAGCTACCTTGACCTGTGGTCTTGCTCGTTCCAAAAGTTGTGTGTGACCTCTTAGAGACATACACACACAAGTGAAAACACTCCCAACAATGTTCTCGCCCTCAACCGTTTTTTCCGAAACTCAAGTTATAAACCAAGATAGCAGCATGCCAACCCATGGCTTTTTATGTCTTTAGTTTTAGATGTATACAATACCAAATCATAACTAATAGGTCATATCTGAGCTAGAAATTCTTCAAACTTTACAGCTTTGTTTTACAGAATAAATCTTTGACTTTATTGAGTACACAATGAAATGTTTCGCGTGTTTGGGCCGAACGAACATGGCTTTATAGTAACGTTTCATTTAATGTTAATCCATCCACTTTATGGATCGTGCATCCAGACTATTCCAGACATTTTCTGACATAGATATTAATAATAGACTAACATAGCAATCACTAAATTTAGAGACCCTTCAGGACAGAAAATAAAAAAGTACCAAAAAAATAGAAAGTATTATAAAATACTAAACAATATAATAAATGCAAAAACAAAATCTAATAAAATACTCATAAAGACACAAAGATAAATGTACATTTCTTATTTCATATGCTAGGACAAACTTTTACAAGTGCTCTTTCTTCCCTAGTGCTAATAGAGCCTGAATCAGCCAACGACTTGGCAGTCAATGATTAGCATGTATGACTAGATTGACAAAGGATTAAGCGTAGGACGTAATTATATTCACTTTTGAGGTAACATCTGTAATAGATAAGATAATACTACCGCAGACCTGATACATTACTAGAGGACAATGTGAAGGGGAGACAGCCCTAAACTATTTCCTTTTTCATGTTTCTTTCATCCAGGTTGAGCAGTAGATGAGTTGCTCACGCACGAAAGAGAATGGTAATGTCATACAATTGTATTTGTTCAAACAAAAACAATATTGCACGATTGTCATTGTACTCTTTTAGGAATAACAAAAAAGTATAATAATAGTTTATGATAATATTGTAAGTCATTTTTTTCAACATTAGATTCAAGATTTTCTTGTAGGAATGTACGTGATAACACTGTACGAGGTCAAAAGTACTAGATGACAATTAGATTTAAAAAAAATAATTAAATAACTATATTTACTATGTACAATGTCACATATTAAAAAACTTTCTTAAAGTATTTAATATACATCTGTTTATACAACTTGATATAGACAGTACATTCACACTTATAGCATACAGATAAGCGCGGCCCACATAGATTTTATCAATTAAAAATAAAGACAACATATACACTTCAAACACAATAAACAAATTGCAAATGTCCCACAACTTCATTGTGTATGTTATTTTGTAGACTAAAAGTAAAACTGGCTCAATCCCTGTTAAGACAAACAACTCTATAACAGCTTGCTGCACTTTTTTCACACACCCCGATTTCCACAACCCCTACAAACGACACACACACACACACATGGCCTTTTTCCCCATAGAGCCTCATTGTCTTCTTCTGATCCTCTTTCTTCTCCCCCCATTCTCCCACGGTACGAGCGTTCTGTAGCCACGATGAGCCCAATTTGTCACCAACCCTTTGCAATCAGACTCCTTGCACTTTCACACACTGCCCCGCATCAGTGATTCCTCCGCAGTTAGTCCCAGATACAGAACAATGAAACTTCATTATTGGTATTATTATTATTATTATCGTTGTGGTTGTTATACCTGTAGTGAACGACGTAGATGAATTCACTCAGAATAAGAACAAAGGAACGAAGCAAAAAGAAAAACAAGCTAAATATTTTTTTAAATCATTTTTTTTTAAACAAAGCTTATCAAAGGGGAAAGAACGCCACATATCGCAATAATGAAGAAGTTATTTCCTTTATTCGAAATCAAACAAAATAATTAATTACCAATAATTAATTGACTAATTGGTTAATTTTTTAAAAACGGATTCATGTTTTGTTAAATACAATAAATAATTATTCAAAGTTTCAACTTGATACGAGAACGGGTTTGAGATAATAACGTGTTAATTATCTAAGGGGACGAAACCCTACATGTTTAGCCGTTTCTGTGAATACTGAAGGATTAATTTCCCTTGTTGGTATCAAACGAAATAATTAATTATCAGTAATGAATTGAATAATTGGTTAATTTTTTTTTTAGTGATTCATGTCTTGGCTATGCCAATGAATAATTGTTTAACTTGATCCGAGAATGGGTGTGGGAGAAATAACGTGTACAAACTTTTCACCAAACAGACAGACAGATAAACAGACAGACAAACGGATAGACAGATAGGCAGACAGAGTGAGTTGATATAAGCTTTGTATAGAGCTACATTCATGCATGATGTTGTGGTTTATAACTTGTTATTAAAGACCAAGCACATAGCGTTCTAGATCTAGATCTAGCGTCCTACAATTCTGAGATTTCAGACTATGAGCTGCAAGTATATAAAAAAAATAATTCCAGATTGTCGCTTTTCACACAGTGATGTCTTTGAAAGATTGTGAGCATTAAATACTTTGAAAGATGACGCGTAGGACGTAATCATCTTCTTTTTTGAAGTAACGTCTGTATTATATAAGATAAGATAAGATTGTGAGTATTTAAAACTTTCTAATATTCTGAGCAATTAACACTTTGAAAGATTGTGAGTATTTAATACAGTGTTTTTTCTTTGAAAGATTGTGAGTATTTAATACAGTGATTTGTCTTTGAAAGATTGTGAGTATTTAATACAGTGATTAGTCTTTGAAAGATTGTGAGCAATTAACACTTTGAAAGATTGTGAGTATTTAACACAGTGATTTGTCTTTGAAAGATTGTGAGTATTTAATACAGTGATTTGTCTTTGAAAGATTGTGAGTATTTAATACAGTAATTTGTCTTTGAAAGATTGTGAGTATTTAATACAGTGATTTGTCTCTGAAAGACTGTGAGTATTTAATACAGTGATTTGTCTTTGAAGGATTAGACACGATCATTTCCAACTTGGCTACTAAAGTTTGAACAGCAACTGTCTTTCTACAGGGCGAGGCTGGCTAGCAGGTGGTAAGAAGCTCGGAGGGTATAAGGGAAGATAGCGAATGACACTAAAGATGGACGCGCTGGTCCCTCGCAAATTGACCGAGATCAACATATGACCGGGACAGATGTCGTGGAGTTGTGGAAAAAGTCACTCTCAGTGACCCTCCCACGAGGTTATGAGATTGAGTGGGTGATTCAGCATGTGACATCATATTTGACTACAACTAATTAAGATTTGCAGTTTAAAAAAATGAGCGTGGGAGGTGAGTTTAATTCATTCGCCAACAATTTGAGAACCTTTCGTTCTATTGTAACTTTTCAAAGAATAATCTTCAAGGTTTTTATGAGCTAGATTGGAAATAACAGAGAAAAAAAAAAGGGGGGGGGGGTGATCTTGCGTAAAGTAGAAAATAATTACGTGGGCGGATAAGTTCATGAAAATTGCCACATCGAGTCTCAGTGTCAATAGGCCTTGACTTTTGACCCCATGAAACAGCGACATATGGCACAAATTGAATTTAACTTTTTATTTTAGTTTGATCCAGCGAGGTCAGCTTTAATTAAGCTTGGGTTTTAGTGACCTTGTGCCGGGAGAAGCAGACGACGTTTAGGATATTAGCATAAAGGGTTAATTGATCTATATATAATAACCTTTTCAAGCGGCATATGCTTAGTAAGTTGTAACAAGTCTTCTCCAGGAATCAAACCAAACAATCTCGGACCCGCACGGCTTCATGATGTCTTTGTTAGGAATCTTCACCCCCTACACCAGATAGAGGCTGGAAACTCAGCAGAAGTCTAGCCTTTCAACATATAGAACCAGATAGTAAGGTGTGCTATCTTTATTTGAACAGCAGCGTTGAACAATTTCTTATGAAAAGTCCCCACCCTCCCCCCCAAAAAAAGGTCCTCTTTAGTCTATAGGTATCAGATTGAAATGTTGGAATCATTGTCTAGACGGGGTGCACGCGAGAGTATATATATATAAGGATGATGACAAAGGCAACTGATTTAATTGCCAGTTAGGTCATCGCAGAATAGACGCTAAAGGTCAATGAGCAAGTTAAGGCAGCATGCTATAGGGAAATATCTCTAGTGTGAGTACTAGATCTATGCATCAACATCTCTCCTTCATCGTTAATTAGGTCCTATTTGTATTCATGGTACATAAAAACAAGGACTGCATGAAAAAGTATGACATATTGATGTATTGTTCCGTTGCACTTTTAATAAAGAAGTCAGCTAAAAAAATAACAACAAAGACATCTAGAATTAAATGTGTACGGTCAAGACAAATTAATGGACACTTTTTTTTTGTTGCGAGCCTTTGATCAAGTTGAAAGTTTTGCTCCTCAGTTCATGTTGTTATAGCCGTCAGTTTGCATAACACAATTTCAAGACCAAGCTTACACAGTCGTCAAATCTTGCGAGGTCACGTGATTTAGCTATCAGTCAGCAATCCACCCCCACTTGTCATCTGTCTATAAAACTGCCCAAGTCCACTTCATCTATCTCTCACCATTATCGATCTGAGTGGGGCCCCCGTCAAGAGGACCGATAACAATCTGCCCCATACACAAGTAAATATGCTATTTCTGTAGTGGTCCCCCCCCCCCCCACATTGATCACACATTTTAAGGGTCCTCCACACAGAGCAGTCAACTTGACACTTGCCAACTACCAGGCCATCAAATAACTTGGAGCAACGTAGAGTCATTGTACATTCCGATAAATACGATAAACAGAACTAAGCGGACAGAGTGTGTGGGTGGGGAGCCGTGTAGAGATTAGCATCAGTTCAAGTGTTTTGATTACATTCAATCTAGTAAATCTAATTCACAACTGATTCGTTGTAGGCCTACATTCTAAAACTTTCAATCTGTTCCACTCAACCTCATCCGCTGCCTTCTGTGTATTGAATGCTATATTTAATTAACTGGACAAAGGCAGATCCCTCGACACTCAAATCACTGATGCGCTTCCTGATCACGGCCACATTCTTATATGCATTCGAATCTTGGATGCTGACAGCAGATCTCGAGAAGAGGATCCTAACAATGGAACTAAGATGTTACAGAAAGATCCTAGGTGTCACTTACAAAGACCACAGCACGAATGAAGAGATAAGAAACTGGATTAATGCAGCTATTGTATCCCACTCTCAAAAAACCTAAACTCTATGGCAACATCACAAGGTCCTCAGGGCTCGCAAAGATCTTCCTTTGGGGCACAGTACCAGAGAGAAGAAGAGGAAGACAGAGAAAGCGATGGGGAGATAACGTCAAAGAATGGGCAGGCCTATCCAAGGCAAAAGACAGAGAGGAACGGAGAAAGACGGTTGACAGATCTTGTGCGGTGCCCCAATGGTCCAACAGACTAATGGATAGGTGAAGGTGATTAAACAAACATATTTATTCTTGTGAACAAATGGCACAGTAGGCTGTGAATTGCTCGAATAAAGTTAAGAAATTGTGTGCAGATTTATCACCTAATTTGTTTGATTATTTGCTTTTCTATTGGATATGTTCATAAGTGGCGGGAAAATCTATAAATAGCAAGCTTTTTGGTGTATCCAGTGTACAAAATAAAGCACGTGTTGTTAAGCTATGTTTTTAAAAAGTTGAATGATGCCACGTGACCATAAATTCTACATTTAACTTAAATATATGCACCAAAAAAAAATTTTTTTTAAATGCTACAATATTTTTTTTCTCTACAAAAAAAATTAATAAATTACGACACAGGTCACACATGTTGAGGCTGTTGATTCATGTTCAGACACAACTCTCAACACACAATGCATTGATAACAATTTCAGAATTCCTCTTTTTTACAAAGCTTTTTCTGTCTTTCTGTTTGTCTGTCTGGTAAAAAAGTTTGTACGCCGAATCTCGGATCAAGCTGAAATTTTGCACTATTATTTTTTTTTACCTGGCAACACAAGAATCATTTTTGAAAAATACCAATTTATTTAATTAACTATTGGCAATTAATTCTTTTGTTTAGTATCTCGAACAAGGGAAAGAAATTGTAATTGACTGAAGTGTTGATATAAGCTGAATTAGTCGTCGTCTGAGTCTTAGTAAACACAAATGAAATTTAGGACGAGCCTATAGAAACAATAGACAACTAACAATCTTCTATGTTCATAAGCTGGCATGTTGGCATGAAAAGCATGAGAAAACGAAAGCCATGAGTCCGAATTCAGGTCGCCCCCCCCCCCCTCCCTTGTTTTTTAAATAAATGCTTCTTTATTGTTAGCCTAAATATATTACAAATTTAATGACATGACTGATCCAAACTAATTGATACAACTATGCTTAATATAAGCTTGTTTTTTTCTTAAATATTTCTTTTGTTTTTCTAGTTTATTTACTGAAATATTTTTTGTTTAGCTTATAAACTCTTCATGGGTTCAGTGGGTGGGTGGGCTGTCAAATGGCTATAACGATGTTTCTAGAAATTTGACAGTTTATGTATATTTTTTTAAAGGGGGGGGGGGTGGTGGAAGACTAGCAAATTGCCACGCAAGAAAAAAATCTGGTTTGAACGTAATGATTTTTCAAATTCTAATCTTCTAATCATGGAACTATACTAATGGAACAACTGTCAACTTCAATAATATATTCTGCGTTAAATGTTTACACCATTTCTTCTATATTTCTTTATGTCAATTCTATATCATGCCGTTGGAAAAATGTTTGAGGTGTGAATAAGGAGGGAGCAAGTAAACATAGCAAACAGCAATCAATGACTATGAGGGAGAGAGTTAAAAGACAACACTCAATGATTTCGAGGGAGAGAGTTAAAAAACAACACATAATGACTATGAGGGAGAGACTTAAATTAATAGATAACACTCAATGACTTCGAGGGAGAGAATTAAAAGACAACACTCAATGGCTTCGAGGGAGAAAATTAAAAGACAACACTCAATGACTTGGAGGGAGAGAATTAAAAGACAACACTCAATGACTTCGAGGGAGAGAGTTAAAAGACAACACTCAATGACTTGGAGGGAGAGAGTTAAAAGACAACACTCAATGACTATGAGGAAGAGAGTTAAAAGACAACACTCAATGACTTGGAGGGAGAGAGTTAAAAGACAACACCCAATGACTTGGAGGGAGAGAGTTAAAAGACAACACTCAATGACTATGAGGGAGAGAGTTAAAAGACAACACTCAATGACTATGAGGGAGAGAGTTAAAAGACAACACTCAATGACTATGAGGGAGAGATTTAAAAGACAACACTCAATGACTTGGAGGGAGAGAGTTAAAAGACAACACTCAATGTCTATGAGGGAGAGAGTTAAAAGACAACACTCAATGACTTGGAGGGAGAGAGTTAAAAGACAACACTCAATGACTAAATGACTATGAGGGAGAGAGTTAAAAGACAACACTCAATGACTTGGGGGGAGAAAGTTAAAAGACAACACTCAATGACTTCGAGGGAGAGAGTTAAAAGACAACACTCAATGACTTGGAGGGAGAGAGTTAAAAGACAACACTTAATGACTATGATGAAAAGAGTTATAGTACACAATGGCTCAAATGATGGATCTGAAATATACGACGAAACGATTGAACACTGAAGTTTACCAAACAAGAAACAAAGTCAAGCCTTGGTGGAAACACTAAACATGAAAGACAAGACATGTTCTACCGAGAGAAAAGACTAAATGTCGTATAAACTCTGGCAAATTTTATTTTAAGAAGGGTTGGGGGGGGGGGGGCTAAATCTGCTCCTCTAATCTGCCTGTATGTCTGCTGACGTGCAAATGTTGTGACCGGGGGTAGACGTTTGTCTCTGTGTGTGCTCCTCTGTAGCAGACGAGAGAACCCAAGACACCTGCAAGTAATAATATTAGCAAGGTCAAGGTTTTAAGGTGGTACATTATCTGCACCTACCTAGTATGAGTCATCGGTCTTTTTTTCCCCCTCCTTTCCTCGAATTTTTCCCTTACATATATATTTTTTTGACGTAAGCCAATAGAACAGTGTTGTTGAGAAGGCGGAGGGGGACAGCTACAAACGTCCAAAAGTTTAATCCAAGTTGCTGACTGGAAAATAGGTCACCTATTTACAGACGCAATTCTGACGTCTGGCAGTCAATTGAATGTTTAAATTACTGTTTTGTTGTTTGCCCCTCAGTTTAAAAAAGAAAAAAAAAAAGAAAGAAAGAATACAGATATCTTTCAACTCGGTCACACACACACTTCTACACGTAGCACAATATGCAGACACTAAAACTGTGTATTGTTTCTATTGTTGGAATCCATTGTGTGTTGTATCCATGTCTAACCGACGATTATTACATACATTTTTTTTGTCAACCTTGTTGTTCCAATAGCAAGGTGTGTGCGTATGTGTGTGTTTCACATTCTGTAGGCATGAAATTCCTTCTTTTAAAAGTTGACAAAATCACATCTTCTAAACGAATTTCTGTCAGTCAAACCCGGGTTTCCTATATGGTCAGGTAGTGATAGAACTAAGCATGTCTAAGCACACAAGTGCATAAAGTTAGCACGCACCATTTGAAAAATGGGGAGGGGGGGGGTGATGGGTATATTAAAAAATAATCTCATGCGTTCATAGCAACATTGTGAACTTAATGCATATTACACTTTGTTGGCCTCCTTCAGTAGTAGAACGACTATGGTTTATCTCGTAATAGACTTTTCATGTGACTGTGGAGTCCTACTGTGAGAGACAATCCCGTCCATAGTGTCTGGAAATTTAGGCACCGGATATTTAGGCACCCGGAAATTTAGGCACTTTTTGACGAGGCGGAAAATTAGGCACGGGAAAATTAGGGACTCTTTAATAGTGACCTTAATTTTGAACATAATTAAACAAATTTAATGTATATTTTAGACTTAGGCAATGGGCTATCGGTGACATTATCAAAAATAGCAACTTTAACTATTCTTACTGCTTTTTCATGATACAAAAGAAATTTCCAGGTGCCTAAATATCCGGTGGCCTAAATATGCAGTGCCTAAATTTCCTAGATTTCCCGTCCACATAATATCGCAGGTTAATGTGGCTCTCGCTTTGGGGGTAGAGTAGGTAGCCATTTTTCGTTTGGCACGCTTTTCTTCCAGAGCTGACGCCCATGTTGTTGTTTTTTTCGCTGTCCAAAGCTTTCTTGATCACTATCGCTCTCCACATAGTGCGGTCTTGGGGGCTTTCTTCCCAAATAGTCCACATCAATATTCACTGCGTTTATGTTTCGTTTGATCACAACCACGTAACGGAGGTGGGAGCGACCAATTTTTCTTGAGGCAATCGCGAACATGACCAAGCCAGGAGTCGTTGTCTGAGGTTTGCGAAGATGCTGGGAAAACATGTTCGCTCAAGGATCTCAGTTCTGCAATCTCTTCTCTTGCTTTGTGATTTTCAAGATTTTTCGGAGGCAGCCCAAGTGGAATGAGTTTAGTTTTCTCTCTTGCTTTGCATAAGTAGTCCATAACTCACTGCCGTACAGCGTGTTCATAATGCATGCCTTGTAGACCTCCATTTTGGTCACTGCAGTGAGCTTCCAGATTTCTTAAACTCTTGGTCTTGGTCTGAGTCTAGTAAAGATGCGTTTTTTTTATGTGGAACTGTGAATCCAAGGTAGCAGAATTCATTTACGGCATCCAGATTGTTTTTATCAATGAGGATGGAGGGTGGTGTTGTAGCAGGTGGTGCCGAAATGTTTGTTTTCTAAGTGCTTATGGTTAGCCCATACTCTTTACAGGCTGAGATAAGCGTGACATTAGTGACAGATGCTCCTCTTGTGTGTGTGTGTGTGACACTACTGTTGCATCATCCACGAATACCAGGGTGTACATATTACATAAATATAGGACAACATTTTAAATGGGAGAAAATGGTAAATTAAATATAACAAAATAAGAGACAGTCGTAAATAACAAGGGCACGAACCATGTACCCTCCGATTCGACAGCTCTGCCAAGTGAACAAATCAATAGACCATTTAGATTCCCAAAACGAATCTTTATGACCAGTAGCATCTTCCCTATGAGTTCCTAATGGCCGCTCACCCTGGCGCCATTCGCACCATTCCAATGATTAGATAGCCTTCCACTAAAGTCTAAACCAATCATGACTAAAAAAACAGAATTTAAAACCACTATTCGGATGTAATGAATGTGATAGGTGCAAGACAAATATTTGTTCTCGTTCAAGCAAAGTTTTTGGTAAAACATTTTTTAAAATTGTTTTATTATATTAGATCTACCAGTCGGGCTAACATTGACGTCATCACTGATGACGGCTAATGACCGACAGGATCAGGTGTAGGCTGGACCTGGGCTACTGACGAGATGTATTGTGACAATCGGCGGATTGGTTTGGGCGAGGACGTGGTGCAGGGTGAAATGTCCTACTGTAAACATACTCAACAAGGCGACAGCAATATGTCCGTCAAATCTCCGTGTCAACTAGTAGTGCATAACGAGCAAGCACTCATTTACAATGAGTTTAGATCTAGTAGTCTTTCACGACTCTATATATACATATATATATATATATATATATATATATATAGGGCTACAATACATACACTACGGTCTAAGTTACTACCCAAGGAACATTTCTGCCAAGTTTTATTAAGATTGGTCAAGTGGTTTTTATTTCTATTCCTAACATACATACACACGCCTTACTTCCTACATTATTGTATATATATATATACACTAGCCGGACATTACCCGCGGCCTACGGGCCTTAGTTTGTGTTTACTAATCTAGTGGATTGGATTTAGATGTAGGCCTATGTTAAACTTAGCTAATGATCCTTTCCAGTTTTTCTCTTTCGCTACGAAAATAAAAGTTTTGCGAAAATGAGTTTACCCGAAGCCGATACATTCATCTATATTAAAAAGTAGAATTTGAGGTGTATGTATGTATGTGACTTATAGACATCAAAACCGCTTGACCAATCTTGATAAAACTAGGCAGGAATGTTCCTTTGGTACTAACTTAGACCGTAGTGTATGTATTGTAGCCCTAAAACAAACTTAAGACCCTCAAAAAAAAAAAAAAAGTTGTCCGACTCTATTACAGCTATAGTATTTAATGGATCTAGGCCATGGTTAACAATGTTGACATGAGAAAAGATCGAAAGGATTTAGGCCTAGATCTAATTTTAAGAAATACACTTTGCGCACATAGTTTTTTACTTTGACACTTTCGCAAAGATAGTTTGTGTTTTAACACATAAACATACTAATTATTGTTCATTCATTTGATATTTCAATCATTTTAACATTCAAATTTGTTTTTCTAAAGCATTTTAATACATTCGTTCGCTGTTCGCTAAAGTTGCGTAGCCGTGTTGAGATAGGCCTATATTCATTCATGAAAAAAGGTCACGCATGCGCAACACAGAATAAACTCTATAAAAGCCAATTTTTAACTCTAGATTAGTGTAGATTTAGATCTATGTCTACCTCAAGATCTACTTTATACTTTAACACATGAACATACATAATTAAGTCTATTCATCTCAAATTTTAATCAAATATATGTAGGCCTACAAGCAAATGTTTTAATTTGAAAAAATGGATTGAAGCCTATTAGCTATTTTTATTTGATAGCTTCATTCACACTATTTTTACATTGACACATTCGCTTTACTTATTACATTATTATTTCGTTATATTCCAACAGGAATAGGCCTATGATTGATACTTAGTAATAAAAACAATGAAATCGAATTGCTAGTTTCATTAGTCTCACACAGAGAACACTGCGGACTATAACGGTGAATATTAAAAACATTAATTCAGTTATTAATGAAGTCATCTTTCTGAAATTGTAATTAAATGTATTTTCATGATGCACGCCTGTTGTGTGACATTTTACTTCGCTAGGAGAATGTAAAGCTTTGAGTGACATTTCACTTCGTTTAGGAGAATGTAAAGTTTTGTGTGACATTTCACTTCGTTTAGGAGAATGTAAAGTTTTGTGTGACATTTCACTCCACTAGGAGAATGTAAAGTTTTGTGTGATTTCACTTCGCTAAGAGAATGTTAAGTTTTGTGTGACATTTCACTTCGTTTAGGAGAATGTAAAGTTTTGTGTGACATTTCACTTCGTTTAGGAGAATGTAAAGTTTTGCGTGACGTTTCACTTCGCTAAGAGAATGTAAAGTTTTGCGTGACGTTTCACTTCCCTAAGAGAATGTAAAGTTTTGCGTGACGTTTCACTTCGCTAAGAGAATGTAAAGTTTTGCGTGACGTTTCACTTCGTTTAGGAGAATGTAAAGTTTTGTGTGACATTTCACTTACTAGGAGAATGTAAAGTTTTGTGTGACATTTCACTTCACTAGGAGAATATAAAGTTTTGTGTGACATTTCACTTCACTAGGAGAATATAAAGTTTTGTGACATTTCACTTCACTAGGAGAATGTAAAGTTTTGTGTGACATTTCACTTCACGTGGAGAATGTAAAGTTTTGTGTGACATTTCACTTCACTAGGAGAATGTAAAGTAAAAAAAAATATTCGAATTTTGGAGGATGACGACAGTGTGAGTAGTAATTGAAAGAAAAAGTTTCCTGCCTGATTGATATACCCTATTTCACTGCACCCGAGGCTTACTGAGAGTGCTTGGCGCCTGGGGCAGCAATGCATTTCTCCCCCTCATAATAGTGTATGTTATTCCTATTTGCATAAGGAAAGCCACCATTGAGCAATATAAAACTGAGATGAAAAGTTACAAGAGAAATCTATGATATTTTAATGTTTTGTTTTGATAGCCTACCTCTCCCCCATTTACGCTCTGTCCAGCCCCACCGTCGGTACGTTACGGCACAGGACATAAGATACAGGTTTTCGTCTTATGGGGTCGGCGCAACGTCTAACCGACTTTATTTTCTGAAATGTCACCCCGGGCAATGCTTCTCGGCTTTAAAGTGGCGCTCGGGTGGACACGGTCCTTAGAGGAGACGATTACGGCAAGAGGGATAACAGACCGCCTTTAACCGAGTCCACTGCGACGAGGGAAGAAAGCCCAAACAAACCTGTCACTATTCACAGACCATTCATCATGATGTGGTACAGAGAAGGAATATGGGGGAGATTCCCCGGTGTGCCCGGCCTTTGGCCTCGCTAGTAACACGAGGGTCTTGGGATACGAGTCATCGGTATATAGGAATGTAAAAATGTTCATCTGCTTGGAACTTTCCCAGACAGAAGTTTGTTCAGACAGATGAAGGCGAGCTTCCAAGGAGAGTCTTGAGTTCCAAGAGTTTTAGACTCAACTCTTAGGACAACTATGAAGAAAAGATCACATGTCACATACACTTTAGAGCTACTGGGATGCAGAAACTTTACAACAATGCCGAAGTTTCAATCTATCCGAGGGATATTCATTGTGAAAACATTGGTTCGGAAGACGATCTATTCTAGCTTGTTGCGATTCTTAAAATCTCCAGACACTACCCAGTGCTGGTCGAGTTTATTCCTGGCTTCAACCCATGCCCTTGAAGTGAATCACTTATCTCATGGGCCACCCACAAACGCTAACAACGTAAGAGCTTGTATATAATGTTATTATGGATCGCCTCGTATGTCAGAGTATACTTATGTGTGCGAGTGTGTGCATAGACTGTACACAATACAGTCATGAATGAATGAACTTTTCAATGAATATACCGTAACGCTTTACTGACTGTGAATATTTTTTGTTCGCTTTACTCCTCGCGCCATTGAATCCTACCAATGCATTCGCTGTACCTCAAGTTTGGGGTGTCCCCCCCCCTCCTCCTCCTCCTTCACCCTTTTGTTTTTGTTCCACTTCTCTCTCTACCCCTCCTTCTCTTATTCTCATTATGAGTTGACAGCCTGGATATGTGTGAAAGCTAGAAGTGTGTGTGTGTGTGCGTGATATTTTGCACCTCTGTTTTGTTGAAATCTAGGTACTGTAACACCTTCAAATTTCGTCAATTTCCGTGTGTTGGAAAGTGTGTGATTGACATGAAGTTCTAATGAATCAAATGCATACAATGCACAAAGCCTTACCAAAAGAAAAGGCTGAATTGTGCCTTATACCATAATTACACTGTGCATACAAGAATTTTCAACACCTGGGTGTAATAGATTTTCAACCATAGAGTTGAACAAGTAAAATATTTTTTAATAAAGTTGCTTTTTTTTTAAAAAAAGATTATTCTTCCTTTACGCAGCTGATGACTTTTTGTAACAGCGATTCCCTTGTTATTAATATGACATTAAAAGACATTCTAGTTTGGTGATATGTCTATACATCTAGACTTACAAGACGGAGTGGTAGCTAAATCAAACGTAATGACTTGATTACTTGGAAAATGTACTGATACATACAGACAGCTCGATCTTTTTTTCTCACACACTAAATTTATCTTATTGGAAAGAGGGAGGCACACCAACATATTCTTGAACCCGGGCCCACCGGTACCCTGCTACGCCACTGATTGTCACACGTGATAAACAGCCTACAAAATACTGGGGCCGATAACTTTGAGCTTGGCTCAACTTTGTGATTGTAACCCACCCTGTCACAGTGTGTAGCTTATCTAATGTTATACATTACAGACGTCCCTTCAGAACTAGAAGATATTCACGTGTCATTGTAGTCTTCAACTCTGCAAAGCCATTGGTTTTCCTGGCTGATTCAGGCGAACCGACCTATGCTTTAATGGTATTAGGAAAGGAGCACTTGTACGACTTTGTCTTAGCATATGGAATAAGAAATATGTCTTTCTGGGTATTTTACTAGGTTGTTTTTGTATTTGTAAGTAAAGGTATAAATATATATACTTTACTGTTTAGTCTTCTGTCATGAAGTGTATGTATGGTAAACTGTAAATTTAGTAGCCCCCCACCCCATGACATGGTGAGGACACTCTCGTGTCAGTTGTCCTAGTAATGTAAATCTGTGAGCTGACAAAGATATGGAAGACTTAACAGGAAACACGCTGGGATGGATTTTTTTTTTTTTTTTTTTGGTGATGTCAAAACATGCGCACAGTCACACGACACCATGCTTAATGTCATGTCAACTGATGGTGACAAAAACAAATTCATCACCAAACGAAACAAACAGAAATAGCAAGAACTGAAACATTTAGAGGAGGAAAATGTGTGGATCTGTTGTTGTTGCATGAGTGTTTTAGCAGTCATTACTCACCAGGAAGGAATGTTTGTATGGAGATACTTTTAGACAAATCCGTTTCCTTGACAAAATCACAGAGAGAGCGAGGGGGGGAGAAAAGACACCGAGGAAGGAAGGGGAAAGAGAACATTCAAAAGAAACAAAACTGTCGAGGCGAATATAAACATAATTCACGGTGAGTGAGATCAATGATTTCCCTGGCGAAATCAGCAACCTGTTCTATATAGGATAGATACTTAATACCAGCAACCTGTTCCATATAGGATAAACACTTGAAACCAGCAACCTGTTCCATATAGAATTGACAATACGAATAAAAAAGCGTATGTCCAATGATATTTAAACCAATAAAAGGCTGCGTAATTTAACTAAGATAATCAAACTAAGACAATGCTTTTCAACTTAACAAAGACAAAGGTATCATTCATCCAGGATGACTGCCTGGTCGAGTGGCATGACCTCTGGACTGTCGTCTCGATGTTACCGGGTTCGAAACCTGCCCGCCAAACACCCGCCCCCATCGCCGTCTTTCGGGAAGTTTAGACCAGGAAGTAATTCTCTTTAATATTGAAGAAACAAACAAATTAAGGCGGTCTCGTTCATAGACGATACTGACTTTGTGGAAGCGTCAAGACACATGACACAATTCTGACAGCCACGACACCATGGCGTTATTGCCTTTACTAAAGTGCCAAACACATTAAGAATGAAAGTTTCAACCACATATGCAAGAATGCGATATCACAGATATAAAGCAGTTCGAACGAAACAGCCACATATATAGAGGTGCGTGAATGTACCAGCTACATATTTACTGGAGCTCGAGACTCACTCTATAGGGTAGTGATGCCCAACCTGCGGCTCGAAAGCATTATCCAGTCAGTGACGCGATGCTTTCCAACCTTACAAACTTCCTCTCACAGTGCATGCAATAGGCATACTTGGCAAACGAAAATTGAGGAACCCAAGAATAGAGCGTATCATGCCTTCCGATTCATTGGAGAATTTACAATTAAGGAGTGGGTGTTTTCAGGAGACAAGCATAATAAAGCCTATCATCTAGTTCAACATACAGAAGCCTCAGTATCCGCTGACTAGTAAAGCATCAAATCAAAAGAAATTCATATAATGCCATTGAAAAAAAGAAATGTACCAAGTTTCTACACAGGATATCAAGGGCGGTAATTATGACAAAACGTGAATATTGAGATAAGGGCGATTACCAGGTTATTTATTCTATTCGTGAAGAAATGCAGGGTTTCTTCCCGTCTTTCATTCATCCTATAATATTAATTTAAATGAAGTAAAATCTGTTCAGATAATATAGAAAATAAAAAGTTTATTAAGCACGTTAATCGATAATGCGAATTAATTATTTTTTAAAAAATCACGAGAAATTTCTGTTTTCATATTAATTAAATGCGATTTCTACAGATTCGCAGTTTACTACGTAACTAGGCTATGCAGGTCAAAAGGAATATCTCAATTATAGTGTATGTGTGTGGGTTTATTTTTTTAGGTGCTAAAACATCCGAAAAAAAAATGTTTTAAAAAAATCATTTGTCATTTTGTTCCCACTACCAATCATTACTATTTAAAGGATATATCATATACGCCTTTAAGGTAGACCCATTATTTTTAAAAGGGTATACATTACACCTAACCCTAACCTTACGTCAGATGATATAAAAGCCAGATGTTTTTATGTTTCTATGGCCGACGGTTAAAAAAGTTTTATGTGGCCAGCACAACGACCACAGCCTTTACTTTCCCCAATTGATGTCAGATACCCATTGGTTAGAAGGGCTCATGGGCATTCTGAGATCAAAAGTAACGGTTGCACCTATTTTTAGTACGCTACAAAGATATGGTGTAGTTATGTAGTTATAGGGTGGACAGACAGACGACCGACAGACAGACCGCACAAAACTACTCACGGTTTTTCTTATTTTGTTAGTCGCTTTTAATGAATCATTTGTTATTATAAAAAGCATGTGAGGAATGGAAAAAGTTGATCAATAAGAGATCACGTTGAGGAGAGCAGAGGAAACAGCACATAGTAAAAACACACGGCGCGTGCTCATGATGTGTTGAATACAAGCGTGTCGGAGTAGCCACCATGGCGCGTAGAGGTACATTGCGCCAGTGGCCCATGACCATTAGGGGACCACGAGGACACTAAAATAAAAACAAATATAGACGTTTAGAATTGTGATACAAATGGAATGACACTAATAATGTCTATTATAACTGACACAAAAACACAAAAACTAGTAACTAATGGTCCTTCGATAATCTCGATGGTCTCGGGTTCGAGCTCCGCCCTCGACTATCCCCCGCCGTCCTGCAGGAGGTTTAGGCTTGGATGTAGTTACTTCTTAATATGAAGGAACATCCGAAACATGTCAAACAAAACTAACTCTCATAATAGTTATAAATGGTACTCATAATGGTAGTAAACTATAAAACATTAAAATGCTTTTGTTGTTGTTAATGTACTGATATATACAGGATATCTCATGTTTTTGTTTTATTTAAAGTATACAATGGGATCCACCACCATATTCCTGATAGAATAGAATAGAATTCGGAATCATTCTCGTGTTTCGCGGAAATACCTTTAATTATCCATAGTGTGTAAAACAAAAAAGGCAGTAACTATCAAACAACACACTCACACGGGGCCGCCGTTACCTATTGTGCAATGTGTGCATTGCACGCAGGCGGCCGAATGTAAGGGGCGGCCAAATCATTATTTACAGATTATTTTTATTTATTTTTAGTTAAATAATAATAATAAAATTACTTAAATATTTTATTTAAGTTCTAATTATTCCATTATTCTTTAAAACTTGCCGGGGGGGGGGGGGGTATTCGTACAATAAGTTATTTTGTAAACTTTACTAAGAAAAAAAAAAGCGCGATGGATTCCCATGGCTTTTTCCATAAGCGCCTTGAAATCTGAAATTGCAAAATATACGAAAAAGTCCTGGAAATCTCCGGAAATTATTAAAATCTTTTGAAAACTCATAAAAATCTCCTGAAATATATAAACCAAAAAAAAATGTCATTTTGGGGGTGTCATTCAATATGGAAAACGCCAATCCTACGCGCGATTAAAAAAAAAAACGGCATTATAACATAATTGTGGAATCTGGTGAAAGAAGCTTCTCTCGCGTCAAACTAATGAAGAATTACTTGAGGTCAACAAGTCTCAAAGATAGATTGAAACACTTGGTAATTCTTGCTATTGAGCGTGATCTATGTAGGAATCAGAATTTTTATGGTATACTGTATGACTTCGCTAGACGCAAGGCCCGTAAAGTAATTCTGTACGTAGTAAAGAGGGAATAAAATGCAAAGACGTATTTATTTTCTAATACAAACTCTTAATTTTCACTTATAATCCGTATCCCTTCCCAAACTTGGCCCCGCGAAATCCCAACACAATATCATTTTAAAACATCTCCGCTAGTGTAATTCTTTTTGTCTCAGAATAGTCGAATTTCTTGTGTCTATTGCACTTTATTATAGTGACGACTTTTGTGTGGAGAAAAAAAAAAACGTCCGAGACAGAGACGTCTTACTTAACAGGAAAAATATTTTTTAAAAAGATCACGCCTATTACAGAAGTACGAGCGCAATATGTAGGCTTACCAAGAATGTCCCTCGCATAATACTATTGGCCAGGGTTGCCTCTTTATTATAAGTTTTAATATGGCCCTCGACTTTTTTTTATTAGGATGAACAGTGCGTTCTGAAAGAAAACACATCAATATAAGCCTTTTTTAAATTCTCTCTTCTTACTTAGAAAAAAAAAAGCCTGAATACGCTTAGCGCCGAGTCCCGCCCGGAATGAAAGCCCTTGCCGACTTGAGCGAAAACCTGCCGCATCTTCAATTCTATCTCCATGAACAAACTTTTACAACGCTTACACTTTATTAGGCAACACCATTTCGGAAAAAAAAAAATGCCCGTTATTTTTGGTGAAATGTCATTTCCTAAATTTGGATTCTATTCATAGTGTTAAAAAATATAAATGAAAAATAAAACCTAAATATTGCGTTTCTTTTCTTTTTCATTACATTCTTTACAAAAAATGCTAAGTTAAAATTGACAACAAAACATCTCAGATGTGCACATGTGTGTGTTACACAGGGCAGCCGCGAGGGTTGTGGCCCTGTGTAACACACACATGTGCAATCAGCACACAATCAAATAACCACGAAGAGTACCGAGCTGGCACAGTGAAATCTAAAAGTACATGAACTGGTCAGTAGTTTTTAATTAGGGTCTGATGTTTTTGTGATTCTCCAGAGTTAACATGTTACAGCACTAGGTACAACATGTTACATATATAATGACAGCACTAGGTACAGCTTGTTACATATATAATGACAGCACTAGGTACAACATGTTACACTATGTACAGCATGTTACATATATAATGACAGCACTATGTACAGCATGTTACATATATAATGACAGCACTAGGTATAGCTTGTTACAAATATAATGACAGCACTAGGTATAGCTTGTTACATATATATAATGGCAGCACTATGTATAGCTTTGTTACATATATAATGACAGCACTAGGTATAGCTTGTTACATATATATAATGGCAGCACTATGTATAGCTTTGTTACATATATAATGACAGCACTAGGTACAGCTTGTTACATATATAATGACAGCACTACTTACAACATGTTACATATATAATGACAGCACTATGTGCAGCTTGTTACATATATAATGACAGCACTACTTACAGCATGTTATATATATAATGACAAAATAGCACGGACTTATATATGTATAAAAGTACTGATATTAGTAAGTGAAGATCCTGGGAAGCATTTTTGTTGATATCTCTCTTTTCTTCAATATTAATAGATCCAAAAGTATGCTATATTTGCAGACAATGAGAGTACTTTAAAATTTCATCTCATTTTCCTTTTTCACTAATCTCGGCGCTATTTTGTGGGAGAACCGTACTAGGTACAGCATGTTCTGACCTCTGGGTGGCCAAGTGCACGACAGGAAGACCGCAAATTGTTCACAGATAAACTGGTTCAAAGAAAATGCGTTCACGATAATAGTTTCCCCCAACAACTGATTCACCATAAAAATAGTTGACCAGCAACTAGTTCAGAGACACTTGGATCTCACGAAAATGGTGTTTTAAAAAATGTAACAGTGTCAGTTAATAAATAGTGAATGGATCCCCAAATGCCTAATACGTATATATATATATCAGAAAAGTAGTACACATCATCAAATTCAAAATAAGGCAAGGCTTCTCAAACTGTCAGGACAGTTTGATGAAGATTGACTAGTTTCTTTACACGACCTGGAAACCAAAGTACATTTTTTTTACATTTTCGAAAGGTCAAAGGTCTAAAGGCACATTTAAGTGATGCGTGAGACGGTTAAGTTCACATATTATATAACAATTTTAAAACATAGTACAATAAGACCAGTTTTGTGTGTGAGCTATGAAACAAGTTATGTATGTGAGTTATGAGACAAATTTATATATGTGTGTGTGGTGGAAATCATCTGTCAAAATTGAGAAGAGACTAAATGTGGCTCAACAAAAAATGGCTGAGACGGATTTTGGGAGTCAGTTACACAGATCGGGTCTCAAACAAGGAAATCCTATGCCGAACTGGGAGTCGAACACTTAGTGAGGTTGTGACAGAGCGTCGCATGAGGTTTGCGGGACATGTTCTACGTCAAAATGAATTACGCACACCAAGAGTTGCGATAACATGGAAGCCAATACGAGGAAAGCGCAAAGAGGGACGTCCTCGTATCACTTGGCGACACACCTTCATGGAGGACCTCAGAACAGTGGACACCAGGTGGGAGGAGGCTTCAGACATTGCCAATGACAGATCTTTATGGAGACAGCTTGCCGCCCAATGCGCCGAACGGCGCGGGAGTACCTAAGTCTAAGTAAGTAAGTAAGTGTGTGAGTTATGACACAAGTTATTTGTAAAGTGTGTGTGTGATGAGACAAGCTATATATATATATATATATATATATATATATATATATATATATATATATATATATGTGTGTGTGTGTGTGATGAGATAAGTTATAAGTGTGTGTGTGTGATGAGATAAGTTATATATGTGTGTGTGTGATGAGACAAGTTATATGTGTGTGTGTGACGAGACAAGTTATATATGTGTGTGTGATGAGACAAGTTATATGTGTGTGTGTGATGAGACAAGTTATATATATGTGTGTGTGTGTGATGAGATAAGTTATGTATGTGTGTGATGAGATAAGTTATGTATGTGAGTTATGAGATAAGTTATATTGTGTGTGTGTGATGAGACAAGTTATGTGTGTGTGTGATGAGACAAGCTATATGTGTGTGTGTGTGATGAGAAAAGTTATGTGTGTGTGATGAGACAAGTTATGTATGTGAACTATGAAACTAGAAATGTATGTGGGCTATGAGATCAGTTAAATGTGTGATAGAAAACTTATGTCGCAGCACATGCAATAGACAATATACACATACAATGAAGTTTAGTAGCCGGACACCTGTACCCGATATGCGAAGATTTTGTTTTCACAAAATGGCAGTTTTTAGTTCATGGATGGAGGGGAGGGGGGGGGGGGCGACCAATGCTTATGAGAATTGAAAAATGCGCAGGGTAAATTTACTTCTACTCGCTAAAAAAATATTGTTATATCAACACAATTTCTAGATCTATCTAGCCTATTTTAAATCGAAAAATAAATTTTATAACCGTTAATAGGCCCACTAACATATACCTCACACACACACATTATTGACACTTTCTTTTCACTATTCGCTCCTTCCTGAATCTAAAAGCTAGAACCATTGAGGCCTGTATGTAAAGAGTTAAAGATTTATAAACTTCCCAAATGACAACGAGACAAAGAGAAACGTCTACTACATCTACATCTATGTCTTCATTCAGAATATAAATAATGCGTATATATATATATATTTATTTTTTTTTTAAAGATTTCTAAATCTTGTCCAGACTTGCTCAAAGTCCAAGACGACTCCGAGATAACCAGAAAGTAATAAAGTCGAAAGTTCTGTAATCTCCACAATCTCCTTTGAAGGGCAACCCGAATAATTGTGCCATGCGATGGAATGGAATGTACCTTACAATTCTAACACAGAGTCCATAGACAAAGAAAAAACAAACTTTAGCCTTTAGTCACTGTACAAACGTCTTGCTTCTTGTAATCATAATAACTCAATGTTAGCATCATGTAGTTGGTAGTTCAGTACCTACTGCTATCTGTACTAATAAGTTGTTTTTTTTTAGTGTTTTTTTTTTCAAATAACACAAGACATTGTGTTATTCTAAACAACCAGATAAAAATTTGTTGACATTTTTCGTATAATTTTTGTTTATTATTCATTATAGTAAGCAACATATCGATCTAGTACAAGGGAAAGGCGTGTCATAATCTGGTGGATTTTTTTTAACGAAATTCTATAGTCTTTACTTTTATAATCATTTGACCGAAGAAAAAAAGGTTCATGTCGTATCAGATCTCTATAACACAAGATAGCGCCACCTCTCGGCAATGCTTTGGCCATATGTCTAAATTCCACACATACCTTGCATATTAGCGCAAGTTACAGGTCACGGCTCGAATGTACATTCTAAAACACTAATTCAAGCCAATTCAAAATAATAGTAGGCCTACCATAAACCCAGGCTTAATTTTGAACTTAACAATTACAAGATGTATTGTTTAACATTTAAATATATAACGTAATTTTCTATGATCGTAGTCCACAAGGTAGATAAAGCTTAGGCCTACCCTTCTTGAAAACCTAGAAAATCCTACCATTTTATTACTTTTAAACACTCCAGAACCCATGATGTTTAGGCCCAACATGTTTGATTATGTCAATATCAAGAGAAATATTACAAAAGAAAAAGAAAGCACTAAATTATATAGGTTTCTTATTATACTAGCTTATAACTTTTCGAGAATACATTTTATCATTGTTTTGTAAAAGAAATAACATATAGATTATAGATGTAGATTAATCCAGATCTTTCAGTCAACAACTTAAGGGTTTTGGATTCGTTTAGTTTGTAATAGTTTTGATGTTTGGAAAAAAAACAAATAGATCTACACAGCGTAAACATAAACAAACCAAAACAAAAACAAGTAGATCTAGACCTCTATATAGAATATAGAGATCTAAATGTAGATCTAGATCATAAACGGAAAACGAAAGAAAACGATGCAGCAAAACAGCTGTAAACTATTTTTTTACTTACCGCTATTCCTAGCAGACGTTTCTATCATTGATGCCGCCCTGGATAGAACATCGAGAGGCGACTCCATTGGCTCTAACTCCATACCAGTGTCCGAAACAAATGAAGTCCACTCGCTTTCAGCCTGTTCCTTCATAATAGCCACATCGAATGTTTATAAAAACACGCGAACCATCGCTATGCTATCCAAACATGAATTTTATGACAACACCGGTATGTAGATATAGTTATTTCCAGTCTAGTTCACATAATCGTTTAATCGATTTAAAAAACGACGATTTTAATATCTTCACATTTAATGTAATCCAAGAATTTTTTTTAATGAAACACTCAAAAATGCTGAGTCTACCTTGAGCGAATCTAGAACATAGCCTGTGAGCTACAACAGTCAGGAATGACAGGAATTTTTCTAGGTCACATGACCGGCGTTTTGTCACGTGACCTGCTCAAGATGCCTTTCTAGGCCACATTTTTCATGAGCGCCTAGGTCAAGAATTTCAATTCATAAAAGAATCAACAAGGATTTCTGTATTATAGATATGCATCTGGTTTTAACGTATTTAATTTGATATTTGACTGAACTGGTTCTTTTATTTTTCTCTAAGTCATTTTGTTTATAATGTCTATATCAAAGGAATAAAAAAAATACTTTTTATAAAACATGACATGCCTTTATTAATTTTTTTAGTGTCATTTAAAGAATCTAAATTCTAGATTAATCTAGATATATCTACTAGTAATGCTGTGAAAAAAAAAAGGATACATTATAGAGAATCAACAAATTTAAATTAAATAAATGATATAGTCAACACTGTGTCTCTGCCATCAGCATGGAAATTAACTGTACACAATTTATCTTATATAAAGTACAGACGTTTCTTAAAAACATAAGATAATTATATATAGCATACATCCTAGACTCTCTACTAAGTCATTGGTTTTCCTGACTGACTCAGGAGATTCATTTCATGCTCTAATGACACTAAAGAAAAAGGATGCTGGTATTTTCTTATACATCTAGATCTAGTATTGTGCTTTTTTTTTCCTCCGAGCGCAAAATAGCTGCCTGGTCGTGTAGTTTGTGTTCTGGACTATCGTTTCAATGGTTTGAACCCTTTCCCCCCCCCCCCCCCTCCCGGCCCTGAGGGAGATTTAGGTTAGGATGTAATAATCTTCAATTCTGACGGAACACACGCAACTTGTAAAACAAACAAGTAGCTTAAAAATTGTAGGGCCTATACTTTGTGTCGACCTTAATAAGCGCTCAGCAGCTGCCATACATTCATTTGAAGTAAAATATAATATCTTTAATTGTTCAAATTGGGTCTGTCAAGTACTTACTAAAAGCCGCCCCCCCCCCCCCCCCCCCCCAAAAAGTTGAAAGTGCCAAAAGAGTTTTTTTGTTGCCTTATGCTTATTCTCTACCTCTATCAGGGACCTGCACCCATTAACCGTCACCGCTAGTTGCTTATAATTTGTGGGGCTATTCAGGCATAAGCGTTACTTTTAGGCTACTCGGCAGCCCAGTTGGGATACTGGAAAGCAGTGTTCGAACTAACTGACAGATGGCCAACACTTTGGGATTGTAGGACTACTAAGTGTGGGGCTTGAAACTGGAGGTGACCCGCGATTGTTTTCTTTTATCCACAAAATGAGTTCAGCCTGGCTTCAGTAAAAAGATCAAGAAGTGAATATTGATTATAGAGCATTCCTTTTTTTTTTTTAACAGGCTATGTTCCTTTGGAAAAAAAAGAAGGAGGGGGTCAGCAGAAGCGTTAAAGGCAAAAGAGGATAAGTCGCTTACAAACTTCACCGAGACCTTGACACAAAAATGTGGTGAGTGGTGTTATTGTGACTAAAAGTGTAACTCCAGGCACTGAAGGGGAAAACTGTGCCGAGCTGTGGCTATTGACAGGCAACACCGTGCGTCACTCTGCCTGTCTGCGTCTGTCTTAGCCTTATCGGTAGTGCACATGAGAGTTACCAATGACAATAATCTAACCTTTTTCCAAGCAAATTGTTTGTTAAAATCTGCCAGCGATCAGCCACACCCAATGTTTGAGGTCTTGTTTGTTTCTATCTGAATGCAGCCAGTGCACGAGGTCCTGTTTGTTTCTGTCTGAATGCAGCCAGTGCACGAGGTCCTGTTTGTTTCTGTCTGAATGCAGCCAGTGCACGAGGTCCTGTTTGTTTCTGTCTGAATGCAGCCAGTGCACGAGGTCCTGTTTGTTTCTGTCTGAATGCAGCCAGTGCACGAGGTCCTGTTTGTTTCTGTCTGAATGCAGCCAGTGCACGAGGTCCTGTTTGTTTCTGTCTGAATGCAGCCAGTGCACGAGGTCCTGATTGTTTCTGTCTGAATGCAGCCAGTGCACGAGGTCCTGTTTGTTTCTGTCTGAATGCAGCCAGTGCACGAGGTCCTGTTTGTTTCTGTCTGAATGCAGCCAGTGCACGAGGTCCTGTTTGTTTCTGTCTGAATGCAGCCAGTGCACGAGGTCCTGATTGTTTCTGTCTGAATGCAGCCAGTGCACGAGGTCCTGTTTGTTTCTGTCTGAATGCAGCCAGTGCACGAGGTCCTGTTTGTTTCTGTCTGAATGCAGCCAGTGCACGAGGTCCTGTTTGTTTCTGTCTGAATGCAGCCAGTGCACGAGGTCCTGTTTGTTTCTGTCTGAATGCAGCCAGTGCACGAGGTCCTGTTTGTTTCTGTCTGAATACAGCCAGTGCACGAGGTCCTGTTTGTTTCTGTCTGAATACAGCCAGTGCACGAGGTCCTGTTTGTTTCTGTCTGAATACAGCCAGTGCACGAGGTCCTGTTTGTTTCTGTCTGAATACAGTCAGCATAAACATTGCATGATTTTTTTTTAGTGTAGACAAAGAGATTGATGATAACATTTGAGTCCTTGTGAACGTGTACCAGTTACGGATGTGATTGAATGATTATCCAATTGATGGACTTGGAAGTGGCTTTGGAAAAGAGCCCATCTCTATTTTTGGAATCAGAAGACAAAGGGTCTTTGCACCTAAACTTTGCAAGCTATAAAATATGGTGGCTTTGGATTTTCAATAGTTTTCTAGTTTTTGAGAATTAAACATCACAGTCGGACTACACAACACTAACAGCGACTTTTCCTCTTAATGCAGCCGTTTAGAATGAGTAGATTTCTCCATTGGTATTTGGGAATAACGCTATTCGATTGTAGCCTTTATGTAAGTTTAAGAGGTTAGGGTACAAAGTCAATCTGATCCTCCAAATCATTACAGCATTTAGCAAATGACACAGTGTTTATGTATAGTCCTTAATAACAAATCATTTCGTCTTTTGTCTATAAATGCCCCCCACCTCCTTTAATTTACTATGTAACATTACTTCCCTTGTGCATAAGACGGCCTAGCTAGAAATCAGGGCCTCAATTTCGCTGACATCCAACTGCTTAATTTAGCAAATATCGTGTGCCCCCCCCCCCCCCCTTTAAAAAAATAATAAAATAGGCCTATGTCCAGTCGTACTAATGATCCAAAAGCCTCAATTAAAATTGACTTTTGCAACGTTGTTTGTGAGTGTGTATGGGAAGTATTGACTTGACCGGGGTAACAGCTTGAGAGAGACGGAAAAAAGGGCTGGATACACGCACACACACACACACTAATGTTGGCTTATGCTTCTTTCAATCCAACCGTATTTTCAATGCAAACCTTAAGGCGGGCGAAAGAATGCGAAACACGCATGACGTCATTGAGTATGTTTTGCCACATTGGCCATAGCCTAAAGGCAAGTCTTATGAAAAATAGCAGAATCTGTTTATTTTGGCATTTAAAATAGCAGCTTTTTATGTCTCTCTTTTTAAATTAAGTGTGCTAAATAAAACATTTTTTTTTATTTTAATTCTGGAGATTGGAATTATATAGATCTAGTCTACATTTTAGTTTTGGGCGGGGGAAGTAAAAACATAAACCTAGATATAGCTGAAAATACCCAGTGATGGAACATGGAAGCACTGACATTGCATTCAGAGCGTGGTGGTTAAGGTGAAGAAAACAAATCTTTTTTTTAGATTTACTTTTTTTTTTGTCGTGGCACAAATCATTCGTACACAATTTTAAACAATAACACAAGTTATTCTCTTTAGTCACTCAGAGTACAATTAGCCTAGGACTGTGGCAAGGGATGGGTGTTTGGGGTTCAACTCCCCCCCCCCCCAACCCCTTTTAATGAATTTTTTGAAAAATGGAATTTTATGACTGATTTTTTGCTTTAATTTTAATTATTGTAGGGGAGATTTTTAATGTTAAACCATCATTTGCCCCAGAGCAGCCAAAGTGGGTTTTGAGTTTAAAAATAACCTTTCAGGGGGTTTTGAGGTTAAAACCCCCCTCTTCTTTAAAACAAAAAAAAAATAATGCTAACGACAGTCACCAAATTCCATGAGCGCAGCCAAGGGTTTAGTTAAAAAACCCTTACAGAGAGTTTTGAGGTTAAAAACCCCTCTTCAATACTAAACTAAAGAAAACTACAGTCACAAAATTCTATGAGCATAGTTAAGGGGATTTTGAGTTTGTTTTTATATAAAAAATCCCCAGATACTTTTGAGTTACCCCCCCCCCCTCCCAACAGATGGTTTTGACAATTAAACTTCTTTTTTCGATATATAATCTAAAGCAAACTACAGTCACCAAATTCCATGAGCGTAGCCTGTTTTTGTCCAGTTCGGAGGCGAAAAAATATATGTTGGCCTTTCGGGAGGACTAGCAATAGCTTCAATTTTCTCTAAGTTTAAACAAGAACTGTTTTATTTTCTCTCTCTTATTTTCTTCAATTCTTCCGGATATAATGAAATTTTCTATTGTTTACATGTGTGGCCACTTAGTCAGCTTTTTCATCTCCTTCTATTCAAATGTGTACTGGGATCCAATGGAGTTTTTATGGTATTTTTTAGGTTTATTGGAGCTGTCATTAACTGTTTTATATAGTAAGCATCGCAGTTTTCCAGGCTTCGAAAGATTGTTTTGGTATCGGTCAGGAAGACGATTCGGTGGTTTGGCGTGGGCGCAGCAAGTTCTAATTTTCCTCTTTCTGCTCTTTGGCTGACCGAGATATCGCCAGTTGCAATGTATTTTTATAGTCTTTCTCTATTAGGCTATTCATTGAGCATAACTTCGTTTCCCATTTGTGTTGGATACTTGGGATGCCAAAAAAAAAGTTTCTTGCCCAGGTCTTCTGAGGTCTTCACTGCATTAGCGTCTTATATACTGCATGTGTCTTTTTGAAGTCTACTAAGTTCAGCTAAAGTTCTTTTTAAAGGACATTTGTTAAAGCAAGCGAAAAGTTCTTCTTCTATCGCATGTAGGAGGCATATTTATAAAAGAAATAATAATAATAATATTTAAAAAAATCACTCGTTCGAAACTACATTCTTGAAGTCTTTCCCATTACAAACCAAAATTTCGAAAACTTTGGCCTATAATAGCAATGTAATATTAGCTAAATAATTGGCTACATGCATTTTTGGCGCCTGGTGGCAAAGTGAAGTATTGGCGTCGCCAGGTTGTAACACACACACACACACACACACACAAACACACACATGAACCATTGGGCGTTATAAAGACCTGTGCCATTTTAATTGTGTAGACTTTGTAATAGATTTAGCATGAACTAAGACTATAGATAGCCTATACATTCGATAGAGATTCAACGCCAGATGAGTCAATATAAGTAGTTTTCAAACTGTTTAAGGACATGAACCTGTATGAAACTAATAAAGATAGCTGGGCCTAAACCAAAAAGTAAAGTTTCAGACCCTGCGGTCATCTGTTTCTGAGGCCCTCGGTTAACGAGGGTGTCATGTGGCCAGAACAACGATCAACCGCCTTTATTTATTCCCAAACTAATGCCAGGTACCCATTAGATATGAGTGAACTCAGAGGTGCCCAATGTTTCTGCAATTAAAAATCCCAGTCTTCACCAGGATACGAACCCGGGACCCCAGTTCGGGGTTTAAGCGCTTTACCGCTCAGCCAGCGCGCCTTATAAAGCAGTCACTGGGTGAAAGCATCTGTTTAGGCCTACTACACACCACAGCTAGTGATTACTTTGATCTCTTTACGGTGCGATTAGGCTTCATGTTTATTTCTAATAAACCACTAGCAGTACACACCGGCTAGGCTTTAGGCCTATATTGATACCTATAGCCGTCCCAGCCCCTTCTTTTTTTTAAATTGTAATAAACGGACCATATCAACCTTGCCTACCTTTTTTTCAGCGCGTAAATGAGTGGAGATCTGTTACAATGACATTTTACGTCTTGCTGTCTATTTTCTTGTCTGTCTCTTCGCTCTCTGGAATCCCAATTTTGTGTTCTTTTAACCTTAGCATCTTAATTTGTCCAACATAGACTTTTGACTTGATTTTGAAACACCTACTCCATTATTCGGACACACTCGTATGACTTTTCTTCGACTTCAATTCAGCCTATATTATTTTGTTCTCTAAATGAAAAGAAATATCAATTTGGTTTTATAAACTGTAATAGTTTATCTCACTCCTTTTGAATGTTGCGAAATGACATGAGATCTAGATTTATCATTTTAATGCTATTTTTTGACAATGTTAGACAGTTGCCTAACATTGCATGCTCTCTTTCTCTCTCTCGAAAAGACTCTAGATCTATCTTATTAATTTTTTTTTATTTGGACCGTATCTTAATGGAAGTGGAAATGATGTGAAGCATATATTAAAAATAGGTAGACTTAGGGGAAAAAATACGACATTTGTGAGAAATTTCTATTTATACTTTATACATAAACTGCAGCCTTTTGGGAAATACCGAAAATAGAATACAAAGGTTGATAGTTTTTCGCGAATAGCGATAGTCAGGTTGCGAACCTGTCAAATCCGTCCTTGGTGAGCACCTAGGAGGTAAAAGGAACCTGTGTAAGAAATTTGATGAGGATACGTAGGTCTACAACAGTTTAAGAGATCTCGTGATCAATGAGTCAATCAGCGGTATTTTACAAATATAGGCCTATAAGGTATGGCATTTGTTTTTATTCTTGACTCTTTACAGTACGCCTACGTATTTTATTTCTCGTAATTTCTTACAAGTTATTACAAATTTCTGCCAGCTTTGAAACAAATGACATTCATATTTCTATCAGGAACAGTTATTTTAAGCAATCATTAGTATTCGCTTAACAACAAGGTATATGAGGTAGAGTTGGCCTCCTTCACTAGTAGAACGACTATAGTTGAACTCGTAGAAAACGAGATGAATGCCTGGGCATTTATTGATGGTCCGAGCAATGTTATATGTTACACACACAGCAGTTCCCGCACAACTGACGTGTCCAAATGAGCTGCAAATATCCGATACAGTTTGGGATCATTAGCGTCGCAGGCTCTGCCAAGTTGTAGCATTGTGTTCCACAAGCTGCCTAAGGGTCGCCAGCTCCTGATTTTTCCTCATGGTTGTCTCCCGTAGCCTTTCCCATGTTTGGGTGTAGCCACAAGACAGCAGAGGTTTGGATTCAGAGTTTTCTTTCTTCTAGATGGGTGGCCAGCCACCGCTATTGAGCCACTCTTGCCTGAAATAAGGTAGGCCCAACATTTAATGATGTATTTCAATGTGTCATGACCCATGTACAAGTTATTGTGTAATGACCTTGATATTTTCAACACAAAGATTTTAAAAAGTTCAACTTGAAAATGTGCATTTAATTGACCAATTGATCACTTTTAAATTGTGTGTTTAATTGACCAATTGATTACTTTTAAATTGTGTTTAGTTGACCAATGGATCATTTTTAGCATCAATGAAAAAAAAAGTTCAACTTGAAAATGTGTGTTTAATTGACCAATTGATCACTTTTAGCATCAATGAAAAAAAGAAAAAAAAAGCATAATAGAAAATAAACATGATTCAAAATTATTCTGTATTACTAAACATTCCAAAATTAAACACAAACTATAGATCAAGATACATCAGCAGATTCTATACAATGATCCAGTGGTTCAAAAGAAAAAAAAAATGCAGAATAAAACAACAGACTACACTAGGTGAATAGATTCAAGAATCACAAGGTTATAGATCTGTGTTGTGACATAGTCAAGGATTATTGCATAATCTTCTTAATGCACCTTCAATTGAAACAACAAATGCAATGTATTCAATGAAATGTCCTACTAAACTTCCTCTCCTAAGCCTCAAGTACACCAGAACTAGGCTGGTACTAGATTAAAAACATATCATCTAGCACTGGAAACAGTTGTAATAAGACAATCTACATATGAAATACTTTTATCACAAAAACATTTCAGGTCCAAATAACTCCACTGACAGAGTTGTCTTTTTTTAATAATACATTCATATCACAGGGAAGACATTTTTGTTTTCAAATAGTTCTAAACTAACATTTTATCAGTGATACAGAAATTAAGGGTTTTTAAAGTTTCTACTAAGGATGTGTCCAAACACTAGGTCCTAGGCAGATGCTTCAAAGGTCCAGGGTCATTTTATTCAGGATTCCAAACATTCCTAAATACATCCAGCTCTACTCTATACATGATCAATTCAGAAAGCCACTAAACCTTGAACATTTTGCAATAGAAACTATTTCCTATGTCCTCTATTTCAAAACATGTTTCTCATTATCTCAACAAGTTTATAAGTCAAGACTGACTCATTTAAGAAGAAAAAAACAAATATTTCTTTTAGAAAAATGTTTGAATGAAAGAATCAAGACAATACATTGGATGTTGCCTTGTTACTTTGGTTAAAGTAAATAAAAATAATGCTCCAAATTCAAAACAAACCAAACAAAAAAATTCTTTGAGAAAACAATCTCGAACAAATCTGCATAAATTATAAATAATAATTGAGATTTTTTTTTGACAGCCTCACTCTTAAAGTTTCAATCTCTCAAGAATTCTTGCCTAATAGCGATTTTTTTATTTGATTTCAAAGTACAAAAAAAAATCTTTATTTTCAGAAAATGTGCAAAAAATATTTTTTTTTTGTGCAAATGACAAAAACTGTCAATCTAAAAACTTAAGATATTTTACACAGTGAGGGCAACTAGTTATGATCTCATATTGCTACCAATCTGCAATGCCTTACTTCAAAACACCAGTTTTTTTTATTAATTTTTAGTGATAAATTCATTAAAGATGTTTTTTATCCACTATAAACATCTCTTTAAGCTTAATTAATCTTACAATTAAAATGATTTCAATTGATGTAGAGCTAGATTAAGGTACAAGCTACCAAAATAATGTATTTATGTTATTTACAATTAAGAAATTTTTCAAAATATTCTTTAATTGGTCTCAAGTATTCTTGAAAAAAAATAAGTACTCTAGATTAGATTATAGATCTAGTAAACTTCTAATGATTAGTACTAGTAGTTTATATTTCTAACATGGGGGCCCATATAAATTTCCTACATGCATGTCATACTGACTGGATGTGTGGTATGTGCCTCAGACTTTCCTCATGATAGTCCTGAGTTTGAACCCTATGCTTTGCAGAAAGTTTGAACTAGGCTGTGATCCTATTCTGTAGAAACAGCTGAAAGTCATTTTAAAAAATGTTGTTTTTTTTTATTTTGAAAATTAAGTAACATTGTTTTAAAAACTTAACTTAAATTACTTAACTTGAATTTTGTTATCATAAGATTAAAGAAATACCCTTTTAGACAACAACCTTAAGGGCTGACTGACTTGGACAATCTTAATATTGCAATAATAAAGTTTTCAGAAATGTCCATGTGACATACATATATGCATGCCAATCATTTTTACATTATGTTTGAATGGATTCATGAAGGTTACACTTCAATATTACTTTTAAAGTTTTACATGCTTTTTTTTTTAATAACCTTTCTAAAAATATATACTACATAAAATTTTTGTGTAATTTTCCTTTAAAAAAAAAATTACACCACTAATTTTGAACAAGATCATACCAAACAAATTACTTTTTCCATGTAATTCTTACATCATAGAAGCTAAACAAAAGAAAGAAAGTAAGTATATGTCAGAGTACCATACAGTTGGAATTGTTAACTTTCCCAAAATAATAAAAATATATAATTATTGATCTTAAATATATCTGGGGAAATAATTTTCCTTCATAAAAAAAATTATGACTAAAACCAAGCAAGAATAAGTTAAAGTAAAATTTTAGCAATTCTATATAAAAAATCAACTAATTCACTGAAATATAATATATATCTGAATGAATGAAAATCTTCAGCATTTAATGCATGGAAACAAAATTATTTCAATCAGACAAATTACATGATATAGTGAATTAGTCTCCCACAGCTAAAGATACATGATTCATAAAGATTCATACATAATTGTTCACAACATAATACATAATTTCTTTCACCTGTTGGAAGTGGATAGAAATGAAACCTGTGTCTTAGAAATGAGTTCATCATGCCACTGTACAAAGCAGTAGTAGAACAATAACACTACTAACTCCACAATGTCAAAACAGAGAAGGCGAGCTAGTGCAATCCCTTTTAAAGTGATTTTTAAGATTGCTGTTAGGTTCAAATTTATTTGGTACATATAGTCCCTCCCTCATTTTAGTCCAAACATTTTTTTTCCTTCCTTAAAACTCAAGACTTGCCTCATGGACTGAACAAAAAAAAAAAGGTGTAGATATATTTGAGATAAGAATACACTTGACTATTCTTTGGACATCTTACAAAAATATTCAAGTGGATCTAGTTTTAGACAAAATTACATTAGAATGTTAACCATTTCTCAATAAGAAAAAATTATATTCCATAAAAACTGGGAAATGTATTGTTTCAAAACTTTTCAAAAGGCATTCACTAGTTTTCTGTTTAAGGAGAAACTTCACAGAGCAACCCATTTTTTTTTTCACCATCTAATTGATCATAAATGAATTAAATAATATAAGAAATCTCAAATTAAAAAAATTGAAATAAAAAAATATTCATAATCTGTCTAGAGATTTATATTGATCAAAAAATTTTTTATGGCAGCATCTACTTTTGTACATAACTAAAGCTCTCTTTAACAATACATTTATTAAAACAACACAATAGTATTTTTTAAACAGAAAACAATTTACTATTTTTGTTACTTAGCTACAAACAGAGCATATTAATAGTTGGAAATTAACTTTGCATTACCCAACCTCCCCCCCACCCCCAAAATTTTTTTATTTCAACCCAAAGTAATTAGTTAGTTTAATTAAATAATATAATACAGTGGAATCTGGTTAATGGAACCAACTGCTTTTTCAGACTGAATCCTAGAGTAATAAAGCAAATTCTATTATGTATGTGTAAAGTTATTCACTTATTTGAACCGACATTAAAATAAAAGAGGCAAAAGAAGGAGAATGAAAAAAGAAGCCACAAGTCAGCACTTAGAGTGTATACAAAGTAGTTCAGCAAGATAGTTCCTGGACTTCCTGAGAGGACAAATGATTTGATGTGGTCAATCAACATCGGCAGAAAAATACCTACCAATACATTGTGTTGTAGAGTGTGTCAAAAAGAAAACATGTATGCAAATTTATTTGTCAATGAACAAAGTAAGTAAGCAACAGTAGTTCTTGTTTGCACATTTGCAGTATGTTCATATTGTGCAATAAAAGTTTAATAAACATTTAATGTACTAAAATGATAAAACTCCTGTATGAGGCATGTTCATGCTGGTTATTAGGACCAAAATGATGGCATCTCAATATGGTCACAGCTAAGCCTCATTCTACTATATTTGGTACACAAATGGGAAGAAACAAAAAGCCAAAGTTATTATTCAAATTAAATTATTAATCATTTGATACAATTAGAATAAATGCGATTGCACAACTATCACCATATCCCTAATTAGGGTTTTGATTATGACTAATTTATTAGTAGTTCATACGGGGAAGAAAAAATGCTGAAAATGAA
Source organism: Biomphalaria pfeifferi (assembly GCA_030265305.1). Classification (NCBI taxonomy): domain Eukaryota; kingdom Metazoa; phylum Mollusca; class Gastropoda; family Planorbidae; genus Biomphalaria; species Biomphalaria pfeifferi. The sequence goes on from JASAOG010000025.1 coordinate 3,576,577, forward strand.
GTTTAGAATGTTCATAAAAAAGAGAGATATAGAAGAAAGTTATGGAACTGAAATTACTCAATTAGTGCAAAAAAAAAAAAGGGTTCAAGAGTAACATTTTATAAGTGTAATAAATAGCAGAGTTGAGATTATGTTTGATTCATTGGCCATGTACAAATGAAAACTTTAGATCCTAATTATGCATGACTGACAAGCGGTTCAATATTTTCAACCAGTAGTACACATGCAGTTAAGCCAGTTTTCAAAAGATACAATTAGCACAGCTTGGAAATAGAACATTATAAAAACTCCAAATAACCATGACTGCTCCAACCATTTGTTACTTCTACAAAAATAGAGATATTCTAAAATGAAATTCAAAAGCAATTTTGGCCAGGTGTAAAAGATGTCAGTATTTGAAGATTTTCAATACATTTTTAAAAATATACTTGGAAACCAAAGCTTTTGCTTGCAGTTACAAACCAGTTTTTCACATTTCTATTATGAATTATAATTCTTGTTGCATCGCTGGAAAAATTTATTAAAAAAAAACAACTCAAAAGTATTAAACAGAGCAGAGAAGACGGGTGTTGGAAGCATGAACAAAGACAACCATTTTTGTTTGAGTCCAAATATACTAAACAAAAAGAAAAACAAAAAAAACACTTTATAAGCTCAAATCAAAATGGATTTTTAAAAAATTGAAAAACACACACAGGGTTAAAGGAATATAATAGGAGAGCAAACAATGTTTGACTTCTTTAGTCACTTGAATGCATATATATATATATGGAGTTAATTTGTGTTCAATCTTGTAAAAAAAATCATTTGAGAAATAACCAAAAAAACAACAAAATTAAATACTCAAAGTATAAAATTTAAATTAACACAGCTCTAAAACCTTGCTTAAAGTTAGCTCTTGTGACTAACATATTTGTTGCAACTGGTAGAAGTTGAGGCACCACTACAACCAGCACCATCTCCAGCAAAAGATGAGGAGGATGAAGATGTGGAAGGGTGATTTGAAAAGGAAGAAGTTGATGGAGTGTTCATTTTTTTCTTCAGGGAGTCCAGGTACTCCTGCTGTGATTGTGCAATCACCTGAGCTAAGATGTCTTCTTCACTCCAGTCAGAAAGACCTGAAAATATTTAATAACATGTATTGTTCATATTAGATATTTTAAAAAATACAATGTTGCAAGTACAGGGCTACATAAAACATAACACTTTATACTGATAAGGAGTACCATAAAGTGTGGGAGGTAGGTGGTCCATTATACAGACAGAATTATTATCATCTCCATTAGCACTGGCTCCACTCACTGAGCTGTGGGGTGGACTGTGGCGTGGAGATTTGGATGAACCTATGGATGAAAGCAAAATATAAACTATATTTTCCAAACAATAATTTGTTGGAACAGTATACAGAACATTTTTAGCATGCAATATACAATACGAACACCTGTATTTCATAACAATAAAGAATGTGTGCAAAAATTAAAATATAATGGTGCATCAAAAGGTTTGCAATAAAAAATTTCACTATAAGGATTGCATTAACAGATAAATTATTGCCAATTTAAATGTTAGCCATTTATAATTATCAAATCAATAAGCATTAATAAACAATTACCACTAGACTAACATGTCAAGATTTTTTTGGTTCTTGAGCTTAAACTGATCTAATAACAATCAAGAATTAGTCAAGAGAAAGATCGAGTACCAGGCAATGAAATAAATTGGTCATCAGACTGCATTTGTTGTTGTGGACTACTGTTGCCACTCCTTAGTTGTCGTGGAGACCTCATGGGAGCTGAATCTAGTAAGTTGTGAGAGACATCACTAGTAGAGCTACAAGTTGCACTGGCAGTTCGAGCCTGACATTTAGACAAATTTTAATTTTAGAACAAGAACAACATTAAAAAAATACTTTTAAAAAAAGATTATAATATAATTAGTTTGGATCAATCATGTAATCAGATTTGTAATAAATCTAGACTAACAATAATAAATCTATGCAATTTTGAAATATTTAATCAATTGTTTTTGTTTAGTGCAATTTCATGCTTTTAGCTTTCTCAATGCCTATCTTTTGTCTGGACCAGTTTGGAACGGGGGAGGGGGAAAAGAAGAGGGTATAATGTTGTCGTGATAGCTTTAAAAAAAAAAAAGTACCACCAGATATGTCAAGTAAAATTTCTTTCCCCTGTTCAATACCAAACAAAATAATTAATTACCAAGAATAAATGAATTAGTTAATTTTTAAAATTGATTCTTGTGTTGTCAGGTACAAGAAATAAATGGGCAAAATCTCAACTTGATCCAAGATTGGGTGTGGCGAAAAAACATGTACAAACCTTTTACCAGACAGACAAGCTTATAAAAGAAAATTCTGCTGTAAATGTTCATAAATAGAACATTTGATTTACACAAATATTTCAACCCAAGCAGTCAAATTATATTGGCACCATAAATAAGAAAATAACAAAATATACTTTTTTTTAAAATTGGATATCACAGATAACAGGAGTTTTACTTACAGAAGCACCTTTTGATCTGCGAGTGGATTTCTCTTGTTCTCTGAGCCACTGCAAATATGACTCTCTGGCCACTTGCTCATCTATTGATTCTTGTGTCACTTCCCAATCTGTTTCTCTCAGTTTATCTTCCAACATGGTCTGCAGGATTACATATTAAACATAACTTACAGTTGTTGTTTTTATATTTCTTAAAAACAAACGTTGATAGTTAACTTAATCAGAAAAAAAATGTATTGACAGTTATTACCTGCTCTATATGAAATGTTTCTGAACTTTTGATAGCATCATGCATGAGATTTCTTTCCGCCAGCTAAATCAAAAATTAAAAATATTTTTTTCTATAAATATATATTTTTGATTTCTTTTAAGAAAATGTATAAATAAGTTATTATTGAAAATGTAATAACTAGTTGAAAAGCATCTGTAATTATATTAATGTATTCAAATATCAACCAACAGTGAAAAAAAAGGCATCGCTCATATTAATTTTTTTGTAATCTGAAAAATAAAGTCATTTATAAATAGCATTATGAATTGTTTTATTATTATGAGCCAAAGTACTGCATTCATAATAAGCCTTAATTTTAAAAAATCATTCTAAACCATTTCATGACTAAAAGTAGATGTGATTTTACCAATAAAGTCTTTTCCCTCCCTGACTATTTTTTAATGTACGACAGAGCTTTTATCATTGATATGTTAAATAATTAAACAATAAAAATCTTAAAAACTAACCCCAGGTTGGAGACCTGGTAATCCTAACCCTACACCAATGGAAGCTGCATAGGGATCCACTATTGAGTTGTAGTGAACATTTCCATGGTAACTGAGCCGTATAGGAGGATTGTCTGTTTTGTAGGCAGTATCAAATGTATTCATAGGGTCTGAATAATTTGAAAAACAAGAATTGTAATTTTTTAAAAACTAAGTATGTTATTCAAAGAATTGTGATTAGTAAATTATTGATAGAAAATGTGTATGATTTTTTTTTACTACTATACCTAAACTATATTGGTATACTTCCACTGGTCGATTAAACAACTCAGTTATTGCTTGAATTTCAAGGTGATTGCCATGACATGAATCCATTCTTTTTCTATTGATATATGTTGTGAAATCTTCAGTAACATATTGAGAATAGAAATCTGCATTCTTTGACTGGAGACAAAGTTATAGAAATTTTAATTAGCATTTTAACAGATAAAGACATGGATAGCTAATTGACTACTTGCTAATACATATAAATATTACCATATAATCAAGACAATGTTTTCTAACAGTGCCATGCATCTCTTGGTCCCCATAAACCTGATCAGCTGTGAAATAACAAGATTACCAAAGTATTAGAGTAGACATACGTTTCAGTGGATTCTATTGTAGAATGTATTTTTACAAAGATTTTTTAACTACTGAAATATTATAAATATTCAATTTGTAGGTGAAAGTTGTTTCTCTTGAACAAGATTGCGATTTTAAAGTAATCTTTCAAAAATGCAAGGTCAATAGTCTTGATCTACTTCTTCTTATAGTCAGCTGAGATGTAGACTCTTTTAATGTCTATGCAATGAAAAAATAGCCTATTCCTTAACTGCTTAGCACCATCCAAAATTGTTTCCTGAACTTGGTTTAAGCTAGAAAAAACATTTTATATATTCTATACATATAATTTTCTTCATGGCTCAACAGTCTGGACACCAAAAAGTAAAAGAAAGAGCACTCTTTTATTTTTGCAAGTCGGACTAGAGTTCCTTCACGTAACTTTAGCTGCGAAAAAAAAAAAAGGGGGGGGGGGGGGGGGGAACGATTTTGCGAGCCAAGTTTGGGTAGAGATACAAATAATAAGTTTGTATCAGAAAATAAATTAGTATTTGCATTTTATTCATTCTTTACTACGTACAGAAATACTTTACAGGCCTTACGAATAGCGAAGTCATACAGTATATCATAAAAATTCTATTTCCTACATAGATCACACTTAATAGCAAGAATTACCAAATGTTTCAATTTATCTACGAGAATTGTTGATCTCAAGTAATTCTTCATTAGTTTGAGGCGCAAGAAGCTTCTTTCACCAGATTCCACAATTATGGGTATTGCATAATGCAGGATTTTTTTTATTGTGCATAGGATTGGCGTTTTCCATATTGAATGACACCCCAAAATGACAATTTTTGTCTATATATTTCAGGAGATTTGTATGAGTTTTCAAAAGATTTGAATAATTTCCGGAGATTTCCAGGACTTTTTCGTAGATTTTGCAATTTCAGGAGATTTCCATAAGCTCCTGGTAAATCAGGAGGCTGCGATAAATCTGTTATAAGTTATAAAATTTTTTAACTTAATAATTTACACATAGAATTAGTCCTATGAAAGTGCAGGGCCCACTGCAGTCGCATAGGTTGTAGTGGCCTAAGGCCGGCCCTGCAAAATAGTGGCGTATGCTACGCCGTGGGTCGACTAGTATACTATAAAGCAGAAAGTAAAGCACATGTATGTATGTATGTCCCGAATAGAAATCATTTGACCAATCTTGATAAAATTTGGCATAAATGTTCCTTAGATCATGGCAGAGACTGAAGTGTATGCTTAATGTCCTTCTCACAACCAGAAAGCCCTAAAAAAACAACTTAATTTATCTTTATTAAAGAACAAAACTTTTAACAAATTGAGTAAGCCCATTTTCACAGTATTTTATATTACATTATCAATATGTCAGCTAAAGTTTTAAACCCATTTTCACACTTTACTTTCATTTTCACGGCAAAATACTAAAATAATGTTAAGAGAATATTCAAGATGTTTGACATAGATCTAATCCAATCCACTAGATAAGTAATACTCAAAATAAGACCTGCAGGCCATGGGTCATATCCGGCCAGTATACAGACATACACAAACATATATATGTGTATATATGAATATTAAATGAAATAGATGTTTATTTCAAGACTAATCCTTACCACTGAATGACTTTTGAACTAAAATGTAATTTTTTTTTATAATTTAGTTAATTAATACATGAGAATATATTAAATGAAGTTGACCTACCTACTGCTCTGAACAAACATGCCCCATCCTCTCCCATTTTCTTGATTATAAATCCTTTTTTTTCTTTTAAAGCTTTTTCAAACCACTGCTCAAGCTGTCAAATAGAAAACATTATGAAAGAAAGTGATACAGAAATGATTATTCCAACTCAAAGTTTCCAGTTGAATACTGGATTGACAAAAACAGCAGCTACTTTTTTATCTTGTTCATCTGAATTAAATGACATTTTTATTAAAATTGTTCCTTTTTCTCTAACATTTCTTTGCCTATTTGTATAATTAATTATCTCTATATTTTAATTATCCTTTTGAAGAAAAATTCTGCTGAATTCTTAGTACAGGTAAAGTTTCCTTGAGTCTACTCCTCTATAATAATAAAAAGATGACCAGATTAATGTAAAAAAAAATAATAGGTCACCTTCATTTCTCAATAAAGAAATTATATGCATACATTCTTACTCAAATGTGAACGATATCAGACAACAGATTCTTTCTTTCTTTTATAATTAGATGACTATTTTTGACATCTTTTAATCAATAGGACCAGCTGTTTAAAAAACAAAATTAATGTGTCCCGAGTTGATACTACAAACCAACTTTGACTGAATACAGAAAGGAACAATGTGATATTAACATAATTTATCCTAACATTATTTATCAACGGTAATAAGATGTAAATGGTTTCTTTTTTACAAAGCCTATATAAACTCACTCTGTCTGGTAAAAAGTTTTTACATGTTATTTCTCCCACACCCACTCTCGGATCAAGTTGAGTAATGAGTAATGGTTTAATAAAGCTTAAAATGTATTAAAAATCTATTCTGTACTAAAAAATTTTTGCTAGCAAGATGCTTTCTTATGACCAAAGCTATAGAAGTCACATTCATCAAAACAATGGAGGAAATTGACACCCTGGTAGAAGAAAAAAGTAAAATATCCTTAAAACAACAAAATGAAAATAGAACCCTGGACAGCTTCTAAGAGAGACAAGCCAATTGAAATATCTACAAGTAGGACAATTATCTGAACTCACTTAATTAAAAAAAACTCTAAACCTATAAATACCAGTTTGAAAATATAACCCTTGAATGAGAAAAACAGTACAAGAATGATTTTTCACAGTTGAACTCAAAAACTCTCTTTTTGCTTTCAAAGCCTTATTGAAAACGTAACAAAGAAATCTACCTAAAATCTATGACAAATTTTTAAGGAAGTAAATAATATAATTTTTTTTATTCATTACCTCCAGCAACCAATGTGTCATTGATCACAGACAAAACTTTTAAGAGGAGCTGGCATTCTCAAAGAATAGCCCAACGGAGAATAGCTTGAAAATTTCAATGGGCAATCTCACAGACAGCTTAAGCACCAAAGGGTTTAGCATTAAAAATAGCCGAGTACCACCTTATAAACTACTTGACCCATTTAATGTAAAAAATAAAAACATCAGATAGTCTACCAGACCAATGCCAAAAAAGGTCAGACTTGAACCTTAAAAAAAAAACTCTCCAATACCAATCAACTCAAGCCAGCACTTATAAACTTTTAATCAATCACAGCAGAAGCAGTCTGTCTGTAATTACCACTCTTTCCAAAGAAGGTGCATGAATTACAGAAAGTGACATTTATTAAAAGATGGGACAATTCTGACCAGAAAATGTTAATGGTGATCATGTCCTTCAAAGCTGCATCTTACCCTTATACAGTGCTTTTTTTGTAAAATAGGTGCCTGTACTCAATGATGGATTACCTAACTTTTAACTAATAAATTAATTATAAATAAACATTAAAATACAAGAAAAGTATTAATTTTTTCTGTCACAAAAAAAGCACTGCCCTTATCAAGATACAGTGGTGGCAGAATACAATTTAAAAGACTAACTTTATGGAGGAATGCTGGATCTGATCTGAACCAAACTTCATATTAAGTGAAAATGAAGAGGAAGAAGCTTAAAAAAAGAGTCAAGGGTCATAATTAAGCTTTTGAATTAAATTTTAATCTTTTTTTTTATACCATCTCACCATATTATGCAAAAAAAAAAAAAAGCACAACTACGTTCAGATGCTTTCTAAACATTTTTATTCGTACTAACCTCATTGATATTTTCTGGAACTGCTGGGGGTTGACTATGTTCATCTTCACTATTATATTCTTCATCACATTCTTCAACATTTGTTCCTAAATGTGGTAGATTGTTTGTATTGTTGGGAAGAGCACCTGGATTAGGCACATGATTATTGCGATGTTTTCGAATAGTTCTGTGGGGTGATGAACGATGGCGTCTTTTATGATTTGATGGGGCTTCATGTCCATCAAACTCATAAGATGTGCTTGAAGACAATGATTGGGTCAATCCAGAAAGAGAGTGTGATAAATCATCTCGGCCAGATGTTGATGGTAGCCATCGTGTGGGTGATGTCCTAACTCGAGGTGTCTTTTCAAGCCTATTTTCAGAGTTACTGCTGAGATGATAATGCCCATGCTGGAGTGAAAGGCCATGACCATGGGGGTGGCCAACAGCTGAATGGGGATCAGTAGTTTCTGTATCATTTTTCTCTTTAACAACTTTCTTTTTTGGTTTGATGGTCATTTCTCACTTGACGGCTGTCGTCTACTTTAATAGTGACTCAGACTCAGTCGAATCTGATTAGACTAGATGAGTAGATCTAGTAGTTCCTACTCCCCTAGAGAAATAAGTGAAGTATATCTAGATCTAGTCTAGTTATACGCTTTATTTCGTAGATTCTAGATCAACTATTCTAATCGTAGTAGGTCGTAGGGTTAGACTGCTAGACTAGAACTAGATTAGATTCTAGTCGAGTCAAGACTCGAGCCTCTACACTAGTCACTACAGTACAGCTACACTACAGCTAGACTGAGACTCCACCGTGACAGTCAAGTTGACCCGAACTAATCACGATAAAAACCATTGACTTTATCAAATGAACCTAACTAAATTCTGCAAATTAGGAATGTGAAATAGAAGAAACAATTAATTTGCTAAAATACTGCGTTAACAATAAAAACAAACATAAATCGCAAGCGTATGGCGTCTTCACTGTGACGTAATTTGTCTATTTACATCGACAGCGCCATCAAAAGGCCGAATACTCTTATGCAGTGAAATGGATATCATCTTCCTTAACTTAACAGGAAGTCTAGTCTAAAAAAAATCGAGATTAAAATAATGTAGAATCTTCTCTTTCAGACCCTAGATCTAGATCTAGCTAATCAACAAAAGACTAAAGTGCTTGAAAAACCTTTTGTTTCTTGTAAAAAAAAACAACTTATTATCAATAGTGATTCAATAGATCTATTATTATCTAAATCTAAAAATCAAATAAGATAAACGGATGTCTAAAAACGTAACATTCATTATTTTAAAAAATAACAGAATAATATTATTTTTATAATTATTTTAAAGTAAGCATCGGTGGTCTAGTGGTAGAATACTCGCCTGCCACGCGGGTGACCCGGGTTCGATTCCCGGTCGATGCAATTTTTTTTTTTGTTCTGGTTTAATCGCGTCTACTCTTTATTACAATTCTACACTATTCGGCGCTACCAAACAGTAAACTTATTTTCCTTCATGAGCACAGGTAACTGTTCTTTTACCAATGTTACAAAATCCCGTCGACCCCTTTTTACAATTCCACACTATTCGGCGCCACCAAACAGTAAACTTATTTTCCTTCATGAGCACAAGTAACTGTTCTTTAACCAATGTTACAAAATCGTAATCCTAATGTATAATATCCATAATATCCCCCCCCCCCCCGCAAAAGAAATTCCCCCTCCTCCCGCAGGATGTTGAATTTTATGACTGACTTTTTTGCTTTGGTTTTGTTTATTTTAGGTGAGATTTTAATGTTAAACCATCACTTCACCCAGCGCAGCCAAAGGGGGTTTTGAGTTTTAAATACCCCTCCAGGTGGTTTTGATGTTAAAACCCACCTCTTCTATAAAACAAAAGAGGGCTTTTGTGTTTTAAAAACCCCTCCAGAGGGCCTTAAGCTAAAGCTACCTCCATATGGTTTTGAGTTTAAAACCCCATTCAGCGGAGTTTGAAGCTAAAAACTACCTCTTTAATATAAAATTAAAGTAGGCCTATACTACACACACAAAACTCTATGAGCGTAGCCAAGAATTTACCCCCCCCCCCTTATTTTTTTTCAGAGGGCTTTAAATTTAAAACCTCCTCCAGATGGTTTTGAGTTTAACCCCCCCACACACACACACACAAACACACACACACAGATAGCTTTAAGGTTAAAGCAAACTACAGTCACCAAATTCTACCAGCGTAAGGTTTTTTTAGTCTGTTTATAAAAAAAAACCTCTAGAGATTTTTTTGTAGTTTAAAACCCAGATGGTTTTGACGATAAAACTTTTCCTTATAAAATCTAAAGCAAACTACAGTCACCAAATTCCATGAGCGTAGCCAAGATTGGTAACAAATTTCTACCTGTCGCTAGGCTCCATTAATACAGTGCAGTGAATAGCAGATTTGATTTTGAAACAAAATTTTTTAATAGCAGGATAATGCACTGTATATACATCAGAATATGCATTTTTGTATAAGCAAACATATAGAGCACCATCTGTGCTGACACCACTAATACTTTTCAAAGAGAATCTATACTTTTACAAAAATGAACTTTCTCATAAACATTACACACTGGTGTATTTTCAGATCTGCAAAACAGAAACATGTCTTTAAAAATAGACATCATTTTAATACTTATCTATTGGCCTACCTTTAAAATACTGTCGACAAAACTCAGATACTTGCTATCAAAATGTCGTTTAGGTTTATAGAACCTCGTTACAAATAACGTACTAGGGATTTTGTATTCCTGCTCTCAAACTACTGAAGAAAAACCATGACATTGAACAAAAAAAAATCATTAAAAAAAACAAACAAACAACAAAGCTTATATAAATGGGAAGAGCTTTGCCCTCAAAATTATATCTTTTAATAATGTACAAGTTATTTCCCGTATTCTGTATCAAAATAATTAATTACCAATAATTAATTTACTAATCGTTTTTTTTTTAAATTCATGTTTTGTTAGGTACAATAAATAATTGTTTAAAGCATCAACTTGATCGGAGAATCCGTGAGTGCGAAATAACGTTGACAATTATTTAAGGGGACTTAACCCAACAATTTTAGCCACATCAGTGAATACTGCAGGATTAGTTTCCCTTGTTGTTATCAAACAAAGGTTATTTTTTTAAATTGATTCATGTCTTGTTTATGCCAATGAATAATTGTGCGAAGTTACAACTTGATCCGAGAATGGGTGTGGGAGAAACAACGTGTAAGAGATTTTTTTAACATTTGCAACAAGATCTGGCAATCAGGAGGATGACCGAAATCCTGAACCCAATTACTTAACATCACTCTACAGGACCATCAGCCTCATAAGCCATCGCAGGAAAATCCTATTAAAAAATATTCTTAACCTTCTAAAACCAATAGCTGACAACATTATATCAGAAGAACAAGCGGGTTTTAGACAAGGTCACAGCACAACAGAACAAATCCTAAACCTCAGGATACTTTGCGAGAAATAGCTCCAACACCAACATAACCTTTTTCACGTCTTCATTGACTTCAAGAAAGCTTTCGACAGAGTATGGCCTGGGGCACTCTAGGCGACAATGAAAAAATGTAATGTAAATCAAGATTTAAAATTTATCCAAAACCTCTATAAATAGGCCACTAGTGCAATGTACTTCAACAACAACATTGGAGACTGGTTTTAGACCACAGTTGTAGTGAGATAAACCACCTGCATACTCTTACCAACTCATTGCAATGTCTTCTTTGAAGGGATAGTGGAAGATGCTCTCGAGGGCTACGAAGGCTCTGTACTTAGTTCGCTTTGCGGACGATATATAGTCTGACAGGGACAGACTAGCTGACTTGGTGATGCGCATATCGACAAGACTTGCGCAACATATGGCAGCAATGCCGACCCCCCCCCCCCCACACACACACTAATTATGACCAATAGCCAACAGCGCTTTAAAGGGTACATCAGCGGTGGCGAAAAGCTGACAAGAGTCCGTAGTTTTAAATACATTGGAGCTGTTGTCTCAGATGAAGGAACCAAACCTGAACTACTGGCAAGAATTGCACAGTCTATCTTTTTTTTACCTTTACCTATCCCTTAATCTGCTGGACCGTTGGGGCACCACGCAAGATTCGTCGACCGTCCTTTTCCATTTCTCTCTGTTCTTAGCCTTAGTTAGAACCTCATTCAATGGCGTGCCCGTCCATGTTGTCCTCCCATCGCTTTCTCTGTCTGCCTCTTATTCTTTTCCCTGGTAGTGTTCCCTAAAGGAAGGTGTTAGCGAGCCTCGAAGATCTTGTGATATGGCTATAGATTTTCAGCTTGCGTTTTTTTACGATAGTTAGCAGGTCATCATGATGTCCAATCGCTGCAGTAACCTTGTCTCTAATCTCTTGTTTTTTATGCGGTCTTTGAATGTGATACCTAGGATCCTTCTATAGCAGTCTACAGTAACACTCAAAACAATCGGGACAAACAAAGGCATAGCACTCTACACTAAAATCAGACTGATGCGTTCCTTGGTCACGGTCACGGCCACATTCTTATATGCATTCGAGTCTTGGATGCTGACAGCAGATTTCGAGAAGAGGATCCTATCAATGGAACTAAGATGTTACAGAAAGATCCTAGATGTCACTTACAAAGACCACAGCACGAATGAAGAGATAAGAAACTGGATTAATGCAGCTATTGTGTCCCACTCTCAAAAAACGTAAACTTAAACTCTATAGCAACATCACAAGGTCCTCAGGGTTCGCAAATACATTCCTCTTTTATGGAGAGATCATAGTTTGTGAACAAAATTATGTGAATTAATAATATAAATTTTATATCATGTCGCTCCCCTTCTGGTATCTTGGCCGATTCGGTGGGGTAAAAGGGGGGGGGGGGGGCGATTGCATGTACTGCCATCCCCACTCTAGCCGTATGAGTGGGGGGCGGTCCTATTTATATGGAGAAATCATAGTTTGTGAACAAAATTAGTTGAATATCTACATAATATAAGCTGCGTATTGATATGTGAACCCATTTGTATATTATGTCGCACCACACTCTTATCTCAAATTTTATGATTAGTAAATATAAAATGAAAAAGGGTTGTACCAGGTGGGAGGGGCGATACATGCAATCACCTTCCTCCCATCGGACAAACCAATACTTTTTCTTTTTGTATTATAGTTAAGAAATTACAAAATATTTAAAAAATTTGTCACTAATATAATTTATAAATGCTATAAATTAAATTATTATATCGAGTCGCCTCACCCCTATTCTTTAATGCCAAATGCAATCATTAGCAGAAATTATAAAAAGGAGCGAGGATTAATCGTTTTCATTCTACCGCCCCCTCATTTTTCCAGACGAACGAAGACATGACGTTTTAAAACAGAATAGTCAAATATGGCGAAGGAGTTTATGTAATTTAACACGAATTTATCATTTATTTTAAGAAAGTCTTTGCTTTGGAAAAGTTGGAATTCATACTGAATTCATACACATTCATATTTTTCAGTATAAGAGTAACGATTGATATAAGTTCTAAACCCTAATAATATTTTCCTAGTCGCCTTTTTCCAACCTTTACTCAATCTGATATTTTTCTAGTTAAATAAATTTGGGACTATAACTTACAATTCATACTTAAAAAAAAATAAAAAAATAGAGTAAAATCTAATTGGTCCGTTTAATTTCTCCTACCACTTCCGAATTTTTTTGTTTAAAGCTTTGAATTATAGTTCTGTAACATAACAAAGTTACAAACATGCCTTTTGAACAAAATGTATCACTTACAAATGAGCATTTTGAAAAAATATTATTTATCGAATATTTTTTTTCGGCGGCGATACTCATAGCCTTAATCTAAATATGTGGGATATCTTATCTTTTCAAGGAACAAATCGGTTTTATGTACAATGTATTTAAGGCCTTTAAATTCATATTAGAATATTTTTTAAGTAAAACCTTTTTAATAGGATGAATTCCCCACACAGTCAGATTATCTTTCTAACCGATGCGAAAACAACCCTCCAAAGCTTGCAAAACTCTGATTCCTCTTATATTAAAAACCTCAGAACAGCACTTACAAAGCTCAATGGATTCAATGGATACCAGCTCATATACAACTAGAATGAAATGAGAAGGCTGACACACTCGCCAAGAGTGGAGAACTAACTCATGAATAAACTCTGCACTCTATCCAGAAGAATTGAAGAAATTAATTGTTAATAAAATAAATGAGAAATGGACGAGCTCTCATCCAAATCACAAGAAAGATGACGCTTACTATAAGCTATCCCGACAATAACGTCTAATCTTTCGACTCAGGACCGGACACAACAGAATGCGACAACACATGTACCGGAAGCTCAAAATTGGAACCAGTTAAATCTGCCCATGTGGAGTATCACCAGAGAATGCCGACCACGTCCTCCAAAACTGCTCTCTTTACCAAGAGGCACGTATAAGACATTGGTCCCAAAACACCCCAATAGAAAGAAAACTATATGGAGAGCTCCCTGATTTTGGAAACCACTGCGCAGTTCATTTCATGTATTGGTCTAGTCATCTGAACACTCCAAGATAACAATGAGAACGAAGAAGAAGAAGAATAGGATGAATATTGAGCTTTAGGTCAGGAGAATGTGTTTTTTTCAGTGAAGAATGCAAGAAAAAGCTTTTGGACTCGGGGCTTCGCCCCGAACCCAACTGATGAATGATGACCTATAGATGTCAGGAGAATGCGTTTCTGCAGTGAAAAATGCAAGATAACGCTTTTGGCGTCGGGGTTTGCCCCGAACCCCACTGATGAATGATGGCCTGTAGATGTCAGGAGAATGCGTTTATGCAGTGAAAAATGCAAGATAACGCTTTTGGCGAACCAAACCCCACTGAAGAGTTGAAAGGTTGAAAAACACTGCTTTTTAAATTCTCATATATATATATATTGATTGCCTTGTGATTAACGAATGCAAAAAAAAAAATATATATTAAAAAAATAATTTATAATTCAAAAGCTGAAAAGTGCGTGGTGGTCCTAGAAATGTTAGGGGTAGTCATTGTAATAAAAAAGAAAAAGATGTCACAGCGGTTGTATCTGTGTTTGTATACCCCAGGGCCGCCGCGAGGGGTCTGGCCGCCTGCGTGGGAAATTGAAATGCTGCCCCCCCCCCCTTTTTTTTTCTATTAAAAAATTCCATTAAGACTGAGCTGGTCATTGTTTCAAAAGTGACCTTTGATTTAAATCCATTTTTTGTAGACCATTCCATTTTTCCTTGAATTTTCGCACCGCTGTTGTATCCCTGAATATAACTATGAACCATGCATTAGGAAGAAGTTAGGATATCTGCCTCATCGTGGCGATCGCGTGGAAACGACCTTTAGAGGAAGTGGTTAGGCTAAATGGGTAGCAACACAAGACTCCCGTGGGGATGCCCACGGGTAGACGAGAGTCAACCCCTTGCACGGGCGGGGTTGTAAAAAAGTCCCCACAAAACTGTCACACATCCATGCGCTGTTCCCCAAAGGGACCGTTACATAAATGGCGGGACCCTCACAGTTAGCTTGGTACATTGAAGGAAAATGGCAGAAGATCCCGGTGTATTCTCGGTCTTGGAATAATGATTTGGCCGCCCCCTAAAGTCGGCCTCCTGCGTACAATGCACACACTGCACAATAGGTAGCGGCGGCCCTGCCTGTGTCTGTGTAGAGGAGATCGGGTCGAAAAGCAACATAGAGTATTTTAAATATTTTAATATTGAATTCAGAAGTTGAAGAAAAGTTAGAGACTGTACGTAGCAGTAACTTTTTTGTTGTGGTCGGGGGGGGGGGGGGCGTATAAGTAAAAGTAAAAAATAGAATCCACAAGCCAAAAGCATGTGTGTGTGTTCGATTGAGGGTGGGGGCGTATAAAGCGGGTCGTTCCAAATCAATTCAAAAGTTTATGTCAGAGAAATTACAATGCGCGGAGTGAAAAAAATAAAACAAAATTGGGGTTCTAAAAAGAGAGAGGAATTAGTATAATAGTCTTATAATAGTTTCATGCATGAACAATCTAGAGATGAATGTTGACACTACGTAGAGAGAAAGCATGTACTAAGCTGATGGAGAAGCTATGCTAAAAAAAAAAACTGCTATATTCTCTGTGTTTGTGATGTATTAATAAGGAACCATATTCGTTGGGTTGCCTCTATTAGATAATTACAGTATGTTGGAAGAAACGTTAAAATGTGGAAAAATAAATATGGGATATTACGGTCATAATTCGAAATATCAAGCATGGTAACAAATCAACTGGCGATATTAAATAGCTGATTTATCTTATCAGACGTTACTTCAAAAAAGAAGATAATTACGTCCTATGCGTCATGCATTATAGTCAATTACCTAAATTCTGCCAAGTCACTGGTTTTCCTGGCTAGCCCAGGCAATTTAACTCATTCCATGCTCTAATAGCGCTAGGGAAGAAAGAGCATTTGTACAAATTGGTCCTAGCATATGGAACGGGGAAAGTGTCTTTCTGAGTATTTTATTAAATTTTGTTTTTGAAGATTATGGTTCAGTGTTTTATGTATAATTGCTACTTTGCTTTTGAGTCTTCTATCCTTAAGGCTTTCTAAATTTAATGATTTTACTAAAGGTATTACTCTCGTCAATTGTGAATATTCATTTATGAATCTCACTGCTCTATTTTGTATCTGTTCCAGTTTCTTGTTTTCTTGAATTAAGGGGTACCAAACGGAGGATGCATATATATTCTATTATTGGTCTAACCAAGGTTAAATAACATTTTAGTTTTATGTTCTTATTTGATTTATAAAAATTTCTTTTAATAAACCCTAATGCTTTGATTTTTTTTTATAGTTTCATTAATATGTGGATTCCATGACAGTTTTTCATTTATTATAACACCTATGTATTTTGCGATTTTAGTCTGTGTTACTGGTTTGCTCCAATTTGATTCCCATTCTGTAATTCATCCAACTAATTTCAATGTGTAACTAGTACACAGAGACATGCAACAGTGTAATGTTAGACAATCATTTCAACAGTATAAGTATTTTATAACAAAATTACACAAAAATAAAATTCCACTTTCCGAAGCCAAAAACAATGAATCATGATAATTTTAAAATGCGAAAAGGTATCAACTTTATTTTATAACTATTTGTAAATGTTTCCGTAAACATCTCAGATGTTGTTTCACATTAGCCCATCACATTTATATATATAGTAGTGTCCCTATTGCGGAACAGTTTGCTGCTACTTTTAGTTTTAAATTTTTTGCTCCGTAATGGTTAGACCTATGGAAAAACTAAAAGTATCTAGGCATTGCCCATCCATTTTCCTATAAAAATAGACGCATTGTTTAGTTTTTCGACACATATTTAAATGTTACATTCAAATCGACTGAGATATGGTCAGTCACAATTACGGAACAGGATTTTTTAAGAAGTCACAATTGCGGAACACGGTAAAAATGTCGGAACAAAGCCTATATAAAGCACTAGCCTAAGTTTGTGTTTACTAATCTAATTGGATTGGATTTAGATGTATGTTAAACTTAGCTAATGATCCTTTCAAGTTTTTTCTCTTTCGCTACGAAAATAAAATTAGGTTTGCGAAAATGGGTTTACCCGAAGCCGATACATTCATATCTACTAAAAACGAAAGAGCTATAGCTTTGTTAAATGAATGGGATTATAAAGTAAACAATTAAACGAAATAATTTTTAGTACGCGATTCATGAATGAATATAGATCTAGGCCTATCTCAACTCGGCTTCGCAGCTTTCGTAAACGAATGTAGTCTCTTAAAAATGCTTTAGAAAACCAAATTTGAATGTTTATTTGATCAAATATGAAATGAATGGACTATAATCAGTATGTTCGTGTGTTAAAGTATAAAAATATCTGTGCGAAGAGAAGTTTTATCATCTTAGAGTTGAATTAGAGTTTTAGATCTAGGGATGGGATTATAAAGTAAACAATTAAACGAATTAATTTTTAGTAAGCGATTCATTACTGTATTGTCTAATGAAAGAATGTTCGTCGGGAAATCATTAGTCACAGATATAAGGAACTAATTTATGTAAAAAATGGTTTTCAAACACAAATTTAAAGGTTAATTTTATTTTACAATGAAATCAATGGATCTTCTTTTGTATTTTCATGAGTCAAAGTAAAAAAACTATCTGCGCAAAGTGTATTTCTTAAAATTAGATCTAGATGTAAATCCTTTCGATCTTTTCTCATGTCAACATTGTAGACATTGTCTAGATCCATAAAATACAATAGCTGTAATAGAGTCGGACAACTTTATTTTTTTTAAGGGTCTTAAGTTTGTTTTAGGGCTACAATACATACACTACGGTCTAAGTTGGTACCCAAGAAACATTCCTGCCAAGTTTTATCAAGATTGGTCAAGCGGTTTTGATGTCTATAAGTCACATACATACATACACCTCATATATATAGTTCGTCCATCGTGGTTCGATGATGACCACTTTGTCATCCAGGGGGCTGAGGGCTTTGCACTGGGGTTTTATGCCTCCTCATGTGGCTGGTGAGACCTATGTGAGCCCGGAATGTTCGGCCGCACATTGGGCAGGTTATTCCAGCTGGAGCTAGTGTCGTTTGCCTGGCTTTTCTTTTCTGGCGTTTTTTTTCTGCCAGCGTTGTTTTTTTTTTCTCTGCAACCTGTGCGCCAGTTTTCACAGCGCGACGCCATGATGCTCTGTCATGTGCCTCTGTCTCCCAGGTGCCTGGGTCTATGCTGAACGCCTTCAGAGAAGCTTTGAGGGTGTCCCTGAAGCGCTTTCTTTGACCACCTTGCGAGCGCTTTCCTTCGCTTAGTTGGCCATACAAGAGTCGTTTAGGGATGCTGTGGTCTTCCATTCTGTAGACGTGACCTGCCCATCGCAGCTGGGCCTGCATCAGGATTGTGTGGATGCTTTGCAGACACGCTCTTCGAAGAACTTCTGTATCAGGTATTTTGTCTTGACTTTATTAGTCTTATTTAATACAAACTCCTTATCCTTTACATTAATTTTATTTTATTAAAGCTTAAGACAACACATTTTCACTTTTAGACTCTATCTCTTCTTTAATTTAATTGACGTCACACTACCCAGATTCCCATACAAGGTTTTATTTTTCATTCTATTTTTTTTGGTTATTTTAATATTAAATATAAGATATTATGATTTGTCCTCTTTTTGCTGGACGTCTGGTAATAATAAATTCTATATTATATGTATTATTATTCTCTAAATGTTTTAAAATTTATATTACTCATAAACTCCAATAATCTAAATCACTATGTAAATGCGCAGGTCAAATAAATTACATCTATAGTGTTCCACAATTGTGACTATCTTTCGAAAGGTACAAACTGAGTAAACATCTCCCAATTTTTTTTAATTGAATTCCGGGTAGATAGCTAATCCGAAAATTAGGTGTATCATGCAGGTGATGGGTCATTATCATTTTTAAAAAGCCTTAAGCCCTGACCCTTGCGGTTCTCCTGGTACGTGAAAAATAATGGACGATTCCACAGTTGTCAACTTTAACCTGGAGTCAAAATTAATTTTCTGCTGTAAAAAGAAAACTCTTATATTGGAAATGTAGAAAAATGGACCATGCGTAGTACCGTTGCAGTAGTTTAGCAGAAAATTTCAAAATAATGTAGATTTTAACTAATTTCGACGAGCTGTTCCGCAAACATGCCTGTTCCGCAATAGTGACTCTACTCTACCACATTATACCGATATAGTGTTTGTGACAACTTACCCATGTGACATTTCGCCCCACCTTCCCCTAATTCTCTTTGTAAAATGTCTGTATCTTTTGTTGTTTTTATTGTTCTATATAGTATGCAATCGTCTGCAAATAATATGACTTTTGTTCCTGAACTAATGCAATATGGTAAATCATTTATGTAAATTTAGTTTACAGATCTTAACGTAGCGGACAAACTCATACTTGCACACACGATGGCTAACATACACACAAAATAAATAAAAAAAAGATTAGTGTGGCAGCTTAATGAATGCGTTCTAATTTTAGCAACATACACATACATCACATGATCAAAACAAAAAAAAAATGGCTGAAGCTGTCAGACCGAAACATCGAAAGCAAGCTAAGGTAGAATACTAGAGTCTAAATTTTGTTGACTTATGTTATATTTATTAGATTATTGAAGGTCACGATGATGATCTGATCTAACGAGTGTCAGTACTGTTCTTCACACACTGAGTGACACTGGGCTCGTTGTGTCGGACTCGATGATCCGATCACAGGCCAAGATCAATCATCAAGACGCCATCTCGTAACTTACTACTGACTAAGATTTAGTCTTAGTCTTTGTTAATAACTGTAAAAAAAAATTAATTTAGACTTAGAACTAGTAAGTTAGTAATATCGAGGTGTCTTGACTTTATTTAATAGTACTCTACACCAAACTGTCATAATGCGCCATACAGAACCACACAGCAGAACCAAGTCGTCTGTAGTGTAGTGAACCGGACTGTACTCAGCCTACTGAGCCTTTGTACTGAACCGACTTGACTGTGACACCTCTGCTCTTTATCTATGATCCCTAATGGCCTTCTAGAACCAAATGGAAAGTTGCGAGACCATTCTGGTTGATCACATGACTATGTCCCTCGTGATGCTCCTGAGCTCTGTTCACAACACAGATCCTTCCCGAACTGTCTTGGCTGACCATCTCAACTCATCACAGCTTATTGCTTGTCTAGCGCTGGAGTGGGGCAATTAGCGTTGGCTGTCTACGCACACCACCACCTTCATTTGTTTCACCACCAGGTTTATTACAATATTATATAGATCTAGACTCTATTGTACTCTAATTGAGTCTCTAGTCGACTACACTAGATCTATATAATCAGTTTATTATATAGATGTAGAAATATATCATATTTATATAATAGAATATTATTATGATATAATATTTTATAATACTATTTATTATGATGATCATTATCAATTATTATCAAATCAATTGAATTTTTCAAATATGAAAAATTGTCATATCTCATATCATGAAAAAATTGTTGATTTATATTATACATTATATATTTTTATAATAATGCATACTCCATTGACTACATATTATTAGTTAGATTTAGAGTAAGTTGACCACTTCTAACACCTATAGGTCAAAAATTCAAAGTTTGACTTTGACAGCACATTATTTAATAATGGTTTGACATAGAAAAGAAAATGAAGTACCAAAATGTTCTTCAGTTTAAGGAAAATAAGGATGACTACTTATATTTGTACCTCTAACCTATATTTGTTATTATATTTAAGATCAAAGAGGCCATGTGTCATCATTTAATAAGAACAAATTTTTCACACTTTATTTGATTTTGAACACCATATTTGTTCCAAACAGTCTTGATATTTTGGCACAATAAACTCAGATTTTAATTCTATATTAATATTAATTAAATGCTAAGATCCCCAAGTATAGCCCCTCATATGAAATCATAAAGCTAGGTCACTATGATTGTGTCTTCTACACTGACTTTTAGACTGTAATTTTATGTTTGCATGATTAATTGTGTGTTAAGTGTTTGTTCTTTTTTTTTTTGTTTATTCTTTCAATAAATTCCTAATACAGTTAAAATCTTGTAATTCTTGTACTCTAGTAAAGGCTAGGATGGCATTCTTGCCTAAATAGCTGAATTCTCTCCATATTTATATAAATCTAGATCTATCTAGTAGGTCTACATCTAGGCATTCAACTTCATTCAATGTATTCAACTCGCTCCCAACATATGCCCATTTCTTCTCTTTAAAAACAACAACAAAGAAACAAACGAATAAATCAAAAGCAACATGTTTTTCAATATAAGATTATTAACATCGATGTCCAAAGCTGGTTGTTCGGAATAAATTTTTGAAAGAAAATCGTAATTTAATACAAGCTCCCTATTACATTTTTTAAAAATAAAATCAAACAACTTGGCTTATCAATCATATGAAATCAGCTCAAAAAAAAAAAAGAACCAATTTTGGCAGACTCATTAGCATAGACAGCCAATTTAAAAAATATAGACTTAACCCTAGGAAGAGGTATTAAATACAGATGTTACTTCAAAAAAGAAGATGATTACGTCCAATGCATCATGCATCTAGTCATGCATGTTAACCAATGGCCTAAATTCTGCCAAGTCATTGGTTTTCCTGGCTGGCTCAGGCAACCCATTCTATGCTCTAATAGCACTATGAAAGAAGGAGTATTTGTACTAATTTGTCCTAGCATAAGTCATCCCGGTAACAGAGAAAAAAAACAAACTGTCCTACAAATTTAAAATTCTTTTTTCTTACATAAAAAGACAACAAAATGGAAGGAATTGGGTCAGAATCATTTTAAAATGGATAATTGCAGTATACAGAGCACTGGTTTCATACTAAATAATATAATAATTTATGATAATAAAATATATGATTATATTCCACTTTGTTGTAATGTCTACTTTTAGATCAATATTGTTGAATTTTAATAAAAGACAATAGTACTGAATAATAATGTGATATTTACATCATTACAAGTGATAGAAAATTAAGATACTTAGTGTAAATAATCTAAACTTCCTAGATCATAGAATGGGATTGATCTAACAGATCTAGATAAACTTCCTAGATCATAGAATGGGATAGATCTAGATATAATCTATCAGTGTAGGGTTAGGGTTGTATTTTTAGACTTTTTTTTAGGAGTATTAAATGAACCCTAAGACACTAGTCACAAGAATTTTAAATAGTTCTATAACTACATTATTCCACAATCACCACTACTTGTAGGCAGGTATCAAACTGGTCAAGAAATAAATTAAAAAAAACACCTCATAGATGTAAAAGTCATCTGTTTTTGTGGCCTAGGGTTAACGAGGGTGTCATGTGGCCAGCACAACTACCAGCTGCCTTTACTTTTCCCCAACTAATATTAGGTACCCATTAGAGCTGGGTGGACTCAGAGGCGCCCAAAGATTCAGAAATTAAAAATCCTAGTCTTCACCAGGATTTGAACTCTGGACCCCAGTTTGGAAGCCAGTTGCTTTATTGCTCAGCCACTGGGCCTCCTCCTCATAGCTGTAGTCATCATTTAAGAAGAAAACATGCAATAGAGAACGTCTACAATATATCTTTCTATGCCTTTATGTCCCCTGCATGTGCATCCTGTAACTCTTGATTATTGCTTTTCTTAGTTAGTGAAGAACATTCTTTCCAAATAAAACCCACGAATATTCCATGCTTTTTGTTGTGTTAAATACAAACCTAATTAATAACTTTTCAAGATACTGTATGAACAATATAAAGGTCAGAAAGGGTTCTATACTTCCTTGAACTCCATCAGGGTCAGGGCACAAAGGACTGGGGTAGATAAGGTAAGACCCACACATATTATTATCAAAAGTAGGGATACTAATTATACTCACCAAGTTCAGTGATTAACAGGCCACTAAAAAAAAACAATCCAAAGATGAACAAAAAAAAAACTTGCCCTAATGTATTAATAGAATATTATGTCTTCTTATCTTATCTTATATAATACAGACGTTACTTCAAAAAAGAAGATGATTACGTCCTATGCGTCATGCATTTAGTCATGCATATTAACCAATGACTTAAATTCTGCCAAGTCACTGGTTTTTCTGGCTAGCTCAGGCAACCCATTCCATGCTCTAATAGCACTAGGGAAGAAGGAGTATTTGTACAAATTTGTCCTAGCATAGGGGACAAGGAATGTGCCTTTATTTTTGTGTCTTTCAGAGTATTTTATTAAGTTTTGTTTTTGTATTTGAAGATTATGGTTCAGTGTTTTATGTATAATTGCTACTTTACTTTTGAGTCTTCTGTCCTGAAGGCTTTCTAAATTTAGTGATTTTACTAATGGTGTTACTCTAGTCAAATGTGAATATTCGTTTGTTATGAATCTCACTGCTCTATTTTGTGTTTGTTCCAGTTTCTTAATGTTTTCTTGAGTTGAGGGGTCCCAAACGGTGGATGCATATTCTATTATTGGCCTAACCAAGGTTAAATAACATTTTAGTTTTATGTTCTTATTTGATTTATGGAAATTTCTTTTATTAAACCCTAATGCTTTGTTGGATTTTTTTGTAGTTTCATCAATATGTGGATTCCATGACAGTTTTTCATTTATTATAACACCTAGGTATTTTGCATTTTTAGTCTGTGTTACTGGTTTGCCATGAATAAGATAAGTGGAATTAATTTGTTTTAGTTTTTTTGTTACTCTTAACAACTGACATTTTTCTGGGTGGAAAGACATGCTTCAATTTGATTCCCATTTCTGTAATTCATCTAATTCTCTTTGTAAAATATCTGTGTCTTGTGTTGTTTTTATTGTTCTATACATTATGCAATCATCTGCAAATAATCTGACTTTTGTTCCTGAACTAATGCAATTTGGTAAATCATTTATGTAAATTAAAAATAGTAGTGGACCCAAGACTGTTCCTTGAGGTACACCTGAGTTTACTGTTATTGGTGTTGATTTAGAGCCATTTATTATTACAGTTTGTTCTCTCCCTATCAGAAAATCTTTAATCCACTGATGCAGTGAACCATTAATGCCAAAATATTTTAATTTTTTAAGCAAACTATGGTGGTGAACTTTGTCAAAAGCCTTGGAAAAATCTAGTAAAATAGCATCTATTTGTTCACTATTATCTAAACCTTTTGAAAAATTATCAATTAGTCCTATTAGTTGTGTTTCACATGATCTATATTTCCTAAAGCCATGTTGGTATGGGGTGATAACATTATGTTGTCTAAGTGGTTTATGATGTTGCTACATATTATGTGTTCTAGGATTTTACATGTGATGCTGGTAAGTGATACTGGTCTGTAGTTTCCTGGGTCAGATTTTTCTCCTTTTTTAAATAGGGGGGTGACATTAGCTTCTTTCCAGTCCTTTGGTACTCTGCCCTGGTTAAGCGATGCCTGAAAGAGTATTTTGAACACTGGGGCTAGCTCATTGCTTAGTTCTTTGAGTAATCTAGCTGGAATACCATCAGGTCCAGATGCTTTATTTGGTTTGGTGTTGGATAATAGTTTTTGAATTCCATTTTCTTGTACTACTAAATCTTCTATGTTGTCTACTTGGTTCAAATTAAGAAATATGTCTTTGCCTCCTGGGGCTGAGAATGCTGATGCAAAGTATTTGTTTAGGATGTTTGCTTTAGTTTCATTATCATTATGTATTATGTTATGTTCATCTTTTAATGGCGCTATGCCTGTTGTTTCCATTTTCTTAGACTTAATGTATGACCATAGGTTTTTGTTGTTATCTTTAGATATTACATTGTTTATGTATTCACTCTGCAGCTGTCTGCTTACTTTTTGGGTTAGGTGTTTAATTTTTATATACTTTTTGTGAACTCTTTCTGCCTTGGTTTCTTTAAATTTTCTATATAGGTTTTCCTTCTGTTTACAAAGCTTCTTTAGTCTATTATTAAACCAGCATTTATTTATTTTGCTTGATGTGTATTTAGTTGGAATACGATTTTCTATAATGCTTTTAAGATGGTTTTTGATGAAATTCCAGAGGTCATCGACTGGTTGGTTAATGTCTTTTTCTAATAAGAATGTTTGTTGAAAGTTTAATGCAGCTTGGTGTAGTTGTGTTAGGTTACATTTATTCCAGAGTAAGATTTTTCTTTTGGGTTTTGTATTGGCTACTGCTTTTATCTGACTGTGTATTTTTATGATCTCATGGTCTGATAGACCAGGGATAATGTCATAATCAACTACTAATCCAGGTCTGTTGGTTAAGAAGAGATCTAATGTGTTGTTTAATCTAGTTGGCTTTTTAATGATTTGATCTAAACTTAGGTTGTGTAAAGTTTCTATGAAAAGCTCATTTATGTCCTTAAGGTTTTGGTGTTTATCTATGGTTAGTGTTTTCCAATTTATATCAGGTAGGTTGAAATCACCCATAATCCAAAAAACTGCATTTTTATTTGTCTCTTTAAGTGTAGTAATCTGATTACATAGTTCCTGCATGTATTCTAAACTAGAATTCGGTGGTCTGTAAATGCTGCCTATTATTAGGGATGTTGAGGTGGTATTAATTTTACAAAATGTAGATTCTATATTTTTTTAGTTAGGTAAGGTAATTTCTTCTGCTATAAGAGTGTTTTTTATTGCTAAAAGAACTCCTCCATGATTATCAGCCCTATCTTTTCTAAAAATTTCATAATTACTATTGAAAATTTCTGCATTATAAATTTCAGGATGTAGCCAAGTTTCTGTTCCTGCAATTATGTCTGGTTTCTCACATTCTAATAAAATTTCTAAGTCTGCTGTTTTGTTCCTAATGCTTTGAAAATTTATTACTAAGGTTTTAAGGTATTTTGGTATTACTTCTTTAGTAGGTTTGTTTAGTGAGGCTGTTGTATTAATTTTAGTAGATTTAGGTTCAACAGGAGTGGATCTGGCTAATGGTTGGTGAGTTTGTTTTGGGATGGTGTTTAGGATATTGTATGGGTTAGAAGTGTCCGCATCAAAGGAATCAAACAGTCTTGATGTAAACTGAGGTAACCCACACGGTACACAGTGCCATGATGCATCTTTGTTGCCTAAGGCATAATACACAGGTGTATTCATATGGAGACATGATGCATGGTACCATTCATCGTAGGTGTCACATTGAATGGCTTTCAGTTTCATGGTGCATAATTTTTTGCAGATGTTGCATCTATCTTTAGATCTAGGCCCTGAATTTGACTCTACATCTCCTGCTATTAATATTAACAGTGATAGGTATTTATTTCTGCTGTGTCTGATTGAGAACTTCCATTTGTGATGGGTGATCTTCTTTAATGTTATGGATGTGTTGGTTAGGTTATTTTTGAAGTTGCATTGATCTAGAGTGTGATGATTGATTATGACTGTTGTTTCCTTTTTAAGTTTAGTGTTGACTAAGGTAGATCTAGTTCTATGTTCAGCTAGTGTGTATTTAGTAATTATTAGGATAAATAGCCAGAGCAATTTCATGATGACTGTTGTTGATTTTAGTTTTTAAAGGTATAGTCTAAATCTAGTTTAAGGTTTACAATGCCTAAGTTAAGTCTAAGTCTAAAGTGAAAGCTAATTTACAATGACAATCAAATGGTTTATTCAAAATATAGACCTAGACTACATCCAGATCTAATTCTAGATCAATATATTTATGTGTTAAACTAACTATATAGAATATTACTATAAGTTATTTTAGTAGATGATTAGTAGATCTAAAGCTTTAATTAAAGTCTAAGACTGACTAGATCTAAAATCTAAGTATATAATAATAAATATAGACTAAATAATATTAGATATAATTATATGGATTAGTGAGACAAAATAGTCCTAAACTAAGAGTTGTTAATTTGAATTAATTAGTGGAAATAATGCTGAATTAAGTTAAATCTATAATTTAAAGATATTAGTTTATTAGTTGAATAGCTATGTCAACAATAATTTGTAACACATAACTAGAAATATACTTTTTTTCTTTTTACAGATTAAAAAAGTGAAGCCAGTAACAAAAAGTAGTGAGATTTCCCCCAAAAATGATCCACTATCTGAGATTCAGGCAGATAAAGAAGACATTTTAGTTATCAGTTCTGACATAACCAATGACAGCTTTAAAGACACAAACCTGCCTGACCTGTTATTAGAAAAGAACACACTGAAAGAAGACATTAAACTTAAGGATGAGTCATCTGAAGTTTCTGGTGAGATACAGTCAGAACTAGGAGGCTTGACTAGTGAGCATCAAGCTCCAAGTAAGACTCAGCCAGCTTGCTTGGAAAATGAAAATCAAAATGTGAATTTAGAAGGTATTGAAAAATGTGTAGCATCAGAACCCCAAAATTTGCCACAGAGACCACAAAATTTGCCATCATTAATGTTATCTTCTAAACAACAGTTTTCAGAGTTAAGTACTGAAAGTGGGGCAAGTTTACAAGACATTTCATCTAGTAAGAATACGTTTTCAGAACATCAAAATGGGAAGCCATCTATCCGAACTTCAATGGAGTTATCATCTCCTGCTGTGGTTGAGGATCCTAATACACCAATGTCTCGAACAGTTTCTCCATCCACTCCAAAGATTGTCAAAGAGAAAACATCTCCCACTGTACCTGCAATTATACTGGAAGAGAAAAGCCCAAATTTACTTGCCCAGGAAGCAATAGCAAGAATGAAAAACTTGAATATTGTTAGTAGTTCAGCTTCCGAAGTTACCAGCAGTCCTGTTCTCCAACAAACAGGCTCTAGTTCCTGCCATAAGTCAGAAAGTATAGCTAGTCAGCAGGCTCAGTTTAACCTCCTAAGCAGTAGAACACAGACAATGTCACCACAACATATCTATCCAATACATCAACTGGAGCAATCAAAGGAAATCACCAAAACACCTATGTCTCTGACAGATCTCCTATCATTGTACTATAACCCAGAGCTGGCAACTAATGAAAGATTTGTGGAAGAGTTCACTCAGGTATCTTTATCTTGGTTCCCTGACATCTCATCGTACGAGACATTTCATCATTGCAACATTTCATCACCATAACATTTCATCATTGCATAAAGTGTATTTTGCAAACATAAATACATGTAGGTGTAATTAAGTAATTAACATACTGAGCAAGTTAACCCTAACTCTTACCCTAAATGATGAATCGCTTTAATGATGAAATGTCTTGTAAGATGAGGTGTCTGGTCACCCTTTAACTTCACTGCTTTTTAGACATTACTTAAACTGAAAAAGAATCTCAGTTATCCTATACATTCACAAAATTATTAATTCATCAACAATCCTTTTCAATATATTCTGAAAACAAACATACACTGTTTTTACTCCATTGTTTAATCTTTAAATTGGGGATGCCCAAACTGAATATGTGTTCAGCAAAGGATGGTAGTAAGTTACTAGTACACACAAATTAATTCCTTGGTAAAGGCAGAAATAAGAACTTTTAATTTTGAGGTTTTCTCAAATCCCCATGGTTGATTAGACTTGTATATCTTTGTTGATATTTTTATCAAGTGTAATTAAATTAACTTATTACAAGGAAAATGTATTACTATTTTTAACACATAAGGCGAATTGGATCATTTGTCATTTTGTTTTTTTAAATCCATCAGCTGAATCAAATCTTTCAGCCTTTTCCCTGATCTCCAAGCTGGATAAGAGGGGGGCAGGGGTGCAAACTTTTTTTTTTCACAGGGGAGGGGTCACAAGTAAAAGTTTGAGAAACACTGCTAATGCTGAATTTAAAAAAACAACAACATGTTTTGAGTATTATTATTTCAATTAGGGAATAATTCAACCAAAAAGAATGCCAGTGTTCCTCTAAAGGTTTTGAATGTGGGAAGTGTTCCACTACAGAAAAGTTTTAGGAACTCCTGCCTTAAGCTAAAAGCATCTATAGATAGTTTTATTGTTGTTGGAAATTAGGATTTTTGAATAAGTATAGAAAAAAAAAATTAAAACCAGACCCGACAGTAATGTGATAACATTCCATGTGGCTATTTACTTATTTGATGCAACAGAAAGAGATCAAAAAAGAGAACCATGAGTTCTATGAGATTGTGTCCAACTATTATCGAGCCAGAAGGCAACTACTTAGTGTGGAAGAAGATATTAAAACACTGCAAAAGAATTACACAGCTTTACAAAAGGAAGTTTGGATCACTCATGTGAAATCTTTGTCAGTGCAGGTATGTGTTCCTTTCAGGAGGGAGCTAGGTACTCCTCTACTTGACCATTTTTTTTCCTTTACTTGATTACTAGAATAATAGTCCTATAGTCAAGTGAAAACAATAGATAATATTTTGTAATAAAGCCTGAGCCAAAGTCTAAAGGCTTATGCATCATTTCTTTTATTATACATCATTCCTTTTAAATTTTGTGTGTGTGATTATCTATAAGAATTGTTTTGCAGTAGCTAAATTTGAGTATGTCCTTTTTTTCTTAAATTTTAAACCTTTTCTTTTTTTAAAAAATTTATAGCTAATATAGTAATGCGTTATTAGCAGTTCCCTAGGTCATTCAGAATTATTGCTGTGTATAAGTTCCTTACTATATCAAGCCTTTTACCTTTTACTAGATTATATTGAGTTTTTAAAATAAGATTATACTTTATACATAGTCAGGCTTTTTTTTTACTTGTAAAATATAAGGTTTCTATTATTACCCATATTTTTGTCTAGAAATCTGAAGATAATTTTTGACCAAATGAAATTTTGGCCTACCTGTTCTTTAAGGGAACCTGTGCAGACCAGGCCAGAGTCTATGCAACACACACCTATGAGCAGTGTGAGCTCATTGCAGATAACTTGTCGAAGATTGGGTCAACGCTGGAGAACATCCGTTTACAAATTTGTGATAACCTTTCTCTTTTCGCGTACACATCTCAAATATCAAAGTAATGTATTTTACAATGACTTAATAGAATTCTTGGTACAAAGCATTTTTAAAATACTGCCATATTTTTCAACAAAACTATTGTGTATGAATTTTTTTTTCCATTCTCTTTTTTACTATTAAAATTAGTTTGAACATTTATTAGATTAACCCCATTCAGTTGTCTTGATTATTTTCAATATCTTTGAGAAAATAATGGATGGAACACTTTGGTTTCAGACTCCAAGTTGAGTCTTACATTCACAATCTGTACTTGTCCTGCCCAACTTTTCGTGATATGGCAAAAAACATGCCCATACCAGGTGAAACATTATGATACTAAAGATATTATATATAGTATTAAACATTAGGAATAGGTAGAAAGTAGCAATGTAAAAATATTTTGTTTATGTCACATTGTATTCTAGGTTCTTCTAAGTACCAGTTTACTATGTTTCTATATCTGTTAAATGTTTTTTAGCTCGCCATGATGCTCCATTTGCTGAGCAACATGATATCCAGCGGATTAAAGATTGTATAAGTGTCCTTTTTGTATTTCACCGCAAGCCAATATTTGATACAGAGTTTGTTACAAACATAAGACAATGGACTGTGCGTCTGGTATGTAAATAAGTTATTAATAGGACTCATAATGTTTAATGCTGGTATAGTTACTTTCTTTATTATAAGCATACAATAAGCGGCTATTAATTTTGATGACTAGATCAACAACTATTTCAGCCACAGCATCCTTTTTTTTTCGTCTTATCTTTCATTTATTGATGTATATATATATATATATATATATAGTATATTGTTTATTGGTAGATATCATCTTTGCTACGAGTGGCCTCCTTCTCTGATCATTTATTTGTTCTCAACCATCTTTTGCGATGCCCATCTGGTGTGGGGAAGTGGTCAGCAGAGTTGGTCCAATGCCCCAGGTTTCAAGGGAATCCAACCCAGTATCAGTCCAACTTCAGCTGTCCCATGCTGAATCATACAATCACAGCTATGGCCACTGTATTGTTACCTGTTAAGTGAGTAAATCCTTCAGTGCATAGAAGATCTTATTCTTCTTAAGTTATTATCCATTTATAACCTAAATTAGTTATTGCCATTCACAACTGCATGTTTATAATGATTTCTATTTTCCTGGGCAGAGCAAGAGAGGAATTCATGCATCAGATGCAGATGAATCTTAATGAACAAAGTGGATCAGATGACAGGGCATGGATACTGGTTGATTCTGATGGAGAAGAGGTGATCTTATCATTCTTAAAAATTGTGTAACTCTTTGTTAGCTTTGAATGTATGTCTGTTGTCAGTGGGTTGAGATTAACAAATTGTTATTGGTTTGTTTGTATATTTAATCTTTCAGGATGAGGATCCATCAAACTCTTGGCTCTTCCTTCATGAAAATGATATTGTAGCTTTCCTAAGACAGTTTCCACTGGCAGATATTTTCAGTTACATTTTATTATCTTCAATAACAGAAACAGGTCAGAACAGTTATTTATAATTGTTTGTCCAGTCTTGCTACTATTTATTATTGCATACAGGTAAACTATGTTTCTGACTACTTGCTGATTTGATAACTTTTTGCCGATCTTTTTAACCTGATATATAACAGTCTAAAACATTTAAACTGACTATAACAAACAGAACCTCTATTATTATCATAAGAATCTTTAACTCAAATGTCAAGGCATTCCAACCGTATTGGTCTGAAACAATTACACGAAGAACAGACCTTCATCAACAGATGTTTGAGAAATATCTTGAAAATACAGTGGTATGACACAGTAGAAAATACAAACTCTGTTAGATGGGCAGACAGAGGTGCAAATATAAGAAAAAAAGTGGAGATGAATTGTTCACACCCTAAGAAATGCTAACAACAGAGCCAGACAAAGACTTAGATTGGAACCCCCAGGACATAAGACACAAAAAGACCAAAAGAACATGACGACAGTGTACTGAAGGAAGCGAAGAGGTTAGGAAAGAGCCAGGAAGATGTTAAAAGACTAACTAGAGTCCTTTGAGAGTATCATGTTTTTACTGAGGCCCTAAGTTCCTTGAGGAACACAAAGGATCATTTTCATTAGCTTCTTTCTTGTATTCATATTTGAATATTTTCTTTTCTTTTAAAATTATTTTAAAACATGCTTTTAGAAGAATAAGCTTTTATATGAATATAAAATTGGTGATGAAAAAAAAATTTGATCTTGATGACATTGATTACTAAAAAATAACAAAATTAGTAGCTGCTCAAACAGTTTCAATGTGTGTGTGTGTCCATTCAATGTCCAGGTGCTGTAGACTATGACATACGTAGAAGTACAGAACCTATGATGTTACGGTTGTTTGCTTTCACCACTACACTGATTCAACTGTTAGGTACAGGTCTAGTCACTTACAGCATGGCTCGCTATCGACAACTGAACAAACGACTAGGCAGGCTCATTAGGTAATTTAGTGTCAAAGAAAATGTCATCATTTTCATTTATGTGCATTGATTCTGTATCAGAAATAATGATGTTTAAGTATTGATCTATCTGCCATGTTTTGTCAAAATTAATCTTGACCCACATGTGAATCTAATACTGATATATCACAGACTTTAATTTTTTTTTTAGATATGCTTAAAAAAAAATCTATATACATATAAATTATTTTGTTATTAGAAAACATATATGCACTTTTATAGGAAGCAATTTTTTTTTATCTGGAGTGAAAACATTACATGACTTAAATCTTTCTTTCACTAGTCTCTCCCAACTGTAGATTTAGGCTTTTTTTATTAAGTGAAGGGGAATTTACCATAGATTAGCTCCCCAGAGATCTAAAGAATGTTCATGCTAAGTTGAATGGATTAGTCAAATGGAGTTTATTTCTATAAATAATATACAGATACCTTACAGTTGCTTTAAATGTTATCAGTTACACTATACATGTCATTGTAATCATTTTGTATATTTCAATGTATTTTGTCAGAAAGGTACATTTTCATGTTGTTGTTTTTTCTCTCAGACAAGCTATTTCATTTGTTTCTGACCACTGGCTGAATTTCAAAACCTATTATGGTCCATTATCTCCTGCCAGTATGCAGAATCTACAGATTGAGTTTGATCAATTGTTTATGCGAGCCACATATAGCATCTTAAAAGCTCAAAGGTATGTAGAATGTCAAATTTTTTTCTAAAAATACATATTCTTAGGGCTTTAATATATTATGGGATGTGACCAGCCTAGAGGTTTTTTTTTAAATCTTTGATTTTTTTTAGGCTTCAATGAAAGTTTGACTGCTTCTCTCAAATTGGTTTGCTTGCCAAGTGAAGTCAAACATACACTTTAAAAATATTAAATCCACTAGAAGAAATATTTTATGATGATTACAAAATTTAAAAAAAATGAACAGTGATGCCTAGCTTTGCTTAGGCTTTATAATTTCAAATGTTTATGCAATTTAATGTCAGTGAAAATAGTAAATGTCATGTAATGAACACAGTTTTGAAACGTGTAATGAACACAGTTCTGAAACATATTATGAACACAGTTATGAAACATGTATATTACATTTTTAGTGTTTATACAGGAATCCAAGCTTTTACCAGAAAATAAAATGTGACTTAAAATGTGTTGTCCCAAGTCGTTTCTGTAGAAGATTTCTGAACTTAATATATATATGTATACATTTGTATTTTATTTTATTGATCATACAAATAGTCTTTTTTAAAAACTTCACCTTAATGGAAGCGTGGCTTAGGGATTTATAGCAAAGCTTGTATGTACTAGTCTTTCTTAGCATGAGTTGAAATCCTACTTCTACCCAAATAGTTTTTTGAAACCAAATGACACTGGGCAGACAGATCAACAGACTCAAAAAGTGAAAGTATGTAATTAAAAAGAAGGGTCTGAAAGTTAAATAATACTTTTTTGACATGTCCTTGTCAGATTTCTAAAAATATGTTCTACAAAAGTAGAAGCTTAGCTTATATCTTCTTTTAATAGTTTATTTTAAACTATGTTATTTTTATCTAATCTTGTTACATTAGAGATGCTAGACCAGCTTTGTAAGATATTTTGTCTGATAAGTATTTGTATATTTGTTGGTCTGTAGTTGTTTACATTCTATAGATATAACTTCAGTGTGATTTTTGCTTCTGAATTTTACTTTTCTGTAGACATACCAACTTTTGTGCAACCTTTAGTTCATTTCAATTAAAATATGTGCATTGTATGCACTTGCTTGAGTGTCTAAATATTATCATGTTCAATTGTTGACTGTTTCTTTTAGAAGTGCTTAGCAATAGATACTTGTAGGATAAATGTAAAAACAAAAGAACAACAGCAACAAATGGAATATTGAGGTGAAGTATTCAAACGTTTGTCAACAATAAAAGGAACAACTGTAACTGTTTTATTCAAGAAATATTCATTTTCCAGTGTCAGAAATTTTAAAATATTTTGATCTGTGCCTTAAAGATCTTCTAAAATTAGTGAAAGAATGTGCAAACATGATCATCTAAACAGTGTATAAAATTTTATATTCACTTTTTAAAAAAAGAATTTCCTGTAAATATCAATTAACTTTTTAAAAATAAAAGTGACTGTGTTCTTGTGACAAATGTATCTGATTATACTTCAGTTATTTCTACCACAGTTATTTCTATGAAAAATCTTTAGAAATTATTTTTGATGGAAATTTTAATTTTAATATAAATTTATTAAATTAAATAATTAGCTCATTTCTTTTTTTTTTTTTATTTAGAATCTGTAAAAAGATATAAGTTGTTTTGTTTTCAAAGAAATTCTTGGCATATACAAATTAAAAATTAAAAGTAAATTGTAAATTATATGGAGATAAAAACAAATTATTTATTGTTGCATATTAGTTTTCACTTTGTCTATAAACACTATTAAACACCACTTCATCAGTGTTGGAAGTTTACTACTAACATTATTACAATAATAACATAACTCTTGGACTTATGCTTCATTTCTTTATCTTTCCTTAGTTTTAGATAATTTTTAAAAATTTATTTTGACTTGCACCTCATTATAGTTATTTACAGTTTTATGATGTTCGTTAAAGTATCATATAACTCATTTATTATGAATTTTTATTGTAAGTATTGACACAATCCATGAAATTTGATGGAGAGAAAACTACAACAAAAAACTTTCATGTCAAATAATGTCAAATAAATGCTTATATTGTACTTAAGTTTAAAAAGAATCACAAGACAAAGGTATCAGTACATTTTGGAACTGTGCTTTTAACATTTTAAAATTTGTTTTACATAGGTTAGGCTCCTGGCAGTTTATGGCAGACATGCCCTACACTTGTGTCTCTATGGACAGTATGTGGCAGTTACTCTGGGTACTACACCAAGGGGAAGGAATCAGTGTTGATATGTTACCTCCTGTTGAAACCTGTAAAACATATTTGAAAAGTAAGTGTCATAATTTAATTGGATCAATGATTACTTTGATTACTTATTATTTCTTTAATAGATGTATTTTACTTGATGACTCATTCATCACTGATTCTCCCAAATGAGGTGGATGAAAAAGTATGAAAATTTAGCATGTTATTACTTTAGAACAATCAAGCACCTATGGTTGAAGTGGCAGCAGTTATTGTACCAAAGCTTTTACTGTTTTGTCCCATTATGTTGTCATAAAGGTAACATACAAATATTTAATAGCACAAAATAATAGTTCCTTCCTTTTTTTAAAGCACTAAATAACACTTTTTGGCATATACCTAAAAATATACAGAATTGATAAAATACAATCTAATTTTTGTTTGTTTCAAGTAATAGGTAGTTTTATAAACACAAATGTGTTTTTGTGTTCTAAGTTTAAGTGTGATAGACAATGCTATAAGGTCTAGATCTACAGCTAAATATAAAATTGAGAAGCTAAAGGATAGTCAGAAAGTGTATTTAGGACTTTTTTTGTGGTGGATGGGTAGGTATAGCAATCAGCACTGTCTGTATATAAATATATATATATTTCAGTTGTATTGACTATTCTGCGCCCCATAGTTTAAACACTGAAAAAGCTGTGTAGTTCTGCCTGCTGGTTTGTAAATAAACCAATTTCATTAGTACAAATAGATTTTTTAAAGATTTTTCAATGATTTTAAAATCTAATCCTAATTATAATTGTTTTAGTTCTGGGTTAAAGATTAAATATTGCATTACTAAGTCTTTCCAATTTTAATGGTACCTGACTTTTATCAGCCAATCATTGTGCTGTTAATTGTTGGCTTCAGAAACCTAAGCAGTCCATTCACTTCATCTGTACACTGAATGTATTTATTATTTATTGCTCTAATATTTAAATGAAGTGCCATTAACAAACGTTGAAAGCAAAGGTTAAAGTATTGAAGAGATCATTGTGTTATTTTATCGTGTCTTTGAAAGTCTAAGTTGCTGACTATTCTTGATTACTGACTTTAAATATTTTGTAAAAATTTCTTGACCAGATT
This sequence comes from Biomphalaria pfeifferi, assembly GCA_030265305.1. Lineage (NCBI taxonomy): Eukaryota > Metazoa > Mollusca > Gastropoda > Planorbidae > Biomphalaria > Biomphalaria pfeifferi. The sequence goes on from JASAOG010000025.1 coordinate 3,613,170, forward strand.
CTGACAGTTGGCAGCAGCTTGCTGATAATTTAATGCACATGCCGACATCAGAAGCCATTTATTTACTGACAACTTTTGCCAATATGGCAGTGTGTAGGTCTTCAGAAGAAGAAGTCTTCATTCATTTGATTACACTTGAAGTATTTGAGGTCAGTTTTAGTCTGTTTCGGCATTTTAATTATAAAAAAATTGATTTTTACATTTAAGATCAATCTTTATGAAAAAAAAGATTTATAATAGTTTAAAATACTAGTCAAAATGTGTTTCTGCATTCATTTATTTCTAGATTGCCTACATTTGCAATCATACCAGAGAATTCTGCAATAAAGTTGGCAGGGAGCTGCTGTCTAGCATTATACTCACACATCCTACTGCTCTCTCCTTCCTGCTTACTAGGGTCAAAGAGGTCATGGACAAGCTTGGAAAGGTAAGTCACTCAATTGTACAGAATTGAAATTCCTCTAATGATATGGGATATTCAATCTTAGTTTGGCATTGCAAAACGAGAAGTAGGTTAACATAACCATGTATAATACATTGATACATTCTATTGAAAGAACATCAAAAAATTAAAAAAAACACACTTTTTGTACTTAAATATAAATAATGTGTTTATAAAAACATAGGAATAAAAAAGATATGACTTATGTCTTAGCAAACTTGTTACTCTCTTTCATTTACTAAATATTTTTTTCATTTGTTTCGTTTCTTTTGTGTCAGCAACTCTGTAGGATTTTTAAATGCAATTGTACTCTCTAGATGGCACTCTACTTATTTTCTGAGCTCCCCGTCAGCATCTGGCAACCCACAGATCCAGACATTCTAACACTGCGTCAGTGGCTCCTTAATCATGAGCTGATCTCTAATGAGAACCAGCTTGCTCAGATCATACTAGCCAAGATAAACTGGGATGTCTTTGAAGAGGTCAGAGGTTACATTTTAATATTTGAGATCATTGAAGTAATAGTTTGGATGTAACATACATTTTAACCTGAGCTGCATTCGATCCCCTTGAAATCCCATCGTTGATTATTCTACTTTTAATTCTCTTATAGAATTATGTAATATCTGTTCCTCAACATGGTGGATGTATATGTAGTAGTTGCATTAGATTCCTGCTTTATGCATGTTGATTGGATCTGTAATATTTGAGATCATTGAAGTATTAGTTTGGATGTAACATACATTTTAACCTGAGCTGCATTCGATCCCCTTGAAATCCCATCGTTGATTATTCTACTTTTAATTCTCTTATAGAATTATTTAATATCTGTTCCTCAACATGGTGGATGTATATGTAGTAGTTGCATTAGATTCCTACTTTATGCATGTTGATTGGATCTGTAAGAATACTTGGCTTATAAACAAACATCTCATGCCAATTAAAATAAAATTCAGTACTTCTCTAACCTAAAAAAAAACATTTTTTAACCTCTACAAAGTCTTTGAAATTGAAATGTTTTAACGTATGAAGATTGCAATCATTCTTATTATGCACTTATTCAATTTTTTTTAAGAATATTAATTTTAGATTATTTTTCTTTCATATTTTATTTGTTCTCTTTTTAGACTGGGAAACTTGTTGTTGACATTCGTATCCACCGCCAGATTGCACTTTTGTTAGTGGAGGCATACTCAAAGTTCATATCTGATAAAAAAGCTGGGTTTTTTATTCTAGAAGGCATGAAATATGTAAGTTCCATCTTAAAAACTTGAATGACTAATTAATTTTATGGATATGTTAAAAAAGATTGAAGCTACAATAATCAATATAAGTTGTATAAAACACATTTGTTCAAAGTGCATTTATAAAGCATGTGTCATGTGAGTATTGGAAACAGATTTTCTGTGCTGAAAGGTTAATTGTATGATGAGTAATCAAGCATATTATCTTTACTCACAAAAAGAAATATGACATCTCTTTTTTTTGTTTCTGTTGTTGTAAGCATTTATCTTTGATAGTTGAGAATTAATTTTAAATATTTGACAAGAAATTATTCATCGTTCTTTAGATAACTTTGTCATTCTTCAGATAACTTTGTCATTCTCCAGATAACTTTGTCATTCTTCAGATAACTTTGTCATTCTCCAGATAACTTTGTCATTCTCCAGATAACTTTGTCATTCTTCAGATAACTTTGTCATTCTTCAGATAACTTTGTCATTCTCCAGATAACTTTGTCATTCTTCAGATAACTTTGTACTAATTGTTGCTTTTCAGATGTCATCATACTTGTCCTATGTGACTTCCAATCTCAGCCCAGAGCAAAAGTTTAACAACTGGGTTTGGAATGTGGCACTGAGACTGAAACTTCATCAACATTCTGTCACTCTACATTCATCTGGTGCTCTTGATTTGAACTTTAACCCTCCAACATTAGGTGGTGACACTTGGCTTACTCCCTTACACAGAGCTACTTCCAGTAAGATTCCTATTGCCTGTTTTGTGACTCTAACCATGACCAATATTGGACACAAGTAAGTCAAGATAAAGGACATAGGATTTTATTCAACTTAACATTTAATCATTTTTTAGCTGAATTTAACATGTATAAAATATTTTATTTTTAAATCCACTATATCTTTTATAAAATGAAGTAAATATGTATATATATATATATATATATATAAAAACAACAAATATATATATATATTATATATATATGTTGTTACCAATCTCACTATCCAGGCTCTCTGCAAACTGCACCATACACCACCAACGTAAAGAACTTGATAACTCAGGGCTCCAGAGTAACGTAACACTTTAATAGTTGAATAAATAACAGCCAATACTGTACAATTGGCAACACGTACACTGTACAAATATCTCTCCGATAACACCGTACTACCGTATCAACTCTTGCACTGGCCTCTCCGTCTCGTTCCGGGCTTGCACTGGGTTCAACAGTTCAGGACTGACTTCACACACTGGGCTCGTTGTGTCGGACTCGATCACAGACCAAGATCAAGACGCTAGTCGTCTCAACTGTACTTTACAGTACTCCGCATTGAACCGTCGTAATGCTCCGTACAGAACCACACCGTTGAACTGTGTTGTAGTCGACTGTGTTCTGAACCCCTGCCATGAACCGTCTCGACTGGACACCTCCGCTCTTTATATAGGGTCCCTACTGGCCTTCTAGAACCGGATGGAACATCGCTTGACGTTTCTAGCTTCGTCACATGACTACATCCCTCGTGACGCTCCTGAGCTCTGTTCACGGCGGCGATCCTTCCCGAACCGTCTTGTTGACACTCGACTCGGCTGACCGTCGTAACTCGTCACGGTTGACCGCTCGTCTAGCGCTGGCCTGAGGCGATTTGCGTCGGCTGACTACACTCACACACTACCCCCATCTGTGCCACCACCAGGTCTATAACAATATATATATATATTACACTTAATATATCATTTGTACTGGATAACAGATAATAACTTGGATTTTTAATCATTTGTTAAAAGTCTGATTTTGAAACATTTTTTTAGACTTTAACTTTTTAAAATTATTTCTTAAAACTGAAACAGTGAATTTCCCACTCTTAGAATTGATTGTTAGCAGAAGCTTTTGTTGACCAGAAACTTGCCTGTGAAAAAAGAGATGCATTGGTGAACTCTATTTTATTATGGTAACTCTTTGATTAAAAAACAACAATTGTTTCAGCATCACCAACTTTATCTCAGAAGGCTTAGACTTGTTGGGTGTCCTAACTGCCAACTATCAGTACACCACTGCAGTGCATATACTGGGATGTGTAGTGCCACTTTTTATAGATAGTCAGCAGTACCTGCTGGAGAATTCAAGGTAATTTTAGGAGTCTCACCTAAATCTCATGATATGTTGTTTAAACACAGAGGTAGTAAGTTTGTATATGTCTGCTGCTTAACTCAGTTTCATGACATCATATTTAGAGGTGTTTTTTTTTTTTTATTTCTTTAGGAATTATTTTACCTTTTGTTTTCAAGCAACCATTGTTTTTCTGTCTACATTTGTGTGTGTCCAATATTTGTGTGTGTCCAATATTTGTGTGTGTCCAATATTTGTAAGTTCTTCTCATTTCTCTGCAGTTTTTGTCAGATCTTACAAACTTTACTTGGCGCAGATGAATCATTGCTCAAGTCAACCAAAGCGGCCATCATGACTGTAGAATTTCCTGGTTTAGTGACACAACAACTATCACAAATGATTCAGGTAAAATTTTTAATCTGCTAAAATTTATTTCTAGTGGTAATTTAAAAGACATGAATGTAAAATTTTTTTTTTAACTTGATGGAAACCATTGGATCAGTTGATTCAACATTTAAAACGCACAGTATGGGTTTTAATTTAAAATACATTTAGTGTTTTTTTTTGGTCATTAAAATGTGTATTCTAAATTAGCTCTCAATATTGACTCATATCTCTTGTTACCTAGGCACAGGTTACCAGCCATCTTGTACACAATAAAGCTGACTTGTATATTTTATTCTGGTTAAAGGCAATCTTTAAAGTGTGCAAATATTTCACTGACAGGTGAGAGGTCATAGTGTCTAGACTTTTTTTTTCCCTTTGATGGATGGATGGATAAATATTATTTTCATGGATTATTAGACTCAAGCTCATTTTCATTTTTTACTCTGTTGGTTTGTAAAGCTATTTAGTTTTTTTGTTTTTTCTTGTTGGAAACTGACAAGTTCTTACAATTTGGTATATTATAGGAACAGCTGTTATATTGCTGATACTTTAATAAGATGGAGTTTTGTCAAGAAAGGAGTTCTAGATCTGATAACAGACATTTTTAAAGAAAATAATAAGGTATGGCCCTAGTGCTAATTTGTGAAACGTGCTTATGTGATAAGTATGTCAGCATGAATGGCTTAAAACTTTATATTCTAACAGTGATAGTTTGAGAATCATGTCAGTGATAAAATCTGTGGTCAGAATGGAGACGGATGGAAATTAAATGAATTTTTACAAAGCTTCTATCAACTCACTTTGTCTCTCAATCAAATATGTAGTGGACGCTGATGTTGTTCTACAAATATATTTAATAATCAAGAAGGGAATCGTCAGATGTCAGCTATGTCAGTAAATCTGTATCTATTCTACTGCTCTCCACGAAGCGTCTTCTTTTTAGCGTCACTTAGAGCGTTCTTGTTTTTTAACCAACTTTATGTCATCGTCGTTAAGTAAAACTTTACCCTATTCCCGAAACAAATAACTAATTTCTAATCATGTCATAACACATGATTGATACAATTACACTTTATATATGCTTTTTTTTTTTTTTAAATATTGTCTACATAGAGTTTTGGAACCTTTTTTTTATTGTGAGTTCCAACTCCTAAAACATATTTCTTTTTTATTTTTTATTTCTATATTGTAAAGTATATTTTCTCAGTCTTGAGATTTTAAGATTTTAGCACTATCTCTAACTTCATATACACTTATTTTTTTATATATACATTTATCAACAGAAATTTTGTGTCGCAGTGAAGAACAGGCAAGGTCTAGTGACTTCCATGTTTAGTTGGATTGCCAATGCCAACACCCTGCCAACTTTTATGGAAGGTGCCTCAATGCCAGAGTTTTCTTGGCTGGCTTACATGATACTGAGCATAGAAGGAGAGCATGAGGTGAACACAAGTCTTTGGCAGACACTCATCATGGAGTTACATGCCCCTAACCGTCCCACTGTGGAGAATGCATTGAAAGTAAGTTGTTCTGCTACGTACTGTCAATAGTTGAACTATAGAAAATATTGAGTTTGTTATTTGCTAGTGTAGTTTTGTCCACTAATTAATAGAGAGACAACATTTTCAGACAAAATTAATGCACAATGTTTATATCCTGAATTATGTTTTAAATATTGTATAGTTTGATTTTCTTTTCTAGGCTGCAGTCTTGAGGCTTCAGCTTGACCAGTCACCATCAGTGGCTAGACTGACAATCTACAGATGGGCTCATCAAGCCCTAGACACTCCACCTGACCATCCTTTACTTCCCATTATGTGGCAGAGATTTTTTGCTCTTTTCCTGGGACGCCAAGTGTTTGAGTCAAAGTAGGCTCCTATTATTTACTTGAGTCAAAGTAGGCTCCTATTATTTACTTGAGTCAAAGTAGGCTCCTATTATTTACTTGAGTCAAAGTAGGCTCCTATTATTTACTTGAGTCAAAGTAGGCTCCTATTATTTACTTGAGTCAAAGTAGGCTCCTATTATTTACTTGAGTCAAAGTAGGCTCCTATTATTTACTTGAGTCAAAGTAGGCTCCTATTATTTACTTGAGTCAAAGTAGGCTCCTATTATTTACTTGAGTCAAAGTAGGCTCCTATTATTTACTTGAGTCAAAGTAGGCTCCTATTATTCACTTGAGTCAAAGTAGGCTCCTATTATTCACTTGAGTCAACGTAGGCTCCTATTATTTACTTGAGTCAAAGTAGGCTCCTCTTATTTACTTGAGTCAAAGTAGGCTCCTATTATTTACTTGAGTCAAAGTAGGCTCCTATTATTTACTTGTCGAAGTAGGCTCCTATTATTTACTTGTCAAAGTAGGCTTTTATTATTAACTTGAGTCAAAGTAGGCTCCTATTATTTACTTGTCAAAGTAGGCTCCTATTATTTACTTGAGTCAAAGTAGGCTCCTATTATTTACTTGAGTCAAAGTAGGCTCCTATTATTTACTTGAGTCAAAGTAGGCTCCTATTATTTACTTGAGTCAAAGTAGGCTCCTATTATTTACTTGAGTCAAAGTAGGCTCCTATTATTTACTTGAGTCAAAGTAGGCTCCTATTATTTACTTGAGTCAAAGTAGGCTCCTATTATTCACTTGAGTCAACGTAGGCTCCTATTATTTACTTGAGTCAAAGTAGGCTCCTATTATTTACTTGAGTCAAAGTAGGCTCCTATTATTTACTTGAGTCAAAGTAGGCTCCTATTATTTACTTGAGTCAAAGTAGGCTCCTATTATTTACTTGAGTCAAAGTAGGCTCCTATTATTTACTTGAGTCAAAGTAGGCTCCTATTATTCACTTGAGTCAAAGTAGGCTCCTATTATTCACTTGAGTCAACGTAGGCTCCTATTATTTACTTGAGTCAAAGTAGGCTCCTCTTATTTACTTGAGTCAAAGTAGGCTCCTATTATTTACTTGAGTCAAAGTAGGCTCCTATTATTTACTTGTCGAAGTAGGCTCCTATTATTTACTTGTCAAAGTAGGCTTTTATTATTAACTTGAGTCAAAGTAGGCGCCTATTATTTACTTGTCAAAGTAGGCTTCTATTATTTACTTGAGTCAAAGTAGGCTCCTATTATTTACTTGAGTCAAAGTAGGCTCCTATTATTTACTTGAGTCAAAGTAGGCTCCTATTATTTACTTTAGTCAAAGTAGGCTCCTATTATTTACTTGAGTCAAAGTAGGCTCCTATTATTTACTTGAGTCAAAGTAGGCTCCTATTATTTACTTGAGTCAAAGTAGGCTCCTATTATTTACTTGAGTCAAAGTAGGCTCCTATTATTTACTTGAGTCAAAGTAGGCTCCTATTATTTACTTGAGTCAAAGTAGGCTCCTTTTATTTACTTGAGTCAAAGTAGGCTCCTATTATTTACTTGTCAAAGTAGGCTTCTATTATTTACTTGAGTCAAAGTAGGCTCCTATTATTTACTTGAGTCAAAGTAGGCTCCTATTATTTACTTGAGTCAAAGTAGGCTCCTATTATTTACTTGAGTCAAAGTAGGCTCCTATTATTTACTTGAGTCAAAGTAGGCTCCTATTATTTACTTGAGTCAAAGTAGGCTCCTATTATTTACTTGAGTCAAAGTAGGCTCATATTATTAACTTGAAAATCTCATTTAAAATTAGTTTGTATATATCATCACGTAATTACTCTGTTGTATTCGCTATGTAGCCATCAATTTTGTTTGGATTTTCTGTACTTATAAATTTGATTCAAGTGTTGGAGGGTTATGTTTGATATGTATATACATATATCAAAGCCTAATCTTTCAGCATTCATTGACATTTACTTTTATGTTATCAACTTCCCAGATCATTAGTTGACATTCAATCAGTTGGGTGTTATTTCTTTTTATCATTGTCCTTATGTACTGTATAGGTTATATAAAAACACTGCTCTTTAATTGGTCAGATGTTTTCTTTTTAGACACATCCATCTCTCATAAACTGTAATTGATTTGTTGACTTCATATTTGAAACAATATTTACATGAGTTGAATTTGTTTTTTAAATGTTGATATGATGGTTCATGTTGTATCTATTCCAGTATTTCTCAGAGAGCCAGTGTTGGGGAACGTTTCTTTAGCAATACCTTTTACAACAGCTTGCTGAAGAAGATGAGGAAGTGTTTGTCTGACATGTCTGCCTTCCATATCAACTACGACCCAGCAGCTGATGCTTCCAAGAGAAAGAAGAGCAGTCATTCTAGTTACACTACTCCACCTTCCTCTCCCAGGACACCTGTTGATTGTGATGTATTTGATGGCACTGCTGCCAGTGCCCCTAGTCAAGATGAAAGTTTTGAGTATACAAGCTCTAAGGAGTTTCATGTCATGTTGGCCAGGTACTTTACAAAAAAAAATATCTCAATCTCTAATCACATTTGATCAATCTTCAATTATTCTAAAGATTAATTTTTAGTATTGTCTAAACCTTGGGATTTCGGTTAATGATAAGATTTAATCAGAATTTATAAATTTTCTTTTTATGTTGTCAAACATAATGACTGAATAGTTAAAATGTTTTACTTCTGAACAGATGATCTTAAACTCAATTTCTCTAAACCAATTAGGGAATTCTATTTAAATTTTCATGACTAGATTAAACCTCTTGCTCTTGCTGTGGTAACACCAAAAATTACTTAGAATCAAGAGCTCAACCACTAATAGTGATGTATCATTTTCAATATTTGAGAAATTGTAAGAACTTTTAAAACAGCTCCTTTCTCTTCTGATGAATGGCCAGGTTATACCAGATGTACAAGCTGTGGCTGGAAGAACCTAGACTCCATGATGGAAACTTATACCTTCCTGCACTACCACCACAGTATGAGTCAGCCAGACTAAACCAAGTATTTCAAGGCTTTATGGTGAGTAAGATCAGGAATGGGAACACTTTTTCAAAAAAGTTATTCATGAATAGGAAACCAGAATAGATATTTTTTTCCCTACATAAATTGCTACTTAAAATTGTTTAAGACTTTATCAGAATTTCATTTTTTGTGTCTGTCATCAGACTTCAAGTTATTTGTAGTCTTGTTTAGAAAGAAATAAACAATCAACAAATCACTTTTTATTTTCTAAAAATGATTGCATTAGTGTTTTTTCTTTATTTTATTTCTTTTCTACAATGATTCAGATTGAATTAATGATTATTATTTTCTTGTTTGTTAAAGGAAGATGTTTTAATCTTTGTAATAACTTTTGTAAAATCTATTGTGTGTCAGTCATATGTTAAACTTACTGTTGTCATTATCAAAATTTATATTGTAGACACCATGGCTGGAGTTTGTGGACTTGGAAGGTATTCAATACAACCTGAGCTGTATGGCTTCTGACTGGAAGAAACATTTAACATCTGCCAAAGCACATTTGCCCAAAACACACTTGCTTTCTTCCAATGAACCTAAAAATGGTGAATTTGACAAAATATAGTTGCAAAATATTGTTTGGCATTTTTACTTATCCAAGCAATTTAAAACATACTGTCACTTACAATCTATAACATACTGTCTCTTACAATCTATAACACACTGTGTCTTTTAAAATCTATAACATACTGTGTCTCTTACAATCTATAACATACTGTCTCTTACAATCTATAACATACTGTGTCTTTTAAAATCTATAACATACTGTGTCTCTTACAATCTATAACATACTGTCTCTTACAAACTATAACATACTGTCTCTTGCAATCTATAACATACTGTCTCTTGCAATCTATAACATACTGTCTCTTGCAATCTATCACATACTGTCTCTTACAATTTATAACATACTGTGTCTCTTACAATCTATAACATACTGTCTCTTGCAATCTATAACATACTGTCTCTTGCAATCTATAACATACTGTCTCTTGCAATCTATAACATACTGTGTCTCTTACAATCTATAACATACTGTCTCTTACAATCTATAGCATACTGTCTCTTACAATCTATAACATACTGTCTCTTACAATCTATAACATACTGTCTCTTGCAATCTATAACATACTGTCTGTTGCAATCTATAACATACTGTCTCTTGCAATCTATAACATACTGTGTCTCTTACAATCTATAACATACTGTCTCTTACAATCCATAACATACTGTCTATTACAATCTATAACATACTGTCTCTTACAATCTATAACATACTGTCTCTTGCAATCTATAACATACTGTGTCTCTTACAATCTATAAAATACTGTCTTTTACAATCTATAACATACTGTCTCTTACAATCTATAACATACTGTGTCTTGCAATCTATAACATACTGTGTCTTTTACAATCTATAACATACTGTCTCTTACAATCTATAACATACTGTCTCTTGCAATCTATAACATACTGTTCTTAATTAAATTTGGTAACATCTATTTGTTTCCACTTTGTTTCCAGCAACAGAAAGAATTTTGAGAAGGCTGAGAAGGTTTGATCCTCCTAAAGATCCACCACCTGTTCCTACTATACAAAGTGCTGTCCCTTTAATAAACCCAACTCTTGTTGATGATAAAACTTCTTTTATCAACATGGTTCAGGCAGACCAGCAAGTGTTCATATTTTTTACAAAGTGAGTCTTACAGTGGAAAATAATATTTACTTTTAAAACTATTTTATTTCGAAAATAATTTTAATTATGTTAAATATAAAAAACTCTCACTAATAAATTATTTAGTAGTTCTGGTTTTATGATGTCAAAAAACTGCAAGCTAATGGCTGCCTATGATATGTGCTCTGGACTGTCATCTCCATGATCCCAGATTCTAATCCTGCCCTCCGCTATCCCCTTCAGTCCTGCAGGAGGTTTCGTCTAGGAGGAAATAATCTTCAATTCTGAAGGAATGTAAAACAAATAAACTTAACAACAAGAAATGGAATGGAAATAATTTTGTTCCCATGTTAACACCAGAAAGAAAGAAAAAATATTTTCCTGTTTAAGAACTTCAATTCCATATAATTATATTTACCTGTTTCTGTGGCTAATAACTTATAAGGTGGCAGTGACTAGCAGTAATGAGCCAGCAATGACTAACACTTGACCACTCTGTCTCATAGAATATTGATTAGTCACTTGAAACAGATGAAAGCTGAGAATACTTTTATTCAGTAATGAACATTGTTTTTTTTTTTACCAAAAATGAACTATTTTCTATGTACAGCTCTAAAGATCTCTACTTTCAAATATTCCTCTAGGGATTTCTCTGATCGTCATGCTCATCACTGTGCCTTGGATTTCAACTACCTTGAACTGTTGCCAAATTTATATTCCAACATTAAAAAAACTGTAAGCATCTGTTATGGAGCAAAAAAAAAAGTGTAATTGTGCTTCCGTTTTGTATTTCTTTTGTTTTGCATTCTTCTGTTTTGTGCAGTCTTTTTCTTTTGGCACCTCATTTTTTTTTTTTCATTTTGTATTTTTTCTACTGTTTTGTATTAATGTATTTTCTGTTGTTTCTGTAATCTGTCTCTATAGTGTCCTATAATAATGGAGTATTAGAAATCCTAGTCTAAATACTAGGCGTTTTAAAGCACAATACAAAGGGAATGTTTTGTTGTATGCAAGTGTAGGTTTAACTGTGTATAGAGTCATACTGTAAAGACAATTCAAAACAATCTTAGGTATTGTATTTTTTTTTGGTAACCTTTTTTTTTTTTGAACATATAAAAAAAGTTTTTATAATCTTAGAGTTATCATTGCTTAAACATTAAAAGGACAAACAAACTAAAAGTTTACTTATGAAAAGATCTAATTGTTAAAAATAAAATGTACATTTCTTTCCACATTCCAGACAACTGTGCTAGCTGAGTGTAAAAGTAAAGTGAATCCTCTACACAAGTGTTCTAATCCTGCTATCATACCAATCTCAGTGAGTTCCCTTTTCTTTTAATACAGTAGTTTAATGCCCCTAATATGCTACTGTGTTCTAATGGCCATTAAAAATGATTCATTAGATTGAAGTGAAAGACTTGAATGAGATGGTGCAGAGACGGCTGGAGGAGAACAGAGCAGAGTATCAACAAGTTTTGATTCAATCCTTCCTCCCCCCTGCCCCTAATGTTTGTATCGCTGCTGTACACACAGAGAATGCCATCACGTAAGTTACAGATTTGTTTGTTTTGGAAGTCAAAGTTTTTCAATTGCGTTTAACCCAGATAGAGTTAGGGCTAATGAGGATCAAATACTCTCTGTTAAAAGCCCTGGATAACAACCCTGTGATTATGTGTAATTTGTTGTTATTAAGATACTGTGACTGACAAAATGCCTGGTAACTGTTTACACATCGTCATGTAACAATACATGTCAATATTTTTTCCAGAATATATACAAGATGTTTATTTTTCTTTTTATTCCAGAAGTCACTAGATGAAAAAAATGCCAAGGGAAATACATTTTTTATTAGTGATGCAATAATTACAATTCATCATATTCTAGAAGTTGGTTATGTCAGACCATAGAAGGGGAAAAAAATTATAAACTGAGGGTTCCAGTGGCATAGCTATGGATTTGGGGGTCAGGAGGCTTGACCTCTTTAGAAGCCCCTGCATTTTAACATTCGACATCATGACATGAGATAATAGTGTAATATTTAATGTAAAAACAATCCAGGCACGCATTGGAGGGTCCCCACATGTGGGCAGGGCAGGGGGATTTTCACATTTGAACCCCCCCACCCCCAGTTTGCCACTGCAGTGTTCATAAGTTTTATGCTTGATGTTAAATCAATTTCTGTGACTTTGTTATTCAAATGAAACTATATTGTGTATTCTTACTGGGAATATTGTGAGTGTGTCATTATGAAAGAATTCACTTTCTTAAAGAGGATTTTGTTGGTTCTTCACTCAATGTCCCTGATTACAGGCTAGGGAATAGTGTCACTAGGCTAAACATTTCAGAATCGTACTAATCAAATACAGTATCACAAGCTTCTAGTGTCATTACTGTGTTAAAAATATTTACATTTTTACTTTATTAAATAATCCACCAACAAAAAAACACAAAATGTTGGCCAGTAAGTTGATGCTTGAAATTGTTTTAAGTAAGACTCACGATTTGATATCTGTATTTCACATCAGTTTGTATCATTTATTTTTTCAACATAGTTACAAAATTTAAATAAAGTTTAAATGTTTTTTGTTTTTACTTTCTCACAATAATTTTTTTTTTCATTGTCAGCTGTTACAAGATGATATTAAGAAATATTTTTTTTCAGAATGCTAATTAAACAAAATCAAGCTTGTACTGACGAAGCTCGTCTTCAAAATTTAAATGCCATTGGTTGCAGTATTTTCTATTCCATGGTCAACTCTGTTTGTGACCAGACAGACTTCTACCCTCCTGCCAGACAATTTTTTGCTTCCTGTATTGAAGTATTGGGCAGAGTTACGTTTTTTTTTTCTTATAATGACTAGCTTTTATAACTGAATAAAACTAAGCTATTACAACTGATATGAGACTAATTTTATGTTAGAAATAAAATATAACATAATAGAGGTCATAACTGATGTTTGATATGAAAGTTTTATTATTTAAAAGATAGAAGAAAAATGTGGATATTTTTTTATATTATAATCTAGCTCTATTGATTAAGAAAAAAGTTTTTAGTTATATTGACAAAACATAAGGCAGACAAATCTCTTTGCTTGTAATTAATTCTAGACTAAATGTAGAACTTAATAAAGAATATTTAAAGAATAAACTAAATAAATTTGTATGAAAAGCATAAATAAAAATAAATTGTGTATGAGATAAACCTGAAAATATTTTATTGCAAAAAACATTAAATATATGATAAACAAAAATGCTTGTACAATAAGCAAACATAAATGATGTTTCTATGATAAACATTCTATAAAAAACCTTTGGTGCATAGAAAAGATATTTATATATCTATGATAAACAATCTATAAACTTTTGGTGCATATTAAATATAATTCAGTTTTACTTTATGATAAACTAATTTTTTTATTCCATTTTTAGGAGTTTATCAGTCGTGACCCAAATCAAACTCACATTGTGCTCCAGTTGTGCCTTGAAAAGCCGTCAGTGTCTGGACTGGTCTCACCTCACTTTATACCAAACAATTGTCCTGAAAGTTTATTAGATATGTATCAACAACTGCTGCAAGTCTTGCAGTCACAAAACTTGGACTTGGTGTTTGCACTTCTCACTAAGGTAAGTGTGTACCAATAGCAAGTCTCACTAAAGTAAGTGTGTACCAATAGCAAGTCTCACTAAGGTTATTGTGTACCAATAGCAAGTCTCACTAAAGTAAGTGTGTACCAATAGCAAGTCTCACTAAGGTGTGTACCAATAGCAAGTCTCACCAAGATATTTGTGTACCAACAGCACTTCTCAAATATTTGTGTACAAATAAAGCAATATTTTGGCCAGGAACTGCAACTAAATCAAAGTTTCCAAGTAATCAAGTCAAGCTGTATATATATTCAGTCACAAAAACCTAGACAAGAATTAGAAAATGTTCTGTGAGAATTTATTTCTTTTTTGTTCCCAAAGAAAACACACTTTGTATTTTGTCTCTTTAGTTCAACATACAACAATGGTTGAAAGAAAGTTCTCCAAGTGAAATTTCTAGAAAGAGATTTATTGAGGTCTTAGGTTCAGCCATGATGTCATGTGGAGCTGAGTTGAATGCCAAAACAAAACTGGTCTTTGGGGTAAATTTGTTTTTTTTTTTTGTTTTTTTTTTTTTTACATCAAATGCTATGTAGATTTATTAAATGAAACTATTCATTGATTCAATTTTTTTTTAACTAACAATTTAGAAGAAATTTGGCTCACTATTCAATTTTTTAAAATGAATTATTTTGAATGATTCTTAATTTGCTTCTCAGATGTATTTATCTCATCTTGCTGCAACCATTGAGAGTAACTTCCCCTCAAACCTCTATTTTGCATTTAACATGATCCTACAAGGTATGATTGCAAATGAATTACACAAAATACTTTCAAAACCTTTTTTTTAAAAACAAAATTAACCTTTTTTTTGTTTGTCAACATGAAAAATGTTTATACTTACCTACTTCTAAATATGCCATTCACAGGCTCAGCAACAGAACAACTCAACTCTAAAGTTTGGGAAACTTTGCTCAAGTCTTGTTTTACTGATCAGCTGCTGGTTACTGAGTCAGTGACCAACTCTCAAACATTTGACCCTTCTGTTGTGAAAGCTTGTGTTGATTCAACTCTATCAACCATTCAGGTTGGTTTTAAAAAAGAAAAGGTACCTCTTTCTAACCTTGCAATGTATGAGGGCAGATGTTGTAAAGCACATCTGTTTCTATGGCTGATGGTTACCAGCACAACCACCAGCTGTCTTTAGGTCTCCAATGTATGTAGAATTGGGTGGACTCAGGACCAGCTGTCTTTAGGTCTCCAATGTATGTAGAGTTGGGTGGACTCAGGACCATCTGTCTTTAGGTCTCCAATGTATGTAGAATTAGGTGGACTCAGGACCAGCTGTCTTTAGGTCTCCAATGTATGAGGGTGGACTCAGGGCATGAAAAAAAGTTCAAATTTCAAAAGTCTTGACTGGGATTAGAACTTGAGACCATGCTCTGCCAACTACATTTGCATGTAGCAGATTAGACCTACAATAGGTAGATTATATATATATTTCTTTTCTCATTGGTAAATAGATATGTTTAACAATAATCTTACAATTGAGCTCACATTTGGGTTATGAGGGGATGGTAGCTCAATGTTTAGTTAGATCTGGTAGTAGGATGGCTAAAGACAATGTGGTTACAACTTGTGCCTGGTGGCAATAGGTTGCTTTTTTGAGTTCATTCATTTAGAAAGTATATTTGGAAAATGCTACCTTTTTTTTTTGACAATATTTTACACTCTGGTATAATGCATTTAAAATGATAATTTAGTAAAATATTTTAACAGTTGCCACTTTTTTGTACAGGTCAAAGAATTATTGGACTGGATCAGTTCATTCTTTATGCATGCTAGAATCAATGATACCAACTGTTTGACCTTTGGCCTTTACAACCATTGGGGAATGTATGTTCCATATATCAGTTTGATGATTGGTGCCCTTAGCCGCTGTTTAGTAACAAAAATCATAAAAAGTTCAAAGAGCTTGACACCTTATCAGAGTAAGTCCTTGACCTTTGCATCTAGAAATCTATTTATCATAAGATTCTTGCAAGATGGCGAGACAAAATCACCCAATTACTAATTGTGCTTTTATATTTTGTGACTACCGGTATGTAAAATTTTATTTTATTTTATGAGTATTGTTAAATTGTTATGTGAAAAGCTTAATTGTTAAACAAATTTTATTCAGATTAAATTTATTTATTTATTTTTTTTTTTAAATGAGCAAGATTTGTTAAAAAAAATAATTTTTAATAAACAATTTCTGCTTTTATTATAAACATCTCAACTTAGCTTAATATTTTGATTAAAGTGGAAATGTTTTATTGTCAATTAAATTGTGGGTGATATTTAGATACACATTTTTTTTCCAATCTTTTGTCAGAGAATGCAAATCATAAAATTAAACTAAAATCCAAATGCACAGTTTCCCATATTACCAAAACAGAAATTACAATTTTAATAATGGCTGACAAATCAGTGAAGAAGTCATCAAAGCTATGTAAAAATAAAGTTCATTGTTTGTGTGTTTTTTTTATAGTTTTTTTTTTTTCTGAATTTTTACAAGACTTTTTCATTATGACATTTGTTGATGAACTATATAATGAACAGGTTTTTCTTTTAAAATTGAATATCACTGTTACTGTTCTGTTTTTTATTCTTGAAAAAATATTTTCTATAAGCTAACACATGTAGCTCTCTGTTTACATATCCTTTGTTCTGCTTTCCTCAGTTTACATCAGGACTGTTTGATTCCTTTGATGTGGACAGTTCTAACCCATACAACATCCTAAACACCATCCCAAACCAAACTCACCAACCACTAGCCAGATCCACTCCTGTTAAACCTAAATCTACTAAAATTAATACAACAGCCTCACTAAACAAACCTACTAAAGAAGCAATACCAAAATACCTAAAAACCTTAGTAATAAATTTTCCAAGCAATAGGAACAAAACAGCAGACTTTAAAATAATGCAGAAATTTTCAATAGTAATTATGAAATTTTTAGTAAAGATAGAGCTGATAATTATGGAGGAGTTCTTTTAGCAATAAAAAACACTCTTATAGCAGAAGAAATTACCTTACCTAACTAAAAAAATATAGAATCAACATTTTGTAAAATTAATACCACCTCAACATCCCTAATAATAGGCAGTATTTACAGACCACCAAATTCTAGTTTAGAATACATGCAGGAACTATGTAATCAGTTTACTACACTTAAAAAGACAAATAAAAATGCAGTTTTTAGGATTATGAGAGATTTCAATCTACCTGATATAAATTGGAAAACACTAGCCATAGATAAACACCAAAACCTTAAGGACATAAAAGAGCTTTTCATAGAAGCTTTACACAACCTAAGTTTAGATCAAATCATTAAAAAGCCAACTAAACAACACATTAGATCTCTTCTTAACCAACAGACCTGGATTAGTAGTTGATTATGATATTATCCCTGGTGATATTATCCCATGAGATCATAAAAATACACAGATAAAAGCAGTATACAAAACCCAAAAGAATAATCTTACTCTGGAATAAATGTAACCTAACACAACTACACCAAGCTGCATTTAACTTTCAACAAACATTCATATTAGAAAAAGACATTAACCAACCAGTCGATGACCTCTGGAATTTCATTAAAAACCATCTTAAAAGCATTATAGAAAATCATATACCAACTAAATACACATCAAACAAACTAAATAAATGCTGGTTTAATAATAGACTAAAGAAGCTTTGTAAACAGAAGGAATACCTATATAGAAAATTTAAAGAAACTAAGGCAGAAAGAGTTTACAAAAAGTATATAAAAATTAAACACCTAACCCAAAAGTAAGCCGACAGCTGCAGAGTGAATACATAAACAATGTAATATCTAAAGATAACAACAAAAACCTATGGTCATACATTAAGTCTAAGAAAATGGAAACAACAGGCATAGCGCCATTAAAAGATGAACATAACATAATACATAATGATAATGAAACTAAAGCTAACATCCTAAACAAATACTTTGCATCAGTATTCTCAGCCCCAGGAGACAAAGACATATTACTTAATTTGAACCAAGTAGACAACATAGAAGATATAGAGTAGTACAAGAAAATGGAATCCAAAAAGTATTAGCCAACACCAAACCAAATAAAGCATCTGGACCTGATGGTATTCCAGCTAGATTACTCAAAGAACTAAGCAATGAGCTAGCCCCAGTGTTCAAAATACTCTTTCAGGCATCGCTTAACCAGGGCAGAGTACCAAAGGACTGGAAAGGCACATTCCTCGTCCCATATGCTAGGACAAATTTGTACAAATACTCCTTCTTCCCTAATGCTATTAGAGCATGGAATGGGTTGCCTGAGCTAGCCAGGAAAACCAGTGACTTGGCAGAATTTAAGTCATTGGTTAATATGCATGACTAAATGCATGACGCGTAGGACGTAATCATCTTCTTTCTTGAAGTAACGTCTGTATTATATAAGATAAAGAAGCTAATGTCACCCCCCTATTTAAAAAAGGAGAAAAATCTGACCCAGGAAACTACAGACCAGTATCACTTACCAGCATCACATGTAAAATCCTAGAACACATAATATGTAGCAACATCATAAACCACTTAGACAACATAATGTTATCACCCCATACCAACATGGCTTTAGGAAATATAGATCATGTGAAACACAACTAATAGGACTAATTGATAATTTTTCAAAAGGTTTAGATAATAGTGAACAAATAGATGCTATCTTGCTAGATTTTTCCAAGGCTTTTGACAAAGTTCACCACCATAGTTTGCTTAAAAAATTAAAATATTTTGGCATTAATGGTCCATTGCATCAGTGGATTAAAGATTTTCTGATAGGGAGAGAACAAACTGTAATAATAAATGGCTCTAAATCAACACTGATAACAGTAAACTCAGGTGTACCTCAAGGAACTGTCTTAGGTCCACTACTATTCTTAATTTACATAAATGATTTACCAAATTGGATTACCTCAGGAACTAAAGTCATATTATTTGCAGACGATTGTATAATATATAGAACAAAAAAAACAACACAAGACTCAGATATTTTACAAAGAGAATTAGATGAATTACAGAAATGGGAATCAAATTGAAGCATGTCTTTCCACCCAGAAAAATGTCAGTTGTTAAGAGTAACAAAAAAACTAAAACAAATTAATTTCACTTATCTTATTCATGGCAAACCAGTAACACAGACTAAAAACGCAAAATACTTAGGGGTTATAATAAATGAAAAACTGTCATGGAATCCACATATTGATAAAACTATAAAAAAATTCAAACAAAGCATTAGGATTTATTAAAAGAAATTTCTCTAAATGGAACAAGAACATAAAACTAAAATGTTATTTCACCAATAATAGAATATGCATCCTCTGTTTGGGACCCCTCAACTGAAGAAAACGTTAAGAAACTGGAACAGACACAAAATAGAGCAGTGGGATTCATAACAAACGAATATTCACAATTAACCAGAGTAACACCTTTAGTAAAATCACTAAATTTAGAAAGCCTTCAGGACAGAAGACTCAAAAGTAAAGTAGCAACTTTACATAAAACACTGAACCATAATCTTCAAATACAAAAACAAAATTTAATAAAATACTCTGAAAGACACAAAGATAAAGGCAGATTCCTCGTCCCATATGCTAGGACAAATTTGTACAAATACTCCTTCTTCCCTAGTGCTATTAGAGCATGGAATGGGTTGCCTGAGCTAGCCAGGAAAACCAGTGACTTGGCAGAATTTAAGTCATTGGTTAATATGCATGACTAAATGCATGACGCGTAGGACGTAATCATCTTCTTTTTTGAAGTAACGTCTGTATTATATAAGATAAGATAACATATTGCTGAGCAATGTAATGTTAATAAAAGTACACAATGTTTTCAAAAAAAGATTTTAGATATTTACATGAACCCAATTATCTGTATCTGTATATATCTGGTCAACATATTTTGTTTATAAAATTCTCATTAACTCTTATCTTTCAGTCATGGAGTTTATCTGGCAGCCACTGGTAGCAGTTATCTCCCCATGGCTCCAGCCTCTCCTTCAAGCAGATGGCACCTTTGCATTGCCTTGGATGGAAGCTGATGATGTGCTAGCTGTCCATTTGATTTCCTCCTTTTACAACACAGTTCTGTACATCTACCAGATGATGAATTGTAAGTTTCATTTTCTTGTTTGGATACCGTCACAGAGTAAATAGTAAGCTGTTAAATAGTTGAATTGTTTTGCAAATAATTGGTCTACAGATGATGTATGTTTCTTAAAGAAAAACTCCAATGGTTTTCACAATTTTTTATGTAATATGTGTTTTGATTTACAGAAAATGAATATATTATGCTTTTTCTTTTATTTTAAATAATAACATAGTAATTGATGTTTTACTGATGTAATTTTTTTGCGCATCCAAAACGGTCAGATTTTCACCAGGTTTCTATATGACATCACACAAACCTATTAATTTAATAAATTTACTTACTATTTAACGAAAACCATACAATAAAATTTACAATCCTTTAAAAGAAATAGATCTAGGATTATGCAGTAAGACCTAGATCTTGTAAGCAAAGAAAAAAATATGTGTAAATAGTAAATCTACATGCTTGACTAACCATGGCAGTGTGTATTTTCTCGCCTGACCACTCAAATTTCAAATACCTTCTAGTATTAAAAGGGGGAGAACTCTAGAGAATTTTATCCTTTTCAGCACACTGGCAGAATGAGCCACAAATTATAGAATGTGACTTCCTAAAAGTGCAGGAAGAACAATTTTGTTTACAAAAATATTCATTTCTCAAAATAAGTAAATCGCTAATGTTAAATGATTGTCTATGCTCTCAATAAAAAGTATATAAAAATTAAACACCTAACTTAAAAAGTAAGCACACAGCTGCAGAGTGAATACATAAACAATGTAATATCTAAAGATAACAATAAAAACCTATGGTCATACATTACGTCTAAGAAAATGGAAACAACAGGCATAGCGCCATTAAAAGATGAACATAACATAATACATAATGATAATGAAACTAAAGATAACATCCTAAACAAATACTTTGCAACAGCTTTCTCAGCCCCAGGAGACAAAGACATATTACTTCATTTGAACCAAGTAGACAACATAGGAGATATAGAAGTACAAGAAAAGGGAATCCAAAAACTATTAGCCAACATCAAACTGAATAAAGCATCTGGACCTAATGATATTCCAGCTTGATTACTCAAAGAACTAAATGAGCTAGCACCAGTGTTCAAAATACTTTTGTAGGCATCTCTTAACCAGGGGAGAGTACCAAGGGACTGGAAAGAAGCTATTGTCACCCCCCCTATTTAAAAAAGGAGAAAAATCTGACCCAGGAAACTACAGACCAGTATTACTTTTTACCAGCATCACATGTAAAATCCTAGAACACACAATATGTAGCAATTTCATAAACCACTTAGACAAACATAATTTCCTTACTCCATACCAACATGGCTTTAGGAAATATAGATCATGTGAAACACAACTAATAGGACTAATTGATGATTTTTCAAAAGGTTTTGATGGTAGTGAGAAAATAGATGCTATCTTGCTAGATTTTTCCTAAGCTTTTGACAAAGTTCACCACCATAGTTTGCTTAAAAAATTCAATAATTTTGGCATTGATGGTCCATTGCATCAATGGATTCAAGATTTTCTAATAGGGAGAGAACAAATGGTAATAATAAATGGCTCTAAATCAACACCATTAACAGTAATCTCAGGTGTACCTCAAGGAACAGTCTTAGGTCCTCTACTATTTTTAATTTACATAAATGATTTACCAAATTGCATAAGTTCAGGAACAAAAGTCATATTATTTGCAGACAATTGCATAATATATAGAACAATAAAAACAACACAAGAAACAGATATTTTACAAAGAGAATTAGATGAATTACCGAAATGGGAATCAAATTGAAGCATGTCTTTCCACCCAAAAAAATGTCAGTTATTAAGAATAACTAAAAAACTAAAACAAATTAATTTCATTTATCTTATTAATGGTAAACCAGTAACACAGACTAAAAATGCAAAATACCTAGGTGTTATAATAAATGAAAAACTGTCATGGAATCCACATATTGATGAAACTATCAAAAAATCAAACAAAGCTTTAGGGTTTATTAAAAGAAATTTCTCTAAATGGAACAAGAACATAAAACTAAAATGTTATTTCACCAATAATAGAATATGCATCCTCTGTTTGGGACCCCTCAACTGAAGAAAACGTTAAGAAACTGGTACAGACACAAAATAGAGCAGTGAGATTCATAACATACGAATATTCACATTTGACTAGCGTAACACCGTTAGTAAAATCACTAAATTTAGAAATCCTTCAGGATAGAAGACTTAAAAGTAAAGTAGCAATTATACATAAAAGACTGAACCATAATCTTCAAACAAAAAAACAAAATTTAATAAAATACTAAGAAAGGCACATTCTTCGTTCCATATGCTAGGACCAATTTTTACAAATGCTCTTTCTTCCCTTGTGCTATTAGAGCATGGAATGGGTTGCCTGAGCTAGCCAGGAAAACCAGTGATTTGGCAGAATTTAGGTCATTTGTTAATATGCATGACTAAATGCATGACGAGTAGAACGTAATCATCTTCTTTTTTGAAGTAACGTCTGTATCATATAAGATACTTACCAAACTGTATTTCTAGTCTTTTAGTAGATAATTAGCATGTCTTCTGTTTGTTGACATTATTAAATTAATTACTTTTCCCCCTTTATTTAGCCTATGAAGCAGGAAGTGGCAGTGGAGTCATGTCCCTGCTTGTGATGTACTATATGACAGCCTTGTGTACAAAGACCACCAAATCTCATGTGATTCATCTCCTTGTCACTGAATCAAAGATATTGCCCTGGAAAGAACTACGCCCAGATCTTCAGCTCTTAGAAGCAATGATACGTGTAAATATATTCAGATTTTTTTATGTTGGACTAGGTTTAAATATGTGCTAAATGGAATATGTTTCTATATAACTAATATGCATTTGAACTTTATAGAAACATTTCAAATGATTTTTTTTTATTTTAACACGTGCATACAATTTATTATAAAAGAATTTTAAAAATTTCAATCACTTAAAATTGATAAATTAATGTTAGAACTTAAAACCTTTTTAAATTCTAAGTTTAAATGTTAGAATGAATATACATTTGTCATTAATTTATTTACAGGTCAAGGAAGTTGCTTCCCCTTGTTGCTTTGCTTTCATTGGCTACATTCTACCCCAAGTTCAATGGCAAGAGATTATTGACTACTCCAAATCACAGCTTCACCCAGAAGTTGCATGTCGTATGCAGACAGGTGTGGCCATATTACTCATGCAGTCCTATATAGACACGGAGATGGCAGAGGTTTGTACAATTGATTTTGGTGTTAATGTAACATGCAATTAATGTCATATTATATAGCTCAGTGGATAACTGACTGGTCATGTAGTGTGCACTCGGGACTGTCATTCAGTGGTCAAGATGCTCCCAGGTTTGAACCCTGCCTGCTGACGTTTCGCATTGTTCTTTTGGAGGTTTGGGCTAGGATGTAATTATCATCAAATCTGAAGGAATAACAAACATGTCAAACATTTTACAAACATGTCATATAATGTAATGTCATTCTTGTAATGTAATACTAGATAATAAAAATTGTATCTAGAAATCTCTGCTAGTCAGTAAAGGATCATCCATGTCTATTTTAGAATGAGCCCATTAGTCAGCTCCTCTTGGCTGGGGAGAAGTTTGATTGGTCATTGATCAACAGGGAAGGCTTCTCCTGTGTATGTCAATGGTTTCTGCAACTTTGTGATCCCAAGTGTGTGCTAGGGGAATGGTCATCTAGGCCAACACTTGGACTCAGGTCAGTCAAATTGTTTTCAAATAGTAATCTTTTCCAGCCTAGTTGAGAAATGTTTATACAAATGTCTCTACAATTCTTCTATGATATTTGACGATCTTGGTTTTGTATTCCATGCAGTCATTTGTTTGATCAACTTATGTGCTGTATAGAGAGACAAGGTCGTTAAGTAATTAAACACTTGGCATTTCCCCCAAGGTTACCAGTTGAAGCTGGAGTTTCTATTAGTTTAAGATTTTTAAGCATTGGGGAAAACACAGGTGGTCAATCATTGAACTGGACATGTAATCTGCTCGTAAACTGTTGACTTATAATTATGTCAAGTTGAACTCTCCTGTGTTTCTTAAAGAAACATTATTTTTAAGTACATGTAAAACAGATACATTTTTTTTACAATCTTTGCAGACTGTTAAAACAGATGGCTGGGTTCCATACCAATGTCCAGTGGACTGAGGTGGTGTCAGTGAAGAGAGAGATCTATCTACACTGTGTGTCTCAACAAATTTGTCATGCCACGTACCTGGCTGGAATTAAAATTGATGCTGTTTGCACTGTTCTCATCAATTTATTATCTGAAATAGAAGCCATAGAAACCTCAGGTTAACACAAATAATAGACATAGCATTTTCCCCTCAAAAATCTTAGATATAAGAGGGGCACATTAGGTTGTCATGAAATAAAATGACAAAGTGATCAACTCTTTGTTTATCTTCAGATCTAGTCTAATAATTACTCTATGGCTAAAAATAGTCCAGGGGAATTAATAATTTAAACTATGTCTATAATAGTTTCTATCTAATTTACAAGTAATATCTTTAATCTTCAGTACTTAATAAACATTTGGACTGACTTTTCTCTTTGAAGTTTGACCGCCATTGTTAGGTTTAGAGATTGAATGATTTAAAATTTCTGTTTTGATTGATGATGTATTCACAATTTATTTCTGCAGTGCCAACAGTTGGACATCAAGAAGAGGAGTCCAGTAAACTACTGAAAGAAATCTTCAGCCTACTTAACAATAGTAACCCAGAGGGCTCATGGCTGGAGTCTATGCTGTCAGAGTTAACAGGCTGGTTAAAGTCTTCACCACAGAGTATTATGTTAGTTCCTAGCATTAAGGCTGCATCAAGGTCACTGGCCTCCCTGCGACACATGTGCACTGTTCTTGAAGCTGGAGTGGAAGCCTATTTTGATGGATGTATGTAATATTTTCAGGGACAATAGACAAGTAGTGCTAAAACACATGACTATGAAACCAATGTTCTATCCTTTTAGACCTAGCAATCTATAAAGTAGATGATGTAAAGGTCATTTGTTTCTGTAACCCACTGCTAACGAGGGTGTCATGTGGCCAACACAACAACCAACCGCCTTTACTTTTCCCCAACTATTGTCAGGTATCCATTAGAACTGGATGTACTCAGAGGCACCCCAAAGATCCTGAAATTTAAAATCCCGGCTCATAAGTCATAGCCATGAACTTAGAGGTCTGACACAACATAGCCATGAACTTAGAGGTCTGACACAACATAGTCATGAACTTAGTGGCTTTACCATTCAGGCACTACACCTCCTCTGCACCTCTACCAAACCAAAGGTCTCTAGTTTAAATCCTAGAGGTGGCTTTCTTTAATTTGTTCCTGATCTTAGTCCATTTGTAAAGAATAATTTGTTAAGCTAGCCTAAATAGCACCCTCATTAACTGTTGGAACATTTTTTTTTTTAGAATGCTTCTTGAACTTTTTTATTTTGAGAAAACTTTCAAGACTAGTTTTTATCATTTCATTGAATTTAGAGGCTCACAAACATAGCCATGAACGTAGAGGTCTGACACAACATAGCAGTTTAGAAGCTCGCACAACATAACCATGAACTTAGAGGTATGACACAACAAAGCCATGAACTTAGAGGTCTGACACAACATAGCCATGAACTTAGAGGTCTGACACAACAAAGCCATGAACTCAGAGGCTCACAAACATAGTCATGAACGTAGAGGTCTGACACAACATAGTCATGAACTTAGAGGTCTGACACAACATAGCCATGAACTTAGAGGTCTGACACAACATAGCTATGAACTCAGAGGCTCATACAACATAGTCATGAATTTAGAGGTCTGACACAACATAGCCATGAACTAAGTGGCTCACACAACATAGTCATGAATTTAGAGGTCTGACACAACATAGCCATGAACATAGTGGCTCACACAACATAGCCATGAACTAAGTGGCTCACACAACATAGCCATGAACTTAGAGGTCTGACACAACATAGCCTTGAACTTAGAGGTCTGACACAACATAGACATGAACTTAGAGGTCTTACACAACATAGCCATGAACTAAGTGGCTCACATAACATAGCCATGAACTTATAGGTCTGATACAACATAGACATGAACTAAGTGGCTCACACAACTTAGCCATGAACTTAGAGGTCTGATACAACATAGCAATTTAGAGGCTCACACAACATAGTCATGAACTTAGAGGTCTGACACAACATAGCCTTGAACTTAGAGGTCTGACACAACATAGTCATGAACTTAGAGGTCTGACACAACATAGCCTTGAACTTAGAGGTCTGACACAACATAGCCATGAATTTAAGGGGTCTGACACAATATAGCCATTTATTTTAAGGACTTCTTTCAAAATATTGATGCTTATGAAAATAAAACCAATTAGCACAATTGATCTTTCAGTCTATTTAATTCTTTACAAATCAAAACAGTTTTAACAACTGAAGCATACATTTTAAACAACTATTCTCTCTCTGTCTGCTGATTCCTTAGCTCTCATCATTGTACTCTCTTCAGATGACCAGTCCAGTGAAGGCCTTAAAGGTTGGCCCTTTGTCCTGACAGTATACCAGGTGCCAGAACTGAACCAAGCTGGTTATGTACAAGATGCTCTGTCTGTGAATGCTTTCTTGGTTCTGTTTGCCTACCTGCAACACAAACTTTCATTTTGTCAAAAGTTGTCTGATGAACTTGTCATCATGGAAGAGATATTGGATTGGTCCTCAAAGTGCCAGGCACAGTATGCACTTCTCTGTTTCTTTTTCATTAAGTCTTGTTTAAAATAGCATCAAAACACTGAATATATATATGTATATAAAAGCTAAAAGGAGCTGCTATAGATAAGGGCTTGATGGGAGTCTGTTTGCTTCGTATGGACTCAGGTCTGTCATCTTAATGGTCCTGCTATCTTTTCCCTAAAACCATTGTCCTGTTCATAGTCTTTGTTACCCACACTTATATTCCAAGTGTCATATTTCCATTCATCAACCCAATTCTATAATGTACGACTCAATTTTGGTAACAGTGGATCTATAGACTGCCATAAACAATACTACCTTATAACATCAAGAAAGAGTCATTTTTATGTTAAAGGATTCCGTTTAAAATTCTCTCGAGTATGTTCACATGAACTTATATAGTACTTCTACAGTATTCTTTGTCTAAAAAAGATATTTCTTATGTTGTGTGTTGAGGATTGAAACTCACAAAAAGTATGGTAGAGTCCATTATTTTTATAAACAGTAATGCAAGGGCATTATGTTTAAATTATGTTTACAGCACTTACTGTTATTTAAAGTTGCCCATTCGGCAGCCCCAACAGCCCATTTAGGCATAGGCCTACCAGGCATTTGTTCTAATACCCACATAGCCAGTCTGCCCCTGAGCACTTTGTATCAGCTACAATAGTTAATCTAACGGTAAAAAAAAAGGGTGTAAGGGGAAATGCTAAATCATGGAAAATGTTCCTAATGGGCACATTACATGTGTCAAAAATGTGGGGTGGGGTAGATTATAATATGGGCCATTCCAGATGCTGTTAAAGAATGAAAAGAATAACTTTAATGACTAAAATAATCATTGGCCAATACATATACAGTATAACTTGTTCTGCTGCATATAGGTAAAATTAAAACTAGTTCTGACTCATTGGATGTATACTTTTAATATCTAGCTGCAAATATTTAGTTTCTGTGTGACCATAAGTTTTTTTTCCTACATTAAATATCCACCTCATCATCAAACTCTGAGTGAGGGATTTAGTATTGACACTGTGAACCATATCAAATGATGAGATGATGTTATTCAACATTTTTTTCAGGGCAAAAGATGAAGCTAAAATAATCCTCTGGTGGCATCTTTTGCTGCGTCTAATTGTACGACAGTTAGAATTCTCTATCTCTCCTATTACTGGAACCATTAATATTGTCAGTAGATTTATCAACTATTTGAATGAAATAGCACAAGAAAGGACAGGTAAAGGTCTGTTGGGTGCTATAGGTCTAGGTCAGAGATCAGCACTTTCACAAAGGTCAGTGATAACGTTTATTTCATGCTACATTTTTTAGTTTGCTAAATTATCTCAAATATTGAAGTATTTTCTTATGTGACTACACTAAAAATACATTTATGCATCTACATATATTAAAACTAAAAGGATTCATTTTAAAAATTTAATTGAAAAAAAAAAATGACTATGCAATTTTTTTTAAATTTTCCTTTTTTTAATACTAAGAAGATTGCTATTACCTTAAAATCGATTCTTCACTAAGCATATTTTCTTAATCTATTCAAAAAATTGGCTTTAACAAACTGCCCACTGCTATCTTCTTTCTTATTAACTCTGCTGCTGAATTCTGAAAATGATCAATTTTTGTTTAATTTACAATTTTTTGTTTTCTTGTCTCCAGCATGCGTTTAGTGGCCAAGAGTTTAGCAATATTTCTAGCAAGTCAGGTCATCAGTTCAGAGGTTATACGGACCAATCCTACATCTCGTCCCTCTAGCAATGTAAATGTCAGTGATCTTCGAACATTACGTAAAAATAAATCTTATGCCCACTTGTCAGGAACTATTGATCACATTCTTAGTTTTGTTCAGAATGCAGATAACACCATGAAAGATGTGCTCCCCTTGTTTGGTCAAATTGTCACAGATTTATATTCAGACAAGCGATATTTGTATGAGGTTATGGAGTTCAACACTCGTTAAATCAGACTTTGAAACATGGAGAGTATTTAAATAAGCTAATTCATTTTATATGATCTTATAGTTTGCTAGCACCATAGAGGATCTATTTGTGAGCAGTTCCAAATACCTTATGTGATTGAAATGTATCTAGTATCAACTTTATATTACAAATTGTTCATAGATTTTACTTTTTTTTTTTTAAATCATAAATGTATGCCAAGGCGTACAATTGATCAGTAATTCTAAAGTGACTTTGTAAATAATTTTAATGAAAGTTATGTGGTAATGACCATTATTTCTTGCCATTATTTTGTTGGCTAAATAATTGACTTCCCTTAGTGTTGTTCAAACGACTTATCTCCCCTGACGTTGGCTGTCCAGTCAGGAGTCACAATGCAAAGATTTGAAATCTGGTCCTATTTCTTGATTGTTCCTTGAAAGCAGAAAAGTCATATGAAACAAAATATCTTTAAATAAGTTTCATTGATATAATCTACATCAAATTTAGATAAAGATGTAAATGCAAATAGTTACGAATTTAAACGCAAATCTTCAACACAATAGCTCAGAACAATCAGCAGCAACTTAATAATCTTCTCAATCTTCTCTTATTTGATTAAGTACAGATGTTGAATTGTATAGTGAATACCTCCAAGATTTTTAGCACTTTGTTGATCATTGGCTTAAGAGATTTACTTGGCCAGTTCATTGCTATGTTATTGTACAATGATAGCCCTTGCCCAACAGTTGTACTGAAGTATAAACTTGGTCTATTCAAGGAGGTGCTAACCAAAAATGTTTCTTTAGTTCTGTTGCTCTGGGACTCGAACTTCATTCAGCTATAGTTATAAGTAAATGAATGCTATATTTTGTGTGTATATATAGACACACCTACTTACCTGTACACCTTGAGTTTTTTTCATTTAGAAATTGTCCATGGGAAGTATTTCTGGACTGAATCATATTTCACATTCCATTTTTTTGCAGGCCTATGTTCTTTACTGTTACTAAAAACTGATGTTTTCACTCACCTGGCTACTTTGTGTAAATTAATTGTGTGTTCTTGATATTGGAATGGTTCTTTGAAATCAAGGGCCAGCCTACAGTAATTGCTGTGATTTTGCAGTTTTATGTATCATTATATTTTAAACACAATTTTGTGTTTGTTTTTTCTCATTGATTGAAATTAATCAGGAACTAAATCTGATACAGAATTTTGTTTTTGTTTTAAAAGTACCATCATGAAACCTAACCAGTCCTGTTCTCCAACCTTTCCATTGATTCTTTGTATTTGTTCCCCTTCCCCCAAACCACCTTCTTGCTGCAATAAGCTCATTTCTGAAGCCTGCCATTCTGGTGCTTAAGGCATTATTGTGATTTATTAATACCTTGAACAGAGCTTCAGACTACTGCCATTCATCTATTTGATGCATATTGACATCAGAACATCTTTGTTAGATTTTTTTTTTTGTGTACATAAAATATTTCATAAATTAACTATCCACATTATACAAGTGATGTTGTACATGATTCAAAACAGTTCACTATTATAAACTGCCAAATAAACAATGCATTGGTATGCATTAACTTTCAGTTTCTATTGGACATTGAAATGACCATATTGTTTGTATCAACATGAACTCACTTAAAGATGATCACCTCTTAGTTTTCAGTGTTTCTAAGTACTAATCATTGGATCTTTCATCAGATAAAAGGTGAATAAAACAAAAATTTGAAGTCCACAAAAAGTGTTGAAATGTTCCCTCATTATTTTGACTATCATTTAATTAAATCATTGCTATACTAACTTTGCAATGTGTTTTGGCTCGTCTTTATCACCAGTAGATCAAGTCTTTTTTCATTGTTTCCTATTCAGAACTGAGCAAACAAAGAACTGTCTTAAATGTGTTGAGAAGTGTCAACACAAAAAGATATATAATTTAGATTCTAAAAACCATGCAATCATTTTTTCTTAATTCAAGAACCTTTTTTTTGGACAGCTCTAACTTCAATAGTTTGATAATCATTCAAGAACATATTTACTTTGACAAGCCACAGTCTGTCTAAAACATTACATTTGGATAACAAATAAATAAAAATCAAATCTGTACCCAGTATGTTCAGATGCATTAAAATCTTGATGTGTTCATCTGTATAGACTCTTAGTATGATAGAACAAAATATTATAACTCGTTTGTTTCCATACAATTTTATTGGCATCAAATCACTAGTACAAAATGAACAGTAACATTGTTTTCTAATGCTACTAAAATGATTGCTCAATTGAATAAAACAATGGTAAAATTACTTTCATGAAGCCAATTCTACAGCTCATTTTTAGGGCTAGGATGGGATTGCTGATTTTATTAAGCTCATTATAAAATTTAGTTATTAAAATGACTGGATTCCTCAATAGATTAGGCTTCAATAGGAAACAAAACATTCCTATACACAATGTGATCTGAAAGAATGGACACAATTCATTGAATAAGACACAAAATGCTCTTCACAAAGTGACACTGGAGTTCAATGACAAAAGTTTCAAGAATTCATACAAAGAAAAACCAAATATCAAAAATTGCACTTTGTCAAAAAATAATTGATATGATAAAAATAAATCTTTACAAAATAAAAATATATTGGTTAAAAAAAAATGTATTACCTAAATATATCAGAGACATGACCAACTCTGTATTGTACCATATCAATCTTATGTTCTCTGGATGTATCAGATCGTATGTAGTCAGATTATCATAAAATGCTGTGAATTCTTCACCTTAAAACCACTTCAATACACGGATAGCCCATTCCATTGTGTGAACAGATAAAAGATGATCTTAAAGACCTAGAGAAACAGTTAATTCAATTCTCAGCTCTATATTATCACCATATAATGGGTCTCTTACATGGCAAGTGTTATTGTGACAATTGTTCTTTGCTATTTACTTTGAGCAAAGAGTCATGAACACACTAGAGCAGGGGTTCTCAACCTGTGGGTCGCGCCCCCCTTGGTGGTCGATTGACGATTAGCCAGGGGTCGCCTAAGACCATCAAAAATAGGGATTGTTATTGTCTATTCTTCTATTGCTGAGTGTGTCTGGGGGGTCGCAGCAGAGTGGGAGATTGTAAAAAAAGGTCGCGGAGCTTAAAAGGTTGAGAACCGCTGCACTAGAGATTAGAACTGGATTTGAACTGAACAGTTATGACTAAATGCTTCAGATAATGCAAATGTGTCCTTGTCTTGAAAATGTTTTTGTATTTAGATACAACTGTAAATAATGGTCAAGGTTACAGACAACTCTGAAATGAGGCAAAGATTAGGCTGCCTTTAAAAATGTATATACTACCTATGAATTAAGACTGAACCACCACTTCTTATGTTGCAAGGCACATAGCAGTTGTTTCCTCTAGGAGAACAAAAAACCAATGAGAACTGCTCTAATAAAAAGCAGAAGATATCTTGCTCCATTAAAAAAAATAAAATACTTGCATACTTGACAAAGCTTTCATAAAACAAAAGCTTTGATTGTGTTGTACAAAAAAAAAGAACATTAAAATAACGAAGAGATGTACACAATAAAAGATGTATAGTATATAATATAGATTTATGTATAGAACAAAAAGTAGCACCTATATACAGGACACAGAAGCATTTTGAATAAATTGCTGCATGAACACAAGTTTTGCACATTAGTAAATTGACATGACATTATAGCTAATCTATACGCAGGACAATATAGTGGACCACTTTGGACACCAACATTGGTCATACAGAAAAGACTTGACAATGATAAAATATCAGCAATAATTATTGCATCATACAATATCATAAATGAAATCAACTCATATGTACAGTTTTTACATAATATTCAAACAACCACTTGCTTTGACTTACAACTAATCTTGTCTACTATCATCAAATAAATAATTGGACTTAAAAATTTTCTTCATTTCAATGCAAAATTCTTCAATTATTTGATGACTAAGTCTATATTACATCCTACTTGCCAGTGAAATTTTAAATTATTGCTAGCATATTTTATTTAAGTCTTGCTGAACATACTATTTTACAAATCACAACATTTGGACAAATGATAAGATATTGCAGACTTCCAGCTTATGTCAACATGGCTTAGTGTTTTTTAAAAATGTCTATTAAGTTTCAAACAATGTACATTTTAACTACTGTCTGCCACTAGTACATGTTGAACACCACAGAGCTACAGTTATTCATTTGATCATGAGTCACATTTAGCTATTGACATCTACACAATTATTGCACTTGAGCTGGTCAGCACATTGGTCTATTAGTCTCACAGAATGAATTCATCCTGTTAATAGGGAGATTCATGAAATGTTTATAATCCATCTGAATGTGATCTGGTTCAATGTGTTCTATGACATCTTAGAGTCTAACCAAAGAGTTCCTTGTATTCCTCAGCACCCCCTACCTCCACAGATTTGATCATAGGATGGGATTCTTGCTTGCCATCATTTACAAATGGTGCAAGTAGTCCCATAACATTTCCAAAGGTTGGTCTACTTTGGGCTTCACTTGCCCAGAATGACAGAATAAATTCATATCTAGCAGAAACAAGAAAAATATTTCAAATTAACAATTTATGAATAATAAAAAAAAGTGTTGGTCTTAAAACAGATTCAAAGGCAATGTTTTCCTAGCACAAAGACACAAGTACTTACATCACTTCTTAGCACAAAGACACATGTACTTACATCACTTCCTAGCACACAGACACATGTACTAACATCACTTCCTGTCACACAGACACATGTACCTACATCACTTCCTAGCACACAGACACATGTACTAACATCACTTCCTAGCACATAGACACATGTACTTACATCACGTCCTAGAAGACAGACACATGTACTTACATCACTTCCTAGCAGACAGACACATGTACTTACATCACTTCCTAGCACACACACACATGTACTTACATCACTTCCTAGCACACAGACACATGTACTTACATCAATTGCTAGCACATAGACACATGTACTTACATCACTTCCTAGCACAGACACATGTACTTACATCATGTCCTAGCACACAGACACATGTCATCACTTCCTAGCACACATGCACATGTACTTATATCACTTCCTAGCAGACAGACACATGTACTTACATCACTTCCTAGCACACAGACACATGTACTTACATCAATTCCTAGCACATAGACACATGTACTTACATCACTTCCTAGCACAGACACATGTACTTACATCATGTCCTAGCACACAGACACATGTCATCACTTCCTAGCACACATACACATGCACTTATATCACTTCCTAGCACACAGACACATGTACTTACATCACTTCCTAGCAGACAGACACATGTACTTACATCACTTCCTAGCACACACACACATGTACTTACATCACTTCCTAGCACACAGACACATGTACTTACATCAATTCCTAGCACATAGACACATGTACTTACATCAATTCCTAGCACATAGACACATGTACTTACATCACTTCCTAGCAGAAAGACACATGTACTTACATCACTTCTGGACAACTTTTAGGCTTTGGCAAACGTTTTCCACTTTGAATTTGTTGCACTACATCTTTAGGCTTTGTGTTGGGGTATGGCTCGACTCCGCGGGTCAACACTTCCCACATTACAATACCAAAAGACCACTGAAATACAAACTCTAATTGAAATACATGTTCCACTAGCATCATGTTACATATTAGAACAAGGATATTTGGTCAAACTAAGTACTGAATGAAGTAAAAAACTAAACTCAACAGGGCAAGAGCATGCTTTAAAATATAACATTCATTAGTTATTAAGAGCAAAATAATTGCTCTATAAGTTGTACTCCTAATTAATCTTTGTACCTGAAGACAAGCCTTATTGTCTAGTTGTATAAGGGAAATAATGTTGTTGTTTTTTTATAAGGGAAATAATGTTGTTGTTTTTTTATAAGGGAAATAATGTTTTTTTTTTATAAAGTATTTTTAGTTTTTCTTGTTTATTTATCCAAAGGACTTAATTTTTGTTAACTAATGTCAGGTATTAGCTCAGAGTTCTTTATTAAGTATTATAATCTACCAGAACAGAATGACCACAAAACCTTATTATTCACTGAACACTGCACCAAATTTCAACCAAAGCTTTATAATAAAACAAAGGAATGGGAAAACTTATTATAAGAGCTGCGATGGACAAGATACAAAAGTAAAAACTGACCACATCAGACTTTGATGTAAAGGTGAAGTCTGTCATAGACTCTGGTGCCATCCACCTCACAAGTTCAGAAATTGTTCCATCTTCTGCTATATAGAACTGTTGAGGGAAAAGGCTGGCAGTCACTACATAGTCTGTTAGTTTGATAGATGCTGGCTTGCCATCTTCCTCTGTAATACTGTTAAAGGGATCAAACAAATATTGAAACATCAAACACAAATCTACAGCTTCCAAACATGTGTTGGTCATAGAATAATCTACTTTTACAATTTGTCCATTGTTTAACACTGATGACCTCTCTTGCTAGCTGTTATGGTGATCTATCTAGTGCTACCCAATAAATAATAAGTGGCTGCTATAATCTCACAAGCTACCACAAAATAATAAATAACTGGTATAGTGATCTTACTAGCTACCCCACAAATATTGGGTGGATGCTGTGAAAATGTTGAAAAAAAAATCTACTTAATGCTACTTACATGCAATTCCTGGCTGCTAAATTCCTATGTACAATTCTAAGATGTTCTAAATATGCCATAGCATCAGCAATTTGATTACAATACACAAGTAAGTCAGTCAGGCTCAGAGACTAAAAAAAAACAAAACACAACAACAAAAGTTAAAAATCAAATTGTAAAAAACAAAACTGGCTTTCTTAATAGTTTCTTTTAGTGTCTAGTTCAAACTAGTTAGGACATTTTCAAAGATGTAATTCAGTCTTTTTGTTGAATATATCTTTATCTATTTTCTAAACTAATTTATTAATTTTAAAAAGATTTAGCCATTAGTACAACAGTGTTACACTGAGTTCAAAATTGGTTATCCAACAACAGTGTTACACTGAGTTCAAAATTGGTTATCCAACAACAGTGTTACACTTAGTTCAACATTGGTTTTTATATTATCAAGAGTATCAATATTTTGATTTCAATAAGATTATGTTTGGTCCCTTATCATTATTATTACTTTATGATCTCATTTATAATACTTCTATTAAACCAAACTCAAACTATGATAAATGAGTACCTTAGCTGGCTCCCTGACATAAGAACCCAGATCTTCTGTGGCCATAAAGGGCATAACAACAATAGGATCATCACTGGCACTGACCACAGCCCCAACAACACGCAGAAGATGTGGATGTGACAAGTCACGCACCATGGCAACGTCCTGTAGGAACTGTTGCAGTGCCTCAGCTTCAGATCTACAGGCTACAAAGAAAAAAGATACAATATAGCTGATGGCAACAATCATTCTATATCTTCCAATAGCAACAATCATTCTTTCCAAATCTTCCTACAGCAACAATCAAATGTAGCTTTCTATATCTTCCAATAACAACAATATTTCTTTCCAAATCTTCCCATAGCAACAATCATACTCTCAGAATCTTCAGTATAGCAACAATCATTCTTTCTATATCTTCCAATAACAAGAATTGTTCTTTCCAA
This sequence comes from Biomphalaria pfeifferi, assembly GCA_030265305.1. Lineage (NCBI taxonomy): Eukaryota > Metazoa > Mollusca > Gastropoda > Planorbidae > Biomphalaria > Biomphalaria pfeifferi. The sequence goes on from JASAOG010000025.1 coordinate 3,650,125, forward strand.
ATCTCCCTAAAGCAACAAAAATTCTTTCAATACCGGTATCTTCCAAGGTCTACAAATACAATTTCCAAATCTTCCTACGTCAAATTTTTTTAAAGCCTTACAATTATAATTTCTAAATTTTACAATGCCAACTGTTATTCTATCAAAATCTCCAATGGCAATACATTTTTCTTTCTAAAGCTTTCAATACACTTAATCAGAGATGCCTACATGGCAAAATGGAAATGTGTATTCCCAGACCTGAAAATGTGTATTTTGAGGGGCAAATGTGTATTTTCCTAAATATAAATAATAATAATCTTTATTGTCCGTATGGAAATTTGTCTTACAATTTGTGCATTACACCAAACAAAAAACATTATAACTATAGAAGCCAAAGTATACATTCACACCAGACTCACTCATAATTTACATGTGACCAAGTTTATACCAGATTGTTCTTATTTAATGATTTAATTGCTAGGGGAACAAAAGAGTGTTTGTGTCTGTTTGTCTTTGCTATCGGTGTCTTGTATCTTTTTTGTGATGGTAAAATCACAAAATCCTGACACAAAGGGTGATTCTTTATTTCGAGGATCTTGTTAGCTTTTTTATAGATGTTTGTCTCAAACAACTGCCAAAATGAGGTATGTTTTTTGCCAATGATTTTACCAGCCGCATTTAGGATTCTATAAAGTTTATTCTTATTTTTAATGCTCAGATTGCCATACCAGGCAGTGATATTGAAACTTAAAGAGATATATCCAGAAGACTAAAATCATTCAAGCATGTAGCATACACAAAACGCAGCAATCCAAAAGATTAGCACAGCCTAAAGTTATATCAGACATTCTGTACATTTTTCAAAATATTTGCACATTAAGTATATGTCATAGACTTTTAAGAAAAACAGTATGTTGGAATGTTACCGTTCTTGTCATTTGGCCATTTTAAGATCATTATGCCTCTAGTATTTTATTCCTGATTCCATAATAGCACCAACAGGAAAATTCATTCATTGGAATGGGACTTTATGCTAGAAATGAATTTAGACTTAAACTTAAGTCCCTTTCCAGGCATCGACCCACTGATCTATATAGACATAGATCTATATGGTTAGCAACAACATTCTGGGTTTTTTATTTTATTATTTTTTTATTTATTTGCTTTTGTGGGGGAAATGAGTATTTTTAGATGATAAACTTTAATTGTGTATTTCTGTGTCCATTAGCATACAAACTATGCAAGGTGCACACACTTGGAAGGCCTAATTGATTTGTTCAAAACATTACAGTGCCAAGAAGTGATTCATCCTCCTTATCACTTTCATTTTGTTAAAACATAATGATGACAAGTCATGGACAAGTAAGTTTACTAACCTAATAAAGTTTTAGCAGCTACATCAGCTTGTTTATCAGAGTCTGTGTGTTTATAAACAGCCTTATAAACAACTCCATAGTAACCTGCACAACAGTACAATTTGTTTACAGTTAATGGTAACTTAAATATGCTATATAAATGTATACAAACTTTATAATCCTAATGTTATCAGCTATTTAGTAATACATACATTAACAATAAATGCTACTGAGTGTATGAAGTTTTCTCTCCACTTCACAAATAAATGAATACATCATTAAAAGCTTGTCCCACAGAAACATTTCTTTTGTCTTCATTCTTACAAAATGTTTTTGTTCTGTACAATAGAAACTGGTAGAAAGTCTAAACAAACATGTGCACTCTTACCTTTACCAATTAAATCTCCTATGTCCAACTTTGAACGTGATATCAACGCAGCTGAAATACTTTGTTTCAATACAGGCTCTTCAAATTTAGCTAGCAATTCATTGATGTATGGGCTGGAGTCTATCAGATACAAAAGACAAATTGAATGTAATTATGACATAAACATTACTATTTGTTTTGTTTTTTTGTAAGTTCTCTATAAAAGGTACTCTTCCCTTTCAAAAAAAAGGGCAAAAGGATTTAAAGCTCATGTTTTTATGATAAACGGTTAATGAGGGTCTCATGTGGCCAGTACAACAACCAACCAACTTTACTTTCCATAACTAATATCTGGTACCCAGAGAACTGGGTGGACTCAGGTATGTCCTAAAAACACTCAAGTTCAAAATCAGTCTTCACTAAGATTCAAACCCACCACCCCTTGGTTTAGAAGGCAAGTGCCTTACTAGCCAGCCACCACTCCAATACGCTCACTAACTAACTTTATTTTGTGTGTTTGAAGTTTAAAAAGTAACATTTTTAAGCACTTGTCAAAGTTTGAATACAATGAGTTGCAATAAACATAATAGGAACCCAGAGGATTTTATGTCATAAGTAGTCATCAGTGAATACTGTCTTGTACATAATCTTGTACACAAGCAACTGGTTCTATGTGTACTGACCAGAAGGTTTTACCAACCACATTCTTTGCTTCTTAGATATATGTCGTAAATCCTTGATCAAAGTATTATTGAATCCCACCAGAAATCAAATAATGCTACATTTTTGTTTCCATGCACAACTTTTAATCTGGTCATACCTGAGTTTCTGTCCATCTGTCCTCCATTCATGTCCACTTTGATAGGCAGGTTATCCATGTTGGTCATTTCCTCTTCATTAGACTTCTTGCCCTCATAGTCCTTCAGGACATCAGGAATGTAGTTCTGGTCAGGTTTATGTTTACGATGGCGACGCAGGACACATATGGTGAGCAGGATGACAATGAACAAAATGGGCAGCACCACACCAAGTATAATACCAAGTGCTATTGGTTTACTTGTCTCTGCTGGGGAGTAATAGCGTAGAAATCCTGGAGCAGACTTTATGTTGCCTATATGGACCTGCAGAGATCAAGCAAAAGGGTAAGGTTTAGTAAAAGATGGATATTATTACTTACATATTTTTTCCAAACTTTTTATTTTTATTCTGATTATTAGGTTTTTCAAAACTGTAAATTCAATAACTTTAGCTAGAAAATGTGTGGTCGCAGAGTATAAAAGTCAAGTTTTGATAAGACCACTACTGACTAATGAGTTACATTGAGTTAAATTTCATTTACAACACTATTAGATCCTAGTTAGAGATGAGAACTTACTGTAACTTGAGCTTTGCCTGAGGAATCTGTGCCTTCAGGTGTGCTGCTTGGTGGCTGACAAGTGATGGACTTGTCACTAGTAGATACTTGGGTACATTGAGCTTGACCAACAAAGACATGAACACTGGCTATCAGGACATTGACCACATGAAAGGAACCCTGCAGACAAAGGTCAATAACATTGTGTTAGTTCTCTCAAACACCAACAAATTCTTTGAAAGTAAGACAACAAAGTAAGTCTCATTGACATGCAAGAAATAATTGATTGAGGTAGTAGCTAAAGCTACTCTAGACCCTTACAGACTTTGTACTCCTACTGACTACTGAAGACCTGTAAAGACTTTTGTACTCTTACAGACTGCTGTAGACCCTCACAGACCTTTGTACTCCTACTGACTACTGAAGACCCTTACAGAATTTTTAGACTCTTACAAACTAATAAAGACTCTTACAGTCTATTGTAAACTTAAGTAATTTGGGCTCAAAACAAATAGATCAGCATACATACACATAACTGCACACACACACACAATTCATAAGCTTATCGTTTACAAATGTACATGGTGTGAGGAGACATTTACAATCTACCTGGATGGAAAGCATATCTTGTTCCTGAAATTTCTTGGTTCTCTCATCCTCACTGAAAGGGTGAACTATGGGGTCTGGGTAATAGCGTAAAGGTCCAAAGGTACTGGACACATTCTTCAGCTGTTCAACAGAGGCCATGATGAAGCCATACTGTACTTCTAGTGGACTTGTGTCCAGTATTGTGACATCAGGAGCATGAATGGCTGGTACTTGGCACTCCATAATGTTGACGTTGGTTACTTTACAATCCTACAATTTGAGACAATAATTTTTTTTTCCAACTGTGGCTAAATTTTATAAATAAATTTATAAATTTTTTAACCTGACCTAGCTACCAACAACATTAAACAGTCAATTCTTTGAGCCATTATTTTGCACACAAAAAATGCAATAAATTAATAATTAAAGACATTATTAAAACTATATTTGAATCTGTTTAACTGAAGCAGCAATTTTCTTTTAGCACATGATCAGAAACAAATTTTGCAACATTAATGCATACTACTTTAGAAGATTAGAATCCAAACTCATTTAATCAAAAAAAAAAAATGCTGATATGAAAAATGAAGTGAAACTTCAGCAGGGAAAATATGATTGTCAATAATTTTAGAAGCTAAAGGAAATTGATGACACCCAAATAAGTTAATGCTAGAAATGTGCAAGATGACTAGCAAGATGACTAGCATTGTGGCACTATTTCATGCTGGAGGCAACTAAAGGCAGTACCATTTGTGTACAATGTGTGGGATTCAAGATTTGCCTGTCAAAATAATGCAACAGATCATTCTGAATAAATTATTCAAATACAAAACAGTATTTGTTAGGCCCTTTCTAAACAATTTTTCACTCCATAAAATTTGTCAGCAACAATAGTTTGTATATTTGCTATACACGTGTCACAAACAATACCTTCTATTGACATTTCAAACTTTATGGCAAAAGCATGCGCCATCTTGAACCATAAGGTATATTCCTGTACTTTGACAAAGCAGTTATTAAGACCAAAACTATCAAGGAAGGGCTAATGTAATGTAAAAAGAATGTCTCTATAATTCACTTAACCCCCCTATAAACTACTTACCTCTGTATAATTCTTTCCTTTATAAGATGTAAAGAACTGAGGTCTTTGTATCAATTCAAACCCTTTACCTCGAATAGTCATGGTAGTTCCACCACTAAATAAAATATTCAAAAGAAGGATAACATGCTTTCTTTAAATGACCTAGATCTGTTAATGTATTTTAATCTGAGCCTCAAAGTTATGCTACAGGTACTAATGAGAATCTTTAATAATTAGTGAATGATTTATTTGTGTATGCTAAATCTGAGCATAAAATTTATGTTTATCAATATTACGTTTATACATTTTTATGTAATAATACATCTAAATATTTCTGTGTAATGTTACATTGAAGCACCTTTTTTTTAATGTTGCATCTCTCTATAATAGCTAAAAGTATATTTCTGTTAGCAGACGTGTGTGTCCTCATTTTATTACCTAGCTATTGTCTTCAGAGGCTCTATCAATGTCACTATTGGATCAGGCTTATAATGAAATGGGGTATTCAAACTTTTTCTATAACCACTAAATATGACTTCCAATCTGACTTCTGTGTTTTGACTGGGCTGTGCTGGACTTTTGCACTCAATTGCAGTTCTGTTGATTCTGTTGAGGGAAGACAATGTCAGTTAGTCCCAATCCTATCACCTTAGCTGACAAACTGAATACAAGAAAAAAACATTGGAATTTTGGTTTTTGAAGTAAACCCTTCATTTGAATCAATGTTGTTTTGTTTGTTTTCTTATTTCTACTCCTGCAGCTCAAATGTAAAAATTAATTTGAAAGCTTACTTTAATATTTCACACATTCCACCTTCCATTTTAACACTTGTTTCACTGCCAGCGTCCAAATGATCTCCAGTTAGTGTTAAAACTGTGCCACCAGATTTGGGTCCAGCTTGTGGGGACAGTGACAAGAGTAAAGGGTCCTGAAGAGTTTAATTATACACAGAGTCATGACAACTGTTTGCATAGTATAAAGAGTGAGTCAAACCAAGAAGTATAGACAAAATTATATTTATAATGCTTCTGTTCTATCAGTGATAAGATTACACTACAATTAACAATGTTCTGCTAAATGTCAAAATGGAAGCACAGTTTGCTGTTTGAAAGCTGTGCTCGGTAGGGCACCTATCTCACATTGGGGATAGCCATTTGCCAATGTTGAGCTTTTATGGCTAGGTGCAGCTGTTCAGCTCAGGCTTACACTTGCCCTAACTTAAAGAAATATATCTGGCAGATACAATGTCTTTGAAACAGACAGCAGGACACACAGGAGACCAAAATGAAAACTAACCCTTGAAGAAAGAAATAAAAAATAAGTTGATATTGATCTCAATGGTTTTATCTATAATGGAAGTGTCCAAGTATGTAAGTCTGCATGGCTACATGAAACACAATATGGCTTTATTATTAGAAAGTGATGACACTCAGATGATAGTAAACAGAGTCACAGCAAGACATGCACACATAATATATTGTACGCATAACCAGGATTACTAAAAGCATTAACAAAAGTAACATTCAACAGTTGAATATATTTCATAAGGAAATGATTGTATATCCATCCAGGTTTAATGGACACTGAACACCATTACTGACCTTAAAATAATATCCTAAACAAATGCAAACTTGTAAATTTCATTAATGTCTAACTTAGAACTTACCACAAATACAAACTCGGCATCAGACTTCACTGTATATTGGCCACTTATGGTGACTGTTATAATTCCTTTGGTCTCTACATCAACTTGACCAACTTCACACAAAAACCTAAGAGTTCAAAATGTCCTTTACTTCTCTAAGCACAAGAGAATATCTCTATTCCACATTTAGTGACAAGAATCACGACTTTGAATGACAATACACATGGAAAGGGGAAGAAGAAGGACATCAACTATCAAATCTACAAAGAAAAATGTCCATTATTTTCTAACCTTGTAGCTGCATGATAGTGATCAGATTTGATAGTACAAGGTTTCCCAGCAACATCTGCAGTTATGTCAGAGTAAACCTTGCCTAAGTTGATACCAGTAACAGTAAGGAGTGTTGACCCTTTGATTGGCCCAGCAGCAGGAGTGAACTGTTGACAATAGCATTTAGACTTTAGAATGTCCCAAGTAATTTGTCATTCAGGTAAACTGCACACATCTAAAACTAAAGTACCCATCATTGCTTAACAAATTTAAAATCAATACATCCTCTAAGCACAATATGCAAAGTAAAAAACTAAGCATCAGTCAAGCACAATATACACACAAAAAATGCAACTTTCAGTCATATAAGTAGTAATATTCTAAAACTTTAAAAAAAACTTAAGGCATTTAAAATATAAAAACTATTCTACAGTCAAAGCTTTAATAAAATAAAATGATTAAGCAAAATGAAAGAAACTAACTCTAGTGATCTGTGGATTGGAACACGTCGCAGCCCGGTCTAGCCAAGAGTTTGTACAGTTCCTTTGTAGGAGACATTTCCCTTCACATTTGGTTGGATCATTGCAGGATCCCTCACACCAGCCACATTCATATTCTGGATCCATGGACAAACACTGACCACAGTAGGTGACCATATGCATACACTTGTAGATTCTCACTAAAACAAACAAACACAAATCATTTGAACAATGCTTTAAAAAAAAAATTAAAAAATCATAATTTGTTAAACCGGCCTATAGAAACTAATGCTTAATGGTAAGGTTATGCAATAAAAAAATACTTTAGTTTTTAGTTTATTTCCTTTGAACTGTTGCAAGCATTTAGAATAATGTGTCCCTGTCCTTTACATTTGATAAACTTATAAGGCAGAAAGAAAGATTCTCAGTGGCAAACATTAAAAAAAAATGACAATAAGAAAATAGAAGGTAGTGTAGTTCTCCTTCCAGTTTGATAGCAGGTACAATCTTGCTACTTCCTCCAGGTAAAGTGATAATTAAACAACACTATACCATTAGGTTGAAATAAGGTTAAAGATGTCTCATGTCTCCAAATGTTTCATCCAAGTTCATAAAGCAGTTCTCAAGCCTCAGGAAATAATTAAATTAAAGACATAAATCAGTTCATTCGATGAGAAACTTTGAATACATTTGTATTAAAAGGAAGAAAGAAAAACCTTGAAGTCCATTTGGATTATCTAGAGGTAGATTCTTTGGTCCCCAGGTTACCATAAAATCAGCAATGGTATATGGGCTCTCCCCCTCAAAGCTGAACTGTAAACAAAGTAAAATGGAGGATATGTAATTAAAATACATATATATATATATATATGTCTAAGTCTACTTCTAGAAGTAGATCTGAAGTTATTATTATCTAAAGGGTTACATTTTGAAACATTGTTATAGAATTACAAAGATAATAGCAGATAGTAGATAGTAGATCATTAGATACAAAAAAAAATGTTTACCTGCACATTGGAGCAAGACAGTGATGAGGATGTAATGCTTGCATCTACTTTTATAGTTTGACCAGAGTGGGTGAAGGAACATTTCAAGTTAGTATTTTGTTCAGGCTGGAGACAATAATGGAATTGATAAAGATAAACACAGATGTTCTATTCAAGATGTGTTGTAATGTTCTATACTCAGTTCTCTACAGGATGTAGCACTACACCATGACATGATTGAAAGATAACAAGTTTCTAAATGAAAAGTAGGGCTAAAGAATACTTGACTCACCAATATATTCCTAACTAGAATAGCTATTTGTTTTCTTAATCCCGAGTGAACCAATATTCCTCTGTCACTGGTAGTTGGTATTATTTGTGGACAGTTGTCTTCAGAATTCACAGATTTTGCCTAAAAATTAGATAGTACCAAAGTAATGTATTAAGATAAGATACAAAAAAATTACTTATGGATTTAGAACACAAAAATAATATGGTAGAATGTTTATCAAATTTTGTTCAATGTTGCCTTTAAAAGACAGTAAATAATGAAATAAAAATATTATAATAACAAGTCCTCAGATGAAGGTTTAGACTTACTGTTGTGCCATTAGGATATTTACAAACACTTTTAGACTCCACACACTGACCAGATGTATAACACCACTTGCAGCCAAATTTACTAAGGGTGCAGTTGGTACATCTTTTGAAGAAAAACAACATTTTTTAGATTTTTAAAAAACTTTAATGATCAAACCGTAAATCAAATTGAACCTACAACTTACTTCAGCATCAACAAGATCACATGGTCTACTTACGAGGAGTGGGCATTACAGTTGAATAGTGAGACACTTCTAGTCACAATAGATTTTCCCTTCACATGGAAGTGGACATTCAGCTTCTCATGATCTACATTGAATGAGACAATAATAGATTTGTTAGCAATAAAAACTCAATTAGCAAGTATGTACATGTAAACATCTTCAGTTTCCAAAATCAAACATGAAACAATAATAATGGCTTAGCCTTTAACTTAATTTCTTTTCTTGCATCTGAGACAATAAAAAAACCAAGTCTAAACAAAATATTTCTTCTGTTTAATGCTATTTCTAATTGAATTTTTGTATAAATACAGTCCAAGTCATGGAAAGCATTTGAATCAAAGATTAAAAACTTCAGAAATTCTCAGAGATGGGCTGCCATTGTTCTAGTGTAAAATGACTTTTAAAGGAAACTGAGTTCATGATATACTCTTTCATTTGTTATTGAGACTATGATATGTGCCATGAATAAATAATGAGATGACTTTATGAATACAACCAGTACTCCTTTAACTCACCCTCACCCTGAGCTATTGGAGTCAGTTTGTCCATCCCAGGTAGTGGGCAACTGATGAGGCGGTCATTGGTGATGGACGCAGGCATGCTGTGTTTCATTTCCCCAGACTGGTACAGACAGCCAAGGTTAAGGTCACTGGATGGGGTCAGCAGAACAGACTCCAGGGAGAACTTTAGAGTCTGATGAGGAAAAATAATATTGACATGAAGTGTTTCTTCTAAAAGTAATCACTGAAATAGCCAATCAGTTTTCATCAAGGTGAATAAGGAATTTATCTTGCACAAACAAACTATTTAATCCCCTATGATCCATGTATTCCCCTAGACAGAGCCTCTAGGATCAAGATTTTTAAAATTCTTTTTAACATCAATCCCATTCTTTTATTTATTGAATTTCTTGTGTGTGTGTGTGTGTGCGTGTATGTCATCTTATCCTTACCCCCCCCCCCCCCCTCCCAAATCTAATCAGCTATGAACATGCAGGCACCACATGAGCCCACTTCCTAAACTTTCTGCACCAGACTTCTCACTTGTATTAACTCTTTCTCTCCGTAATTATTTACTGTCTTGCGCGCGTGAAGTTTTCATTTAATATTGGTTTTTTAGTGTATAGGAAGTAGTTTCTTTTAAGTGTGTTTTGTTGTCTAGAATATTGTGTGTGTTTACGTCATCCTTAGTTCCCGCAAGAGAGAGAGAGAGCTTCTTTTGTGAGCTGTGTAGCTAGTTTTGTTGGTTCCCTTTGTAAGGGTACGTAAGTACATAGTTCTATTAAGTAAGCTGATCTTTCCGTAAGGGTGTGGCTATTGAAAAGTTCTTTCTTGTAGTGGCATCGCTAGATCTAGGTTTTCTTTTCGTTTCAGGGTGTTAGGCTTTGAGCTATGGGAAAGTGTGTCGTCTTTCCGCCCTTGGAGTTGTGTAGTAACTTTCGGTGTTGAGGTGTAGGGAGTTGAGATTCTGTTGGGCACCGAGATGGAGTGTGAGCGTGAATGTGTGTTACGGAAACTTGTTGGTGTGATACTAGACTAATTATTAATCAAATGCTAACTTCAATGATATTGATGTATATGTAAATATGTTTGAAAATTACAATTAAGTATAATTAAATATTGTTCCTGTTGACAACTGTTGTTACTCACTAAATGTTCAGTTGAATAACTGTTATTCAATGTTTGTATTTTACATGCTACTACCTTTAGGTTCTTGTGTTACTCTGTTCAGGCTGGGGATACGGGACCCTAATATCATACCCTACCTAGGCAACAAAACCCACCTGACATTTACCACATGCTGGTGGAATCAACTTTGGTATTGTCTGTTAGGAGAGAAAGAGTTAACCCACTGAGGTGGGGTGGTGGAGTATTCTAGTAGTTGCAGTTATACTGAGACTGTGTAGTTGGACATTAATTTAATAAAGCTGTTTTGTCTTACAGATTGCCAATTAATACTTTTATTACCAACATTACTTTGTTCTACATTGGTTACAGTAAATAATGACATACATGAAAGGGTGTGTCAATAAATTGGCATAACAAGATCAGTAATATTTTCAAGGAATTACAAATAATGGCATTAAGACATCTTGTGGTACAAGTCCTTGGCCAGATTTTCATAAATGACTAGATTAGCAGTTGGATATCTCCTTTTGTTTTTTTAAAGTGTCTGTAATTGTTAAATAAATAAGACTAACTTACAAGTAAAATGAGTCTAAAAGTTGATTATGCACATTGTCAAAGGATCTAACAGCAGATATAATAATTGAGTAACAAAACCAAATCTTTAAAAATAATAATTTTTATATCGGAGTATTTGATTTGAGTTAAATCAATCTATTTACCTTTATAAATTAGAAAAAAAAATGATAATTTGATGTATAAAAAAGTATTTGCCATTGTCAATAACAAAATGAGCTTGAGCTTGTTTATGTTTATGATGAAAACTATTTAGACATGTCTGCATTTGTTGTACACACCTGATCAGATTTTCCTAAGGTCTGATAACTAATCACACTGGGATACACATCAGAGACATTTAAGCATGTGTTCTGTTCAGCTGAGAGCCAATAAGGTTTGAATGCAGAAGGTTGACACATTTTCTTCACAGAGCACCTGGCCTCCATAACACACCAGCCACAGAGTGGATCCACCCCATCCACACACTCAGAACAGGTTGAATGACTCTTACAGTGGTCCGTGGACAAGAGGTAAACCTAGGCAATAAAGTAGGTTACAATGATATTTTAGAGCAATATAGGATGTTTAGGCCATGCATTTTAAATATTGCAATATATGTTTTTGACTCTATTTACCTTGGATGAAGTCAATGCATAGATTTTCTCTGGATGATAAGCATTAAGTATTTCTAGTATAGGCTTTGACATGCCCAGGTGTAACCTCTTCACTACAGTAGCTGATGTCTTATCAACAAGCATCTGGTAATGTACAATGTAAATGTTTTATCTGAACTCAATATTATAATATGTCAATGGTTTGTGCTAATGTTTGTTTATTGCATGGACCAATAGAGTTTATTTCACAAAAAATATTACCCTTATAATGTAGCCATCTTGTGTTCCTGCATGCAGCATGTTTTGTTCTGCTTCTTGGGCTGATGTAAGGGAAGTAATTCTGTCATTCGGAAGAGTTATAATGGGTTTTTCTAACAGTGGTGTCCTCCCTTCCAGTGATGGGTGAGCCTTAGAGAAATCAGTACTGCCACAGTAATCCACTGGGTTGCTCTGATTAACAGAGAATTTTACATTCATTAGAGACCAAAGAAATATAAGTTCGAGAAAAAACAGTCCCATTATTTAGAAATAATCATTTTTTAAAAACATTTTAACATTTTTGACAAAAAGATATTGACTTCAAAAACAAGTAGGTGTAATATAATATAGCAGGACAGAAACATATATCCACTTCACAGACAAACAGATCCAGATATCCAAATCACAGACAAACAGATCCAGATATCCAAATCATAGACAAACAGATCCAGATATCCAAATCATAACAAAACAAGTGTTCTACTCACATCATTAATAAACAAATCCAGATATCCAAATCATAACAAAACAAGTGTTCTACTTACATCATTAATAAACAGATTCAGATATCTAAATCATAAATAAATAAATAAAAATAAATTATAGCTTTTATATAGCGCCACTTCATGCTTATAGCATGCTCAGAGCCCTATGGTCCAATCTCATTTGTGGACCAGTGGGGGGAGGGGGTATCTGGGAGAAGGTTTTTCCGTGCTGCCTTTAGGCACTAAGTAAACACAACTCTGCTCGAGTAGGGTGTCGAACCTCAAGCCCCCTTCATAGGTAGCGAAGCCAAGTTCAATCACACTTAGCTTCTCGACCACGCTTCCCACGTGGGAACAAACAAGTACTGTACCCAAATCATAAATAAACAGATTAAGATATCCAAATTATAACAATGATAGTGTTATACCCATGTCAAGACAAAATATCTATAGCATTCACATATATACACAAAACTGTGTCAAGGTTTTGGACAAGACATACACATTAATTGATCCAAAATAAAATACATATCATTTTTTGGAAGTACAATTAACATCTAATGTATGATCATTATATTAAAATTATTTTTAATTATAGAAGATACATTCAATATGCACCACACAGGGCACAAGTTAATGTGTTTGCTATATACACTGACTCATTATTTACAACTATACAAAAATTAATAAATAAAAGGGGGAAGATGAATTTGAAGTTAAACAATGGAGAATGTTGTCAATGTTTAATATCTCTTGATATATATGATATTTGGCACTATTCAGGAGCCAATGTTCAGACTGCAGAGTTGGTTATAAGATGTCACTCAAGAATTTTATTATTTTGTTGACCATGTCATGATTCTCAATGTTTTAACATTAAATTTCCACCGTCAATTGTGTAGCCATATGTTGTGATGGCAGACATGTCTAAGAATGTATTCTTCCTGGCCAGAGGGTGTCAGATTACCTGGCTAGGGAGCAGCACTGAGCAGTCCAGGTTACAGCAAGCTGTTCATTGAACAATGCTTGAGGGATACATTTCTTTCAAATATTTACATTGAGTGGGGCAGGGAGATGAGGAGACCTGAAAATGTCTGAAGGTGTGATGACAATAGCCAGAGGCATACACAACAGAGTGATTGATAGATCTCAAAGGCACATGATGAAACATTAGATTTATATAATATGGAGGTGCATTTAGTACACAGAAGAATACAAAAAGAAAAAAAGATATGTGAAGAGCATTGACTGTAAGGGGATGACCAGAAAATTAGATCAACATATTGTAATTGATGTACATAGGCAGTTGGAACTAAACAAAAAGTCTATATTTCAAATAAATCAACAGGACCTGGTGTGTTTGCCTTATAAAATGATAGCATATTTTTATAATTTATTCAGTGGAGCAGGGAAAGTGTAGGTAAAATGATTTAAAAGTCTATTCATAGAAAGTTTAGATACCCTAATGACAAAGGCAGACACTTCAAAATAATATTTTAACAAAATTCAAAGACAGTACAAAAATCTGAGATAATTGGTGACTTTAATTTTGCCAAATTGTTTACTAATGTTGATACTTCTATAGGCAATGCTTGGATACATCCATCTAGTGTTGTAAAAATGAAAAACTTACACCTTAGTGAAAGTATGCAGACAGTACAATGTTATTTCTGGTCAAAAAATGTACAAATTCATAAGATCAAAACCAATGAAACAAATGTAGTTCAGTTCATTGAGCACCTTGGCTTGCAAAAGAATTGTGATAGTCAACTATTGCATCGTCCCTAGTGCTTACATTCAGAAAGAAATCATGGAGATGAGTTGCTCGAGGAACTGATTAGCCTTCACTTACAAAGAGCGCATTGCGCCATGGCTTTGTCCTCATAAAAACCTCCTAATTATTGTCATAAAAAAAAAGTGCAAACTCAGGTAGTAAGGCTAAGTGAGAAGTAATAATTCAAAGTCAGATGACTTTCCTACAAGTAATAGTACCAAGAAATGAAAGACAGTTACAAGAAATGATAAGCTAGCTTCCGGAGCATACAGATCTAAGTTAACTTTCAAGAAATGATGGGAAGACAATAGATCGTCACACTGTAGTAGCTAGCTTCCGGAGCTTACAGATCTAAGTTAACTTTCAGAGTCTATAGATCATCACACAGTACTAGCTAGCTTCCGGAGCATACAGATCTAAGTTAACTTTCAGAGTCTATAGATCATCACACAGTACTAGCTAGCTTTCGGAGCTTACAGATCTAAGTTAACTTTCAGAGTCTATAGATCATCACACAGTACTAGCTAGCTTCCGGAGCATACAGATCTAAGTTACCTTTCAGAGTCTATAGATCATCACACAGTACTAGCTAGCTTCCGGTGCTTACAGATCTAAGTTAACTTTCAGAGTCTATAGATCATCACATAGTACTAGCTAGCTTCCGTAGCTTACAGATCTAAGTTACCTTTCGGAGTCTATAGATCGCCACACAGTATTAGCTAGCTTCCGGAGCATACACATCTAAGTTACCTTTCGGAGTCATCACACAGTTTTAGCTAGCTTCCGGAGCATACACATCTAAGTTACCTTTCGGAGTCTATAGATCGACACACAGTATTAGCTAGCTTCCGGAGCTTACAGGTCTAAGTTAACTTTCAGAGTCTACAGATCGTCACACAGTATTAGCTATCTTCCGGAGCATACACATCTAAGTTAACTTTCGCAGTCATCACACAATAGTAGCTAGCTTCCGGAGCATACACATCTAAGTTAACTTTCGGAGTCTATTGATAGTCACACAGTATTAGCTAGCTTCCGAAGCATACACATCTAAGTTACCTTTCGGAGTCATCACACAGTATTAGCTAGCTTCCGGAGCATACATATCTAAGTTACCTTTCGGAGTCATCACACAGTAGTAGCTAGCTTCCGGAGCATACACATCTAAGTTACCTTTCGGAGTCATCACACAGTAGTAGCTAGCTTCCGGAGCATACACATCTAAGTTACCTTTCGGAGTCTATAGATAGTCACACAGTATTAGCTAGCTTCCGGAGCATACACATCTAAGTTACCTTTCGGAGTCTATAGATAGTCACACAGTAGTAGGTAGCTTCCGGAGCATACACATCTAAGTTACCTTTCGTTGTCTATAGATAGTCACACAGTATTAGCTAGCTTCCGGAGCATACAGATCTAAGTTAACTTTTGGAGTGTATAGATCAGCGTATACACGTCTTATGGAGATTGGAGGATATATTATATTTGAGCTCATCAAGTAAACACTCATTTTTGTTTCAACATGCGCGTTGAGTAATATTAGTCAAAGACAAATTATCGCCATTATATTTCATCTAATGAAAGAAATTTACACAAAAAAATATTGTGAAAACTTTGAGGGGATGGGGTGACGTATGTTTCCTATTTCAACACAGTGTAATGAAATCTTGAAAGATTTCCATCTGGAGCAATGAGCCAGCCCCGCTACTGTTTGTTGACAAAACATGATAGCTCCCCTCCCCTTCAGTTTCTGTCTGGTACACAAGCCGACTAATTGGGGGGGGGAGACTTGGAGTATGTTTTACAAAAAACATCAACGGGGCGGACTGCAAAGTAGATCCTCTAGACATTTATTCAAACAGATTGCTAGTGTCTTCATTGTCTTAATGTCATCCTGAACAATCGTTACACGCTACAGAAATATCAGAACCTGTCGCCGTATAAAGCCGTAAGTAGATCAAAAGTCACCGAAATATCAGAACCTGTCGCCGTATAAAGCCGTAAGTAGATCAAGTCACAGAAATATCAGAACCTGCCGCCATATAAAGCCGTAAGTAGAAATATATTCTTCCAACGCCCCACATTTTGATGTGTTTACAAGAACTTGTATTAGCTAGAAAATATCTTCTATTAACAAGAAACAAAAACTTGTTTTAGCTAAGAAACTAAAACTTGATAATTATTTTCTAGTACCAGAAAACCAATGAGCGCCCTGTGAAGAGACTGGGTTCCTTGCTACTAGCACTACCTCTTTAAAGGCCACTAGGGAGTACAGACAGGGTTCAAATAATGATGTAGAAACAGGACGCCACTGGGTGTTTCGTCTACCCTCCCTCCCGCTCCTCAAGGTGCTACTAGTTCACCACCATATGAGCTGCACATGGTCCCTTCTGTTCCCTGAACTCTGGGCAAGACGGAAAGCAAGGACAACATCAACATCCCAACAGCCTTGCATGGACAACAAAATGCCTAGCCGATTAATCCCAGACCTTTCATAGGCTTTAGAAAAAAAAAAGGTCAGTATCACAAGCCGTCATGATTGGTGACCAAGTTATTAGGTAGAAACAAATAGTCACCAAAAAAACAACAACTTATTTTGGGGGAAAATTCCACATTTACAACTCTATAAGTCAGTAATGTAGAAATTATTTCCCCTTTTCGATATCAAACAAAGTAATTAATTACCAATAATTAATTGATTGATTTGTTAATTTTTTATTGATTCATGTTTTGGTAGGTACAATAAATAATTTTTTTTTAATTTTCAACTCGATCCGAGAATGGGTGTGTGAGAAATTCTGTGTTCAAACGTTTTTACTAGACAGACAGAGTGAGTTGACAGAAGCTTTGTTAAAAAAAAAATTTTTTTTAAAGGCGCACATTGCAAACTTCCTTACTATACATGCCTAGGGCTACTACTACTAGTTTGACCAGTAAACAAGGAAAACTCCTTTTTTCAAAATTTTCAATCAGCCAGTCAATAGAAATGGGCTAAGGATTAGAAGACAGGTCATGTTTTGTTGAATGCGAGGCAAGTGGAACACATTTTTATAAGCTAAGGAAAGGCAGTTACGGAAAGACGGAGACAGTCAAAATAAACAGACTGACAGACAAACATACAGACAGGCACACACATAGTTAGTTGTAAAATGGTTTACATGTTTCGGATGTTCCTTCTGAGTTGAAGACAATATACTTCTTAGTCCAAACCTCCCACAGGAAGACGGGGCATGGGAGCGGGCAGGGTTTGAACCTGGGACCATCGATAAGTCCGAACGACAATCCAGAGCGCAAACCGCACGACCAGGCAACCATCTATCCATAAATAGATAGATAGATATGAGAGAGGTGGGAGAGAGAGAGAGAGAGAGAGGGAAGGAGAGAGAGAGGGGGGGGAGAGAGGGAGAGAGAGAGGGGGGAGAGGGGGAGAGAGAGAGGGAGAGGGGAGAGAGAGGGAGAGAGAGGCAGAGAGAGGGAGAGAGAGAGGGAGAGAGAGGGGGGAGAGAGGGAGAGAGAGGGAGGAGAGAGAGAGGGGGAGAGAGGGGGGGAGAGAGAGGGGGGAGAGAGAGGGAGAGAGAAAGAGAGAGAGGGAGAGAGGGAGGGAGAGGGGAGAGAGAGAGAGAGTTGGGTATCAACTAACGACAGGCCGTGTAACAAATGACTTCAGCAGCACGAGTACAATGATCTGGTAGTTCCTGCTGGGGGCCCCTACCAACGTTCTTTCACTTGGACTAGTGAAAGAAACAGCTGGCGCAGTCAGTGACGGGCCCCGGCGACTTGGGGATTTACGACAGCCTCCTTCTCCCATTATAGCTCCATCTCCTCCTCCTGCCATTCCAGCAGATACAGTTGTTCCCCTCACTCCCCATGACTTGTGAGCTCCTGAGTTCAAAGTTGTGCTATTTTCTACCTCAACTGCTCCACTTCTCTCCCCCTGCCCTATTGAAATACTTGAATGGTTTCAACAGAACAAAAGTGCCTACCTTAGCCTGGCCTTGAAATGGGAGGCTATTACGGCGGCTCATTTAGCCACGTTGCTCTCCCTTGAAAGACAAAGATGAAAGACCGCAAGCCCTATACGGCGTGTAATTAAAGCTCTAAATTAGTCGCTATCTTCTTGTTTTCTCCACCACGTTTGTGAAGTGTTACGTTCAAACTAAGGTACCATCATTTTCAAACAAAACTCGTTACGGCCTATCGATTGTCTTCTGCCTTGATGTCGATACCATCATCCCAGACAAGCAGCCAACAGGACATGTTCGGGTTAGGACACACACACACAATAGTGGGAAGAGTAACTTGTATTTTCCAGAGTGTAATCAAGTCATCATTCCAACACCCCAGTCTCACCCACTCCACGTTGAAGAGAAACTGGACAATTTTATCCGATTTTTTACTCCCGTTTTTTTCTTATGACAGACACGCGCACCTCCCATCTTAAGTTTGTTTAAAAGCTTTTTTTTTCTTTTTAATCTATAGACAGGTATTCAAAGAAAGAGGGGGAAAAACTGAGTTGACATATGCACCTTAGGTAGAGCTTGCAGTAGGCCTATACCTGTAGGCTTGAGTTAAAATGATTGAAGAGAAGTGCTTTCACTGCAGTACTTGCATCTTAGCCAGTGTCAAAGTAAATAGATTTTACTGAGAAGTGGACAACCAAAAGTTCTTCCTCCCACAGCACGGACATTGTCTCAGCAAAACAAACAAATGTGTTATATGTTGATACAAGTTTTGTTTCACCAACTGAGCTATAGATCTGTTGGTCAAAGTGTAAGTTGTATTTTACCAACTGAGCTATAGATCTGTTGGTCAAAGTGTAAGTTATATTTTACCAACTGAGCTATACTATAGAATATAGATCTATAGGTCAAAGTAGTATTTTAGAAAGCAAGCTATTATATTTGCTCAGTTCAACTGGTTACATTTATTTGTTACTAGATGTAAAATTTCCTCTTTGTAGAGAATGTAACAAACGTCAGGGAAACGTGCACATCTAGTTATTCATCACGTAGACATTGGCTCATTTGATTTTATATCTTTCTCTTGACGTTGAATTGATTTCGTTCCAAGGATGAATGGCAAGTAACATTTTAAAGAATTCAGGCATGACAACGTTGTGCTATGCTAGAATCAAACTCGAGCGCACATAGTCTGCTTTACTCAACTTAGCACATAGTCTGCTTTAACAAATTAGCACGTAGTCTGCGTTACTCAACTTAGCACATAGTCTGCGTTACTCAACTTAGCACATAGTCTGCGTTACTCAACTTAGCACATAGTCTGCTTTAATCAACTTAGCACATAGTCTGCTTTAATCAACTTAGCACATAGTCTGCTTTAATCAACTTAGCACATAGTCTGCTTTAATCAACTTAGCACATAGTCTGCTTTAATCAACTTAGCACATAGTCTGCTTTAATCAACTTAGCACATAGTCTGCTTTAATCAACTTAGCACATAGTCTGCTTTAATCAACTTAGCACATAGTCTGCTTTAATCAACTTAGCACATAGTCTGCTTTAATCAACTTAGCACATAGTCTGCTTTAATCAACTAAGCACAGTCTGTTTTACTCAACTCAGCATGTAGTCTGCTTTACTCAACTTAGCACATAGTCTGCTTTACTCAACTTAGCACATAGTCTGCTTTACTCAACTAAGCACAGTCTGTTTTACTCAACTCAGCATGTAGTCTGCTTTACTCAACTTAGCACATAGTCTGCTTTACTCAACTTAGCACATAGTCTGCTTTACTCAACTAAGCACAGTCTGTTTTACTCAACTCAGCATGTAGTCTGCTTTACTCAACTTAGCACATAGTCTGCTTTACTCAACTTAGCACATAGTCTGCTTTACTCAACTTAGCACATAGTCTGCTTTACTCAACTTAGCACAGTACATTTCTTTTTTATGCACAAAGAGAAGATATTTAGCACATAATTTCTTTTTTATGCACAAAGAGAAGATATTTAGCACATAATTTCTTTTTTATGCACAAAGAGAAGATATTTAGCACATAATTTCTTTTTTATGCACAAAGTATAGATATTTAGCATAGAATCTCTATGCGTATCTTATAGATATTCAGCACAGAATACCACTGATTCACTGATCAAGAAATCTCTTTAAATTGCCGAGCGGATCCGCTTAAATTTCGTACACAGGTTCCTTAAGAACTGGATATTATATATTCGCTACATGACCACCATAATAGCGAAGGCTTTCTATCAAACCTTTCCATTTTTTTTTCGGTATTTCCCCGAAAGGCCGCACTTTATAATATTAAGCCTTAATTTAAAAAAGATTTCACGCACATTTAAAGTAATTTCCCCCCTAAGTCTTCTTAATTATAATATGCTTTACGTCCCTTCCGCTTCCTTTAAGACGCGGTCTAAATAAAAAAAACAAAACCAATCCTAATAGCCTAGCATAAAAAAAGATGGATCTAGAGTCTTTTTCTTTTTTTAGAGAGAGAGAGCAAGGAATGGTATTTTGAAACACTGTAAAATAATAATAATAATAATAATCCTAAAAGCATTAAAAAGATAAATTTAGATACATTGTCATTTTGCTACTTTTAAAAGGGGGGAGATAAACGATTACAGTAAATAAAACCAAATTGATATTTCTTTTTATTTTGAGAATGAAATACCAGGAGAAATGTAAAAAGGGGAACGGGAATGTGGCTTCAATTGGGGGCCTTCGAAACAAATAAATTTTATTCTCTAGGCCTGAAACTGATGGTATGAAGAAATGAATGCTATGTATAAAACCGTACATTGCTTGCATTAAGATTAAAGGCTGGGGGAAAAAAAGTAAAACTAACCCAAAAAAAGGAGGGGGTGGGTGTCCAGGGTCGAAATATAATCGAGATTGAAGAAACGTCATTAAGTGTATAATTTTTTTTGCCGGGAGTGGGGGGGGGGGGGGAGAGTTCAGCGTGAACGTGCTACTAGAATGAACGGGCCCAAAATATAAGTGTGTGTCTGGCGAATTAGGAAAAAATATGTATGTATATGTCTGGCGAATTAGAAAGAAATATGTGTGTGTGTGTCTGGCGAATTTGGATGAAATGTGTGTGTGTGTCTGGCGAATTTGGAAGAAATATTTGTGTATATGTCTGGCGAATTAGGAAGAAATATGTGTGTGTGTGTGTCTGGCGAATTTGGAAGAAATGTGTGTGTATATGTCTGGCGAATTAGGAAGAAATATGTGTGTATATGTCTTTCGAATTAGGAAGAAATATGTGTGATGTGTGTGTGTCTAGCGAATTAGGAAGAAATATGAGTGTATATGTCTGGCGAATCTGGAAGAAATATGAGTGTGTATATATGTCTGGCGAATTAGGAAGAAATATGTGTGTGTGTGTGTCTAGCGAATTAGAAAGAAATATGTGTGTGTGTGTGTCTAGCGAATTTGGAAGAAATATGTGTGTATATGTCTGGCGAATTAGAAAGAAATATGAGTGTGTGTGTCTGGCATATTTGGAAGAAATATGTGTGTGTATATGTCCGGTGAATTAGGAATAAATATGAAGGAATAAATATGAGTGTGTGTGTCTGGTGAATAAGGAAGCGGGTTTTTCGCAATCAAATCAAAAGTTCATGTGGGGAGAAATTACGATAGCAGGATAAAAAAAAAAGGAGGTTCCAGAGATCAAAGAGAGAGAGAAAGAGGGCCCTAAAATGTCATTGTAACAGATTCAATGGCTTTTTTTAAAAGTATGTTACAATTCTCATTTAAAAGTGGCTCATTTATTACAATCTTTAAAAAAATTGGGGGGGGGGGTGTTAAGGCCATAATAAACAATATAAAAAGCCAGGGAACAAAGCAACAGGCCTAGCCAGTGTGTATTGCTAGTTATTGATAGTTTGAACTGAATTTCTTGGCACAAGTTATATGAACATCTTG
The DNA here is from genome assembly GCA_030265305.1 of Biomphalaria pfeifferi. Classification (NCBI taxonomy): domain Eukaryota; kingdom Metazoa; phylum Mollusca; class Gastropoda; family Planorbidae; genus Biomphalaria; species Biomphalaria pfeifferi. Next base: position 3,672,280 of record JASAOG010000025.1, read on the forward strand.
TAGCTATTTAGTACAGAATATCTATGCACACAAAGTTGAAAAGAAAAAAAAACAAATCTTTGAAAAAATATATTAGTGTAAATAGCAATTAGAAAGAAATGTTTTGACATTAAAAAGATACTTACGCTGGACATACAGGATCTGATTAACTGATAGTGAGCTGGGCCAACTTTTCCTTTGCCGGCATAGCAGCTCTTGACAGTGTCATCAAAGGCTTTATTGATGTCCTGCAAAAAGTAGTGACACACCCACGAAGGTCCTGTTGAGCTTCCAACTAAAGCAAAGGACAAGACCAGGGAGTTTCCGCCCATCAATGTAGCCGCCTGAGCAATGCCAGAGGACGCTGCCGGATCACTGCTGCACTCTAAAGGTATCTCCACGTAAGATCGGAAGTACTTGTCCCCTTGGCACAAACGGCTGATCCTGGTCACCCATTCAGAAGATTTCAAATTCTTCTTCTGGTTCACTATGAAATAAACATATCCACTCGAGGCAAAGGCGTAGACGAACTTCAAGGTGAAATCTTTGCGATTCCCGTTGATCATGCTAATCCTGGTGCCGCCTTCGGCGTCACGGTGAACAAACTCCAGGGACTTGAGCTCCCTGCTGCTGATACTTGGCACGAGGTCGCGATACTTCTCAATACCCAGGGAAGTGTACTCAGCTCCAATGTACAGACTTTTGGACTTGTCTGCCCCTGGGGCTATCAGCATAACACAGGAACCCTCAGCTGTGTTAGGTACCAGAGGTTTATTGGCCACACTGTTTGTGACGGTGATATTGTTCAGCTTTAGAATCTGACAGAACCCGTGGAAGAGATTAGTGCACAGGATGATAGATTGGTCTTCATAGTTAATGACCAGACCTTTGGTAATACTAGCAGTCGGAACTTTGGCTTCAGAACAAGGTACTATAGGATGCGGGCAATTGGGGTTATCCTCCCTTGGGCCCACCACAGCACTCTGTACCAGACTTAAATTAGAAGTCAATTGATGGAGTCTGTTAGTGGCTCCAATGTACACTTGTCCAGTGTCTTCATCCACTGCTATCTTTTGAAAGTGGTTATCCTCGGGATCTCTAAAAGTGTGCAGTACCTCCAGGCCTTGGACTAGACAAACCAGACAATGAAACGACACCAAATAAGATGCCAGAATGAATCCCATGGTTGATAGAGCCAAAGACTTTTCAAATCATTGGTAGCCTGTCAAGTATACAAAAATAAATTAACCTTCAATAAAAAGGGCAAAAATTAAAGAGTTAAACACATTTGAAGTTCTAATAAGTTCACATACTATACACAATTGAACAGTAAGACAGTAGTCAAAAGAAAGAATAGAATAATGAAATCATCAGGGACACAATAAACAACTTTGATCATGTTTGATAAAACACCAAAAGTAAGTCAAGTGAATGTATCTGGGGTGGTTGTGTGACACGTTTTATATGCCTTCATAGGTCGACATGGTTCATCCACTATGGGTTTTTGGGATTCCATTAATTACAAGGTTGGCTTATGTCTAGGTAAAAATTGGGTTTTACACACACAACGTTTTGTGTTTCTGTTTCATTGTGTTTTTTTTTTTTCAAACGAACTTTTCATTTTCAACATTATTTCTTCCAATACATACAAATCAAACCTGTGATAAGATGTCATCTTTTGAATACACACAAATCAAACCTGTGATAAGATGTCATCTTTTGAATACATACAAATCAAACCTTTGATAAGATGTCATCTTTTGAATACACACAAATCAAACCTGTGATAAGATGTCATCTTTTGAATACACACAAATCAAACCTGTGATAAGATGTCATCTTTTGAATACATACAAATCAAACCTTTGATAAGATGTCATCTTTTGAATACACACAAATCAAACCTGTGATAAGATGTCATCTTTTGAATACACACAAATCAAACCTTTGATAAGATGTCATCTTTTGAAGACACACAAATCAAACCTGTGATAAGATGTCATCTTTTGAATACACACAAATCAAACCTGTGATAAGATATCTTTTGAATACACACAAATCAAACCTTTGATAAGATGTCATCTTTTGAATACACACAAATCAAACCTGTGATAAGATGTCATCTTTTGAATACACACAAATCAAACCTGTGATAAGATATCTTTTGAATACACACAAATCAAACCTTTGATAAGATGTCATCTTTTGAATACACACAAATCAAACCTGTGATAAGATATCTTTTGAGGCCAAGTAAAAACTTCTAGTATTGCGTGTTACTTTGTCAGTTTCATCTACAGATTACGTTCATTGGTAATGTAAAAATTGAATAAAATGAAAAGACTAATTTGGATCTTTTTGGATTTTTGTCTCCAATTGTTTTAGAGCTAAAACTCATTTGGTATCCTCGCTGAAGGAATCTTTGTTCCGTGCAGACCTATGTTTTAGGAAGACTAAACAAAACATGAAGGGAGATAGTTTTGCTTACCATACAGAAGCAACTACTACAAAAAGTTCTCGCAGGCACAAAGAATTTTTGAGGTCTTGTCCAGGTGTGCGTTTACCTGTCTTGTGATGTTTTTTATCAGGTGTGCTATCATCATGCAAGCATTATAAAGAATGCACATCGACTGAAGGGGTAACACTTTAATTTTGTGTTAGCTGACTTTGCCTTCAAATTTGAGTCAGCTATCAATATGTAAACATTAGAGTGAAGTTCATCTCTTTCTTATACTCTCTCTCTCTCTCTCTCACACACACAAAAACTTTCTAAATAAAGATTTTGATCAACAATCGTTGTGCTAATATTATAGTCAAGTCCATCTCTCTCTCTCTCTCTTTCTCACACACACACACACATACATACGTCAGATTTTTATTAAGCTACAAACATGGATACTAGCGTTACAGAAAAACCAATGTACTGGAGATGTAAGCTACGAACATGGATACCAGCGTTACAGACAAACCAATGTACTGGAGATGTAAGCTACGAATATGGATACCAGCGTTACAGACAAACCAATGTACTGGAGATGTAAGCAACGAACATGGATACCAGCGTTACAGACAAACCAATGTACTGGAGATGTAAGATACGAACATGGATACCAGCGTTACAGACAAACCAATGTACTGGAGATGTAAGCAACGAACATGGATACCAGCGTTACAGACAAAATCAATGTACTGGAGATGTAAGCTACGAACATGGATACCAGCGTTACAGACTAAATCAATGTACTGGAGATGTAAGCTACCAACATGGATATCAGCGTTACAGACACACCAATGTACTGGAAATGTAAGCTACGAACATGGATACCAGCGTTACAGACAAACCAATGTACTGCAGATGTAAGCTACGAACATGGATACCAGCGTTACAGACAAACCAATGTACTGGAGATGAAAGCTACGAACATGGATACCAACGTTACAGACAAACCAATATACTGGAGATGTAAGCTACGAACATGGATACCAGCGTTACAGACAAACCAATGTACTGGAAATGTAAGCTACGAACATGGATACCTACGTTATAGACAAACCAATTTACTGGAGATGTAAGCTACGAACATGGATACCAGCGTTACAGACAAACCAATGTAGTGGAGATGTAAGCTACAAACATGGATACCAGCGTTACAGACCAACCAATGTACTGGAGATGTAAGCTACGAACATGGATACCAACGTTACAGACAAACCAATGTACTGAAGATGTAAGCTACGAACATGGATTTCAGCGTTACAGACAAACCGATGTACTGGAGATGTAAGCTACGAACATGGATACCAGCGTTACAGACAAACCAATGTACTGGAGATGTAATCTACGAACATGGATACCAGCGTTACAGACAAACCAATGTACTGGAGATGTAAGCTACGAACATGGATACCAGCGTTACAGACAAACCAATGTTCTGGAGATTAAAGCTACGAACATGGATACCAGCGTTACAGACAAACCAATGTTCTGGAGATGTAAGCTACGAACATGGATACAAGCGTTACAGATAAACCAATGTACTGGGGATGTAAGCTAAGAACATGGATACCAGCGTTACAGACAAACCAATGTACTGGAGATGTAAGCTACGAACATGGATACCAGCGTTACAGACAAACCAATGTTCTGGAGATGTAAGCTACGAACATGGATACCAGCGTTACAGAAAAACCAATGTTCAGGAGATGTAAGCTACGAACATGGATACAAGCGTTACAGATAAACCAATGTACTGGAGATGTAAGCTACGAACATGGATACCAGCGTTACAGACAAACCAATGTACTGGAGATGTAAGCTACGAACATGGATACCAGCGTTACAGATAAACCAATATACTGGAGATGTAAGCTATGAACATGGATATCAGCGTTACAGACAACCAATGTACTGGAGATGAAAGCTACGAACATGGATACCAGCGTTACAGACAAACCAATGTACTGAAGATGTAAACTACGAACATGGATACCAGCGTTATAGACAAACCAATGTACTGAAGATGTAAGCTACGAACATGGATACCAGCGTTACTGACAAACCAATGTACTGGAGATGTAAGCTACGAACATGGATACCAGCGTTATAGACAAACCAATGCACTGAAGATGTAAGCTACGAACATGGATAGCAGCGTTACTGACAAACCAATGTACTGGAGATGTAAGCTACGAACATGGATACCAGCGTTACAGACAAACCAATGTACTGGAGATGTAAGCTACGAACATGGATACCAGCGTTACAGACAAACCAATGTACTGGAGATGTAAGCTACGAACATGGATACCAGCGTTACAGACAAACCAATGTACTGGAGATGTAAGCTACGAACATGGATACCAGCGTTATAGACAAACCAATGCACTGAAGATGTAAGCTACGAACATGGATACCAGCGTTACTGACAAACCAATGTACTGGAGATGTAAGCTACGAACATGGATACCAGCGTTACAGACAAACCAATGTACTGGAGATGTAAGCTACGAACATGGATACCAGCGTTACAGACAAACCAATGTACTGGAGATGTAAGCTACGAACATGGATACCAGCGTTATAGACAAACCAATGCACTGAAGATGTAAGCTACGAACATGGATAGCAGCGTTACTGACAAACCAATGTACTGGAGATGTAAGCTACGAACATGGATACCAGCGTTACAGACAAACCAATGTACTGGAGATGTAAGCTACGAACATGGATACCAGCGTTACAGACAAACCAATGTACTGGAGATGTAAGCTACGAACATGGATACCAGCGTTACAGACAAACCAATGTACTGGAGATGTAAGCTACGAACATGGATACCAGCGTTACAGACAAACCAATGTACTGGAGATGTAAGCTACGAACATGGATACCAGCGTTATAGACAAACCAATGCACTGAAGATGTAAGCTACGAACATGGATAGCAGCGTTACTGACAAACCAATGTACTGGAGATGTAAGCTACGAACATGGATACCAGCGTTACAGACAAACCAATGTACTGGAGATGTAAGCTACGAACATGGATACCAGCGTTACAGACAAACCAATGTACTGGAGATGTAAGCTACGAACATGGATACCAGCGTTACAGACTAAATCAATGTACTGGAGATGTAAGCTACCAACATGGATATCAGCGTTACAGACACACCAATGTACTGGAGATGTAAGCTACGAACATGGATACCAGCGTTACAAACAAAACAAAGTACTGGAAATGTAAGCTACGAACATGGATACCTACGTTATAGACAAACCAATGTACTGGAGATGTAAGCTATGAACATGCATATCAGCGTTACAGACAACCAATGTACTGGAGATGAAAGCTACGAACATGGATACCAGCGTTACAGACAAACCAATGTACTGAAGATGTAAACTACGAACATGGATACCAGCGTTATAGACAAACCAATGTACTGAAGATGTAAGCTACGAACATGGATACCAGCGTTACTGACAAACCAATGTACTGGAGATGTAAGCTACGAACATGGATACCAGCGTTATAGACAAACCAATGCACTGAAGATGTAAGCTACGAACATGGATAGCAGCGTTACTGACAAACCAATGTACTGGAGATGTAAGCTACGAACATGGATACCAGCGTTACAGACAAACCAATGTACTGGAGATGTAAGCTACGAACATGGATACCAGCGTTACAGACAAACCAATGTACTGGAGATGTAAGCTACGAACATGGATACCAGCGTTACAGACAAACCAATGTACTGGGGATGTAACAGTCTTAGTCTCTATCTCTTCCTTTCTCACCCCACTTCGTGTATGTATCAGTCATTTACTCCCTATAACAACTTTCTGATCAACATGGTGTCTAGACATAATGAGCTCATTCTGTTGAATCAATCAGGTTCAGTAGAGGGAGAACTAAGAAAGGCTCGTCCAAAGAAAAGCTGACAGGACAATGTCAAAGAATGGACCGGCTCTCTCTCGATATCCTACTAAGAAACGTTGCTGACCGGGAAAAACGGAAGTCAGCAGCATCAAATGCTGCCCCAAAGTCAGAACTAAACTATCATCAGAACAGCATACGGTAGATAAGGTTTGACTTTATCTGAATCTGGTATTCAATGTGAAATATGCTTGGTCTGGTAGTTGTATGATGGCTGTCTGGCTTCGACAGATAAACTCACAAGATGCGCATTAGGTGCGTTTAAAACTATCAAGAACAAAACCTTAGTCCAGACCGTTAGATACTTTGACTATAGTTTAATACTTAAAGACCACAGTCGAGTCTCTGTCCGTAATAAGATGTCACATTGAATTCCAAACACCAACTGAAGACTACTAACATAATCAAGCTAAACCCTACTAACCGTGACGTCTCTAAATGTTGCATTAAAAGTCCGTCAATTATGGTGCGTCTCTATATTAAGTGCCCAACAGATGATCAGGTTTGTTGTATGAATGGTCCTAGCCGACAAGGGACACTTGGAAGCTTGATTTAAAAACCAAGTAGAAGACGGCTTCATTTCAAGATGTTCAGGGGCAAGAAGTCGTCAGTAATGAGACAATGGATGAACACAAGGGCAAGTATCGTGTTACCTGAGTACCAAGTGAATACCGACATGTTATCTGTTTGAAGTGACAACAAACGGATTAACTCGATGTATCTCTGCTGACTAATAGAGATGTATTTCTACAGCGGGATCTATCTCCCTGTCATGTACACAACAGTAACATAAAAACACAAGTTTCACGATATTTCCCTATGAATGATCTCATTTTCTGTTCAAACTGTTGGTAGGTATATTTTCAATAGTAAAGTAGTGAATCAATCCATTCGATCTAAATAAACAAGTCATTAATAGCGGTGAGTGTGTTTACAAAGCTTTCTCTTTTTAGCTCTATTATCGTTTTTAAGCACCAGCCTTCTCAAAGAGTACATGAAATACATTTGGGCAATCTCATAGTCAAACAGCCAACCCTAAAGACAGTGGACCTAGAGGCAGGTTTTTAGTAAAGCCGTCAATAATGTGAACCCGATATTGACATTTTATCCTTCACCTAAAGGAAGCGCTCACATGTAGAAATGTGACGCAGCCGAGAGAGCTTCTCCCAAACCCTTAACCCGAGACTCTACGACAGCGGTACGAGGGATTGGAATGTACAAGTTAAGAGTCGACAACTAGCTGCAGGTGTTGCCACATGGCTAGCAAGTTCTCTTGAAGTAGGCCCCGGTGTAGGGACACCTGATGTACTCACACAACAGAGCGAGTCGGCGATGACCCAGAGAAATTCTTTTGTGGAGACTGTCACAGCAAATATGTACTATCACATTTTAAGGCATTTTCTATGACGGCAAGTGCACCAAGTTGAGTGACCAATAGCACACAAACTTCTGCTTTCTTCCAATTTATATAAACTAATAAACTAGATGCCATAGATGCAATCAGTGGTGTGTTGTTTTTGTAATAACAACAAATAGGTGCTGGTACTCAGTGATGGATCGCCGAACTTTGAACTACCTTGAAATTAATCATAAACGTTACAAAACAAGAAAAGTCATATTTTTTCCCCACATTGAAAAAAGGTGCCGGTACGCCGTACCGGTGCGTACCGTCACAAAAAAGCACTGGATGCAATAATCTTCGCAGGGAAATTTAGTAAATACATTCCAAGATTCAGTTTACATGCAAAATAACATTTCTGAAAGCAGTAAAATGCAGTAAGAAAGAAACAGAAGAGATAAAGATACGGTGAAATGTGGAGGCGATATAATGGAACGACAAAAGTTAACATGAAGATTGGGACAGCTATTGACCTAAACTTACATAATGAACACTAGCAAGGACGACATATTGAAGATGTCAACTAAAGAATAAACTAAACATTACTTGGGCTACCAGTTAGTGGACATTGGATTCCGAAGTACTTACAAAAAAAAAATGCTTCTGCTTTCTTCCAATTTATTTTTTTTTTTTACACCAGATAAACCAAAAAAAAAAAAGCTATATATGTAAATCCATTTTAAAAAGTCAAGTAAAGGAAGGTTTACAAACTATTTGTTGGTGAACTATTGATTCAGGTGAGTGAATCCTTTCTCGGAAACGAGTCTGTGAGCACTATGCAGTAACATCCTTTCCTACTTGTATGCACTCCCTAAATTCAGCATCATGATTACCACAACAACTTCCCACATTTCTACATCCTTAATAGTTGACTTGCCACCAAGCCCTTTGCTGAAGACCATACACTTATTTCACACATACCATATACCCCCCCCCCCCCCCCCCCCCCCCATCAGCACCATTCTCCAAGCAAAGGAAAAAAAATGAAATGAATAGGAAATAACTAAAGCTGAGGTACATGTAACTCGAGAAATATTTCAATCTAGTCAAGTGAAGCTTTGAAGATTCAGTGAACTAAATGATGTGTTCAGAATGTTTCCGGAACACAATATGCCATTCGCTGGGATTAAATTATCCAAACAAGCCAGTTAAGTGACACATTTCCATCAGCGTGTGGTCAATTACATTCACAGCATGTACACGCAAAGACCACGTCAAAACAACGGGGAAAATTCAAAGCTCTATCAATAGAAATGATTCAATCTTATATAGCATACGTATCACTTGTGGCCCACCCTATTATTTCAGTGGGCGGGTAATTCTAGGTCTAGTTCTGCCGCTAGAATGAATGCTTTTAGTGTTGTTTTTTTTCTCACAATGAAAAGATTTGCGGGTCCAGCCAAGTCCAGCACTGCGCCATGAGACCGTGTCCATCTGCTGTAAACATGCTCTAGCCATTAGTAGCAGACGACGTGAAGTTTCGCCAACTCTTTGATCTCCCAATCATTTAACAAGCAGAGCTAATGCGGGCCGGGCGAACCTGTGTGTTGTATGTAGGCCTATTTGCATGCTGGGAATTGAACAAGTCAGACGGCGGTTCCAGTAATTGGTGCTACAAATATGCCGTCTGATAAATTACATTTGGGAACACGAAGATGGCATAATGAGATAAGTTTAAAGAGAAGTTCATCAGGATGTGTAATAGGAGCAGGAGAAAAGATATACAAAAGCATTTTTTAAATAAATTAGTTCCTGATATCTGTGACTACAGATTTCCTGGCGAACATTCTTTCATTAGACAATACCGTAATGAATCGCGTACTAAAAATTAATCCCATCCCTAGATCTAAAACTCTAATTCAACTCTAAGATGATAAAACTTCTCTCCGCATAGATAGTTTTATACTTTAACACATGAACATACTAATTATAGTCCATTCATTTCATATTTTCATCAAATAAACATTCCAATTTGGTTTTCTAAAGCATTTTTAAGAGACTACATTCGTTTACGAAAGCTGCGAAGCCGAGTTGAGATAGGCCGTGACCTCTGTGTCGAAGGCGCCGGATAGGCCTAGATCTATATTCATTCATGAATCGCGTACTAAAATTATTTCGTTTAATTGTTCACTTTATAATCCCATTCATTTAACAAAGCTATCGCTCTTTTCGTTTTTAATAGATATGAATGTATCGGCTTCGGGTAAACCCATTTTCGCAAAACTAATTTTATTTTCGTAGCGAAAGAGAAAAAACTTGAAGGATCATAAGCTAAGTTTAACATACCTCTAAATCCAATCCACTAGATTAGTAAACACAAACTTAGACCCGCAGGCCGCGGGGAATGTCAGGCAAGTAAAGTATAAAGTAAGGCGTATGTATGTATGTGACTTATAGAAATCAAAAACCGCTTGACCAATCTTGCTAAAACTTGGCAGGAATGTTCCTTGGGTAACAAACTTAGACCGTAATGTATGTATTGTAGCCCTAAAACAAACTTAAGACCCTAAAAAAAAAATAAAGTTGTCCGACTCTATTAAAGCTTATAGTATTTATGGATCTAGGCCTTGGTTAACAAAGTTGACATGAGAAAAGATCGAAAAGATTTAGACCTAGATCTAATTTTAAGAAATACACTTTGCGCAGATAGTTTTTTTTAATTTGACACATGAAAATACAAAAGAAGATCCATTGATTTCATTATATAATAAAATTAACCTTCAAATTTGTGTTTCAAAATCATTTTTTACAACAGATTTCCTGACAAACATTCTTTCATTAGACAATACCGTAATGAATCGCGTACTAAAAATTAATCCCATCCCTAGATCTAAAACTCTAATTCAACTCTAAGATGATAAAACTTCTCTCCGCATAGATAGTTTTATACTTTAACACATGAACATACTAATTATAGTCCATTCATTTCATATTTTCATCAAATAAACATTCCAATTCGGTTTTCTAAAGCATTTTTAAGAGACTACATTCGTTTACGAAAGCTGCGAAGCCGATTTGAGATAGGCCTAGATCTATATTCATTCATGAATCGCGTACTAAAAATTATTTCGTTTAATTGTTTACTTTATAATCCCATTCATTTAACAAAGCTATCGCTCTTTTCGTTTTTAATAGATATGTATGTATCGGCTTCGGGTAAACCCATTTTCGCACAATGACTTTTATTTTCGTAGCGAAAGAAAAAGCTTGAAAGGATCATTAGCTAATTTTAACATACCTCTAAATCCAATCCACTAAATTAGTAATCACAAACTTAGACACTCAGGCCGCGGGTAATGTCAGGCTAGTATATATATAATTTTTTAAAAAAAGCTTATATTGAGGGAAATTGCATCAATTATTTTGAATCAATCATATAATCAATTTTGAATATAGACTTACACTAATAAATGTCGACGATCTGAATTTTTTTTATTAATTGTTTTCTTGAGCGCAAATTTCATGTTTACAGCATGCTAGTTAATGTTAATTTCAACTAATTGATTTACTAATATTTATTATTTTAATTCATGTGTTGTCATCCACAATGATGGTTTTGCACAGTTTCATCTCGAGACCGGGAGAAAGAACGTGTCCAAGATTCCAGTCCGACAGAGTGAGTTAAAGGTTGGAAACTTGAGAGTGAGTTAAACTTTGAGAGGAACTAAGGGCAGAATACTGGCACACTCCGAGATATTGACAAGAAAACAGCAGAACATGATTTAACTTGTGCAATCTTTCAGCACACTGAATATCCAAACCATGTCAATACTATCAAGCAGGATTATTTCAATCTTTTCTTTTCTAGGCAGTTACATATTGTCTGTAAGCACATATAGTGCTGACGAGCTGACCATCCCAAACATCTGCACTAACAATGAGACTCATTGACAAATCTCCATAGTTTGTACTTATCATTGAAACTAGGTCTATATATACTAAATAGAAACACCTAAATGATGGGAGAAGCAGGCAGACCAAGACAGTTTTATGATGGGCCGAGGCGCCAGTTGATGGCAGGCAGAACGACTTTCAGTTCAGTCAGTTCAAACCCGTACACAGGGGATCACAACTCAAGTAGATGTAGATGTGGCGTATGGCTTGGAAACCAACACGAAACTCTGGTTTTGTGTGTGGCACATGGGTCTGAAACAGCAAGGCACTGGTAGGTGCGTGTATGTGTGCGTAGCACGACAGGGGCCGGCATCAACTCGTATACGTGTAGCTTATGTTGTATAATCATGGGGTTAAGGAACAACAGGAGACGCATGTACAGGAGGAGGAGGGGGATAACATTGATCTACCCTGGTTTACCAAACTTCGGTCATTCCGAAAAGAGATGAGTTGGGCTTCGATCTAACTCACACTTTCCGAATAACTAGGCCTCTATATATGTGCTGTTAAAAAAAGGCATTGTATTATAAGAAACAACCAATAAAGACCAAATGAAAAATATACTTTATATTGTGCTATATCGACCCAGCCTATCATATCTTATTTTGTCTGTTTCTTTATTGAACTCATTCTTGTCTCCCAAACATTTAAGTTTCAGTCAAAATTATTAATATTAAATTATTAATAATTCATGGAAACGCTTAAGATTCGCACACAAAAAAACATAAATAAAAATTTAAAATAGTTCACAAATACTGGGAGACTGTATAACATTCAAAGCTCCAAAACATTCTGTACCATTCATTCCGCTGTGAGAACTTTAGAAAGGCCCATTCGTTTTGTTTTGGTCTTGTTCTACTATAACGTACAAAGACAGACAGTGATCATCACTCACAGCAGCTTCTTTAATGAACTCAACAGTCACCGCTCATCTTTACAACCAACAACCGTCTGTGCGCATAGTAGCAGATAGGGATTACACTTCGTGGGAAAACACATCACAAAAACAAGACAAAATGACCACTCAGGGAATAAGATACGATGGGCAGGAGGCTTCAGCCGATAACCACCATTAACATGGAGGATTCATCTTTGGCAGCACTAACACATCCAAGGTAATTGTATCTGGCAAATAGCAAGTTTTGTGGGCAAAGCTAAGGTTATAAACATTCCCATATTAAAAGCTCTTTGCTCATTGTGCAAAGATAAGTCGAGCAATTAATGTTAGTGTGAGACGCCGCAATAAAGAAGATATACGTGTTCATTACTCGAGCTGCTATGTGAGAGACTAGACCAGTCATTAAAACACGTAATGAGTAACACACCCGGATACACACACACGCGCACTTTCGTAACACTGGCCCACATGCTTTTGTAACATAGATAAATCTATGCAACAGAACATGTATAAATTATTCGTATAATTAAATAAAGAAATATGGAACCAATTCGTTGGTTTTCAAAAGAATTATAAGGAGGGGGAGACAAGTCATTGTTTATAACTAGCCTGCGTGTACAAGGTGAGACTAAAGATATTGTTTGAATAAGAAAATAGCTAGATTAGTTTAACAATGTCAACTAAGAACAGAATACGAATGTACATATTTTTGTTTCTCTGTTTCGTGTATAGATTTGATTACACTGGACTTTACAATACGACATTAACCGAACCAGGAATGAGCTGAATGTATGTACAGAACGCCGAAGGTCGAGTGTATTGGTTTTAAGTGCTATTAGCCAAACTGATAGTTCCAATGAGAAAAGTTTCACATCCACATGATTCAAGACTAGGAGGAGGGGAAAGGACAATATTAACTAACTTGGAGGCGGGGGGGGGGGGAGATTTAAAAGACAGCCCCCTCTAGTGTCTCATTCCCCAATACCACCCCCTATACTGGGGCCTATACACACAATTTTTCAAGGCTCCATTGGCGACTACTGATTAGACACAGCTTAGCGCTCCTGTAAGTTCCTAGACTAGTCAATGATTATGTTACAATATTCTCACTAATCAGTCAGGACATCGATCAATGATCCGAAGTCTTGTTTCAAACAAAAGGGGACCCTTGTGTCGCTCGAGATCAAAGACATCTGCTAGAAACGACCCCCGCCGTGTATTCATATAAAATCAAACTATCATTGATAGTTGGACGTATCCTTACAAATCAATCTTAAGAGGAGAACAGGGTGAGAGAAGGGGGGGGGGGACTGTTACTAGACGTAGTGGTACGTTGATGGAATACAGAGCCGCTACACGCGGGGACGGGGCGAAAGAGGGGTGTGCTATTGTAGGGACACTCGGAGATCCACACCATACAATGTCAGTTCAATGCCTGCGACAACAGTTTATATGTAAAGGGCCCGACTGTTGAATGGGGCGGAACAAGAGAGCAGTTGGACTTGCTTCACACAACACCTACTTCCCAAAGACCAGCCAGACAGCAAGGACGGGGAGTCATAAAACAACAAAGACATTTATTGAGAGGGCGTTGAAGACGTGGATGTGACTGTGTATCGCGACCACTGTGTGTGTATGTGCTGTGTTAGGTCTGCCTTGTTTCATAGGGCAGTGTGAAAATGTCTCACAACTAAAAGCGAGAAGAAGAAAAAAAAAAAACAGCAGTGGGGTGCCGATTTAGTGACTCTTGGAGTGGGGCAAAAAAAAAAAATTCGATAGATCTAGTATCTTTTTATAGATCGCTACTTATGGCGCCTTACATAATAATAATATTAATAATAAAAATAAAGATTGAAAAAATACCAATATAATAATATAGAGTAAAACCAATAAAAAAATTGTTTTTTTTTTAACATAGCACGAAATAGCAGCCGGTTGGAAGAAGATTAGCATACCCATGGCTAGGAGACATAGGCTGAGACATAGACAAACATTAAAAGGTGCAATGCACAAATAAAGCCAATTCGAAATTAGATCAAAGATACGCACGAGCTATTGTCAAAAGTCTAGGAACAAAAGGTGTAGTAGCTACATTTTAAACCCAGAGACTTAGTTCGGAGTTGGTTACTTAAGTCAGTTTTTGTTTTGGGGGGGGGGGGGGGAATTAACTTTTTGGGGAGTAAAGAATTTTTCATCCTAGAAACCACTCGATTTGAGCCTGTGTATCTTTTTATTTGTGCAAATTAAAATAATATTAATAATGAAGAAAAGTTATTTGAGTCAGACATAGTCAAAGTCAGACTAGGAAACTTATGATCTAGAAATAAATATTTATTTTGGGTTTTGTCAACAAGTATTTTGAACCAGAAACGAAAAAGAGGGCAATGACGCTGCTAATGCAGGCTCAAATAGCATCTCAAAACCATTAGTACTTTAATATTTCGTTGTTGTTGTTTTGTTTAAAGACAAATATTGAAAAGAAAAAAAAATGACAGCCACCCATGTGAAAGCGTGGACACTAGATAATGTCTTATTTCAATGAGACCCAAATCAACAAATGTGGTGGTTGGCTCAGTGAACACTAAAATCTCTCTTACACTTTTGTCTTTTAAGGAGGACCATTAGATGTCAGCGTCAATAGAACCTTAGAAGACAGAACCATACAAAAGCAGTTCTTCACATATATTTATTGTAACAGACATAGCTTTAATAACATATCATTCCATATGTTTATTTTAACAGACATTGCTTCAATAGCATATCATCCTATATATTTATTGTAAGAAACATTGCTTCAATAGCATCTCATCCCATAAACCTAATTCTCACGCTATCGCAAAGAGACCATACAACATGGTTCCGATAACATTCCATCCCATATACTTATTGTAACAGACATTGCTTAATAAGCAGCTATCAATAATTCACTGGACATCACTACATATACAACGTCTGACCAGCAGCTATTATTCTTATGGCAATGAATATTAGACCGATCCAGAGGACCGCTCCAAGAGTTATTGTTCTACGACCACTCCATGAATGAAACGATGAGTCAACAGCTCCACCACATGACCCACACGGGGCCTTCAAGAGGAGGGCCCACAGCTGATGGCTAGCCTGAAATATCACACACACGACTGACATTTTCTAATCTGTTGTTTTAATAAAAACACAGCCATTCCAGAGGCCAGCGTCTTGTCCGGCATGTTGTTGCCTTTTCAATAAGAGATATTTTATTTAGGGATGGATGATTTGTGATGGGGTGGATTAGTTCTGCTTAGATGCTTGTGTCCTGTCACTAGTGATGACCATAGATATATTTAACCGATCAAATGTTGTTATAGCATCCCTTTCATTGATTTACTGAGCTGAATATATTAAGTGCGAGAGTAAAAAAAAAAGAGGGGGGAGTACAAATGCATTGCTGCCGCTCATCAAAACTATTGGCCACTAAAATCTATAACTACCTGTCTAACAGTTCTATGCTCAAAGTAGCCCCCAGTAGTAAAAACATGTCAATTCCATCTAGTGTTCTATTTCTAAATGTGTCCGAGCTGCAAGTTGGCCATGATGAAGTTATCAATCAATACAGGTTTGGTATGACTCATAGTCCACTCTCTCTACAAGACAGTATTGACTCACTCAGACATCAACAAACTGGTACACTGCATTATTTATTCTCAGTTTATCCAATTGTCTATTACTTAATTGAATGGACTAACCCCAGACTACTCATACTATTGTACAACAAAAAAATAATCCGGTAACGTTCGTTTATACATTTTAAGCGAACTCTACACTATATAGAAGACCATTCAACGTTGTCTTACTAAGTTTAGAGATCTAGATGTTATACAGTGACTGAATGGGTCCTAAAAATATTTTAAACTAGAAACTGGGTCCAAAAAATAATTCTAAAGACGAAAGAATGGGCGGCACATCGCTATAACGAGGCTGCTTTAAAGGGCGGCACATCGCTATGCCTATAATGAGGCTGAATTGAATGTTTAGGGTGACAGTACAATCAAAAGAAACCAAGCAAAGAACAATGTCCAAACAACCAAACAAAATTAGGTAATGTTCAAAGTATACTTACATTCTTTGATCTACATTTTAATCATTTGGCAAATGAGCTAAATCCATGAAATCAAAAGTAATTTGCTACATAGATCTAGTCTACAATGTGCGTACAACTCATGCGAACGTTTAGATCTAATATTCTATGTTGCGTCTCGAGAGACCAAAAAAAAAAAAGCAGAAATTAAGATAACAAAACTTCTGGCGCCTTATGTTCTATTTAAACAAATATATCAGCACACCATACATATACAATGGTAAGTAACTAAAGAACGTTAGTTTGTAAAGATTCTATCGTTTTAAAGTTAATTCTGTTCTATATTAAAATTAAATGAATTGTCTATTTGGAAATGACCAAATTATACTTGCTATTAATAAAGATTATTTCATTTAGATTTATAGATCTCCGACAGTCATGGTCTATGCAACACACATCGGCTAGACTGCTAAACTAGTTCTAAACTAGTTAAGACAAAAATAATTATTTAAAAAAAGGCATGGCGTGTAATGTTTGAACATTTGCCTGCCAGTGTGTTGCCATTCACAGCAGAATGAAAAACAATACCGGTGTCCTGAATGCAGGCATTAGTTTAGGAAAATACAAGTCCAACTTACTCAAGTGTGTGTCTAATGACGTTCCTCCGAGCACACATGCACACAAAGGTAGCACTAGAATGAATGTGTCCTTGTCCCCGTTTACGAGCTCTAGACTAGCAGCGGTCTATATCCCAGGGCATTGAGAGAACAATGTATCATACAGCAGGCCTTCCTCAGTTCACACAGAAAAGAATCCCAAGAAAGATACTCGGGCAGCCTTTCTCTCTAGCAAGCGGCTACTAGACTAGTAGTGTGGGACGAAGGGGGTGACTCGCTGTTTTTAGCGGCCCGGATTGGAGAGAGAGAGAGAAAAAAAAAAAAACGTGGATTTGAGGGATGGGGAGCAGGGGGGGGGGGGGGGGGCGTCTGAACGCTACCGTCAAGAAGCAGCGTGTGAGTGAAGAAAAAAAAAGATTGAAACGAGTGGTGTGAGATGGGGAGGGGGGCGCGCGGTAACGTACCTTACGGGTTACAACACCTGATACGAAGGGGAGCAAACATTTAACAAACAGGTTGAGTCATAGCAGACGTGAATATTATTACAAGCTTCTTTTCACGGCAAACCAAAGCAGAGCGCGTCGTAGCCCAGAGCCGCTAAAGAAGATCTGTCAAGGGGAATAGCACTGTCGTCTAGTGGGATTGAAGTAAACTGTCTGGCTCACCAACACCGGACTTGAAGACATACTTTGATATCAGTAGCTTTACACCCCCCCCCCCCCCCGACCCGCTAGTCTGTCTCACAAACACCGGAATTGAAGACATACTTTGATACCAGTAGCTTTACAACCCCCACCCCGCACGTCTGTCTCACAAACACCGGAATTGAAGAAGACATACTTTGAAACCGGTAGCTTTACAACCCCACCCAGCATGTCTCACAAACACAGGACTTGAGACATGCTTTGATACCGGTAGCTTTACAACCCCCACCCCACATGTCTGTCTCACAAACACAGGACCTGAGACATACTTTGATACCGGTAGCTTTACAACCCCCACCCAGCATGTCTGTCTCACAAACACCGGGCTTGAAGACCCACCCACCCACCCCCAACTTGCAAACATACACTCACATGTGTGCAAAGTCAATGTACAGAGCACAAGGCCCATACTTTGCAACTTCAACTTCTCCTTAAATTGAGAAAAATATTCACCTCCTACAGACCTAAAGTATGGCTTACGATCCATATTCTAAGAAATACTCTCTCACCAGTGGATAACGATTATGATATGTCAAGTTAATTTGGTTAGTAATCAGGGTCTAGACTTGACAGTGTTAGAGAACCACTGATTCAGAAGCAGTCAACACTCGATCAACTCGAACACCGGATTACAAATTGTGTGCAGTCCAATGAAATGTGAGATACAACAAGCACAAAACCACAACACGTGAAAAGGGAGATAAGTGTGACAAAACTAGTTACTTCTAAAGCTGTAAAACATGTCGTCACCACTTTAGACACTATCTTGCTAATCTTGTCATGACATGTGAGCAGTGCTCTGTCTTTCTGAAGTCTCAAAGGGACAACATCGAGATCTAAATAACAATTATTATTAAAATATTATTTCGAGTATAGTAATCGCTTTTAATTGACAACGTAGCAATTAATCCAAACATTTTCAGGAAACTATTCCCGCTTCAATTCCAATGCTGAGACACTATTGCACCATAAGACTGCAATCCAACTTTCTGATTTTAATTTTCTAGATCCTCTTGTCACAGGAATCTTTTCAAATTAACATTTGTTAATTACTTCGATTGAACATCGCAAAGTACTATTTAAAAAAGCTCCATTCAAAGAATCACCAAGTCTTCAGACAGCAAAGTTAACCTGCAAATCGATGCTATGTTAGCTTGCTAATCTCTCGGGGGCTATTTTGTGTTTGTTTTTCAGGAGTTCGCGAGTGTTCCGGGTTTTTGTGAGTTAGTGTTTCTCTTTACAAATAGAGAGAAGTCTTACCCAAACAATCAGACATTCTCTTGAGTTTCATTATAGAATTCACCGTTTGACAACATCGTACTGCAGATGGGATTAGTTCCGAAAATCGAAACGACTAAGAAAAGAATCTTGACAACCAAAACTGTCAAAGAATGTAATTACTTCAATCATAGTCCACAGTCAAGCTAAAAACACAATGCCATGTTAAGAAACACATGCTTAGCTCCAAAAAAATACAGTGAATTCCATGTAGTCAATGTAGATAAACTATTAAGAAGATATGATAGTGATCAGTTACCGAGTGGTGAGTTGATGGGGTATACTGAGTGATAGTCTATTGGGTGAATAAGTTACTGACTGATAAATTAAAGGGTGATCATTTACAGAGTTACAGAGTGTTGGGTGTTGAGTGTTGAGTAATAAGTTACTGAGTGATAAAATTAAGGGTGATAAATTACTTAGTTACTGAGTTTTAGGTTCATAAGTGATAAGTTACTGGGTGATAATTTACTTAGTTACTGCGTGTTAGGTTAATGATTGATTAGTTACTGGGTGATAATTTACTTAGTTACTGTGTGTTAGGTTAATGAGTGAAGAGTTACTGGGGGATAATTTACTTAGTTACTGTGTGTTAGGTTAATGAGTGATAAGTTACTGGGTGATAAGTTGCTTAGTTACTGTGTGTTAGATTAATGAGTGATAAGTTACTGGGTGATAAGTTACTTAGTTACTGTGTGTTAGGTTAATGAGTGATAAGTTACTGGGTGATAAGTTACTTAGTTACTGTGTGTTAGGTTAATGAGTGATAAGTTACTGGGTGATAAGCTACTTAGTTACTGTGTGTTAGGTTAATGAGTGATAAGTTACTTAGTTACTGTGTGTTAGATTAATGAGTGATAAGTTACTGGGTGATCATTTACTTAGTTACTGTGTGTTAGATTAATGAGTGATAAGTTACTGGGTGATAAGTTACTTAGTTACTGTGTGTTAGGTTAATGAGTAATAAGTTACTGGGTGATAATTTACTTAGTTACTGTGTGTTAGGTTAATGAGTGATAAGTTAGAGTGAAGGAGTGACGAAATGATTTGAACATTCACATACTAAAAACTAATTTAGATCATATTAATTAAGGGCACTTGAAGCTCAGATACAATTTAGTGCAACTAGGGATTGCTCAATAGCCAACAATTATGTGGTTCCATACTGCCCATAAGTCAATGAAGCAAAAGATGATTTGTGTTGTACTAACCCATAGTTTCCTTTATATCAAGTACGGGTACTCTGTAATGAATGGTTGAAGCTTTTCATTTTCCAACAACCTAAAGATAAGTTCAATGGCCCATTGACTTCAATGTGCTTGGAGTGCAAACAAAATAAGATGAATGCAAACAAATCGTTGAAAAAACAAAATCTAGTCATGATTTATCTTTTCAACATGAACTTGTGTGGGAGGTCAAACTCATGGAAGTACAGCGTCGTCTCGTGTAGTTCTCATGATCTCGTCTCCAAGTGGGTCATGAGCAAAGCTTAAGTTCAAAGAGAAGGTGTTATTGGGTAACAATACTACATCGGACACTCAGTATTACCCTAAGCCCTAAATAAACCAATGTAAGTCCAAAAAGTTGGTGTGCTTTAAACGAAAGCTAGATCTATGCCTTGAGATAAGTTGAACGGCACGGACCCACACAAAGTAATGTATTGAAAATGTTATATTTAAATGTACTTATTTAATTTATTAATAGTCAGTAGTACTTCGCTATCTCCAATGTTATTTCTTCAATGAAATGTAATCTTAAATCACATTTACTAGATTTGTTTTAATCTCTCAAGGCAATACACTTTTGCCCACTAGGATACATGGCACATGTTGTTACTTCATGGTTCAGTATGCTGGTTTCATCTAGATCTAGCTATAACTTATAAATATAGGCCCACCTCTTGATTAAGATAGTTTGAAAACAATTCACTGCTTGTACATTAGAATGATCACTGAGCAATGACAGTGATATTGATATTTTTAATTCCAATGATCTTTACTTTACGAGTTTTTTTTAAAGCACTAACTAGTTCATTGGGATCCTGTCATGTAAACAATAGTATGGGCGCTGAAAAGACTGAAAAGTCCGGTTGGAGCGCATAGTGCTAGCTCAGACGGAGAAATTGTATCTCAGGTTGAAATGGTTGACGATAGGGATCAAAGGATCCAAAAGGGTAACAATTTGATAGTCCTACCTGAAAAGAATCGTGGATATCATTCCATTTCTCTCAAAGCAGAATCGTGCACTCAATGGGCATCGCGAACAAGTTGAAGAAGAATTGCAAAGACAAAGTCTAGATATCTTAGGTCATTTCTATGTGTTTGTGAAATTACTATCCAAGTAGGCCTACAAATAACCGGAAATAACCTTAAGCGCTTGGCTAAAAACCACTAGAGCGCCAGAGAAGAAGCCATCACGATGGTTATGGATTAATTTTAAAAAAAAAATAAAGAAACCTAGTACACTTCAATGATTCATCAAAATAACTTTTAAAATTGCAGGAAAATTATTTTATGGAGATCATTTGACGCCTCTCTGAGAGTAGCGCCCAGGGTATAATACTCACTTGCACCCCCACACCATTTCTGCGCGCTACGCCACTGCAACGAGTGTACTAAAACTAAGTTCAAGTGTTCACAATGACCTTTTCCAACAAGGCGCTACTGGAATCTGCCCATTAGAGCCAAGACATCGAAAAAAAACCACTTTTTTTTTAATTATCTTTTCTGTTAAACTCTTTAAGCGAAGGCTCTAATTTGTCAACAAAAAACAAAAACACTCCATTCTGTCTTGGATGTCCATCATCCCATCTATTGATGACTAGAGAAAGCCAATTGATGTCTGAGAATGTACTAGTGGTGTGTACACATCAAACACACTTCTTATCACATGATGATATATTCTGCTTTGCCTTTCCCCTTAGCCCAATCTTCAATTGAAAAACTAGAACGAAATACCTGACCGAAACAAGCGCAGGAGACGTAGAGCTCTTTGAAGAGGGAGGAGGGGGGAACAAGTGCATGCTAAATGCATTTCTAGATGAAAGCAGAAAGGAGCTTAACATTTTAGAGAGAGGGGATGCAGGGTGAAAAGGAGAAAATAAAAAAGAATTGTGACTAGTCTGGTGCGGTGTAAAAAAAAAAACCTAGCAGTCGAGCTGACGGTACAGATCAAAGATACTGGACGAGCTGGCTAAAGAACATTATGGGGAAGAAGATGTAGACTTCTGGGAAACCCTCCAGACATTCGACCAATCGTATGGGCTATGCTTTCAAATACAGGAGGCTTTTAGTGCCGGCTATTAGAGTAGCAGATGGTCAACAGGCTCTCTTGTAAAGCTTGGAGGTCGGAAAAGAAGGGGGGGGGGGAACAGAATTTATTTGATTGCCTCCCACACAAACTTGCGTTGGCGCATAAACATGCAACTTAATCGCATGGCCCGTTTAATGCGATGTCATTAAAAGTCAATATATAAGACAAATGCTTTATTGACAAAACAAATGCGTTAATAAAAAACTCATTTCTAATATAAAAAAAAACTGGAATAACGATCCATGAATCACTCGTTTTCAAGTCAATGTACATCCTATATATATATATGAATTTAAAACCTTGTGTTACTTTGACTCAGTGAGCAGGATCGACTCTTATATTCAGACAAGTCCAATGACAGAAAAGGTGCCGCATAGTCTTACGAGACATCTGACTTTAGTTCCTATGAACATAGTTAGCTATTCTTTTAAAACAAAAACACAAAAAAAAAGGCGCAGCACTATGAAGTGTAGGGCACTTCAAACTATGGCATCACTAAGTATGGTGAAAGAAAACTGCTATTATTTTTATAACCGATTCCTTTCTAATATGTCAACCTCACAGATCTAAAGATAGATAGATTAGTTAGATAGACAGACAGATAGAATATAGAGGGCTTGATTTTATTTAGTTTAGCGCAGAAATAGATGAACAAAATTCAATGCAAAAAGAATTATTTTTTTTATTTTGCCAACTTCAATGTACGAATCTTGATTTAGTTCTAAATAGCTGCTTCGACTCGACTCTATAGTTGAAAGTTGCCATTCACTGATTCATTGATCACGAGATTTCTATAACTATTGTACGTATCCATATGAAATTTCGTACACAGGTTCCTTTTACCTATCAGACGCTCACTAAGAACGGTTTTGACAAATAGCAACCTTGGGACCGCTATTCGTGAAAAACCGCAAGCTTTCTATCAAACCTTTGTATTTTATTTTCGGTATTTCCCCAAAAAGCTGAAGACTACATTTGTTTTTAATATCTCGAATTCCCTATTTTTAAAGCAATTTTTTTTCTTTTTCCCTAAGTCTACTTATTTTTAATATGAATTGTCATTTTTACTTCCTTTTCAAAATAGACTCAAAAACTCTGCATGATTTTTTTTTAAATAAATCTTACAACAAACTAGATCTAATGCTAATAAATAAACTTCTTGACAATAACTCTTTGATGCGAAGTTTTGAGAGAGAGAGAGAGAGAGTGCAAAGAATGGTACTTTGTAACATTATTTTTAAAAAAAGGCTAAACTCTTATAGCATTGAAAATCTAGATTGTATATCTATTGTCGTTTCGCTACATTCAAAAGTGATAAAATAAACGATTACAATGAATAAAACGAAATTGATATTCCTTCTTATTTAGAGAACAAAATACCAAGAGAAATGGAGAAAGGGGAACGGGAATGTGTACGAAGGACTCACATTTTGTTGTTACCGGGGGAGGGGGGATAAGTAAAAATACTACTAACATCAACGGGCCCAAAATATGACAGCATGTATGTGTCGGGGGCGCATTAAGAAGCGGGTCCTTCCGAATCAAGTCTATGTGGTAGAAATTACGATGCGCAGGTAAAAAACAAAATGAGGGTTCCAGAGAGCGAAAAAGAGAGAAAGAGCGCGGGTCGTAAAATTTCATTGTAACAGATACACTAAATCACGGGCAAAAAATGTATGTTAGGTTAATTGTTAAAATGTGGCCCGATCATTAGAATTAAAAAAAAAAAAAGAAAAAGAAGGGGGTCATAATCTATATTATAATTTTCTTCATGGCTCAAGAATTTGGACAAGAAGTAAAGGAAAGATCACTTTTTTATTTCTGCAAGTCGAACGGACTAGTTACCCTACGAAAAAAAAGGATGGGGGGGGGGGGGGGGGGGGGGGGGGAGAACAAGTGGTATTCTTCGGCACAAAATAGCAGGGCTGGACTTAACCGTTGTGACCAAGAAGTCATGGAAAGATCACTCTTTTTTTATTTCTACCCCACGAAGTTTTAAAGGCGAAAAAAAAAAGGGGGGGGGGGGGGAGAAGAACAAGTAATCTACTATGTATTCACCCGTCACTAAATAGCAGGGTTAGGTCATACAGTATATCATACACATTTTTTCTACATAAATCACGCTCAGTAGCAAGAATTACTAAATGTTTCAATCTATCTATGAGAATTGTTGACCACAAGTAATTCTTCATTTGTTTGAGGCGCGAGAAGCTTCTTTCACCAGATTATACAATTACGGGTAATGCATAATGCCGTTTTTATTTATCGCGCGTAGGATTGGGGTTTTCCATATTGAATGACACCCCAAAATGACAATTTTTATCTATATATTTCATGAGATTTGTATGAGTTTTCAAAAGATTTTTGATAATTTCCGGACATTTCCATGACTTTTTCGTATATTTTGCAATTTCAGGAGATTTCCAGGAAATCTTGGTAAGTGTGCTGCTAGTCTATTATGTATTTGTAAAATACCACTGACTGACTCACTGATCACGAGATCTCATAAACTGTCGTACGTGTCCGCATCAAATTTCGTTCACAGGTTCCTTTTACCTCCTAGGTGCTCACTAAGAATGCTTTTGGACCGATTCGAAGCCCGACGACCGCTATTCGCGAAAAACCGCGAGCCCTATCAAACCTTTGTATTTTTATTATCGGAATTTCGCAGTCTACATATAAAGCGTTTATAAAAATATCACGAATTTCATATTTTTTAAGCAAAAATTTTGTTCTTTTCCGTAAATGTACCTATTTTTAATATGCCTTACGTCATTTCCACTTCCTTTAACACACGGTCTAAATGAAAAAACATCCTAATAACATTAATAAGTTAGGTCTTAGGTTGTTTTTTTTTCGAGAGAGAGAAAGAGAGAGAGAGAGGGCAAGGAATGGTACTTTGTAATCTAATCCTAATAGCATTGAAAAGGTAAATCTAGATCTATTGTCATTTGGCTACATTCACTACATTCAAAAGGGTTCAAATAAACGATTGCAATTAATAAAACCAAATTGATATTTCTATTTTTTAGAGCGAACAAAATACCAAGATAAACATAGAAAGGGGAACGGGAATGTGTACGTAGATCTCACTTATTGTTGTTGGCAATAAGGTGGATGGAGGGTGGATAAGTCAAAGTGCTACTAAAATTAACGGGTCCAAAATATAAGTGTAACATATTGGTATTATATATGTACATTTGCACATTAGCGCGTCAGTGCAACACCGCTTGTGTTTACGTAATAATTGGGGTTCCTAATATGTCTCCCCTCTTAAACACTAGTTTGTTACTTGTGTAGTACGAATATTCTACAATAAGAGCGTGTATGTGTCGGGGTGCATTATGTCAAAAGTCTATGTGGGGACAATTATGGTGCGTAGGTTAAAAAAAATGGACGTTCCTGAGGGCGAAAAAAGAGAGAGGGAAGGAAAGATCCCTAAAGAAATGTGTCTTACAATTTTTGCATTATACCAAACAAATCATGATAACTATAGAAAACCAAAATATACATTCACACCAGACACACTCATAATTATATATAATTTACATGCGAAAAGTTTATATCAGATAAGTTTCTATGTAATGATTTAATTGCCAGGGGAACAAAAGAGTTTTTTGTGTCTGTGTGTTTTTGCTATCAGTGTCTTGTATCTCTTTTGTGATGGTAAAATCACAAAATCCTGACCCAAAGGATGATTTTTTATTTTTAGAATTTATTTAGCTGTTAGTTTTGTGCGGTCTGTCTGTCCCGTTTAGATTTCGTAAACTAGAAAGGATATTGAAACTCCGACATCATAATATTTTAGATCAAAGTTCTGATGCAACGGCTACTTTTTTTCATTTCTGAAAGCGAAAAATATAATTTTTAAAATCAAGTAAGCAAGCATTTTTTTCATTAAAATCCACCGCATATTTACAACTATTTGCTATTAATAGTAACCAACACTGGAGGCTATTTAGTAAGGGAGATGACCTTTAACCATATTTTAAACACATTTATGTAAAGCATTGAAGATTTTTTGTCAAAAATTTATTTTTTTACAATTCTATAGCAAAGTTAAGTAAGTTCTGTCATACTAACTACTAAATTTACACACAAAAAATTTTTTTTATTGCTTTTAAAAGAGAAAAAATCTATTTAGTATGCATATAAGTGGAAGATAATTTTAAACAACAATCAATAAGTAGTTTTTCATATGTTCGCGTAAACTGTGACGGGAATACAAGGGACAGAAAGAGTTTTTTTTTGTTGTTTTTTTTACGATAATTTACATTTTTCTCTTGAGGCTTTGAATAAGAGATTGACCCTTTAAAAAAAAAAGAAGTCAATTAGATAATCATTATAAGACATCAGTTAGGCCAGGTTCACATGTATCTTCAAATTCACTTTCAACTATCCCTTGGTCTGCTGGATAGTTGGGGCACCACACAAGATCCGTCAGCCTTCTTTCTGCATTCTTCTCTGTCATTTGCATTGGGTAGAATTTCATTTTGATATTCTTTCTGAAAATACTGAAACCTGCCATTTTACCTGCCTGAGTGGACCACTTCGGGGTCCGATTTTCCACACAAACTGTCTTTGTAACCTTGTTATCAAACAGCTGCCCAAATGGGGGTTGTTTTTTGCCAATGACTTTAACAGCAGCATTTTGGATTCTATAAAGCTTTTTTTATTTTTAATGTTCAGATTGCCATACCAGGCATTGATATATTACTTAAAATATTGCAGATGGAAGCGTGATTAAACAGCCTTTTCGCTAACAATACACACCATTACACACACACACATCTTGCTTTCACTTAAACAAAACACCTATATCTAGAGACGTGTACGCACTCAAATGCGCGTTAATATTAAGCCCTTTTTAGCGGCCCCCGAAAGGGGAAAAGACGCTATTAGATTTGTGTGGCCGTTTAGATCTCAGAAACTAGAAGATTAAATGAAAATCGGGCATCATATTTTAGACCATTCAAAGTTCTGATGCAACGGCTACTTTTTTCTTTTCTGAAAGCGAAAAATCGAATTTTTTAAATCAATTATGCAAACATTTTTTTCATAAAAATACACCATTTTTACAACTATTCACTATTAATGGTAATGAACACCGTAGGATTTTTTAGTAAAGGGGAAAAATATATACCATTTTTTATAACACATTTATGCAAATGGTTTTAGATTTTTGGTATTGCTAAGTTATGCACATTCTGTCATACTAAATACCGGTACTACATTTACAAATAAAAAAAATTAAGAGAAAATATCCATTTACCATGCAAATAAGTTGGGCATAATTTTAAACAACAAATAAGTAGTTTTTCCAATTATCGCGTGAACTGCCTTGAATGTATATTAGCGTGGAACACAAAACTAAAGGATTTTTTAAAAATATTTTTCTCTTGAGGCTTTGAATAAGAGATTGACCCTTTACAAAACAATTAGATACTCATTATATGACATCAGTTAGGCCAGGTTCACATCTAACTCCACATTCATCTATCCCTTGGTCTGCTGCACCTTTGGGGCACCAGACAGGATCTGTAAACCTTCTTTCTCCATTCTTCTCTCTCATTTGCCTTTGATAGAATTTCATCATATTCTTTCTGAAAATATGGAAACCTGCCTTTTTACCTGCCTATATGGACCACTTCTGATAGAATTTAATACCGATATTCTTCTGAAAATATTGAAACCTGCCTTTTTACCTGCCTAGAGGGACCATTTCTGGGGCTGATTTTGAGTTAGTTTCCACACAAACTGTCTTTGTTACATTGTTTGTTATTATTTATAATCTTTCGATTTCTGTAATTGGTTCGCCAAGCATATTGTTTAAATCCGATGACCGCCTATTAGGTCCACTAGCTGCAATTATTGATGTTAGTAGGCGCAGCCACTTGCAATTAGGTTCGTTGAATGATTTCAAAGAATGTATCCCCTTCAAAAAGGATGAAACTGTAGACTAACAAATCAACGGATCTAGCTTTCACTTTGTATTTCCTCTTTCTTCTATTACAAGACATCTAATTGTCTGGATTGATTACCAAGATATGCGGGAAGCAAAGAAAAACAGACCCACTACCTCGGAGGGAGCCACGTGTGTGAACCGACTCCCTTGAATCCTATTTATATCCCTACTTTACTCAACAGAGATACAGGAAATCTTTGAACTTCATTTTTAATATCTCGGCAGCAGGTGTTAAGATCTGCAAACATGTAGACAAATTGATCTACTTAAAGCCAAAACAAAAAGTGAAGCTAATCCTGGGTCCCGAGCCACTAGGCGGACGTCTTGCGACCAATGTGCACTGTTTAGCTCGACAACTTGAACATCGCTGGGTTATTGTTATTAAGATAAGGAGTCGGACATTAGCTCAACTTTAAATATTCATGCTGTCACTAAAAAAAAGGGACTGCCAGTAAATAAAAGAAACTGCCAGAGAAAAAGAGACTGCCATTAAACAACAAAAAACTGCCAGTATACAACAGAAATTTGTCAGTGAAAGAGAGACTGCAAAGTGAAAAAGAGACTGCTATTAAACAACAGAAACTGTCAGTGTAAAAGAGTTCCAGTAAACAATAGAAACTGTCAGTAAAAAAGAGAATGCCAGTAAATAACAAAAACTGTCAGTGTAAAAGTGTTCCAGTAAATAATAGAAACTGTCAGTAAAAAAGAAACTGCCTGTATAGTACAGAAATTGTCAATGAAAAAGAAACTGCCACTAAACAGCAGAAACTGTCAGTAAAATTTTAAAAAGACAGTCCCTCTTGCATACTGGCGGTCAGCACTTAAAAAGACTGCCAGTTGTCCAATCAAGTAGCATGTTGGACTGGTCAGCTTCAAAGTAAATAAATATTCAATTTATAATTCTGATATCCGATTTTAAACAATAAACCCTTAAAACTGCAATGTCCAGGGCAGGACAAACATGTTAAACCCTTCACTATGCATTTCCATACAAAATGAAGCCAGAGCTCAAAGAAATAGTCTGAACAGAAACAGATTTTGGAGCGTATACAAACCTAAAATAAGCTATGTTTTTTTTTACCCTAAAAATTGATTTATTTTTAAACGCGAACACTGGACTAATTTAATTTCCATAGAGCGGTTGGCATTTCACGTGGTCTGATTTCCTCCGGATCTAAACCTTATCCAAGTGTACAGTGCTGAGCCAGTTATTACTAAAACTATTGGAATATTTCCCCGCAACGGCCTGTGCTTCAGTTGTTCATGTTCCAGCGCATGCCACGCTCTTAGACATGGGCAAAATTGATTTCAATTAAATTGTACAAGCGCTGAGAATTTTTCGGTTTTTAGAAACATCTCTTTTTCTTAAGCCCAGGAAAAGTTCACAGTTTAATGAACGACGTTGCTTCAGTTTCCGTGAAAGCAAATACGCAATAAATAATTATACCCCGTCCAGGCGTTGCTCTGTTTTTATTTACAAAGTGCTCTAGGTCTAGTTTTAAAAAAGCTATACATTTATATACATGTACACATTCTTTTTTTTTAAGGCACAACCTTTAATTATACTAGTTTAATCATAGCGCAGGTTATATATATCAAAGTTAAATGTAGGGCCCTACTGACATATGGACAATAATATAACATATTGTGAATGTATACTAAACTAATTAGTGAGTCGCTACGATTGAAACAGTTGGTACATATATATATATGTATATATATATATATATATATATTTGCCTGCAACACTTTTTCATCCTTCAATAAAACATTTCTAATGAAACGCCTCTAACACATTAGCATACATTTTGGACCTTGCCCATACACATCACAAAGAAAAAAACCACACACTTCTTAGACCATTCAATTCCAAAAGCGCTTAGCCTAAAGATCAAGCATTTCTTGTTAGTTTGACTTGATTTTCATTTTTATATTCAGTACAATGCCATCGCATATTTTTTGCAATCCCCCATTAGAAAGCCGTCATCCCAAACGACGAACTTTTAGGCCCACCCTTCTTTGTGTCATCAGCTGCATCTTAGCACAGCCAGCATTAGAATGCCTCCTCACTACGCACATTTTGCCCGTATATAATCTTCTATATATAATAATTCTCTTCTTCCCTCAAGAGTTTGGACGGGAAGAAGAAGTAATGGAAAGATCCTTCTCAATTTCTGCAATTTTTTTTTTTTTAGTTTTCAAAAGATTTTAATAATTTCCGGATATTTCCATGACTTTTTTGTATATTTTGTTATAAGTTATATAATGGTTTAATTTAATAATTTACACCTAGAATTAGCCGGGTCCTTTGAAAGTGCAAGGCACTCTGCGGTCACATAGGGGCCTAAGGCCCCCCTGCAAAATAACGGCGTATGCTACGCCGTGGGTCGATTAGTATATTATAAGCCCTGAAAGGTAGATCATTATAATTTGCTCCTCTTGCTGAACAATTCGCAATTTATTGAAATGTTTATACATGGCTTTTTTAGCGGCCCCCGAAAGGGAAAAAGATGCTATTAGTTTTGTGTGAAATGTCTGTCCGTCCGTCCCGTTGAGATCTCGTAAAGTAGAAAAGATAGTGAAAATCCGACATCACAATATTTTAGACCATTCAAAGTTCTGAGGCAACGGCTACTCTTTTTTTTCTGAAATCGAAAAATCTCATTTTTAAAATCAGTTGTACAAGAAGTTTTTTAAAGAGAAAAAGCTAATTAGTGTGCATTAGAAGTTAGACCTAATTTAATACGAATAGTAATCTTATTAACTTAATTTTCCATAACTTTTTTTTTATTGCGGAAATGTTTTCCTTTTGTTTTGATTTTTTGAGGATTCGAATAAGAGATTGAGCCTTTTCAAAACAATTATATCAATGATAAGATTTCAGTTAGCCCGTGAGAGGCGCGGTAGCTGAACGAGCAATTGGCTTCCGGTGAAGACTGGGATTTTCAACCTCGGAATCCTTGGGCGCCTCTGAGTCCACTCAGCTCTAATGGGTACCTGACATTACTTGGGGAAAAGTAAAGGCGGTTGGTCGTTGTGCTGGCTACATGACACCCTCGTTAACCGTATGCCACAAAAACAGATGAATTTTACATCATCTGCCCTATAGACCACAAGGTCTGAAAGGGGAACTAGTTAGGCCAGGTTCACATCTAACGTTGCATTCACTTGCACCTATCCTTTGATCTGCTGGACCGTTGGGGCACTACACAAGATCTGTCAACCTTCTTTCTCCATTCTTATCTCTCATTAGTCTTTGATATAATTTCATTCGGATGTTCTTTCTGAAAATATTGAAGCCTGCCTGGGTGGACCACTTCGGGGGCCGATTTTGAGTTTGTGTTTCCAGACAAACTGTCTTTGTAACCTTGTTTTTATTATTTTGTTGTCATAGACCTAGAGTTTGCATCAACCCGTTAGAGATGCTCATTACATAGAATAACCTCATCTCCACACACCGTCTAGTCCCTGAGACAATGTTTAATTTTAGATTGAGAATTAGGGGCCTAATTATACATCTAGATCTAGTAGTGATAAAATTGTGCTACACATTATCATTAGCTACAGTCTTAACATTTTAAACTGTACTTAGTTTCTCCACACTCACACATGCATGCATTCATACGAATGTTCTGGGTTCTCTGTGATAACGCAGTTGATAATCTCAGATCTATGGATAATCCCTCACATTCACTCATGGATTCCTTATTCTAGCTCAAGATAAGTAGATCTAGATCTAAATCTAGTCGTTACAGGAAAAATTCTTTGACATTGTCTAATGGTACAGTGTGTAGTCATCTTAGGTACACACTCGTGCGCGATCATACATAGGTTTTGCTCTCGAACAAAAAAAAGAAATTGATCTACGTCGGCGCACCGTCGGATTACTGAGTGTGTGGGATTTTGACGTGTCGGGATATCAAGAGTGAACTATAATTCTTCTAATAACTTTCCATTGTCACGGCTTTAGTCTGTCACGCGTAGCATAAACACTATCTGCATACTAGAGCGCTGCTGCTTTTCTATTGTATTTCTTCCTTTCGGTCTGAAAAAAATAGAGACAGTACAGAAAAACACAAGACAGTAAACAAAACAAAAAAAAAACTTTTTTAAATGACCTTTGTATAAAACATGTTTTCTTTTGTGAAGCTGAGGAGGAAAGGGTGTGGGGGTGGGGAAGTATATCCTAAAGGTTTCCGTGCTACATTTAGATGAACAACAAAATCAGCTCGAGTCGGGTCAGTTTTAACTTAGCGACTATTCAAAACAAAACTAGGATTAGAGGTGTAACAAAAGTAAATACAGACTACTCCTGGCAGCTTTGGTTTCTGGAATAGATCTTTTCATTTAGCGAGACATTCGACGGTGCCCTTCATTACGCATTAAAACGCCTTATTCGACATCGTTCACCAGCAGCGTCGAGTATTTTCTGCACTGTTGGCCTTTCGCCTGTGTTATTGGGTTTGGTTGAGCGTTATCCCTGGTTAGACTTATTTGGACAAGACACAGCGCGGAGGCGCCTAACATAGCTTACGTTTAACAAACCAAAACTCCTTAATTATCTAATTACTTTAGAAAAAAAAAAAACCTTACCCCAATAAACAAAAGATGCAGCACAACAGACGTAGCCACTAAGGAAATAAAAGTGCATGAGAAAAGTGTACAGAATCCATGCAATACATTACTCCGAGAAAATCATTGATAAAATCCTTTCCAATCCACTTGCAAATTTAGGGGGGAGGACAAATCTTATTTCAAGGTTACCTTTATTCATTTTTTTTTTACACTTTTAGTTTAATATAAAAAATTAATTACTTAAATATTTAATATTTATTTAATATAGATTCTAATTATTCCATTATCCTATGGAAACATAAGCAAGTGAGGGATTCCTATGGGTTTTCCATAGGCGCCTACACGTTTTTTCACGTGCTGTTATAATAGGCCTGTTTACTTTTTTATAAATTATTATTGACACTTACAGAAACAACTCAGGCTATGCATTTTTTTTTCTTGAATTACCAATAACCCCTCACCTTAAGTAGTTATTAAATAGTTCAATTTTAAAATATTTTCATTTTTTTTTAATGGTAATAAGTTAAAGGTAAAATATTTTTGGATATAATAGAATATTCACTATTACTTAATATTTCATTGTGACGGTATTTACTATTTTAATCCAGGAGTAGTGTTTCAGTAATAAAAAATTGTGTTAAAATTGAGTGGACTGAAAGAAAAAAAACGAAAAGCGAATTATGGTACAATTAGCGTTAATGTTAAATGATCCTAGTCAGTGGTCTAAAAATGTCATTTTCATTATATTCGATTTCTAATTCAAAATTATTATCAACAAATAAATATATTTCCACGTAATACAGATGGTAGGAAATGTTCTCCATTTTAATATTACCGACGTTTACCGAATGGTGAGAAAAAGTGCACCGCCAGTAACTTTATTAATTTTTGTATTCCGAGTATTCTTGATCCATATCGGTTGTTTAAGGAAAAAAATTAAGATAGTACAAAGAGAGTACGGTAAATGATTAGGGATTTAGGGTCATATTTTTTAAGTCTGAAAAGACAGAAAACACATACTCACACTCACACACATATATATATATATATATATATATATAATTTTTTTAATTTTGCCAGCAAGAAAGCACATAAGATTTTTGTAGTATCTTTTTGTTAAATTGATTTTTTTCAATTTTTTTTTGTTGTGCAAATCAGCAATACCTTGACAATAAATACACATTGGGTCGAAATAAAATTCTGTTTTATTTTTAGTTTGAAAAAGGGGGGCATCATGAGTAACTGCCACACTGGGCATCATATGCTCCAGCTACGCCACTGAGGATTAGAGAAAAAGTAAAAGAAAAATATCAGAACACTAAAACTTAACTGATTACTGGATTCCCCCAGCCCCCCCCCAAAAAAAAACGACAACACAAGAATGTAAAAAAAATGGACAAACGAAAAGAAGGTAGGTCACAACTAATTGGATGGAGACCACTGAAGGCGGGCGGACAAATGTTTAGGAAAAGCCAAATGAATATAGCACAATGTGGTGTCTGTACCAAGTTACTGTCGTCCTTGTCATTCCTATATCAATGGAGGTTTCGTTTCTCCTTTAACACTGTGGCGGTGACTATCACAGCCCTTCTCCCACATTGAAGGTAAGGTGCTTATAATGAACACTGAACACTTGAGCAGGGTTCGATGACGGGGAATAATCCGCCAAACTATTCCCTTTTCAAACCTTGGCATCAAACCATGCCGTATGCAGTAACCAGTCAAGATTTTAGTATCGTCTGTTGGTATGCGAGCGCGTGTTCAAATTCTTCCCCATAATCTAATTGTATGTGTTAGGAAAAGAAAACAGAACTAGTCCAAGACAAGTCACCTCCAGCCAACTGCTTTGAAATGAAAACAAGAGTCTATGGAAGTAACGTCTCGTGAAATAGTTTTGAAGCTTTTATTTTTATTTTTTCTACCGATCTGTAAGTCAACGAATTTACCAGAAATTGTTTTCCCGCTTGAGTGGAGCAATAAAAATCTGAATCACTTTTCCTGGCAAAGATCAGGAGGGGATGCAACCCCCCACACCCGGGATTAGTCTGTAATTACGTCTGCAGCTGTCTGCCTATGTTTCTGGCGATGAAAGAGACAACAAATAGGCAACATGGTAGAAAAGAATTTTTTTTCCTTCTTCCTCTACATCTTTTTTTTTTATACCAATACCTTCTTTTTAAAAGTTAGAGCCGCCTTTCCCATCTCTCACCCCTTCACTTTACACGTTCGTGACGTCTGCTGTTTTTTTTCTTCTGGCCAGGTTTTTCCCCCCTGAGTTTATAGTTTTTGATTTTCCTATTAAGAAATGCAATTGGCTTTGGCTTCTTCCTTTGAGGTTTTCCTCCCCCCAGGCCCCTCTTTCCTTTCGAGTGGTATGTTTATATAAATCCTCGGTAAGAAGTGGAAGGGTAGTGAGTCTCAATCACGTGATGTTGCGTTCACAGTCAGCGAAAAAAAAAAATGTTTATATGGAGAAATTATTAGATTAGCCACAGGTCAGATAAACTTACAGACGTACAAACCAGGCATGTGTGCGCATGAGAACGTTCTGCCATTTGAGTTCGAGTCCAAACTTTTTCTAGAGCTCCAAGTTTTGCTCTGATAGTAAGCGTCTAGATCTAGGATACGTAAGCAAGTAGCAGGACAGATACCACGATATAGTGAGACTTGAAGACTCGAGATTGAACAAGTAGCAGGACAGATACCACGATATAGTGAGACTTGAAGACTCGAGATTGAGCAAGTAGCAGGACAGATACCACGATATAATAAGACTTCAAGACTCGAGATTGAGCAAGTGGCAGGACAGATACCACGATATAGTGAGACTTCAAGACTCAAGATTGAAACGTAGAGCACTTACAAATATAGACTCGAAAAGATGACATGGGCAAAAACTGTGACTATATACACTAAAACAACAAGTATTCACTGTGGAGATGAAAGACATAGTAAATGATGTGCGAGAGTGACAGAAAAAAAAGGGGGAGGGGTAACGTGAAAGATGAAATAAAAAAGTGTTACGATGGAGAAATAGGGAGAAAGATGAATGCAACTAACAAACTAGTGGACTGAGTAAATAACATCTACGTAGGGCAACAGGACAGAATTAAAGGGAACATCAAACCGAAAAGTGGTAACAACAACAGCGGATCAACTTGAGGGCCGTTGACAACCTATAATTATAGAGCTAGTAAGATAATAGTTTTATAGTTTATATTACATTATATTATATATTTCAATATTGTAATACGGCCAATTTTTTTTTTGGCCAAATAACCTCACAGTCGATGCCACATATTACACTACATATAACGTCACACAATTAAAAGGACATGCTGTGGAAAATTAAAACACAGTGAAGTTAACTGTGAAATAGGATTTCTTGGAGATAAGACTGGCTGTAACTTGAACTGACTTCTTGATCTTGTTTTTACAATGGTTTAGTTGTAGGCTCTTTGAATACCAAATACATAATAGTTTTTTTGTTGTTTTTTTGTGTGTTTTTTTAAACAAACTTTTGGTAGACCGAAATAGCTAATACACCTTTTTAAACAAATGAGTCGAATCAAATTTTTAATGATGACTTTTCTTTTCGAGATACGACTAGGAACCGCTTAGTTCACAGTGTTTTAAAAGTGGTTTACTCGTATGTGCATACTAAGTTCCGAAACACAACGCTAGGCTACGCTTTTAGAAGAAAGTAGCACCTACTTTGAGATTGATGATGGTGATGGTAAATCGGACTTTGAATAGATCTAAACGTGACAGACGGACGCAGACAGAGCAAACAAAATGTCGGCTTTTTCTCTAAAGAGGGGCATCTAAAAAAAGGAAATGATTTGGCCTACATCAAAGGAATAATATTACTCTCTCAGCTGTCAGCTAGGATGATATTATGTTACTCAATACATGTTTGATCGACCTACTACTCTTCCGTTTCAAAATGCTAATCCAATTGCTTTCTTGGTGAATATATAATGCAATTGGTATTAATTTCTTCATAAAATAATCTTTGATTTTATTTGAATCGATGCAAAACTATAGAGAAAGCATCACAGATTTTGAGCAGACTCAAGCCTCCC
The DNA here is from genome assembly GCA_030265305.1 of Biomphalaria pfeifferi. Lineage (NCBI taxonomy): Eukaryota > Metazoa > Mollusca > Gastropoda > Planorbidae > Biomphalaria > Biomphalaria pfeifferi. The sequence continues at coordinate 3,709,488 of JASAOG010000025.1, forward strand.
TTTTGTATGTAACAGGACGTTAGGTACATGAGCAGTAGGACCTATTCTATAATAAAGTACAAAGAATTTTTGGCGTCATTTGGGATCTGAACATCTGAACCAAACTACTAGCATCAATGTATATTTTAAGTATGTTAAGTGATCGTTGCGAATGCTCCACTCAAACAAACTTTAGTGTTGGAATTGAAATGAATGCAAGCAATATTATTTTTGAAACAAATTTTTTTTGATCAGCTAACAACACGGGAACCTGGTCACCCACAAGTCTCTGGAACTAGAGTTAATACACAGATATATGTTGAGATTAAATGTGTCAATTAAATAAGACGAATGGAAACCCGATACAACAAAAAATATTACAAATATGTTTGTAAGATTGGAAGGCGGGATGAATATGATATTTAGCTTATACAGAAGTCCAATGCGGTTACGAAGATTTTAAACGAGTCGAATGTCGTCATTAGGAATATGTAAAGTTAATTGTCTCGAGTGCGTTTATAAAGGATATTTAGCTTATAATCGAAGTGAAGTGAATAATGGGAACTATTTAGTTTGTAATCGATTTGAATGTGATTGTGGACGCTATCTACCTTGCAATGAACTTAGAGTTAAATGAACGTGACATTTGTTACTAGATCAAAGGGAAGGAAGCTCAGACGTGAAAAATACCTGTGCAACTTGCCTGCACACATTTTTTACACATCTGGAACGGTGCTGTACCGCTTCTTCCTAGTTCGACCCAGTCCAACACCCAGGTCCAGACAAAGTAAATACAAGTTTGAAAACGGAGAGGAGGGGGGCGAGGCACAAAACATGGTTTTCAATGGTAAATGTGTTTGTTTGTTTTTTTATTTTTTGTTTGAAAACGTGTACTGTGTCTAGAAATTACTCAACTTGAGTTCTTCAGCCCACGACTGCTTCCAACAATAGCAAAATGGAGCAGAGTCTTCTCCTGGAGACGGCTTGTCATTGTCAAAAGTTAACGCAACGAAAAACGTTTGGGGGAGAGGAGAAACGTACAGACAAATTACACATTCTTGGAAGGAGGCTTACACTCAGACAACTTGCGTGGAGAACAGGGGAGGAGAAGGGGGAGGCTAAAGTTGTCAATGTGTTGAGATGTGATTTCTGAAGGATATTAATGAGGGGAACACGAGGAGTGTGTTAGATCATATTTAGTACATGTGTGTTAGTGTGTGTCTTCGGCCAATGGGTTATTGTGCATGTAAAGTTTGGGTGGATGTACAGCTCAGTATTTGTACAAGTCTAGATATACAAGTCCATATTCGTTAAGGTTCAAAAAATATCTTCATGCATTTGTATATTAATGTATATGTTTTGTTCAGTACATATATTATATAGGTTCATAAAGGTTTTTAAGATCTTAAAGATGAGTTGGGCTTGGGACACGAGTTGGATAGAATCCTGTAGCGGAAACAAAGAGAACTACTAACATGCCTACATCTGCAATTTATAGAACAAAGATTGGTTAAAAATTTCTTTAATAGAGATGAATTTGGGAATTTTTGTGAGGGATATTAAACATACACTATGATCTCCGCCATGATCTAAGGAGCATTGTACCAAGTTTTATCACGATTGGTCAAATGGTTAACGGTTACCTTACATTCACAACGTCTTCCCCTATACAACCACATCCAAGTTGAGTCCTGTCTACTATACCGTTATTCCAATGGTTTGTATATGTTGTTCTTCACATTTGAATGCCCCAGTGGCTCATCAGACAAAAACTTTTAAGAGCAATGTACGTTACAATGTGCCCCTCTAGTTGGATTAGAATTGACTCCAATTAAAACTGACATAGATCATCTCTATACATTTGCAAGACTTTACTTTCTTATAACGCATCGACATTTATGAAAGGTGAGGCTTGGGCTTCCTGGTCGTGTGCGCTCTGTCATCCAAATGGTTCCAGATTGCGGGAGGTTTGGTCTAGAATGTACTTATCTTCAAATAAGAATGAACATCCGAAACAAGTAAAACAGACACACAAACCATGAAAAGATCAATTCGTTGTTTGACAGACATCCAGTGTATGTACAAGTCTAGAAGGCTCCTTCAGAAATACCAAGGAGTGGGAGTGCCAGGCACACATCCAATCTATACACACGTTTTAAACCAAGCTTACAGCCATGCAAAGTATACTTCGAACCTCTCCTTTTAGCCATTTAACTCGGATCTTAAACTCTGAAATGAGGTGAAGTAGAGGAAAGAAAGTGAGGAGGGGGGGGGGGGCTGCAAAGAAGACACCATACAAAAGAAAACCTGCTCCAGTATCTAACTCAAGTGGCTGACTTCCATACAAATGTCCATTCTCTTGGTTTCTACATCGTGCCAGTATAGCCGTGATATCCACCTATAATACCAGCCCAGCAGACCTGGCCCATCAAAACTCCCAGTCATATGTACACATACCGATCGCTCCACTTGAACCAGCGCACGTCTCTCCCCGGTAGACTGAAACTATGTCTCCGAGCTGCTACGAGCATACACGATCTATGGAGCAATAAATCTCCGCCGGCACTTTCAAAAAAAAAAAAAATGAAAGAAAGACTGGAAGAAAATAAATAAATAGCTTCCCCTACAGCCCGGCAGTTACATACAGCGCCACGGACGGAGCTTTGTTCTTAAAAAATACTTTTTGTTCGTGCCGTTTTTACGAGCGTCTGTATTGGCGCCTAGCTAGACCTTTTGGATGGCAGCAATTATGCAAATGCAGATAACCGCTGGGTGAGAAATACACAAAACAGGGATTAGCATTCTTATCGAGGGACAAAAGATTAGGAAATGGGCAAATTTTAGGGCTATTTCGGAGAAGATGGAAAATGAGCCCGCTTGAGCATTCTCTCTATTCTGAATGTACAGCATGAGGTTGTCGTGGTCAAAATGATCAAGATAGATCATGTAAGACGTGTATTGATCCAGACTCTTCTTAAAGCATTTCTGTCCATTTTCTCCCAACAGTCAATGTTCAGTGTCCACATCTGCAGTTTCACGAATGTCTTCCATCAAACGAAGAGATACGAGGACGTATGTTAATGTTAGGCTAATAATATTAAAGTGCTAACTTAGATCAATTTTGCGGAGACGTTTTAATCAAGCGTGGGAGCGAACAACGTCTGACTACGTTAAAAACAGAAACAAAATGGAGGCAGTACCAACTGCATACATATACATTCAAACTTGTTTTCTTTTAAAAGATCATTAACAATCAAACAAACCCTCCCCATCCCACAAGAATAGTATACTATCTCTTTCTTTTTTTGTTTTGTCTCATTGGAGATGACGTTTCATATTTCCTTTTACATTGCATTCTTCTATGAGGTTATAAGGCCAGAAGGTCAATTCTTTGGTCATTATACATTTATTAGTGATATGGCCAGAAGGTAATTTTTATAGGTCACTTTACATTGCATTTTCCTAAGAATTGCTGTAGCTAGAAGTTTATCTTACATTCTCCTAAGAGGTAATATAAAGAGAACTTAATGTTCTAACCAGGCTGCAAATAGTACGCAGTCACATCCAGATAGTATAAATCATAGACTAGAATATGTGAACAAAGAAATATTTGAATAGCCTCCAAAAATGGCCAGCAGAGAAAATTTTCAATATTTATTAAAAATAGTAATGAGAAAATTGAACAACTTTCAAAATTAAAACATTGACTTTACATTTAATCTAAAAAAAAAAAAAATCATTTCATTTATTTTAATTTGAACACAAATCATTTTGATTTTAATTAGTACAGTACCATTTCAAAATTGTAAAATGAATAAATCCATACACTGTTTTATGTAGTCTGTTTAAATAGTTACTAATACTTGTACGGAAAATGCCTTTTTTATAACTGTTACTTTTGTTTATTCTATATAGAAAAAAAAATAAATATAACTATAAAGGGAATGTACATCATACGACCATTTTTCAGCAGTTAAGAACTTTTGAGTTAGTGCACAATTTTGGATACAGATTCACACAAAGAAAAACACAATGTGAATATTCTTTGCTTATAGGAAGCTCAGTCTGAGAAATATTTTAAAACTAGCAAGAGACCATGGAGAGTGGCAAGTTTTTACTGATGTCCTATGTTCCATGAGGAACACAAAGGAAAGATGATGATGATAGGAAGTTCAGATATCACAGAACAGTATTGGGTCAAGTGATAATTGTGCAGACTATTTCTTCCATTCTTCAAAACAATAATTCCTTTAATTACACACAGTAGATTAATGTTCAGTGTTATTAAAAAACATTAACTAAAAAAGAAAAAAAAAGAAACAAAACAAAACAAATCATACTTATATTGTTTTAAATAAAAGTACTGGGTAAAAATCATAATTAAATGAGAATTGTATAAACTGACTAATGTGTAACATATTCTCAATAACTTTATCAGACATATAATTGACCACTATTATGACCAATTAAAAACAAAGATAATAAAGGGGTTTATTGGAAACATAAATTCATGTGCAGATCAGTAGTACAAAAACAATATTGTAAGGATCAAGACTAACTGCCTGTTGTTAGGTGCTTGTGACTAGGCACACACATAGGTTTCCGAAACAAAAGTGCACACTTTGATGGGATCTATTTTAAGCACAATAAAGACAATGGTGAAATCAGATTTTCAAAAGCTTAAAGGACAGAGAGGCAACAAACAATTTTCTCCCTACAAATGCTGGTAAAAAAAGAAAGTAGAAAAAAAAAAAAAAAAAAAGAAAAAACATTCTTACCTATTAGATTTCAACTTCACTAAGAGATATATCTACTGGTATGGAGTCCTTTGTGTACTGCAGTATGTCTGATGAATTTATTGAAATTAATTTTTTTTTAATGATAATAGGAGAAACAAAGAAAGATACGCTCATTCAAAAAAATGTAATGTCCTACATTTACCTCAAGCTAGAGATTTTACCTTAATAATCCATTGGTTATGCTAATATATGTAATAAGCCTGTTTCTTCTTGATGGTAATGAATTTTATTTTTAAATTTTACTAAGACTAAAACACTAATTTAATTTTTTTTTATTCAAAGGGTACGTAATCATGGCTTGTAAAGTTCACATGTGTAGTAGCCAACATTCAACATGGGATTATAGTCGCCTTCCCAAACGACTTCTATACGTGGAGTTGTGTGCAGGAAAGCACTCCCAGGGAGGTCAATACAAGCGCTACAAAGACACTCTCAAGAGCTCATCCAAGGAATGCGATATACATTCACAACTGGAAAGCATTAGCTCTCGATCGCTCCTCATGGCGTGAAGCTGTGAGTCTCGGAGTCTCAAGATTTAACGCAAGAAGAGTGGCCACGGTGAAAGAGCGCCAAACCAACAGAAAGATGAGAGCAGAAGCAGGCCTATCTGCAGCTGACCAAACTTACCCATGCCACATAAGCGGCCGGCTTTTTAAAGCCAGGATTGGACTTTGCAGTCATCTTCAAGTCTGTAGGATTTGAGAAATGTGCTCATCTTCAATCACAAAGGAGGATATATATATATATATACATTTCAAATTGTCACTTAATTATGCAACATTAATATTATAAACATATAAACAAGTAAATAAATGAAAGTCATAACAGTAATTTTTTTTAGCAATTTAAGCACAATTTTATATACAATGATATAAAGCTTAAAGACATCATAAATTTAGAATTTGATTATGATTTTATAACATTAACAAAAACACTTATAGCCTACTTTGGCCTAAGATCGAAAAAAAAAATATGGTTGGGGGTTGACGCCTAGTGAAGAATCTTATTATGAATCTTATTATTAACAAAATCACATTTAGGGCCTACTTAGGCCTAAGATAGAAAAAAAAATATGGTTGGGAGTTGACGCCTAGAGAAGAATCTTATTATGGGTCACCGAGCTAAATAGGTTGAGAACCGCTTTATTAGGGGTTAGTTCTTCTTCTGGTTTCCCTTGCCAGTAGAATATATAATTTCTCTCTATAAGAGATCTACTGTCTGTGGCCTGCCAGTCTGGTTTCTTGCATCAACATTTAGTCTAGTAGTTAGTAGAGCCTATTAGGCATTATTAGTATTACTATAACAATTGAATTATTACAGACTATATATATAATATATAATTTATAATCTAGATTAAGATCTAAAGGAGACTAGATCTAATTCTAAAATAATCTAACTCAGTATTAGTATAATTATCACTTTTATTGTTTATTATTTATTTTAAATATATAATCTAGATGATTAGATCTATTCAGTCTATTCTTTATAATGTACTTATAATACATTAGTTATTAGATATATTTATATATAGAGTAGTTTATTTTAAATGCTATTCGAACACCTATATGCCAAAATGTCAAAGTTTGACTTTGACAGCGCAATATTTGACAATGGTTTGACATAGAAAAGAAAATGAAGTATTAAAATCTTCTTTAGTTTAAAGAGAATAAGGATGAATACTTATATTTGTACCCCTAACCTATATTTGTTATCATATTTAAGGTCAAAGAGGCCATGTGTTTTCATATAATTCAAACAAATTCGACACACATTATTTGATTCCAGACAGCATAATTTATTTCAAACAGGCTCTATATTTTGGCATCAATAAACTCAGATTTTAATTCTATATTAATATTAACTAAATTTTAAGATCCCCAGGCATAGCCCCTCACATGAAATCATTAAGATGTTTTCAAATTATGCATAAATACAAAAACAAAAAATAAAAATATGAACTCACTTATTCTACCAACATTAGGTCACTGGGATAGTGACTTCTACATCGACTTTAAGACTTATTTTAAGTTTGCATGATTAGATGTGTGTTGAATGTTTGTGTTTTTTATTTATTCATTTAATAACTTTCTAGTATAGATGATCTGATCTTTTGTAGTATAGTACAGGCTAGGACGGCCATTCTTGCCTAAATAGCTGAATCCTCTATATTCTCAATATATAAATCTAGATCTATCTAGTAGGTTTTGATTTAGCCATTTATCAATTAAATAAAACCTCACTCAATGTATCAAGCTCACTCCAAACATTTGTCCATTTATTCTCTAAAAAAAAAAATAATAATAATATAAGATCATTAACATTGATGTCCAAACTGGCTGTTTGAAATAAATTTTGGTAAGAAAATCGTAAATTAACACAACTTGGCTTATGAATCAAATATTAATATATAAAATAATAATATAGGAATAAAGATTTATAGGCCTAAATCTAGATTATTTGGTTTATTATCTGATAAAATGGGATTTCTACTATCTAGATCTACTCATCTACAAGTCTACATGATGATCTAGATTCTAGAAAGTAAATCTAGAATCTACTTCTAGACCAGGGGTCTCAAACTCATTTCAGCATGTGGGCTACAGTGGAAAGTAACAACCATTCAGCGGGCCACATCACAAAAAGAGAATTTTTTTCATTAAATTGTACGAACACTACTGTCACTGCAGTTAAATGCTAAAATAAAGTTTTTATAATTATTAATTACATTTAGTGTAGTTAATTACATGCACAGGCAGTTTAGTTTACTAAAATAAATTGATGTTGTCTCTGTCACTAATTAAAAAGCAGAAACTGTACTGCAGATGGCTCGTCACTCATGTTTCTGTCCACTCACCTGAGAGCGTTTGGCAGAGACCAGACCATTAACATTAGGCTTGAGGTCGCTTGTAGTGGCAAGCCGCAAGATTGCTCTCAGATGCTTATCAGTTAGTCTTGATTGTAATGCTGTTTTTTTATCTTCAATCTGGAAAAAAACTGTTCGCAAATGTATGTGCTCCCAAACATCGCTAGAATTCTAGCAGCTGCGCAGAATAAGTGTGGAAACTTCTCTCTGGGAAGAAACTGGTAGAAATCTGGAACACCAACATCAGCGTATTTTTGCTTCAGAACAGTGTCACACTGCAGGTACAGTAGTTCCATCTAGACTTCCTCTGGAACGTTTTTCACTTCAACTGTGAAGGGAGTGGCGACAAGGAAAAACTGTGGTTCGAGAGCAGTGAATTGATGTTCAAAATCTTCCAGTAGTCTGGAGAGGATGTCTACATAGTCTTTCAGGCCCTGTGGTTCAACCGTAATGCTCTGTAGAAAAACCAAATGAGCCAGGTTTCCATCTGCCAGCTGAGTGGCCCACAAAGTCATCTTGTATCTTAATGATTTGATGCGGTGAAACATCACGGTAATCAGCTGCTTTGTGCCCTGTAGTTGTGAATTGAGTGCATTGAGATGTTGCGTGATGGCAGTAAGAAAAGCAAGATCCATCAAAACATTGAGTCACTGAGTTGAGGTATGTCTTCGTCTTTCATTGCCATGAACAATGCTATTTCCCGTCTCAGTTCAAAAAATCTCTGCAGCACTTTTCCACCATTCAACCATCTGACTTCCGTATGATAAAGCAACTCTCCGTATTCGTTTCCAAATCAGTTAGAAAACTGTCTGTGGTTAAGACCCAGTGCACGTATGAAGTTCACCATCTTCACGACAACATCCATCACGTTCTTCATTTGTAGACTTTTGCCACAGAGTGCTTCTCGGTGCAGAATGCAGTGTATGGCTGCAAAAGGTCCCGCCAAGCTGAGCTGAAACCGTTTCTCTACCATTAATCCAACAACACCAACCTTCTCTAAACACATTGCTGGTGCACCTTCCGTAGACACTGAAATAAATTTTTTCCCACGGTAGCCCACACCTGTCAATACAAGCTTCCAGTTCTTGAAACATGTCGAGTCCATTCGTCGTTCCTTTCATGGGTAATAAGTCCAATAGCTCTTCAACAATGTTCAAGTTTTCATCGACCCCACGATTGAATACGGCACAGTATGCGGTGTCTGTTACACCAGTAGACTCATCCAGTGCAATGGAATATGCTACAAAGTCTTTTGCAGCGGCAATCAGTTGCTGTTGAACATTAGTCGCTGACTCTGTGATCCTGCTTGCAACTGTGATCGCAGACAAACTTATGCCTTCGAAGAGTTTCTTTTTCTCGGGGTAGATAATTTCACACGCCTGTAGCATACACTATTTTACAAACTGGCCTTCAGTGAATGGTCGTGATGCCATCTTGCTAACAACAAAACTTGCCTTCACAGAATCTTTGCTTGCAGTGGGAGGACACCTCATTTACTGATGTGTGCAGTTGTAAATCATTTCACGGCTTATATGTGGTCATTGTAAATTTTATCAATTTTTTTTTGAATTCGCAGACTTGGCCGCGGGCCACACAAATTTGTTTTGCGGGCCACAGGGACAGGTGTTTGAGACCCCTGTTCTAGACTAGTCTAGAGTATTCTTACTATTTTTAATTTTAGAGATCTAGACTAGTCTTAAAATAAGTCACTACTACTGTAGTGACTAGTGATTCTAGTATCTTCTAGTTCTACCTTTATTCTAGTCCTAGAGACTCTACTAAGAGACAAAGACTGACTGACTGACTGTCTCTACTGACTCTGAGTACTCTGACTAGAGTAGAGTCCTACTTACCTACTATTACTCTAGTAGTACTACAGTACTACTACTACTAGTAGTAGTAGTACTACTACAGTACTACTACTACTAGTACTAGATCTACTAGGTTTAGGTAACTATAGAGTAATACTATTTATTTTAAGTAATACTAGATAGAGTCTAGAGTAGAGCCCCCTAGGCCTTGGGCCCTACCGCTACTGAGTACTGTTACTAGTGTTACCTCATTAGGCTCATTGTACTCATACTCATACCTGTACTGGCCCTAGCCCTAGTTTAGACTGCTAGAGTTAGAGCTAGATAATCTACTAGTCTATATTAGAAGTAGTGCTACTATAATGACTATATCTAGATCTAAAAACTAGGTCTAATCTACTTATGGTTTAAATATTGGTTACCTTCTTAGTAAATAAAGTACTCTTACTACTCTTGGTCTTAGTCACCCTAATTTGAGTGAACCGGCAAAACTCCAAATAGGAAATCCTACTTTTTAATTGTTAAAGTCAACAACTGACTCAACGGTTCTCAATCAGGGCTATCACTACCTATTGTGCAAATGATATGCCTATTTTGTTGTTTGATCTAGCTAGATCTAAATAATAGATTCAGACTTACTTTTTTTTCTAAAACCCAAATTATGATTTTTTTTTCTGCAATGCGAGTCTATAAAGCTGTCTATTGAGACAAAAAGTCAATAGAAATTAAAGCTACGTTACTCCCTCACACCGTACACAAATAGGCTTACAATGGCCCGGCCGAAGATGAGACAGAAATTTCTTATCTTATCTTATTTGATACAGACGTTACTTCAAAAAAGAAGATGATTACGTCCTACGCGTCATGCATTTAGTCATGCATATTAACCAATGACCTAAATTCCGCCAAGTCACTGGTTTTTCTGGCTAGCTCAGTCAACCCATTCCATGCTTTACTAGCGCTAGGGAAGAAGGAGCATTTTGTACAAATTAGTCCTAGCATATGGAACGAGGAATGTGCCTTTATCTTTGTGTCTTTCTGAGTATTTCATTAAATTTTGTATTTGAAGATTATGGTTTAGTGTTTTATGTAGAATTGCTACTTTACATTTAAGTCTTCTATCCTGAAGGCTTTCTAAATTTTTCTCTTTTGCAATCTTCTTGAAACGACTACTACAGTACTTGATGTATTTTATGACAAATGTGTTCATTTCGCCAAATCTGCAATAACCACAGAGGAATATCTCTTCTCTCTATTGCTGGGAAAATCCTCGCACGCATACTACTAAATCAGTTCATGAAACACCTAGAACATGGTCTACTACCAGAAAGCCAGTGCGGCTTCAGAAAAGAGCGTGAAACCATTGACATGATCTTTGCGGCAAGGCAGCTCCAGGAAAAATACCAAGAACAAAACGCTGACCTTTTCTCAATATGTCGACCTAACAAAATCATTCGACACTGTTAGCAGAGAAGGACTCAGGAAGATTATGTCAAAGTATGGATGTCCACAAAAATTCATATCCATGGTGAGACTATTTCATGATGGCACAAAGGCTAGTGTCCAGGAAAGTGGAGAACGGGATAAAACAAGGCTGTGTCCTAGCACCTACACTGTTCAGTATTATGTTCTCTGCTATGCTGACAGATGCTTTCACAAATAGAGAAAACAACGGGATAAATATATCATACAGATTTGATGGTGGCCTACTCAACCCGAGGCGGCTTAAAGCAAAATCAAAAACAAATGCAGCAGTAATCAGAGACTTGCTATTTGCTGACGACTGTGCCCTAAATGCCTGCTCTGAAAACGATCTGCAGAGCATCGTCAGTGACTTCTCAAGAGCATGCTCAGACTTTGGCCTTACCATCAATACGAACAAGACTGAAGTCTTATATCTACCTGCTCCTGGGAAAGCCTACTCGGATCCAAGCATCACTATAAATGGACAGGATATAAACAGGATATAAACGCAGTGGACAAATTCACATATCTTGGCAGCACACTCTCCAGAAATGGAAAAATCGATAGTGAAATCGACCTGCGTATCGCCAAGGCCAGTGCATCCTATGGCAGACTGTCTAAAACTGTCTGGAACAGACGTGGTATCACCACAAACACAAAGCTAGGGGTCTATAGAGCCGTCATCCTCCCTACATTGCTCTATGCCTCAGAAACATGGACAGTGTACAAAAACCATGCAAAGAAACTGAACCACTTCCGCATGACATGTTTAAGAAAAATACTGAATGTCAAATGGCAAGAAAAAATACCAGATACTGAAGTCCTTTGAAGAGCGGGTCTACAAAGCATCCACACAATCCTGATGCAGTCCCAGCTGCGATGGGCAGGACACGTCTGCAGAATGGAAGACAGACGCATTCCTAAACGGCTCCTCAATGGCCAATTAAGGAAAGGAAAGCGCTCACAAGACAGACAAAGAAAACGCTTCAGGGACACCCTCAAAGCTTCTCTGAAAGCGTTCAGTATAAACCCAGCCACTTGGGAGACAGAAGCAAATGACAGAGCATCATGTAAAAACTGGCGCACAAATTGCTGAGAAAAAGAAAACAGCGCTGGCAGAAGAAAAGCGTCAGAGAAGAAAAGTAAGGCCAATGACACTAGTTCCAGCTGGAATAACCTGACCAGTGTGTAGCCGAATATTCCGGTCTCACCAGACACATTAGGAAGCACAAAACCCCAGTGCAAAGCCCACAAGCCCCCTGGATGAAAAAAGTGGTCATCATCGAACCACGATTGACGAACTATAGAAAAGCTTTCATAATTGCTGCATAAGTATAAAAGATGAATATGATCACCACGCAATATAAAAGTAAATAAATACAGGTAATGAAGTTTTAAAAAGTTCTTTTGGTCTGGTTATAAGCTGACATATTTAGTGTTTTGTGATCAAACATACAGCTCTGATAATTCATATCAGATATTAAGATTAGAAACGCGATTTTATATCATTAGCGAAAATATGATTTTACGGTTGGGGATCGCCGCATAGTGAACGATTGTAAAAAGGGGTCGCGGAACTAAAAAGGTTGAGAACCACTGATTTATAGCCTTTTCTAGATGGGTTCCCTTTTTTTTTTTCCATTAGCGTGTGTCTTTTGGAAGAAGTGGTGTGAGTGTTAACATCTATTAGTTCACTCGACATAGCCTTCACCGACAACTGGTTCACAGACAACCATTTGTCGTGAACCAATTGTTGGTGAACAAGTTGTCTGTGAACCAGTTGTCTGTGAACGATATATCGGGTGAACAAAAAGTCGTAAATGATTTGTCAGTGAACGAAATGTCTGTGAACGATTTGTGGTGTTCCCCTCTACCGTTATATTCGACAGGGCGAGGTCGACCTCCGCTCTGTCAGCTGACCAGTTAGCTTTTATTAAACGTATCTAAACTTTCTTGTTACCTTTTAGGCTACACATCTAGCCTCAGATAGTTATTGAAATTTCGAAGGCCCTAAGATCGCTTACAGTAGGCTTATCGTGGTCGATTTCAAGTCAGCGTAGACGAGTGATATAACCAGTTTGAGTAAGAAAATTTCTGGGTGGATTATGTTTGTTTCTCAAGCAGAACACATTTGTTGTATTTAGCATTTCAAGAATGTAATGTTTCAACGAATCGATTACGTCGTAGCCGAACTATGGATCCTTATATATGTTGTTTATTATGACGAATAATAACAAGACTCTGGATATAACTTATAAGACATGAAATCAGCTGTTTAATCTAACGCCATATTGGTTGACAACAACAGTTACAAGGGATGTTACTCCCAAACACCGATTGGTGCAACCTATATAAAACACACATCAACATCCTTCCCTTTCTATAGCTAACAAAATACATATCAGAAATATTTGCAATAGGGTTTGTTGCTGAACATAAAATTATATGTGTCAGACGCGAATAGCCCAATTTTCAGTAAAAGAAATTACAAAAGTCATTTCTCTATAGAAGAAGTTACGAAGGCTATATAAAATACAACCACAGACCTATATATACTACAATAAATATAGGTTTTTGATTGCTAGTTACGATTTATTTAGGTAGGTGCTGTTTTACTATTACATACCAAGTATTAGAGTTTAGAAAAACCCAGGTTTGTTTCTTGTGCAACTCTATTAGCTAACACCTTATATCATCTCTCCATTAGTATATTTAGATCTATAATCTAATTCTAGTCTAGATCTATATATAAAAATCGAATAGATCTAGTAATAGTATAGATTCTATCTTGAGACTAGATTGCCGAGTCTAGCCTATGCTATCCCTAAAGACAGTTTTTATTAGAAAAAGTCTAGATATTAATAAAGACTAAAGTTTTTTAATTATTAGATATAGACATAAGACATAGATCTAATAATACTGTAATACGTTTACTATACTCAATAATTAATCTACTAAACTAAAGATCTATCTATAATCTAGTCAATCTAGATCTATACAATATTCATTATAATACTTCTACTTATAATGACTTATTTAAAAAGTTAGTACTTAGAGTTAGATCTATTATTAAGATCTATTAAGATTTACTTTTCAATGCCTAGACCTAATAACAAAATTGCGAATGATGTCTATAATGACTGATTATTTATTTATTTTTTTATTATAATAGGCCTACTAGATCTAGGTCTAGACTCTACTTAAATCTAGTCTAAAATAGTGACTGTCTAAGACTCTAGATGATTGAGAAGTTCACATAGAGGTGTTTCTAATAATACGGCATGTTGGCTGAAAGTATGTAAAGTGCTTTTTTTTTTTTTTTGGAAAAATAAAAAAGAGGCTCCGGAACTCAGTGATAGATTGCCTAACTTTCAACTAATAATAAATTAACAATTAACGTTGAATTACAAGAAAAGTAATAATTTTTCCCGACATTAAAAAAAGGTGCCGGTGCGTACCGTCACAAAAATATATCTCCATCTTCTTTCATTAATTTTTTTTTGGGGGGTTATTGTTACTTAATACCTTGATACCGGATTGAGTCATATAGGGCCTAAGTATACAAGCTGGATTTCGAGCATTGGATAAATTTATTTTTTAAGTACAAAGTTTTATGGAAGAGGCAATATATAAGTTGTTTGAAGTTTGTAACTTCTTAAATTCAGGCTAAAAATATCGAAGCCTACATTTTTACACTCATTTCTAAACAATTAGAAGAGATGGACTGACTCATAGTGTAGCTAGTGTACATTTGCAAAAACACAAACTCAGACTTTCAAAACTATTAAAAGAAAAACTTAGTGATTATTTTTACTGTATAATTCTATTATTATTCCTTTTTAGAATTAGGATATAGACACAAATTTGCCATATGACTTTATCTTACAGAAACAAAATTAAACTTACGTCTATGTATGCGGTTATTTATAGTTACCTAGTAATATAAAATATATTGAACTAACACGTACATTCATCATAATGCAGCCATGCGATTTTTCGTTTATAAACATAGCATTATTTAGGACCAATATTTTACAAAGGCTGCTTGGAGAAATCAGGTATACCCATTAGGAGAAAAACGATCCCTTTACTCAAGAAAAATTTAAGAAACTAGAACAGACACAAAATAAACAGTGACATTCATAACAAAATAATATTCAAAATTAATTAGAGTAACACCTTTTTAAGTAATCATTTAAAGTTTAAAATCACTACAATTTTTTTCAACAATTATTTTGTGTATGAAATTGTGTATCGGAAAATGCCTGGTACATGAAATAAGCAAGTCCTAAAAAAACAACACAGATCTTGGGTAAAATACTCATCAAATAAAGTACTGTAAATGTGTAGTTTCACGCTCTAGTTTCAGGTTTTTTCTTTTTATAGCCTCTATCGGGTTATATCCCAACTACCCGTATTTTTGTGCGGAATTTTTTTCTCTATCAGGTACACTTAAAATTATAGCATAATGTCAGTTTAATTTAAAAAGAGAACTGAAAAATACAAAGATATATAAGGAAAAAAGCGACGTTCGGCCCACTACTTTTAAATTAAAGAAACGAAACGGACTAGTCCAACAAACCGTATTAAAATAACAAACATTAGTAACTCATCTTATTTTATAAATATTATAACAACTAAAAATAAAAATAAATTTGAATTGAGAGTGTGACACATATAGAATAATTAAAAAAATATTTTAACATGCATATTAATATTGTCATAAAAATTCTTAGTACATATCATAGTCCCTATGCCACACAGGTCTATTTGTTTCTCGAGTGCTAGTTCTAGCTGGCTTATTACTATCACAATTATTGTCTGGTGCATGAGAAACTACTCCAGACTGTGATGCATGTTCAGAACAGTTATCAGAAAAATCTGGCCTCTCATTATCATCATCATCATCCAAGACATTCCCATCAGTGTCTTTCAAAATAGCTTTCCTTGGCCTAATAGGATATCTGTTGCGTATGTAGAATCCTCCATTATCTCCCTTGATCTTATAAGATCTTGGAGATGGTTGTTCCTTGATTATTCCAGGATACCATCCTGTTTGACCTGGGTTTTGGTAATAAATAGTTTGCCCTAGATGGAGTTTTGGTAAATCCCACCGCTGCCACCATGTTGTATATTATAACGAATAATAACAAGACTCTGGATATAACTTATAAGACATGAAATCAGCTGTTTAATCTAACGCCATATTGGTTGACAACAACAGTTACAAGGGATGTTACTCCCAAACACCGATTGGTGCAACCTATATAAAACACACATCAACAATATATATATATACATATATGTATATATATATATGTATGTATATATATATATATATATATATATATATTTATGTATATATATATATATATATCATGGGCGTAGCCGAGGGGGGGGTGGAATTTAGTGACTGATTTTTTGCTTTGATTCTGTTTATTTTAGGTGAGATTTTAATGCTAAACCATCACTTGCCCCAGCACAACCAAGGGGGTTTTGAGTTTAAAACCCCTTACAGGGGGGGGGGTCGAGTTTAAAAACCCCTACCAGGGGGGTTTGAGTTTAAAACCCTCTATCAGGGGTTTTGCAGTTAAATCCCCCTCTTCTATAAAACAAAATGCAAACGACAATCCCCAAATTCCAAGAGCACAGTTAAGTAAGATTTTGATTTTACAACGCCCTCCTAAATTTACGATAATCCCCCTCTTCAATATAAAAAAAGCAAATTACACACTCAAAATTTATGAGCGTAGGGGGTTTTGAGTTTAACACCCCCCCCCTCTCTTCAGTAAGGTTTGAAGCTAAAAAAAATACCTCTTCAATATAAAAAAAAAGCCAATTACGCACTCATAATGTTATGAGCGTAGCTAAATGGATTTTGACTCAGTTTTGAGTTTAAACCGCCCTTCAGAGGTGTTTGAAGGTAAAAATACCTCTTTAATAATAAAAACAAAGCAAATTATACATTCAAAATGTTATGAGTGTAGTCAAACGGAATTTGAGTTTAAACTCCCCTCCAGTGGAGTTTGAAGCTAAAAAATACCTCTTCAATATATATATATAAAAGCAAATTACTCACTCTAAAATCTATGAGCGTAGCCAAAGTGGTTTCGAGTTTAAACATCCCGCCAGCGGGGTTTGAAGCTAAAATATACATCTTACAGTAAGAAAAAAAGCAAATTACGCACTCAAAATGCTATGAGCGTTGCCAAAAGGGGTTTTGAGTTTAAACTCCCCTTCAAAAGGGTTTGATGCCGAAATATACCTCTTCAATATAAAAAAAAAGCAAATTACACACTTAAATTATTTGAGGGAAGCCAATCCTATTGGGGTTTCTAGGTTTTAACCCCTCTCCTACAGATAGCTATTTTCTTAAGTTTAAAACCCCTCCAGATGGTTTTGAGTTTAAAATTCCCCTATGGAGTGTTTTGAGTTGGAAAACCTCTATCATCAATATTATTCTAAAGCAAACCACAGTTACAAAATTCAATTGCCGTAGCTAAAAGGTGTTGAATTTAAAAAAAAAAAAACCCCAACAGATGATTTTGACGATAAAACTTCCCTTTTTGATATAAAATCTAAAGCAAACTACGGTCACTTAATTCCAATAGCGTATTCAAGATAGGTTACACATTTCTACCAATGGCGGGGCTCCATTAATAAAGTGCAGTGAACAGTCATCTACAGAAATTGAAAAACACTAAATGTGGCTCAACAAAGACAGATTTTAGGAGTCAGTTATAGAGATCGGGTCTAAATCAAGGAAATCCTATGCCGAACTGGGAGTCGACTCCTTATTAAGATTGTGATAGAGCGTCGCATGAGGTTTGCGGGGCATGTTCTCCGACAAAATGAATTACGCATAAGAAGAGTTGTGATGACATCCTAGTACGAATTGGTGCCACACATGGATGTCCTCGGAGCAGGGGAGAAGAGGCTTCAGACATTACTAGTGACAGACTTTTATGGAAACAGCTTGACGGCAAATGCGCCGAACGCCGCGGGAGCGTCTAAGTCAGTAAGAATAGCACATTAGAATTTTGAAATAAAACTTTTTTAATAGCAGGAAAATGCACTGTAGATACCTCAGAATATGCATTTTTTTGGCTTTCAATACCAGAAATCCCCCCCCCCCCCCGAAAAAAATCCTGGCTACGCCCATTGTATATATATATATATACATATATATATATATATATATGATTATATCTCTCGCGATGACGATATGTAAAGTAAAAAAAAGTAGACTACGAGTCAGATCATATTTTTGACAACTTCGAGGCTGATCTCGCTCTTGGTAAAATTATAAACGTTGATCGCCGTAAATGTACGTCCTATCTTATCTACCCTACATCTAGGGTGATGGTGTAGGTTCGTCCAAACAATTTGGGGCCGGAGGTTTGTCTAACCATTTTGTGCATCACCTATAGCGCCCAGGCAGTTTGTCCATACATATTTATCGGTAGTATATTGTAGTAGGCTATTGCTACTGCCTTTCTTCGCTACTATGGTCCACTGGCGGATCTGGGGGTAGCGGTAGGGGCGATCTCCCCCCCCCCCCCGCACTCGGACGAATTTTAGATTTTAGTATACGAATGTTTTACTTATGTTAATAATATATACTAATTATTTATTTTTCAACCTGTTTTTATATTATTTCGCCTCTCCCATCTAGCATGTTGGCCGATTTGGTGGGGTCGGGAGGGGGCGATGGCTTCAATCTCGCCACCATAAACTTTCGAGTGGGGGGGGGTCCAATTTATTGTAGAAATCACAGCTTGCTAACAGAATTAATTAAATATCTATATGATTAAAACTTGTGATTAATATTTAAACCGATCTTTATATTATGTTGTTCCCCTGTTGGTCGGTTGGGGGGGGGGGGGGCGAATACCTCTACTGCCCTTCCCACCTAAACCCTTTGAGTGGGGGCTGTCCTACTTTTATGGAGAAATCATAGTTTGTGACAAAATTAGTTGAATTAATATATAAATTTTATATTATGTCGCTCCCCTTCTGGTATTTCGGTGGGGTAGGGGGGGATGCGATTGCATGTACTGCACTCCCCACTCTAGCTGAGTGGGGGGGGGTCCTATTTTTATGAAGAAATCATAGTTTGTGATCAAATATCGAATAGTCGAATATCTATATAATATAAACTACGTATTGATATGTGAACCCATTGTACATTATGTCGCACCACACTCTAATCTCAAATTTTATGATTAGTAAATATAAAATGAACAAGGAAACACAAACTTAAAATCGGCCCCCGAAGTGGTCCACCCAGGCAGGCTTCAATATTTTCAGAAAGAACATCCGAATGAAATTATATCAAAGACAAATAAGAGATAAGAATGGAGAAAGAAGGTTAACAGATCTTGTGTAGTGCCCCAACGGTCCCGCAGATCAAAGGATAGGTGAATGTAAAGTAGGATGTGAACCTGGCCTAACTAGTTCCCCTTTCAGACCTTGTGATCTATCGGGCAAATGATGTAAAGTTTATCTGTTTTTGTGGCCTACGGTAAACGAGGGTGTCAGGTAGACAGCACAACGACCAACCGCCTTCACTTTTCCCCAACTAATGTCAGGTACCCATTAGAGCTGAGTGGACTCAGAGGCGCCCAAAGATTCCAAAGTTGAAAATCCCAGTCTTCACCAGGATTCGAACCCGGGACGCCCGGTTCGGAAGCCAAACGCTTTACCGCTCAGCCACCGCGCCTCCCCTGGCCTAACTGATGTCTTATAATTGATCTAATTGTTTTGAAATGGCTCAATCTCTTATTCAAATCCTAAAAAAAAAATAAAAAAAAAAAAAAAAAAAAAAAAAAAAAAAAAAGTTTAGGAAAATGAAGTTTACAAGATTACTATTCGTGTTAAATTAGAATTTAAAAAATTAGATTTTTCGCTTTCAGAAAAAAAAACAATACTTTTTCTTTTGTATTATAGTTAAGAAATTACAAAATATTGTTACGAATCTCAATATCCAGGCTTTCTGCAAACTGCACCATACACCACCAACTTAAAGAACTTGACAACTCATGGCTCCAAAGTAACGTAACACTTTAATAGTTGAATAAATAACAGCCAATACGGTATATTAGGCAACACGTGACACAAGACTGTACAAATATCTCTCCGATAACACCGTATCAACTCTTGCACTGGCCTCTCCGTCTCGTTCCGGGCTTGCATTGGGTTCAACAGTTCAGGACTGACTTCACACACTAGGCTCGTTGTGTCGGACTCGATCGCAGACCAAGATCAAGACGCCAGTCGTCTCAACTGTACTTGACAGTACTCCGCACTGAACCGTCGTAATGCTCAGTACAGAACCACACTGTTGAACTGTTGCTGTAGTCGATCGTGTTCTGAACCCCTGTCGTGAACCTTCTGTCGTGAACCGTCTTAACTGCGACACCTCCGCTTCTTATATAGGGTCCCTAATGGCCTTCTAGAACCGGGCGGAACATCGCTCGACGTTTCTAGCTTCGTCACATGACTACATCCCTCGTGACGCTCCTGAGCTCTGTTCACGACGCCGATCCTTCCCGAACCGTCATGTTGACACTCGTCTCGGCTGACCGTCGTAACTCGTCACGGTTGACCGCTCGTCTAGCGCTGGCCTGGGGCGATTAGCGTCGGCTGACTACACCACACCACTACCCCCATCTGTGCCACCACCAGGTTTATAACACTGCCCCCTCCTTAGATCAATCCGTCCAGGACAGAATCAACCTCATGACATTGGCTGTGAAGCTTCATCGCTGTAGGTGGGGGTCGATCGGTGGCGGTTGGCTTGCCTCTTGAGCTTGACGGAGCCATCCATGTTGCAGTCAGCAATGGTCGCTTCCTTCTTCTCCTCCAGTTGGCCTTGACCTGGTTGCCTCGCCGTCGTGCTTTCATCGCCATCCACGTTGAATTCAGAAAACGTTTTTTTCTCCTCCAGTTAGCCTTTATCTGGTTGTATCGACCTCGTGATCGCATCATCATCCATGTTGCACTCAACAAAAGTAGCCTTCTTCTTCTTCTCCGCCAGTTGGTCTTTATGTGGCTGCAGTGATTCCCTGGTTGCATCACCATGCATGTTGGACTACGCAAACGCCACCTTCTTTTCCTCCAGTTTATTTTCGTCTTGTTACAGTGACTTTGTGCGCGCATCGCTCTTTTGTCGTTCTATACTGAGGGCAGCCACTTGACACATGGAGAGGTATAGGATGTAAGGGCAGGGATTATCAGGATTGTTGACCAAAGAGGTGGCTTCATAGGTCTTTGCGAAGAAGGACTGGGATGGGCTTCAAATCCACAGGACAGGTAATTGTGGGACAGGTCAACATCTTCAGCCTTGTCTGGAGAGCATGCTGTTGGGGCAGGTTGGTAACACTCCTCGTGCAAAGGTCCCTCGTCTTCGGCTTCAGGCTCCATTCGGCTTTCTTCACCACCATCAGGACATCTCTCTCTGGTCTCAGTATCGGGCCAATCGCCTGTTGGTTTCAGACCTGGTCGATGACTTTCATCGTGCAAATGTCCATCAACTTCACCGTCAAGCTTCTTTGGATTCTCTTTACCACCATCAGGACTTTCATCTCCAGTCTTGGCAGCTGGACCAACGTCTGTTAGGTCCGGATCTGACTGGTATCTCTCGACTTGCATATGTCTCTCAAGGCTTCGTTAGGTTTCAATGGGTTCTCATGATCACCACCAAGGCTCCTCTCACTGGTTTTAGCATCTGAACGAACGTGTGTATTGATAAATCTGTCACTAATTTAATTGATATATTCTTTAAATTACATTCTTTTATCGAGTCGCCCCACACCTATTCTTTAATGCCAAATGCAATCACTAGCAGAAATTATAAAAAAGGGCCTATAAATTCATATATGAATATCTTTCAACATTATTCAAAAGGTCTTTTTTTTTAATTGGATGAATAATGAGCTTTAGGTCAGGATAATGGGTTTCTTCAGTGAAGAATGCAAGAAATCGCTTTAGGCGTCAAACCCACTGATAAATAATGAGCTGTAGATGTCAGGGCAATGCGTTTCTACAGTGAAGAATGCAAGAAAACGCTTTTGGCATCGGGGCTTTGCCCCGAACCCCACCGGAGAAGCTTACGGCGCTCCCCAGACCCCCAAGCTTGCAAGAGAAAGGCCTCAACTTGACTGTTTTTTCTTTCTCGCCGGAGGCTGAAAAACACTGCTTTTTTACATTCTTATATATATATATATGTGTGTGTGTGTGTGTGTGAGTGTGTACGCACGTTTATGCATAGGGTTAGGGTTTACTGGGCGTTAGGATTAGGGTTTGGAAAAAATCGCCCCCCACTCCAAATTTCTGGATCCGCTAGTGCTATGGTCTCCATTAGTTTAATGGTGCTGGTTTTAATGAACCCAGTCTGAGAGGTGGGAATTACCGTGGGATAGGTGCCACAAGTTCCATTTTTGGATCAATGTGTGTTGTTTTGAGGGCCGGGAGCTCTCTGTATTACCTCCAGTTAGTTGAGAATGATGCTGTCCGTTGTCATGAGTTGGTTGAGGCTGACGACCGATCGGGAGGGGGGGGGGGGCGGACGAATTTTAGTAAGTTTAGCGATAAAGAGAATACTTTTTCACCGTCAGCCCAAAGTACAAAAATATTCGTGGCTCTCGCCCACCACCCTGCGTACAGCAGCTTCCTCTGATTATTCTGTGACCACTGTAAAAGATGTTATCCTACGGACAAGTGTGAACCAGAAGCTCTTCAGCCTAAGTCCTGTCTGAATTTTCCACAATAATAACGACCATTGGGTCATACCATATACATGGTGTACGGCATCCGGATCCGACCCACTCGCTAACAAAGGAGATTTTTTTCATATTACCATATCGTAACCGACCCAAGCCGTGAAAGGACCGCCATACCAGCTTGCTCACTTAAAGACGGTCCCCTTGTGGAAAGTCGTGAAGGACTTATTGAATTTGGTTTGTCAGGTGTCTGTTCTATCCTCACCCCGGAATTCGGAAAAACTTTTATGTGTATAGATCTATAGAATTTTGCAATGTAAATCCCACTAATTCCAGGATCCCATCGCTACACTGGCTACAAATGGAACACTGACCTATATATATACTGTGATAATATGTCATTCAGTGCTTAGTTGTAATGATATTTCATTCCCAGTATGCAGCATCGCTAAATGCCAGAAAAGCAGCTAATTTTTTTTAAAACTTTTTTTTTTAATAATATAAGGGAAAACAACGTTTGTAAATGTAATAGTATACAGATAAAATTGTTAACCAAGAGATTTGCTGAAACATGTTCTGATAATTGCCCACTTCAAAAATAAATAATTAAAATAAAATTATAGTAGGTAGAATAGCTAGTCTTTTAAGGAAAAGATCAGAGAAAATTGTATTATTTTATTTGGTTAGAAAGAATGTGACACATATTTCATCATGTCTGACGATAATGAAGTCGTTTGAGAGACAATTTAAATTGACATTCATTGTAGATTGTCAATTTAACATACTTTTAACTACAATGCATACGCATGTTAAGCTAACAATAAAAAAAAAAGATATTTTTCATAAATTTTATTATTTGAGTTAAAAGCCTTTAAGCTTAATATATATAGAGAGAACATAGATATGACATAATGTACACTATTATATATATATATATATTGTTTTTTTTTTATTTCAATAATTTCAATAAAATAAAAATTCATATTTAATTTAAGTAGACTCTATATATCCTGGCATACACCTTGAGCAATATACAGGAAGTGACATATTTAAGGACATGTTTGCTTCGTAATTCACCGTTAACAATTTTTTCATTGAATATTATTTACATATTAGATCTAATTCTGGATCTGTGTAAGTAGAAAATCTTGAATTAACAAATACGTATTTAGAATATATTCTGGAATAATTAGTCTAGATAGATCTAGTCATAGATTCAATTACTGTAGTAAAGTTGTTAACACATTTATTTTATTATTTATGATTTTGTGACATTTCCTTCAGTTTTCAGTCAGTCAGTTCGAGTCGGCCAACCACTGAGTCTAGAGTCTAGTAGAGACTCAAACGCCAGCGGCAGTCTAGCCATACTCATGATTATCATGATACTTCCCATAGTATAGGCCATAGACAAAGACATAGACTCTACAACTACAAGTCGTAACAAGTCTCTAGATTTACTATTTAGCTCTAAATAGTCTACTCACTCTAACTAAATCTACAAAAGAAAAGGGTCTAGATTTAGAACTGACTAGACGTAGTGACAGTCTAGAGACTAGTACTAGAGAGTCTAGTCTAGATCTTCTAATCTAGACTTTGAATAAAAATTTATATCATTTCAACCATGAGACTGAGTCATACATCATAATGATAATAATACAATATAGATTATATATTTGAGGGAGGTGAAAAAAAATACATTAAAAAAGTACATCATTAAAATACTTTAAAAGAACTTTCGGTACTAGTTTACGTGACTAGAAATGCTAAATCAGATTTCTTTTATATTTTAAGAATATGCAGAAAAAAATGCAGATAGATTACAAATATGTAATTCGATTTCCTCGGAGATAAATAGTTTTTAAAATATATTTTTAAGTTTTATTTCTTATTACCATATATTGTCATTGGAAATACACCATTTTGGTTTTAAGGCTTAATACTAGACTATCTCCCTTGAATTACTTCACAACTATTTCTGTTGCTGTTTTGTCTTTCTTTCTAGCAGCAATTAGATCTAATATTAAAATTCATTTAAAATGATAGCACAAGAACAAAAAACTCATTAAAAAAGTTATTGAAAAAAAGAAGAAACAACTTCATCAATTTATTATTAATTTTTTTTTCTGGGCATCTAAACTATTACCCAATTTTCTTATAGTGTATAAATTATGACTGTATGTTTAACACTAAGAAAGTTATGATTTTTTTGTGCTGT
This sequence comes from Biomphalaria pfeifferi, assembly GCA_030265305.1. NCBI lineage: Eukaryota > Metazoa > Mollusca > Gastropoda > Planorbidae > Biomphalaria > Biomphalaria pfeifferi. The sequence continues at coordinate 3,734,342 of JASAOG010000025.1, forward strand.
TTTGACCTAACATTGGTTGACATGGAACAAGTGAGGAGAGAGCTTGTCACTGGCTCAGCCGTGAGACACACACCCCAGGTCAAAAGTTAAAAAGTTAGTTTTGTAAATGATAGATCTACTTATTAAATAAGAAATTTCATAGTAGATCTAGTATTCGTAGTAAATTTCTAGCTCACCAATCTGATTTTATTTATATATATGAACTTCACTTGTTCAAAATGTAAATAGTGTTACAAATGAACAGTGATAGGTAGAGGTCAACGTATGACCCCGGCGAGATAACACAGCAGCGGGTGTTCTCTGGAATGTACATGTATTAACAAAGACAGGATGTGACGTGTCCTTACGTGTTATTCCAGAAGGTACTAGCAGTGTTAGTGCATTTTTGGAGGAGCGATTAGGGACTCTATATAAGCCAGAGAGTTAATGTGAAAGTCAGTCGTGAGTGAGCCGTTACAGTTGATACAGACGATGTAAGACATGTGCGGCTCTAGTGGAAGAGAAGTGTGTACGACTCGATGCAAGTTAACTAGGGTAGAGTTAACTGGAGTGGACTACTGTCGTTAAAGTCTATACAGCAAACTACAGTGGACTTGAGCCGATACAGTCAATGTAAGACGTGTGCGGCTCTGATTCGGTAGACTTGAGTATGACTTGGTTCAGCTTTGGGAGACCTGGAGCGACACTGGGAAGTGTGTCGTTGGTCTGTTCTGTGGAATACGGCTACAATATTGATGAAATAAACAAATTATCGGGTCTAAATCTACAAGAAATGTCATAGTGGTGTGGACAAAATGGCAGCGTTGAGATGGCAGAAACAACAAAATATTTAAAAATTGGGATCAAAATCACCTGAAACAATTTTTTTTTCAAATGCATTTGAAACAAAATTTGCAAGGTAAAAACTCTTTAAAAAGTATCTAGATCTGTAGCAAATAATATCTGCTACAAGATTATAATTTCACTTGTTGGTGACAAACAATATCTTCTATTAAAAAAAATAAAACCTGAAAATTGGTAGGATTATAGCCAGACACATGTACTATTAGCAGAAAAAAAATCAACATCTGTGATGAATAACAGCAAAAATAAAAATGTACTCTATGATATATATATACTTTCAATGCAAAATATTAAAATATTTTTTTTTTCAAAAAATTGTCAAAGACTAAAATGTTCTCCATCATCAAAAGTAATCGAATTCACTCTTTTTAGCAATGATATCTTTACATATACTGAGCATAATCGATTTCAAACAAAGACCTATGACCAGTAAGGAAAACTGTCTCAAGATTTTACGTCATTTTTTTGGACACCGGAACTTCTGGAATTTCACTTCCCTTAAACATGCCTTTTGAAAAAAATAGATCACCAACAAATGAGCTTTTTTTTTTTTAAATATTATTTTTCGAATAAATTTTTTTTTTGCGGTGATCCTCAAAGTCTTTTCAAGAACAATTAGGCACTTCAACAAAATAAATTGTTTTGATCATATTGTTTTGTAATACTGTAATATATTTCATTTCATGAATAATATAGTTCTAGAATCTAGATCTATAGACTATTACAAATATTTTACAAGATTCTTAAAATAATTTTTTTGGAAAAAGATTGTAACTGTAACTTAACTGTTCTAGGCTTTGGTTACATTAGTATCACTAGAATTCACTATGATTAGTGACTAGATTTAGGCTAGCAGGCTAGTTAAATAGGTTAGCCTAATGCCCTAATCTTGAGTTCTAGACTAACTATTGACAAGTCATTGTGACCTGTATGGATGTGGATAGATGGAACTGATCAATCTTCTTTTTTTTTTTTTTTTAATTTATTTTTTTACCAGCAGCGCAACTGTTCAGGCTTTAGGACAGCAGGCTTTGGCCGTTTTTTATTTCATGGTTGATGAAAAATTATTATGATAAGATAGTTTAGACTGGGCTAGATTGGATTAAGCCCTAGGCTTAGTTAGCAGGCTAAGTTGGCCTATTATAGACTAGAGTATTGACAAGATTTAATGACATCTATGCAGTCAATCTAGTTGCTGCATTAAAATAGAAAAAGGGCCGGGGTCTCTCTGTATTACCTCCATTGAGACAGAGGTGCATCTTGTCTCCCTTCCTCTTCATTCTAGCCATCGACTACATAATGAGGAGAGTGATGAATCAGACTGCCTTGTGTATTTCATGGTGTAAACAGAATCGAATGACAGACTTGGACTTTGCCATCAATGTTACACTATTTGGGTCTACAGAGTGAGCTCTCAACATTCTACTTTTAGGACCATTTTTAGTGGCCCCGAAAGGGGAAAAGATGCTATTAGTTTTGTGTGGTCTTTCTGTCTATCTGTCCGTCCCATTTAGATCTCATAAACTAGTAGAGATAGTGAAAATCTTACATCATAATATTTTTGACCATTCAAATTTCTGATGCTACTTTTTTCTTTTCTGAAAGTGAAAAATCAAAGTTTTTAATCACTTAGGCAAGCAGTTTATTCATAAAAATACACAACTTTTACAACTATTCACTATTAATAGTAACAAACACGGGAGGCTTATTAGTAGGGAAGATGGCTATTTACCAAATTTGTTTTACACATCTATGTAAATAGTTTTAGATTTTTTGTCAAAAATGTTTTTTTTACATTTGACTATTTGTATTGCTAAGCTATGTAAGTTCTGTCATACTAACTACTACTTAACTTTTTTTAAATAGAAAAATCTATTTAGTATGCATTTAAGTTGGGCATAATTTAAAACAATAATTAATAAGTAGTTTTTCATATTATTGCGTGAACTGCGGTGCTGCACAATTGCTATAGAACACCTAACTAAAGGACTTTTTTTTGTACGAAAATGTATTTTTCTTGAAGATTTGAATAAGAGATACAAAACAATTAGATCAATTGGATATTCATTATAAGGCATCAGTTAGGCCACGTTCACATCTAACTTCACTTTCACCTATCCTTTGGTCTGCTGGACCGCTGGGACACCACACAAGATCTGTCAACCTTATTTCTCCATTCTTCTCTGTCATTTGTCTTTGATAGAATTTCATTCTAATGTTGTTTCTGAAAATATTAAAAAAAATATATATTAAAAGTCTACCAAAAAAAACAACAACTTATAAATAAAAAGTAGAAAATATGTCTGTTAAAAATATACACTTTTACACCTTTGGAATAAAAACAAGCTTAGGAAATACTCAATTTCCTGTGTATGCCTGGTACACTAGGGTATCTGTACTTTCATTTTAAAAATTTCCTTAAAAATAAAAGTTATACCTATCTGGTTTTCATAAAAAAAGTCACCATATTTGACTTCTTATTCTGAAGGCTGCTGGTGTTGTAATGCATCCTACCGCATTAGACACTTTTAGTTAATATTCAGATTTGTGTAAGTCTTGTTTAGTTGATTTCTTACCATTTTATTATTTTAATCATTTCAGAGATGTAATGGCTTTCTTTCATGGAAATCTGAATCAGATCTTTGGAGGTGGTGGTTCTGGAAATTTTCCAAACAATTTACCCAATATGCCAGCTTTACCTCCTGGTAATTTTAACAGTTTTGATAATTTTGGTCCAAATTTTGATGAACAGAATCGCAATTTCAGCATAAATCCAGATTTCAGAAATGCTGATCCTCGTCATGGTGATGTAAATAATTGCATGGAGCCTGTTGCTCCTTCCTTGGATAATGCTGGCTTTCAAGGTCGGGACAGAGGAAGAGATAGAGAAAGAGATCAAAGAGATCTGCGAAGCAGAGATGATAGGGATCGTGGCAGGTTTGGAAATATTTATTTCAAGCAATTTTAGATACTGATACTTAAATCAATGTATTAGTTGTACAAATATTCTTTGCTCATAATTTCTGTTTTTTTGTTAGGGATAGGGACAGAAGAAGAAGTGAAAGGGATAGAGGCAGAGGAGATTGGAGTCAAGAAAGGGATTCTTCTCGTTCTGGCAGACATAGAGATAGGAGTGGAAATAGAGATAGAAGCCCAGTAAGTCTATGTCAAGATTTATTTAATGATTTAAAGACGTAATCACACTAACAAATAGAGATTTTAAAAACAAAATTTGTATTAACTTTTTTTTTTTTTTTTTTTTTTGCTTAAACTTCACACTATATTTAAATATGTTCTATTGGTACAACTTTCCACAGATACTTTGGTTACTGTAAATCAAGGAAAACAAAAATATTTTATCACATTTGTAATTATGATGTAAATATTAAGATAAAATCCAGTTCTGAGAGCTATGTCCTCTCAATACATTAATGTGACTGAAACTCACATTGTGGTACTAAAATTGTAGTACACATATTAAACAAATGTAGAAAAATTATCTTAAAAACTTTTCATTAAAAAACTTAATAAGGACTGCTTGTCTTTTTAATAAATTAGATGTCTGATGAAGGTGACAGATATCGTGGCAGAGATTCTGATTCTCGTTCATCTGAAGATAAAGGTGGAGATAAGTGGGTCTGCAATCAACCATCTCGAACAATCATACTGAGGGGACTTCATATTGATATTGATGAAAAAATTGTAAGAACAAAAACTTTATTTAAGTAGTTAAAAGGGAAAATGAAAGCGTTACTTGTGTTCTTTAACGTATACCAAGCAAAATGTATTTATAAATATATATATATATATTCAATTTTATTAGCTGTACCTAAAATTTCCACCTTTGACTGAATATTTAAGATTGGAGCTGAACTTATGATGCTTGGTTTGCCAGTTAAAGACATCAGACTTATCCGTAGATCATCAGGTAACTTCAACACTTTTGTTGTCATTAAATTTTTATATTTTGTTGATTAAATTATGTAATAGATTAAAAGTCTAATAGTTATATCTATTTTTCTACTGTTTTTAAGATGTGTTATTAACAAAAGTAGAATTTTTATTCCTCTTGAAATATTGTAAAAGATGACATGATTTTATCCTGATGGCTTTTGAGTGTTTTGAGCTATGGTGTAAAAAAAATGTATTTATATCTGTGAATCAGAAAAATGTCAACTTTGAGGTTATCCTCATAAAGTAGTTCCACTATTAAAGGGATCTATTTAAGTATCAGAAGAAGGAAACACCCAATGTTGTAATTGCATACAATAAGGTAAGGAGATGGAAAAAGTGTTATTGATTGGGTCAGTCATCCTTCTCAGGTGGGTCTGCTCACTGATGATTATTGTTTGCAGTTTGACTGTATTGTTTAATAAGCTTCGTTTCCACCTTGCTTACACAGGTGTCTCTCGAGGCTTTGCTTTTGTGGAGTTTCATAACGTAGCAGATGCCCAGCGCTGGATGGAACACACACAGGTTGATAATCTCACACAAAAAAAAATCTAAAAGAAATAATATGCTGTGGATTGTAGATGGTTGATAGAACGTCTACCATTTTATAACTGCACTTGGTTGGTCTGTTTACTGAAACAAAATTTAACTTTTGAGTCCAACATGAGGCTGAACAGGATATGTTTTATTTCTTATTTTTAATCATTTGAATGGTTTGGGGTATTAATAAAAAGATGGCCATTGCTAATAGAGGGGTATGTATGTAAGGAAAAATACTTGAAGTTTTGTTTCTAAACTTTGTATTTAAATTGTACAGTGTAGATGTCTGGACTTTGCTGAGCTAATGATTGGTAGTAAAAAAAAAGTTACTCTAGTTTAGACTATATAGAAGCTCCAAGATAGCATGACTACTGTTTATTCTTAGTAACAAATAGTTTAATTTGGTATAAGTTACAGAATCAAACATAGCAAGAAATGCTTTGAATTTATAAACAATTTGCTATTAGTTAGTAGTTGGAGTGTCCTTGTGCTCTCATCATTTCGCCTCGCGGCGTGGCTTATGTTTTTGTTTCCAAATTTGCATAATTAAAAAAAAAAAGAAAGCTTCCTTTGTTGTAATGGGCTGGATGGTACATTTATTATCTACTTTACAATTCTGAAATTATTTATTGACCTTATTTTCAGGGTAACCTTGTGCTATTAAATCAGTACCGTGCAGTTATGGCTTACAGTGTTACACGTGATAGAGGACTTAGAGATGGTGGTTTGCAACGCAACGACTGGGTTTGCATTAAAGTAAGTTTATTTACATTTCTACTCAAACTTTGATTTTTTTACAGTTCCTCCATTTAGGTTGCAAAATCATAAAACACCTAGAACTTCTCTTAAAACGTTTCTAACAATTTTTCCTAGAAATTTAACAGTTGGTGTATATCTTTGGGAAAAGAATTACTAGTTGTTTGACCACATTGGGAACAAAAATTTAAATACATAAATACAGCTAGAGAATCTTAATTTTGAACAGATTATGTCTTTGGGTATTTCCACATTAAAGAGTCTAATAAATTAATGTTCCGGAACATTTTGCTCACCATCTTCTAAATCTAGATCTATAGGCCTATCAGCAGATTTGAGTGGAAATAGTTCCCACTTTTTTAAGTCTTATGTTCATTACTTAAGAAAAGAATAATCCCTCTATTAGATGAACAAGGGGAATTTTTTTTTGTTTTTTAAAGAATTTTTCTTGTTTTTAATAGTTTTTTTTTTTTTTTTTTTAAATGATGAATGTTTGAATTATAACTAAAAAAAAAGTACTGACTCATTTAAATTACAGTGTTTGAGTCACAATTTCAAGCGCAGAGATTTCTGTTACAATTGCAACCTTTCTCGAAAGGGTAAGTAATATGTTTTCAGAGCAGAAACATGTACTATCTTGAAAAGTATAGATAATTGAAAAATAAACTTTTGGAACATTTGGGTAATCCATTACTAGTGCTGCTCAGTAACCATGGATACAGCCGATTGTATGGTTGGTACTGTCTTGTAGACATGTAATTTCTGTACATGATGTCTAATTTTTATCCCTAGAATCTGAAAAAGGCAAATCTTCTGATGGGCAAGATGAAATTGGTACAAATCCATGTAACAGTGAGTAATTTAATCCATCATTACTGTTTGTAACTTTTCATTAGTATTATTTATATTGGGAAAATGGGGTTTATAAATTATAGTTTAATAAAAAAAAATTATAGTCAAATATTATATTTATATATAAAAAGAAAATAAAGTATCTAATAATTAATTTTTTTTAAAAACAGCATTAATATTCCGAGGCCTGGATGCATTAACAACAGAAGAAGCTTTAGTGACTGCTCTGACTCAAGCTTTTGCACCAAATCCCTTAGCAACCATTAAAAATGTATCTGTAATACGAGATGACTTGGGCACATCTCGAGGATTTGGATTAATTGAATTCCCTTCTGTATCAGCCTCAACAATGGTCCTTGATTTTCTCAGCAAAATGGTTCCACCATTGGAAGTAGATGGGAAACAGCTTATTATAAATTATGCCAAAAATACATACAATACTACGTAAGTAGTTCTTTTCTTTATATTAAGTCAAGTCAATACTGTAGAAAAAAGTTTGAAAATAGATGTTAATTGTTCTCATGTTATGTTCTTTAGGATGGCTTACATTCAACAACAGTCACAAACACAAGTAAGAAATATAGTTTTAAAATTTTAAAAATTTATTTTTTTTGTTGGTGAAAAAAAAATTGTATTTGATGTGAAAACACACTAGCGTAAAGTGTAATCGTAGCTTTCTATTGTTTAACCAGTTCTATGACAGTAACTATTATCAACAAAATGGCCAATATTATGATTCTGCTACACATCAGTACTATGACTACTCACCAGCATATGGTTCCAGTTCTTCTGGATCTTCAGCTGCAGCCAGTGTTAAAGAAAGTAAGCAAACTTTATAAAAGATCAAAGATTTAACATCTTGTAGAATGATTTTAATTTAAAAGATATTTTGACTATCAAAAATGATACTTTAAAAAAATTACATTTAATAATTTTCTTATAGGAATTTTAAAATAATGTTTATGTTTGTGCAATGTTAAATATCTCTCTAAACATCATCTCTTTTTTAAGATACCACCAACACAGCTGCAGCTGTAGCACAGGCAGCTATACAAGCAGCTCAGGCTGCTAAACATTTACAAAAGCAGGTAAGTTTATTATTTAATATTAGTATATAGTAGATTATTGTTTATATGTTTTGTTCTGTGGACCCTACCAGCAAAAAGCTTTTAGTTAATGTAAAACATACATTTTTTTCACCATTTGTATATCTATTGAGCAGTTTTCAACAATATACTTCTTGTTTTCTAGATACAGAAAAAAGTATTAGGCTCAACTGGCACTGTGACTGTTAGTGGTGTAGAGTATCCAGTTTATCGTAAGTAACAAGTTCGCATTGAATTGTAATTATGCTTATTAAACATCCTATTATATACTTATAAAATGTTCAAACTCACTTTCTGCAAAATAATTTTTAAAGAAGTCTTTACATAATTTAGTCAAATCTTTTGTGAAACTTTTCCTTGGCACAGTCTGCAAAAGATCACACTGCTCAGCAGCAAAAAGCTGGCTAAAAAAAGTGTGAAATGTCATAGGGCACTTTTTTGAATAGCTTTAACATGTCTTTAATATTAATGATGAGCTAACAAAAGAAAAAAAAACAAAGTTTACATCTTTATTGTTCTAGTCATATGCCTTTAATCATTATTGACATATTTTCTGTTATTGTTTGAATACATTAGATGTACATGTATCAACAAACTTTTGTTTTCACTTATTAATTTGACACCGCACTTTCTTTCTAGAACTTTTTTTTTCTATCTGTCCTTCAGCTCCACCTGATACATCCAGTTATCAGTATGAAGAAACATCTGGATATTATTATGATCCTCTTACGCAGTTGTATTATGATTCCAATTCACAGGTGAGTTTAATAGATTATGATGTCATCAACTTGGTTAGCAAACTTAATTTGCACATTAATTGAGGTAAACTAAAAATGTCCTTACATCTATTCCAGTATTACTATAACTCTACTACTGGTCAATTCATGTATTGGGATGCAGAGAAATCAACTTACTTACCAGCGCCTACGGGGGATGATGCAAATAAAGAGGATTCTGGAGATGGACAAAATAAAAAAGATGGAAAAGAAGAAAAGAAAGATAAGGAGAAAGTGAAAATTGCTAAAAAGATAGCAAAGGTGATGCTAGTTTTCTCTTTAAAATTTGTTGCTAGAAAATAATAGTTAAAATAATGAAACAGTTGCTAAAAAAACTATTTTGAATTAAATAACAAAAGAGTAATTTTATTACAAGAAATAAATTAACCTTTTAAAGAAGTACATTGCTTTTCCATTGATTCATATAGTAAATGTGTTATTTTATTGAGTATTTTAAAAAAATAACACTCGTTTCAATAATGTAGATTTGATTCATCTATTTCCATGCTAAAAGAAAATGTAAAGGAGTTTATTGCATACATGTTACACATTTCCGTAATTTGTATTTCATTTAACTTTATAAAACATAATGTTTGCATCTCTTCAAAGTTGACCTACACTAAAATAATGCAATTAATAATATACATTTTTTAATTTTGACTTCCTTATTTTTATGGTCTTAACACTTATCAATTATTCATTTTAATTTAATTTTTAAAGCTACATATGTCTGGGTGTATATAATTTCAATGTTATTTGAGCACATTTTTAATGTTTGAGACAGGTTAATATTTTTTCACATTCCTCATTACTTTTGGATATAAATATAACACTAGAATCAAAATTAGGGTTTACAAGAAGAATTTTTTTTTGTTACATTACTAGTAAAATCATTTGATACTGATTTGACCTCATTCTTTTTTTTTTATTAGGATATGGAAAAATGGGCCAAAAGTATAAATGCTCAGAAAGAAGCACAAAAAGAAGTGTTCAAACGTGCCCCTAATGCTCAATCAAGTGCATCTTCCTCTTTCAAAACAGAATCTGCTACAGCTGATGCTGGTTTTGCAATGTTACAAAAAGTGGTAACAAATTTGTTTGTGAATTATAAGCAACTTATGTACACTGATTACATAGTATTCTTATCTTTTGTAGAAATAGTGTGTCAAAAAATACTCATCATCAAATAAAATTACATTTCAGAAAGAAGATTTATCAATGATGCCTCCACCACCAGTTGTAGTAAGTATAATGCTAGCATTACATAATTATTACCATAGTGTTAATGCCTGGTGAAGACTGTGCTCCAATTTCCATATCTGCACCCAAAATCCTCTGTACATAAGACTTACAATTACACATTTAAATTTAATGATAATCTCTCTTTTTTTTTTAAATTTAGTATTTCTATAGAAACAAAGACTATAGGAATACATGAAATTTTCCTCATCTGCCCCATAGATTGCAAGGTCCAAAAAAGGAACTTATTTATATATATATATATATATTTTATTTATTTTTTAAAGAAAGCAGACAAGCCAACAATTACAAACAAACCTGGCTTAGTAGCATCTTATGGTGGTGATAGTGACAGTGGAGAAGAAGATGAGAGTGGTGGCCAACTAGATGAGTCAAAACTTGTTGACTGGACTAAGTTAGCATGCCTATTGTGTAAAAGACAGTTTCAGTCCAAAGAAATTCTCAGCAAGCATACTTTAGTTTCAGAGTTACACAAAGTAAGCATTATATTATTTATTTCAATTTTCAATGAATTTTTTTAAAAATTAAGAAGGGATCTCTAGTTAATTTTTGTTATCATTGTTTATTAAAACATACATGTCTCTATTGCAGCAAAATTTAGAAGCCCTGACCAAATCAAAAGGATCCTCCAATGCCAGTAAAACAGAGGTATCTAATTTAGATTAACTAGCTTGGAAAATATAATAATTTAGGTGACAGGTCATTTCATTATTTGGTCTTTTTATCCAACAAATAAAAATTGTAAGCATTATGCGATCAGCAATATTTCAAAATGTTTATATTGATTCATATTGCAATTAGAAATGTCTCCCAGATGATGGGTGAAGTCAGTGTTAATTAGAATATATAAAATGTTATCTCAAGATGAAAAATGACCTGAAAGATGGCTGTCACAGAGTTGCCTTAAAGTACGCAGCTTGTGTATTTGTACGCAAATGGACACAAACAATATGCGAGTGCGGTTTATCATCAGAAAATATCCATTTTCCCCTCTTTAGAAAAAAAAATTAAATAATAAAAAAAATAATAAAGTAGTTCTTGTTAATCATATATATCTATAAAGATCAATGCCTTAATGCCTGGATTTCCTTATTTTTATATGAAGTCTTCAACCTGATCGGCAATTGATTGATTTTATCTAGATCTAATTCTAGTCTTTAGATTCCAGATCTAGATATACATCTAGAATATTCTAGATCCAAGATCTAGACCAGGTGTGTAAGCCTACTAGACTTAGATTTATCTAATTATAGATTTAGACTACTGGCTAGGTCTAGTAGCTCAAAAAACTTGAGAGTCAAGCAAGGCTCTAGATATCTGTAACTTGATCTAGATCTACTCAAAAACAGCAATTACTGCCATCTTATCAAGAGATTTATTGATCTCTTTTTTTATCCTTTATGGATTCTAAAATAAAAAAAAAAGGTCAAAATTGGCTGTTCTATCTTTGTTTTGGTATAGATTTGGCATCTAGTAGGCCTATTTCACATTCACGATAGAGCCTACAATTCCGTGGGAGTGTTAAAATACCTTTAAATAGCCATATGCACATTAAAAACCAATCAACTGTTAATGAAGCTACCTACAGATCTAGATATATTCTTGATCTAGAATCGATTTTTTGTAAACCACCAAATTCAGGAGAGTTTTTTGAGAGGAAAGTGAGAAGGGCAGAGGTTTTAATAGAAGAAATATTGGTTGAGCTTAATCTCTCTCTTAGCTTGATAAACTGATGTTCCCTGATTTGCATAACATCTTCTGTGGCAGATTGAAAGCTACTGTTATAGTCACTAGCAACTAGCTAGGTTCCATTACTTATGAAGGCCTAAATTCAAAGATTGAAATCAGGGGTATTGAAAGCTGAGTGTGTTAGCCCTTCTTCAATACATCTGTTTTATAAAACAACTTCTAGTATCAGAAACTAGAATAAATAGCTTTATCTTATAGCTATTCAGCATAGCCCAGCTTTAATATTAGAAACAATTTCAATGACTAATGAAGATTATCTGCCTGAAATAAAATCTTTAAAATGTTTGTTATTAGTGATTGTAGAGAATGTCAAAGCTTTCATTGCTAACTTTGCAAAGAATGGTCTGAAAGAAGAAAATCTGAACTCTTTCAAAGTGATATAATATTTCCAGTGTCAGGATACCTTGTAAAGAAATTGCCTATATATCCTATAAACAAAACTACTTTTATAGAATTAGAAGTCATTGATCCAGTTTAGCAAACCATTACATCTGGTTTAAATCTAATTTCACTTGTAACAAAAAGTTTCATTCTTCTGAATGAATATTCTGTTGCCTCTATTATGGAATGTAGAAAACACTACAGGCATTATGATCATAAAATCATTGCAAAGTGACACGAATGGCAGCATTCTAACATATTCTAGAAAAGTCTATTAGATGACAAAGATTAAAAGTGTAAAATGTCTTAAATGTTTTATGTTGTGTTAACTTTAGGATTGCTGCATTTCGTGTATGTTATGTGCTTGAATGATTTGTAGTCTTTCCTGAGTATATTTCTTTATATTTAGAAAAATACACATTTGCCCCTCAAAATACACATTTCCAGGTCTGGAAATACACATTTTCATTTATCATCCTGCATGTATGCATTTAGGAGATAAGTAATCAACAGCATGATCATAATTCTTAATTTATCTCTCACAAGATTTCCAATACTTCCACGTCCACCACACCTTGGACTGTGATAAGTTATCAGTGGCATGACCTTGAATTGTTCTTATCTATCAAAAGATTTTCATCACACCTTGGCCTTTGATGATAATGTCATGCAGTATGTGTAGGATAATATTGACATCCCCTACATCAAATAGAAGCAATATAACTAAATACACATCCAGATTTACAATATATCTTACTTGTTTACATACCAGTATATTATAAGATTTCTCCACAAGAATGAAGAGGGAGGGGGAACACTAAAACACTGCAAGAAAATGTCAACAAGCATTATAAACAAACATATTTATACATTAGATGAAAAAAAGTGAAAATTCAAAGCCTTAACTGCAATATTACACAATGACTGAGAAAAAAATATTTGAGGATGAAATGACCAGGAACCATAATTTAAAGTCACTGAGTATTTTGAATGTCTATAAGTTCTATATACTATTACAAGATATAATTAATTATTGTATTAAGAGCCCAATAGGTTAAAATTCATTTTAAAATAAGTATCACATAAGTCTGGATGGGGGATTTTGGAATCATCATTAGTGTAGGCATCAATCTACTAATTGATGTATTAAATATAAAGAAACATTTGTTTTTTTCAGTTAACATCTGATAACAAAATTAATTTTTGTTTATCAGAGTTTAATAGCGTTATTTGATTCCCATAATTCTTGAAAGCTTTAATATTGTTATCCTGTTTTCAATCCAATTTGTAGTATAGGGACAGAGCTAAAGAGAGAAGACAAAAATATGGTGCTCCTGAACCACCTGAACCTAAGAAAAGAAAAGATCGTGATTTTGAAATTCCAGAAGCACCTGTAGTGTAAGAATGTTTGAGTACTATGTATATGTTGTTAGTTCATAAATACTTGGTTTGCATAGAATTTTACTAGTGTTTACATTTTGTTTCTTGTATAGCCTTGTAGAATTTTATTTTTGTTCTACTTGTTAACTAAGCCAAAAATTAAAATATTTTATTTAAAGTTTTAAATGCATTAAACTTAAATTCATTAATTTTTAATTTACAATTACTGTAATGATACTGTCTGTAATTACTTTAATTTGAAACGTTATTATAATCCTTTTGATTTAAATGATCCAAATTAGGGGTAAGGCTGTGTGAGTGTTTTTGGGCTTTCTCTAGACATCATGATACTGTTACGTATTTCTGAATCTTCTGTCTAAATGTACTAGTAGGCACACAAATAAAAACACTGCAAAGAACTTGACAACTCAACTTTCAGCTTTATATAACTTTATTGAATATTAACTATAACAATTCGTCACTGTAACATGTAGCGTATACGTCTTACATCGACAATTCTAGGAAGTGGATAACTATCTTTATGTGTGACTTTATTCAGAGCTATGTAATCTACACAAAATCGCACAGATCCATCCTTCTTCTTTACTAAGACAATAGGCGAACACCAAGGACTATTTGAGGGCTCAATGATTCCTTGCTGCGTCATTCCCTCTATCATGTCCATATCTTCTTGTTGTTTTGCTAGCGGCAAGCGACGTGGTGGCTGTCGAATCAGTCTGGTGTTTCCAGTGTCTATGTTCGATGTTGTACCATGTTTGTCCGTCCGCAGTCTGTTTCATCAGATGGCAGAATATCTGCAAATTCCATGATCAACTGTTCCGCTTTGCTGTACTGCTCATCTGATAAATTCACTTTCATTTCTGTCAGGAGCTTGGTAATTTGTGGATTGAAAGGTTTGGTGGAATAAACAATCGTGATATTATTACAGTTTCTGATCAGGTCAAGAGTATTACATATTTCGATGGGGCTGTCTTTCTCTAGATGTCTCTCCTGTAAGCCGAGGTTCATGATTCTGACGGGCACCTTTTGATCTTTTCCGACAAGGACCAATGTTTTTCCTACTGCCATTCCGTTGTTGTTATTTCAATGCCTTCCACTATTGCCGTCATCGTTGCAGTTTGACCATGCTCTAACTTTCCCCAGATAATTGCTTCAGACTGAGCTGGCAAACTTGTATCTTCTGTTAAAAGGATTCTTCTTATTTGACTTTTCTCTTCATCTTCATCCCCGAGCAAGGGAATCACAACATCACCACATTTCAAAGTACCACCTCCGATGTTCAGAGAGAATCCACATTTCTGCATAAAATCGAGCCCAATAATACAGTCATCCGTAATGTTAGCGATCAGAAATTCATGTATAAATGACTGATGCCTGAGCTCAAAGTTTATATTTGTCAGTCCATGTATAGGCATCATCTCTCCACTGGCATGTATAGGCATCATCTCTCCACTGGCCATCTTCAAGGAGTAAGAGTTCACTTTCTTGATTTCGTTCTTTTTGATAATGTCTGGACGAATGACTGAACGTGAGACACCAGTATCTAGAAGAAAACGGTAATTTCGAGATCCAATTTTACCATTGATGTACAGACTTTTATTCTTCCCTAACACAGTGACTGGAATTATAGTTGCAGGGGCTGTCATATTCTTGGTCGCCGATTTTTGCCCAATAAAACCGGCGAAAGTTAAGTTTCCCTGGTAGACATGAGCACCTGACCTTGCATCTGTCTCCGGTCTGTGCTGATACTCTGTTTGTCGGGGAAATCTTCTCGTGCAGTTCCTTTGTAGATGGCCAGGTTCTCCACAATTCCAACAACGTACACTGGTTCTATTCTGTCCTTCTTGCTTCTTATTTGGTCTGCGTTCTTCTAGCACTTCAGTTACCCTTCTGAGAAGTTCTGTAAGATCTTCTTCTTGGACTTCCAGCATACGCCCATGATGGATATTCTAAGAGGCGTCTTTCACAGCTTCATAGGAGAGGGCGTAGACCAGGGCTTCGCTGGATTTGCGCTTACCACTGATTCTTATTGCCTTCTTCAGTTCTGGATCTCGAATAGCATCAATGAATGCATCAGTGATAACAACGTCCAGAAAGTCTTGTGCTGCTGTCGGATATGCCAAATGAGCAAGACGTTCTGTGTCCGCCTCTAGCTCTTGCAAGGTTTCACCAGAGCGTTGTTGTCGGGTTTTCAACTGAACTATATAAACTTCTTGTAAATGTTCGTCTCCGTAACGGAGCTCCATAGCCTTAACAATGGCAGCGTAATCTTGTTGATTTGTTATTGACTGGAGCAGTTCTGCTGCCTTCCCTCTTAAAGCTAACACCAGAGCAGTCGCTTTCTCTTCTTCAGTGTTCCAGTTATTAACCTTGGCCGCTACCTCAAACTGTCTTTTGTAAACAGTCCATGAGATGGATCTATCAAACACAGGCGGCTTTATCTTCCCAGAGATTTCGGGCACTAATGTTTTTGTTCTAGTACCCCGTTCCTTGCTCAGTTGTTCTTGAACACAAGTCCTTATCTCTTCCATTTCTTTTTCCACGGTGTTGACTCTCTGGTCAATCTTCTCGTTTATAGAGCTCATCTGTTCATTTACTTTTTCATTCATGGCGTTTATTTTCTTGAGGCTCTCCTTCATTAAGTCCATCTGGCCCTGCATGTTACTCAGGATCTGTCATATCTGGTTTAATTCAAATATGTATTCATCTGGATCTTGATCTTCCTCAATAAGGGCCTGTCTTAGGCGTTCTGTTAGTGTTTCTTTGTTACCGTTGAGCTGCAGACCTCTCTCGCGAAGTTCTTGCCTTAATTCTTTGATGAACAGCTGGTTAAGTATTTTCTTCGAAGACATTTCAGCCAGAAAGGATCCCACTTCTGACACCAATTGTTACGTATTTCTGAATCTTCTGGCTAAATGTACTAGTAGGCACACAAATAAAAACACTGCAAAGAACTTGACGACTCAACTTTCAGCTTTATATAACTTTATTGAATATTAACTATAACAATTCGTCACTGTAACATGTAGCGTATACGTCTTACATCTACTGTATTGACAGTAACGGCTCAAGTCCACTCTCTTCTACTGTCTCGCACAGTAGACAACAGTAATGACGACTGTACTGACTCTTTTCACATTAACTCTCTGGTTTATATATAGTCCCTAATTGCTTGTCCAATATTGCAAAAGCACTGCTAGTATCCTCTGGAACAACACGGGAGGAAACATCACATCCTGTCGTTGTTTATACATGTCGATTCCAGAGAACACCTGCTGCAGTGTCATCTCGCCGAGGTCACACGTAGTGACCTCTAACTGTCACTGTTCATTCGTAACAATACAATGATAATGTTGTATACATATCAAACACAAGGGACAATGTTTTGATTTGGTTTTAGGTATGAAGAGCCTACCAAAAAAGTAATTGGTGATGACAATATAGGCAACAAATTACTTCAGAAGATGGGCTGGTCTCAAGGCATGGGGCTTGGTAAAAGCAATCAAGGAAGGACAGATCCTATTGAGGTAAGTTGTGATCCCAAGAATTTTTGTCTGCCCTCCAAATGGAGGAAAGACAACATTTTGGTGCCTCCTCTATGTGGAGTGAGGAATGTGGTTGTTAATGTGTAGTTCATAGCTTCTGATAGTTATGCTCAAAATATTGCTTTGTTTACCAAAGAAATGACACATGGTTGAACCCTTCACAAACTTTTTTGCAATCATGTTTTTATTCAAATTGTACATTCATTTGTTTTTAAAAATAAAATCAAAACCTGCTTAAGGAAGTAAAGCTGTACCGTATTTTTCGCCGTATAAGACGCACTTTTTCTTCTCCAAAACTGGGGGGGGGGGGGGGGGGGGGGGGGGGAGTTGGTGCGTCTTATACGGCAAATACACATTTTACATGCATTAAAACTGCCCCCAACTTTGTGTGGCGCTTACTCGCAGTCCTTTCCTTATGCAGTGTGTGCTGCGGGCTGGATTTGGGGCACGTACTGCGGGCTGTGGTGACTTCTGTGACCCTCCCTGCACGGCCAGGCTGTGTGTGTTCGGGCTTCCCTCTCCCTCCTATAGCGCGCCATGCCCCCCTCCCGACAGTCTAACCATGTGCTGCACGGGCATCATGCTGAGCTTACTGCCGGTACCTCCATCCATCAGCAGGCTGCGTCTCCTCATGTCTCCCGGAGCAGTCTCACTCCTTGCTGGGCAGTGTGGGCACAATTTCGCCGCTTCTCTGCATATCTCCCGGGCACCCGATCAATCCATGCTGCCCTGAAATGTCCGCATGTCTGCCTCCTGGTTCCGCCTCCTCCAGCCAATGCTTACTGATGTCCGTACTCTGCCCCGCCCCGCTGATTGGATGCCCGTGATTGATGGGCAGAAGGATTGCTGGGCGGATATGTTACATGGTTGACATAAAAATTGTTCTTAAACTGCTGTTTACTTTATACAGTTGATATAAAATATTTTAGTACAGTATTTGGTTCAGAATCTTTTTTTTCTAGATTTTCTTCCTTTAAAATTGGGTGCGTCTTATATGCCGGAGCGTCTTATACGGCGAAAAATACGGTAATTTTCTTTTTAAAGAACTGCTGTTGGTTTGCAAATAAGTTCTGTGTTTATTATATTTACAGGCTAGAAGAAGGAATCAAATGGCAGGGCTTGGTGCTAGAGGTGCCAATGTTGTTGCAGATGTTGGAGATAATTACAGAGAAGCCCTCAAGAAAACGATGTTTGCTCGTTATAATGAATTGGATTGACATGTCTGTGTGAGATGTGTTTAGGCAGCGGCGAATATTTTTAGACTTTAATTGTAATTATGTTCATTATTGTCAATAGAATGTAAATAGTGTACAGATCTACATTTGTCAGTGTACATAAAAAGCTTAGACCTCAACATGGTTTGGCTTTCATGCAGTATTGATTTATGTATATATAGAAGTAAGGTTAATAATGATAAATTATGATTCATTGTGTCTTGTTCCTTTGACATTAATTTTCTTTGACCCAGAACAAATAATTGACAGACTGTTGGCACCATTGCTTCATGTAAACTTTGATTTCTTCAGAATCTCTGTTTTTGTCACTGACCACCATTGTATTTGTCACGTTGCTCATAACTGAATGATTTCCCTTTTTGCAATAGTTCATTTAGACATTCATTTTGTACAAATGTAGCATAGACTGTCCATTAAAATAGCTGTGAACTAAATAGTGTTTGTTTTGGTTTCTTGCTCTACTACACAGAAATGGGGGGGGGGGGGGGGGGGAATTAACAAGATTTTTAATGCAGCCAACTTGTTACTGCAAAACTGTTTCCTTTCAGTGTTTAAAATTTTAATTCTATCTAGGTCAAAAAAAGCGTGAGTATAAATGAGGTTGATGCTCCAACGATACTTTGTTTACATGCTTGGGTTCCATGAGCTAGAGCTATAATGATTATCTTTACAGCTCATCATGCCTGCTTTTTATGTGTCCTATATTGGCTGTTACATTTACATAGTCCACCATGACAACTATTTGAGTCGAATCTGGTAGGATTCAATTACTGAAGTATTAGTCAAGTGATGCCTATTCACGACTCAAACCAGTTTTTGTTTTGAAGCAGCATGTCTTCAACTTACGGCGACTACTCACACTTGATGTTTCATTGCCCATAAAACAAATTCACTGACGCTGTTGATCCTGGTTTATTCGGCTCCAGAATTAACGGAGAGGCGAATCTGGGTAGCATAATATTCATCGACGCATCTCCGTGGTAACAGCAAGTTTTGACCTTAGTCGACAAGACGATAGGACACCCTCGGAGAGACTTGAGAGCTTTAATATAGAAAGCATCTCAAAAATGTTTAGGATGTTCCTTCAGAGTGGAAGATAATCTACTTTCTAGCCGAGACCTCCCGGGGGATGGTAGCGGGCATGGTATAAATCTGGGACAATCGAGACGACCAGGCAGCCATCTTTTGTCTGTGCATGGAAGTAAATTCCATGGTCTGTGCTCTAGGCACAAGATGATAAGAGAAAATAAATAAGTTGGAAACTGGCTTAGATTGTAGACTGGTTTGCAATGGACAAGCAAGGCATTGCATACAACTAAAACCAGGATTTATAGGTACCTTACCAGTACTTATTTTGGCTGTAGATTATTTCCTCGGAATTTTATTGAATGAAAGACTTACTCGAGCAACCTTTATCTCTCTTTAAAGACTTTCACGTGCAAATTGTGTGCACCCCCCCCCCCCCCCCATTTCGTTTCGAAGAATTCAACGTGTCTAATTGACCATTGATTGAAAGTTCTCACTAACATGTTTGGTGGCAAGTTGTGCTTTTCTTTTCTTGAGACTTTCTATGTGCGCACTCCAACAGTGTATTTTGTGTACTCTTGTCAACACCGTGTTGAACTGTGCCCAACCGGAACACCAATACGAACCGTTATAGTTAGCCAATGTTTATTTGTTCAGCTTTAACATAACTTTTGTCATTTTGTTGATGGGAGCTTTTTACCCGTGCTAGGAACCAATCCACGGAATGAATCACATTTCAGGTAGACTAATCCAAGTCCAAAAATAAATAAGTTCAAATGCTTACCGGTACATGGATGTGAAAGGCTGCATCGCATACCACATACAAAAATGCTTGATATGTAGATTATTCTTAATCTTAGTAGTCTTACTATACTTACTATATAGTCTTAGTTGTGCTAGTCATTCTAGATTCTACTCATATATAGAATAAGTCTCTAAATTTATTCTAGATTTAAAAGCCTTGAGTTTTCAAATACTTTTCAGCTTTTTTTTTAATAGGGGGAAAAAAGGTGTGGGGCTATAATTCTTGTATGAGTCTTGCTTGTGGTGATGTAGATTTAGATGTAGGCCTACTAATGTTAGTGACAATCACAATGCACGTAAAAATCATTAATTTAGATCATAATAAAGGGTCTACTAAAATGTATTTATTCTAACTTTATTTTTATGCAAAATACAAATAGATCTACTAGACAGTATTCATCATCAAAGTTCGTGTTAGGGTTGATGCTAATACATCCACACGCAGGGCCGGTCCTACAGATTGCGGGACCCTATGCGAAACGGATTGCGCTCGGCCCAGTATGGGTAGGGATTAGGATAATAAATGAAAATTAAGATTTTGTATTAGAAACTAAATTCGTCTTTGCGCTTTATTCATACTTTACTAAGTACAAAAATCACTGTCAAATTTAACTTAACGAGCCATCTACAGTAGATAGTTGTTTCCAACAAAAAGCCGATAAACATTTAAATCTGTCTTTTAGATTTGCTATCGACTAGCAAAATATCGCTTTTGATTTTTTTAAGAGGTCGAGATAGATTTAGATTTATATGTGTATGCCAGTGTCTATTAAAGTAAATTAATTATTTGAGCTTCTTGTTTGGTTAAAATTCGCCTTATTATGACAATGCCGTTTTTTTTAATCGCGAGTAGAATTGGCATTTTACAAATTGAATGACACCCTGAAATGTCAATCATATCTGTTTTTTAGAACATTTCAGGTGATTTTCATAACTTTTTCACATATTTTGCAATTTCAGAAGAATTCCAGGAACCCTTTTAATAATAAGTTAAAATGGTTTTATTTAATAATGTACACCTAGAATTCGAGCTGGGCCTATGAAAGTGCGGGGCCCACTGCGGACACATAGGTTGCAGTGTCCACACGATGCAGCTTTTTGTGGTTCCCATGTCACAACCTAATGCTTCAAACCCCCCCCCCCCCTCTATCATTTTTTTAAAAATCTTTTTTGTTGTCATTGAGTTTTGTTGTTTACGTGCTGCTGTTAAAGCAAAAACTAGCACACAGACATAGGGCTCTTCAAAGCTGATACCAGTGAGTTGATAATAGCCTATCTATGGAGTGGCGTGTCATAGGCCTGCATACCCTGACGATAACACAAGAATGTTTTACAGTGAAAGGTTTGAAAATATAGGCCTACAATATATTAGGCCTAAAATAAATATTTCCCCATGTATTTTCCTCATCCATATGATCTCCATCTATTTTAAATACTTCACTTCAAAGAATGGAAAACACTTTTTTTTTTGTTTTATTGTTGTTGTTTTTTAAATAAAACATTTAAAAGATTTGTGATTTTTTTTTATCAGCCTCACGACATCTGCTTAGCTAGTTTGTTATCTGTCAACTATTTTGTGCATTTCTTTAAGTGCTGTACGTTTCATTACAACTTGTTGATAATTCAAGAAGCAAATCAATGTGTGGGTCGCGTCTATGTAATAAAGAGTTTACTAATAAATAGATGCTGTCTTTTCTTTCAGAATTCTCTGTTTCAGAAAAGCATCATTATGCCGTGCTGGTGTTGTTTTAAAGGTCAGTGATTTCTAATACATGTATCGTACTTTCAACAAAAATAAAATCCCATTTGTTCACAATGCTTTGCCAAAAGTTTTACTTATATGTCAAAATGTTAGGGATTTATATAGCAGGAGAAAAGAATGACTGCAGTAAATATAAAGTCATTTTTTTCTCACTTAAGACTCAATGACTTTGCCTATAATGAAATCATTGTTTCCCAAATGGCTCAAAGCATCGAGAAAGTTCTTTTTAAAGGCGTAACCAGGATTGTGGTCAAAACATAGATGTAGTAAACACTCAAGAATGCTACGTTATTAGGCCAAGAGTTTGGGAAAACCAGAAGCTAACTACGGTGACCAAAATGGAAGTCTACAAGGCATGCGTTATGAGTACACTGCTGTATGGCAGTAAATTATGGACCACCTACGCAAAGCAAGAGAGAAAACTGAACTCATTCCATTTGAGATGTCTCCGTAGGATCTTGAATGTCACATGGAAAGAAAAAGTGTGCAATACTGCGCGATCAGGTATTCCCAGCATCTTTACAGCCATCAGACAACGCCGTTTGCGCTGGCTTGGACATGTTCGCCGGATGGAGGACAAGCGCTTCCCGAAAATCATCATCTATGGAAAACTCGCGACTGGCACAAGAAAAACTGGTCGGCACTACCTCCGTTACATAGATGTAATAAAACGTGACCTCAAATCAGTGAACATCAACACTGTCAATAGGGAAGACATAGCTCTAGACCGCAACAGATGGAGAGAGATAGTGACCAAGAAAGCTATGGACAGTGAAAGTACATGGGTCTCAGCTCAGGAAGAAAAACGTACAATCCAAAAAACGGCCAGCTACTCTACCACCGAAGCAAAAGCCACCTTAACCTACGATATCTGTGGACGGGAGTGTCTCTCCAAAATAGGGCTCCACAGCCACATGAGGAAGTGTGCTCTGAGATGAATCATAGTCGTTCTACGACTGAAGGAGGCCAATGAGGGTTCTAGACGAGGTTCTAGTCCAAAAGTAATGGGATTCTAAAAAGCAGTGGACGTAGGACCATGATATAAAAATAAATTCAACATATAATATTTATAAAATATATGGTACTTCTTTGTAATATGTAAGCCATTTTTTTAAATATATTTTTTTCACCATTTCTAATGTAGCAAACGTAACCCTAGCGCAATCTAGCCTATAAAAAATAAAGAAAAAAAAAGGGGGGGGGAGAGACATTGAATTAAAAAAAATAAAAATAGGGGCCTACGTTTTAGAGAAACAGACAAAACAAATTACAGCACATAGGTTTGGTGTCATCTCAAGAGTCATTGATAGATAATAAGTAGGCCTATATATATATATATATATATATATATATATATATTATGGATTCTCATTAACGTTTTTTTTTTCAACCCAGCTACCCTAACCCTCCTTTACCTTGTCCTTCGTTTCACCTCTAAAAACCTGCCAATTTTGTTGTGCTTCATAAATCAAATGTTCGGTTTGACTTCTGTGTCCACTAAAGGGAAGACAAATTAGTTGCATAACGCAGGGTGGTAATTAATCCTGACGTTTCTATTCACTTCTAGAAACAGACATCTAGGCATAGGCCTATGCTCATAATGACACTAAAGACGCATTATTATTTTAATGTAGCCTACATCTACGCCTTACAAATGTTGACATTAGATAAATGCGTTCTAGAACTGGAATTCTTTTTTTTAAATACCCAAGCAACTGCTTTTGGGGGAAAAAATTTCAACATAGGCATGAGCAAATAAAACGGTTATTAAAAAAAAATAAAAAAATATTAATCTATGACTTTAAAAAAAAGTTATTTATAATGCGTCGACGAGACTCGCTGCTTATAAAAATAGTAACTTCCCGAATATACTCAGATAGGCCTATACATAATTTCCTTCGTTGTAGGTTTCAACGTTGATATCATCACGGCACAAGAATTGCCTTACAAAACGTTTTCCAGCTCTCTCATGTTTTGTTTGTTGTATTTGTTGTTTAAACATATAATCAAAGCGTCTTTAGTTTCTAAAGCGAAAAAGCATTAATTCACTTAACCAGTTTGCATTTACTCAAGATGACCAGATATTTGGGGAGCGAAAGCGGGACATATGTCTTTAATGGGACGTACAAGATTCAGATTTTTTCAAGCAATATTTCATTCAACAACTTAAACATTACTACAATGCATCACATAAGATTTTTACCAAATTATTACATTTTTTCTACCTTTACTTTTTAAAAAAATGATTTAACTGTATAGAATTTAGCCCTTGTTATGTAAAGGGAGAGTGATCCTTAAAGGATTACGGGCACGACATGGCCTAAATTGTGCCGATGTGTCTAAACTCAAAACTCAAACTCACGCATCACATCACAATGTACAAACACATAATTTACACATGATGTACACACATAGGCCTACAATAATTTAAATATTTCCAGGCATCTGAAAAGTTTTTCTTTCTGAGTGATCCAATTGAAAGGTTTATTTATCAAATAGGTCGCTTCTTCTCTTTAAAATAATCGTCACAGTTTGCGTAAAAGTTTACCCTACGATTGTCGCTATTACACCGCTTTTCTAATCAACACGCGTCATCCAAAATAATAAGTCGTATCCGTATGCTTACCGGTGTACCCCCCCCCCCCCCAACCCAAAATCCCTCTAAAAAAATCCGGCGTTACCTCTGTACCTGACACCTGTGACCTGTTTACTAAAAAATAGGCTTACTATTTCAATATTATAAGATTATCATAGCGATATTACGTGTGTCAGGACTTTCTAGCTTATCTTCTAATCAAATATAATAGTGTAAATGTTTAAACGTAATTTTGCTTATAAACGATTACATGTCTCTTCTTATATGTGGATGAATAACTGGCAATAATGAAACGACACACCAGAAACGTAGATGAGAAGCAGGAACCCAAGAACACATGTGCAGGTTGTCTGGTTCAACCAGTAGCCGTAATTTCAAGATCCGCCAAACTGTCAAAGATCTTTTCAAAGTTGTGAGCGAAAGTGCGAATGGACTCGTATTTATCGGCCCATCGTATCTCACATAAAAGACGTAAATTTGGTACCAGCACTCCTCGCTCGGGACTGTTACGGAAGAAATAGATACTATTCTTGATGACTCAACAACATTACGTATATCCGAAACTTCATTCAGGTCATTGATAACAAGATTAAGTCTGTGAGAGGCGCAATGGACAAAGGCTGCTTTAGGATATTTTTTTGTACGAATCCTTGCCTGAACACTGTTCTGACTACTAGCCATCACGGGGCAGCTATAGTTGCATTGACCGAGTAGTTTGTCCAAATCTAGACTGTACTTAATGTATTCGCTGACAATGACGTTTGATACAGACAGTGCGTCTCTCTGAAGAACAGGAGCAAAACCAATGAAGTCTTCTCGAATACAATCGCCATAAAAAAAAACGAACCCCCAAAGACACCTGCTCATTGCCTGAGATACTTGCAGTTTCATCACCAAAATACTAAATCCAACTGCACTGTTCGCTGCACACATAGTATCCTTTGAATTATACTTTCGCATTCTGCTAATAGCTCGTTTTGGAGTTTGGACTATGCAATGTATAACGAGCATTTCCTATTGCTGTTTCGGCACTGTGTCACCAGCGTCAATTCGAAAACGGGGACCTATTTATCACAAAAACTCGCAATTCTCTTCATCCGAAAAGCCTTTCGCAAAAATAGGCCTTTTAATCGGAGTGGGGTTTTGTCCTCATTTACTCTACTTGTTAAATAGCTATTTATAAGTTAATTGATTTGATGGTGCAGAATAATATTTGGCTAGAATTTAGCTACTCCGAATCCAGGGGAGTGCATGTGCACCACATAGAACTCCCCCCTCCAAGGGCACAAAAAAAAATCGTATCATCACAACTTCATTTTATTTTGGGCTCGAAACATCCTTAAACGCTGTCAAAAACTGAGCATCACTAACCTGCTTCTTAACATCATTTTATGAGGGTCACACATTTAGTAACGATTCCTTCACATTTTGGTTCTTACACATTTGTATTTTGGGTCATACATTTGTAAGCAATTTCCAAGTGCAGTCCATTGATCCAAAACTGTTATTACGGAAAACTGTATGATAGGCAAAAGTACCTTGAACGGCACCGACTTTATGTAGAAAATCGAAATGTAAATGTTGGAAAAGTAACGTAATGGGGGCTTACTAGAAGCTTTTAATTGAGAAATGTGAAAAATACAAATTGCATTCAGATGTTTCGTTTTATCCACAAGTGCGACAGATCACTGTGACCGACATTTCTCAAATTGCACTCCACTGTTGTTGATTCATCATGTCATCTTTATCAACGGAAACTCGGCCTATGAACCTCGTTTTGTCTCCGACATTTCTTATCCAGTCATCGATTTGAGCAGAAGGGAAAACTAAGCCAAGGAATACGCCTAATGTATACTGGAGTTGATTTATAGAATCAGCGAGAAACATGCGGAACGACAACGCACAATGAGTCGACAGGAAACATGCTGACGTCAGTTTTTGAGAAGAAGGCAGAATGCTGCAATGTAAAAGCACTATCCGTGCTTCTAACACAGGGCAACGAATTTGAAATAAGAATAAAGAATGAAACGCACCTAAGCGATATTTGAAGCTGTTATTCAAAAGATTTAGAAACGTTTTAAAATAAAAATGTGACATTGATCGACTTTTTTTTTAATGAAAGCGTGACAGACGGTTTAAAGCGGGACTGCAACGCCATAGTCAGGACGTCTGGTCACCTTAATTTATTTATTCAGTTATCTCATCCTTTACATTGCGTTTATAGTCATACACTAATTCAGTTCTCTAAGCCAGGGGTGGGCAACCGAGGGCCGCATTTAAAAAATTGAGAATGGGGGGCCGCATATATATTATTATATTGTTATATATACTTATAACTTAAAAAATACGCTACCTAACTGTATGATGTCTTTTAGCTCATGTATTATACATTCACTTTTCTTTTTTTTTTTCACACCCCTAATTGAGGAATTACAACATGAGTTAGCAATTTCTGGAATCAATTTTACGTTTGAAAAAAATGCTATTGTCTTTTTATATCCCATTTCACCACAAATATTCAATTATACATAATGTCAAGTATTTAGATGTTTACACTCGTGCTAATGTTCCGAAACTGTGGAACTAGCTTACTAGTTGTTATCCTTGTGATTAAAACAAATTACACAAATGTATGTGTACCCAAATAATGTGAAAGCTTAGCAGCAAATTCTTTTTTTTAAAGTGTGGAAATACAGCTTCTGGAACTAATTAAACCCCCCTGGAAGAACTGACTGGAACATCCCTTTCAGGTTATAATTTGTATGGAGTTATGTTCTCTGGAGCTGAATCAGCTTCTGCGCTAAATGGTGAGCTGATGGTATTGAAAACAGGTTCTTGACATCTAAAATTTGCTTTTATAAATTTCGAGATTAAGGAATCTAAATAAGTCTTGTACTTTTAACCATTTCAGTAGAAATAGTTTCACCTTTCAGCAAAGGAAAATGACTAAATCTGTTTTCACTTGCTTGCCTGGAGAAATATGAAACCTTGTTTGAAAAGATTTAACATTGCACTTACATTTCATATGCAAACAACCCATTGCAATAGCTGCCAAGAAAAACATGAAATCTGTCTCTCACTCTTCATTAGAAATATTTAGTCTATAACAAAGTCACAGTCAATATCCTTCAAGGAACATACACATTTCTTCCTTGAGATTTTTTATTCTTCTTATTATCTTGTTGATGCTAAGTCAGCGAATACAACGGAATATTTTGTTTCTAAATCTTCAGGTACTTTTCGGAACTGCCTGTGTTTAAGACCCCTAGCTCTAGTAACATGGGCCACGGAAGTGTGTGCGGAAATAATAAATAAATATTTTATGCAGCTTTGGGCAAACTTTCCTGTTTAGAGTTAATGGTTAAGATATTCTTTATTTAAAAAAAAACACAAGTTTTTCTCAGCCAAAGAAAGAGTTCCATCAGTTGCAACACTCAACATAGTTCTTCTTAGCATTGAATAAATAGGCCTACTGGACTGAGATTGTGTCTTTGACTGAGTGTATTGAAGTAGAGCCAATTAGCTTAATCTTCAATTAGTTGAAATTGTTTATATTGGGACAGTTTCAATAATTATAGAGATATTTAGAATTATTTTTAATATATTTGCATTTTTATATGTATATATTGTGAGCCCACCTGATTTCTGTAGGTGTCCGCGGGCCGCATGTGGCCACCGTCTGTAATTTGCCCACCCCTGCTCTAAGCCATCGAAAACATTTTGATGGTTATTCGCTAACAAGTTCGATAAGCCATTTTGTAATTCACTCCTCCCGCCCCATTGTGTGCATAATTTCAATTAAACGTAAATAATTGAATGGCGTTAATGCTTTTGTGTGAGTTGCCAATTTGTCTTTTCCATTCTCCTAGGTAAACAGGGTCAAGGATCACATGGTGATGGATGCAAAGATGACATGGGTATGACAACCTAGACACATCCCATTTATACATTTTTCTTCCAACATCTTAGATGTGTTAAGGATGACTAGCTTCTTACAATTTAGCTGTTTTTCCAAACGTATGTCTGGCAATGACTCTTTTGTTGTTTGTTCATGTATTCTTGCTGTCTGTCTGTCATCACATAACGTTGTAGCCTTGTTACATACGAACGTGTATGTTGATAGGTTAGGGCAGAGGGGGCGTATGTTTAATTATTCTGCCAGTTGAAATGCCAAATCAATTAAATTTATTAAATGTTAATACAGTGATAAGTGTATTTAAAAAAGCTCCTTTAGTAATTGAATTAAGCTATAATTGCCTTAGACTACAATTCTGTTTATTGATAAGTTATTTAGGTATAAGTGCTTTAAACATTCAAAACAAATTGATGACTATTGAAAAACAAAAGATTTCCTATGATATTAAGTGTAAACCGTGATAACCGGCAACGCCACCGCGTTCATATATCTCAACACCAATAGCCATGTAAATGAAACAAGCAAAATATACTAAATCTTTTTTTTTAAAAAAAAAAAGCTTATCTAACTCCGCACTTACAGCTATATCTCTGTATAATATATAGATTATTCCCTTCTCCAATAAAAAAAATAGTTACAAACAATCAATTGGCTAATTGGTTAGTTTTTTCAATTGATTCATGTTTTGTTAGTCACAATATATAATTATTTAAAGTTTCAAATTGATCCAATAATGGGTGTGGGAGAAATAACGTGTGCAATTATCTAAGGGGACAAAACCTTACAAATTAAAAAATATCTGTGAATACTGAAGGATTAATTTCCCTTGTTGGTATCAACCAAAATAATTAATATCTAGTAATGAATTGACTAATTTTTTTTTTATTGATTCATGTATTGAATACCTACACCAATGAGTAATTGTGCAAATTTCAACTTGATCAGAGAAGGGGTGTGGGAGAAATAACGTGTACAAACATTTTACTAAACAGACAGACAATGTGAGTTGATAAAAGTTTTGTAAATATACTTTTTATGTGTACGCGTTAGCAAATATTTAAATTGACTGTCCGCTTGAAGTGTGCTCGTAATATTTAAATGCAGTTCCGGATTTACGGCAGTGCGTCAACACAGAGCCTTACCCTTTACAAACTAAAAAATATACAATTTTAAAACTAAAATATGCATGTTAAATATTTTTTAAAAGATGTAAAATGTTATTAAATTTAAGAGTACTTTTTTTTTCTTATAAAATATGGCTTGCTTTTAAATATAAGCACTATTATTGATAAATAGATTATAATTCAAGCTTTAGAAAAAGTGTAAGGGTTTCTACAAAAACTTACTTAAATCCGGCCCTGAGTGGCAAGCCATAAAGCTAGTAGACAGAATTTCATTCATACTTACCAACACATCCATACATGACTCCCTAACATCACATTTACATGACACATCCATACTCACATATATACATGACTCCCTAACATCACATTTACATGACACATCCATACTCACATACATACATGACTCCCTAACATCACATTTACATGACACATCCATACTCACATATATACATGACTCCCTAACATCACATTTACATGACATAATGATTATCAAATTTACTTGGTAGTGGGTAGTACAGTAGCACATATAAATCCAGAAGATTCTACCATCCTCTCTAGATTAATTAGTGTAGATATACTTCACTTTGAAATCTATATACCTCTAATATTGTAGTGTCTGTATACTTTACGTTGAAGTTACACTGTCGTGTAGTGTTAGTATATTGTACAAAAAAGTCACAATACCTCTAAACAGCGTAGTTTTAGTATACTATAGGGCCTACTGTACATTGAAGTCGCAATATGTGTAGTCTTACCTTATAAACTACAGACGTTAGTTCAAAAGAGAAAATGATATACGTATATGGAACAAGTAATATCCCTTTATCTTTGTGTCTTTCTGAGCATTTGAATATTATGGCTTAGTGTTTTATGTATAATAGCTAGTTTACTTTTGCGTTTTTAAGTCTTCTATCTTGATTGCCTGAAGGGTCTCTAAATTTAATGAATTTAAATTTACTATAACCAAATGTGAATATTCGTTTGTTTATGAATCTCACTGCTCTGTTTTATGTCTGTTCTAGTTTCTTAATGTTTTCTTGAGTTGAGGGGTCCCAAACAGAGGATGCATATTCTATTATTGGCATAACGAAGGTTAAATACAATTTTAGTTGTATGTTCTTATTTGATTTGTAGAAATTTCTTTTAATAAACTCATATGCTTTGTTTGATTTTTTTTTAAAAACTTAATCACTATGGGGGTTCCATGATAGTTTTTCATTTATTATAACCTAGGTATTTCGAGTTTTTAGTCTGTGTAACTGGTTTGCCATGAATAAGACAAGTGATATTTATTTGTTTTAGTTTTTGTACTCTTAATAATTGACATTTTTTTCTTGGGTGGAATGTCATGCTCTAATTTGATTCCCATTTCTGTCATTGATCTAATTCTCTGTATACAATTTCTGTTGTGTTGTTTTTATCGTTCTACATAGTATGCAATCATCTGTGTAGTGACGGTATCCTGTAGATTGAAGACGTAAACAGGTCATACACTCACAGAATGGATAAAGAATAAAAGGGTGGAGATGAAAACAACCATTGCCTGTTTACAAGTAAAACAAGTGACTTTCTTGGAAAGATCGGTTAATAGCTGCAGAAAACTAGAAGCCCCTCTCCTACCGAATAAATGCCTTGTCGGTGTGCACAGATTCACGAGACTTGAGGGTCATTTAAAAATACCTTGAGTTACGCACCATTTAATGTAAATGATAAAAAAAGGTTAAGAATGAAAGGCTGTAAGTGAAGATACTGCGTCTATACTCGTAGGTGTTCTAGTTTTCAAGGCAGTAACTTAGGGGTCACACATGTATGAACAAGTGAACTGAATAAAGTAACGGTTTAATAACCAGTTACAAACGTGGGTCTTATTGACAGAGAAAACAACAATGGAATAATGTCCATACTCGAGAACAAAAGTTAAAGAAACAAAAGAAAAACATTTTAAAAAATAATTAAAAAAAAAAAAAGCTTATATTAAGTGTAATTGCATCAATTAGTTTGGATCAGTCTTTCACAATTGACGAAGTGCGTTTGAAATGTTTTTACCAATTATTTTTGTTTAGCTATTAGCTATCCCTTGTCTGGACCAGTTGGGAAAGTGGTAGAGAAGAAGGGTGTATCTTTGTGAATGTTTACGTGATCGTTGTTTTTTAAATGCATCAAAAATGTTGACTCGGGGCTCAAGAGTCCTCAAGGGGACTTATTCAATTTATATCACTACATCTGTCAAGTACGATTTCTTTTCCTTGATCAAGATACCAAACAAAATTATTTATTACCAATAGATAATTAACTAATTGGTTAATTGTGCTGTCAAGCAAAATAAATAACTGTACAAAATTTCAGCTTAATCCGAGATATGTGGAGGAGAAATAAAGTGTACAAACTTTTACCAGAAAGACAGACAGAGTGAGTTGATATAAGCATTGTAAAAATAAAAAAAAAGGCAATTTAAAAAAAAAAGCTCATCTAAAACTATACCTTTCAATAATGTACACTTTATTTCTCTTCTTCGATATAAAAACTTACATTACCAATAATCAATTGACTAATTGGGTATTTTTATTTTTTAATGATACATGTTTAGTTACGTAAATAAATTATTATTTAAAGTATCAACTTGATCGGAGAATGCGTGAGGGAGAAAAGCTTTCACTATTATTCAAGGGGACTAAACCCAACAAATTTAGTCACATATGTGAATATTGAAGGATTAGTTTTCCTTGTTGGTATCAACAAAAATAATTAATTACCAGTAATTAATTGACTAATTGGTTACCTTCTTTTTATTGGTTCATGTCTTGTTTATCCCACTGAATAATTGTGCGAAATTACATCTTGATCCGAGATTGGGAATGGGAGAAATACACACTTTTAATCAAATATTGCTTTTTAATTTCATAATCTATTATTATCTTAATTTTAAAAAAAGCATGGTGGGTAATTCATCTACAGGTAAAAAAAAACCCTAACAACAACTAGGAATCGTGAACCAAAAAATAGTAGGCCTATAGTGATAGTAGAAATGTCCTGCAGAGAGAGAAAATGTGATGGGATGGGGAGAGGGGGTGTTCAAATTTTTTTCTTTATTTTTTCTCGTTCTATTTTGGCACTTGGTCACTATACATAAAACTTTAAATTTGTATAGCTTTGGATTTTAGAAGAACATATTTGCTTCATCTGAAAAGAATGACCACTGTAGCCAAATCTTTTCCGTTTTCTTACCTTTTGAACAAACTAAAATATTTATACCAAAAATAACTTATACGTTGAGTCGACAAACAAAGAGATGGAGATCATTGAAGAAAGGGCAAGTGGAGGAACTGCGCCATCAGCCAATGAAATGATCATCACAGATTTCATACCAATTCTTGATGCCCTCGAAGGGCAAGAAGCGTGGCTTAGAAACCCAAAGATTTCCTGGAGTACGGAGAGCGCCTACGTATTGTATAGAATGTGGATGTATTGATTCAATGGATGCCGGCCCACCGCGGTTTAGGCTGTTAACGAGCAAGCAGATCTTATACAAAATCCACTTGCCTTCTGGCACCTGCACCTGATACGCCGCTCTCTTATGAAAGTAATAAAGCTCTAATCTGTTAGAGGTGTAGAGAAGAACAGGCTGTTCTAGCCAAGTTCAAAGTAGGTCAGTGCTCAACAGCGCGTACTTTAGGTGATTCTGAAAGAATTAGGACTCGTGATGCCGCCACTGCAAAGAGGACGATAAGATAGTAACTTTTCGTATCGTCTTACGTGACATGGATATGAAAGAGAGAACTGGTCAGGTTCAGGTTTACTTCTTTTACGGGGATATAGAGACAACATCCAGCTCGATTCCTTTTACGTACTCTAGTCTCGGCACGTCGCTCGTCACGAAAAGGGTTTCAGAGAAGGAGCTCCGTAATTTCCATTGTGGGGTTCGAGTGGCTCCCGTGCACCAAACATTTTCGTGCATTTATGAGCTTCACACGCTCATTCTTCTTGAGTCTACATTACTCTACAATTGGGCTTACAACATTTCTCCTAGTAAGAAGCTTGCAGATAAAACAAAATAAAATTTAAAAGCGACCGATACTGACGAGTGAGGGACATTCAGGGGAGTAGAGCGTTTCAGTTTGTGATATTCTTGACCGACGTTCTTTCTTGTCTGTTACTCGGGAGACATGTGCCCATTTTGAAGTAAGAAGGTAGTAGACTCTAGAATCCTCTTCTTTGTCTTCTCCAAAAGAATCTGTTGAATAAAATTTGTTTCTAACCGTTTCGCGAAATACATTCTTTACTTTGAAGATGATACAGCGTCGCATAAGACTAATTTAACAATTTACTTGATGAATGCTCTAATATAAATAACTACAATCAAATAAATCCGATTTATTGTCCTTAAAAAACGCCTTCGCACTCCCTTTTTCCGCACTAAATGTTTTGGTCATTAAATAAAACACAGAAATAAAACACGCTACATAAAATTAAATATACTTAGATCTAGATACGTAAATTAAACATGTGCAAGTATATTTGGGTATCTCGCTACTATCAGTTTAAAAAAAATTGCCCGCGTTTGCAAAAGTGCATTTTTTCCACGTGGGTGTCTTCCGGTGCAGCCCGCACCCCCCGTCACCCATAGCGACGACGGCACTGCAGGCACGGCTAAATTAAATATATATATACGCGTGGGATGTAGATCTAAACATGTTCTCTTTAGAGGAAATGGTGGAAACGTCTGTAATTTGTAAGAATGTTCGCGAAAAAATGTTTATAGTTATTCAAAGTAGTGGGAGATTTAGTGATGATTTCGCGAAGTAAGGCTTTTGCTTTAATAAACGCTTCACAACTTACTTATTAGGCACATCAAGGTCCTATTTTAATACCCCCCCCCCCCTTTTTTTTTTCGCAACCCTCGAGATTCAGAATAACTTATACTATAGAATATATATAATGGGCTTTTTTTTTGGGTGAGATTTTAATGTTTAACCATCATAGACCCCAACGCAGCCAAGGGGAGTGGGTTGAGTTTAAAATCCCCCTTCAAGGGGTTTTGAGGTTAACCCCTCCCTTCTATAAAACAAAAAAAAAATAATGCAAACGACAGTCATCTGATTCCATGAGAGTAGTCATAGAGGACTTTGAGTTTAAAACCCTCTCAATTTTTTTTAAACGATAAAACTCCCTCTTCAATATAAGACTAAAGCATACAACAGTCACCAGATTCTATGAGCGCCGCTAAAAGGGGTTTTGAGTTAAAAAAAACATTCAGAGGGTTTTAATTTAACCCCCATCCAGAGAGTTTTGTGTTTTAAACCCCCATCCACCGGGGTTTGAAGCTAAAAATCCACCTCTTCAATTTCAAATTAAAGCAAACTACAGCCACAAAATTCTATGAGCGTAGCCAAGGACGGGCTTTTAGTTTAAAACCCCCTTCAGATGGATTTAAGTTTAAAACACCCTCCAGATGGTTTTGAGTTTAACCCCCCTCTTCGGAGAGTTTTGAGGATAAAACCCCCCTGTTCAATTTTATTCTAAAGCGAACTAATCACCAAATCCTATGAGGTTGTTCTGAGTTTGTTTAAATAAAAAACTTTAGAGATTTTTTTAGTTTAAAACCCCGCAACAGATGTTTCGATATAAAATCTAAAATCCATGATCGTAGCCAAGGGGGGGGGGGGTGCACATTTTTACCAGTCGCTGTGCTCCATTAATAATGTGCAGTGAATAGCAGATTTGGTTTTTGAACAAAATTTTAATAGCAGTATAATGCACTGTTAATACTTCTGAATATGCTTTTTTTTGTTTTGTTTTAAATACCGGAAATAGTTCTTGGCCCGGGGCTCCCTCCTACCCCGCTGGGGGAGCTCACAGCGCTTCCCCATAAAACCTGGTTAACAATGGAGGGGTGTCTACAGTCTTTCCACTAACTCCAGGAAGAACCTATTCTAGGGTACAATAAACGTATTGCGAAAGAATGATTAATTACCAACACACACACACATATATATATAGGGCGGGGGGAGGAAAGAAAAAAATCCCCCACCCCGGAAATAAATCCTGGCTACGCCGATGATATATATTATAGGCCTATATCTATATCTCTCTCTCTAATACCTATATATATCTCTATATATCTATCTCTATATCTATCTATCTATTATCTATCTATCTATCTATCTATCTATCTATCTCTCTCTCTCTCTCTCGATATATATATATATATATTTATATATATATATATATATAAATCCACTCAATCTTACGGTTAAGAAGTGTCCGTTTTTAGCAGATCCGGATCTACGGCAGTGCGTCAACCGAGGGCCTTACCCTCCACATAGTAGCGTAGCTATGGTGGGGGAGGGGGTTCCAAATTTTAAATTCCTCCCGGGCCCCACTTGAGAGGCCCCCAATTGAGTGTCCAAAATTTGTTTTAACATTAAATATTACACCATTATCTCATAACATGATGTCGAATGCCCAAATGTAGGGGCCCCTAAAGAGGTCAAGCACTCTGGGCCCCAAAATCCCTAGCTACGCCACTCGAAAATATACATTTCTAAAAATAAAGTAAGCATGTTAAATATGTAAAAAAAAAGAAGGAAATTGAGATTAAATGTGAAAGTACTATATTTATTTAGGGGCCTCCACATACTTTACTGTAGCGAGGTGCTGGTATCAAATAAAAATAGACACTAGACCTATAATTGAAATAAATAATATAATAAAATAATAGAAAACAAAATATTCACTAACAGGGAATCGGTGAATAAATGATTGTGAAGATCTTTAAAAAGATTAAATGTTACACTATTACAATCCCAAAAGTTATCTATTTTCTGAATTATATAAGATTCTTTTGTATGAAATTGGCTTCTGATTTACGCTTAACTAATTTTAGCTTGGAAATTGGAGGCCAATAACCAGTATGTTGATTAATTTTTTTTAAAAAAAAAAAAAGGGGGGGGGGGATATTTTTATTAAAAATAGTGATGGCAAAAGTTAACTAAAAAGTTAGAAACTTTTAGTTTAACTAAAACAAAAATAATTAAAGCCAAAATTTATCCAGAAAAAAAAGGTGTTGTTAAAATTGTAGTTTAATTTAATTTTTCTTAGTTACAAACTAACAAGTTTAATTAAAATTTGTACAACTTTTCAACACGTGGTCAGAGTTGAAACACATATACATATTTTCTGGTCATGCATCAATAACTTTGATTATAAACAACAACAACAACAAAACAACAACAACAAAAAACGATGCAGTTAACAACTATTTCGTCAGTCTGCATTTGAAGAGGGTAAAGTAAGATGCTGGTAGAAGTTATGGGAGTCAATATATCTGCACTTGAAAGTAGCAGTATTATAAAATGTTGTTAAACATTTTTTGCCAAAAGCTTTTATGCAATATTATGAATGGTGTGTTTAATTTCTGTTTATTGTGGGAATCTGATTAGTGAGTTAGGTCAATATTTAGTGGTTTTAATCAATTCATTTGCGGAAAACAATAATTTATTAACTGCAGGAACATCAAGTATAGTCTTAAGACTTGAGATCTAAGTCTAAATTGACAGTTAGGCCTATACAGAACTAAAAGCATTATATTAGGATAACCAACTCAAGAAAAAAAAATCCACACCCTCTCTGACCATAAAGTAAATAGACTGTGTCCAACTGATTTTAACAACCTGTTCAGCTAGACGTACACATGTAGGCCTAGTGTACTGTACGTGTGTAGTCGATGATACTACAAGACTACCCTGCATTTTTTGTTTGCTTAATGTCAAGTGGTCAGACAAGAAAATAACACACTGGCATGGCTAGTCAAGCATGTTCGTAGATATTATATCTTTACACTAAAATAGTATACACCTTCCCTGCCTGAAATTAAATAGACGGTGTGTTCAACTGATTTTAACAACCTGGTCAGATAGACGTACACATATAATATATATAAAAAAAAGAGTACTATTCTTTTCTAATGGTTTTAATTCAAGGCAAAAATACAAGCACGCATATTTATTTCGACATCTTTTTTTTTCTTTTATTGTGCCTTAAAATTTATGAAAGAAACATATTCCTTATTTTATTATAGATAAATATTTTTACAATGTTAAAAAAATTAGATCGACCCGTAGGCATACAGTCGAATGAATATAGCTATATATAGGTCTAGTTCAACCCCGCCCCCCCCCTCCTAAAAAAAAGTTATGAAAAGTTTGTATAGGTTAATTTTTGTTTAGTTTAGTTTAACTATATTTTGAAATTCATTATAAACTTTTAGTTTAACTACTTCATTTTAATTAAAAATTAGTTTTAGTTTAACTTTTAGAATTTAGTTGAGTTCCCATCAATAATTAAAAATTAGGGGAGAGAAATAATTTTGACTCACAGTTAATTCGTCCCCAATTGGTTATCGCACTTTACAAAATCAAGTTATCATTCTTTATTTGTCATTTTTGCTATCATTCAAAGTAGAGATAGATATATTAATTTGAACTGAATTTTTGTTATCTTGCATCACGCATTCTTATACCTTTATTGGTTAGATATTTTACATAGTTCTAGATAATATAAGCTTTGTATGGATCTAGATATATGAGATAACAATAGGCTAAGTCCAAGTGCTAAATAATATGCACATTTTTTTTCCCAATCGATGTTTTAGACAAAATAAATCTAGTGCGAGACTGTTCTAGACGCCAAGCAGATGTAGCTTCCGTTCAACAGGATAAATCAGTTTGTTCATCAACGACATTTCATTACACAATATTGTTATATTAAATTCAACGAAATGGAGATATCTAGTTGTAGATCAAAGCGCGATTATATTCTAAAACTTAACATAAATTAGTCTAGGTGGCGCAAGAACTTAGGGAGTAGTGAGGTGCCCCTTAGTGACGTCAAGTGTTCTTCGTTGCGGTTAATGTTTTCGTTACAGCAGTATTGCTAAGAAGCGCTACCGGAACATTGCAGAAGACACGAAATAATGATTTAAACTCATAGCTAAGCATTATATTTCCTAACTGGATTTAACAATGTGAATTTCTTTTGCGCCATTCAAAATAGTCTAGATTCTTTAAATAAATACTTTTATTTTTAAATAGCCTAGATTCTAGATTAACATTACCATGAATTTCGAGATTCCGCCAGGATTAACTGACTTGCTACAAGAATTTACTGTTGCTGTTTTGAGAGCACGCCCCCAAAATTTAGAAGCTTTTGCATGTGAATATTTTAACAAATTAAACGAAAAGAAGAATCCTAGTCTTAAAGGAAACTCCATACGATTTCAGACAGAAAAAACTATAATTAAGGATAATAACAATGACACAGGCGATGAAGATGAGGACGATGATCCGCCTGGTAAATGATTTACTAAATGATTTTAGTCAGTTTTTAGATGTTTTACATTTTGTAGACTAGAGTTCACACCCTTTTCAAGGCATTATTAGATTAGAATAGATCTTGGTCTGTCTGCTACCAATTATAATTCATTGCTAGACTACTTTAGACTTAACTTCTAAATAAGTGCATCTAATGTAGTGCTGGTCTAGACTTTCTAAAGTAGTCTAGCAATGGATTAGAATTAGATATATCTAAAAATCTAGATCTAGTCTACTGCAACTGCAACACACAACTCACAACAGTAACTCAGTAACTGAACTAACTTAATGACACTGTGACTGACTGTGAGTAGTAACGGTAGTAGTGTGAGTGAGACACCTATCAAAGTCTGCACATTTATATATATATCTAATCTGATCTAAATCTAGATGATCACACTAATTACAAAAAAGTACTTTTTATTACATTTATTAGTAACATCTTATTTTTCCTAATAGTAACTCAACATAAAGCATTAAATAATGTATCAAAATTAAAGTTTTTATTTTCTATTATCAAATTTTAGGTTAAATACTTTCTTAGCTATCTGGAACTTTAAAAAAACAACATATTGGTTTTAAATTAAAAAATTAAAAAAGATACAATGTAATAATAATAGTTGGCCACCTTTTTTGTAACGACTAGTTAATCTTGTAGAACGGCTTGTCATGTGACTGTAGAGTCCTATTTTGGAGAGACACTCCTGTTCACATATATCTCAGGTTAAGTGACTTTCGCTTGGTGGTAAAGGAGCCAACCATTTTTCGGGTGGCATGCTTTTATTCCAAAGAGCTGAGGCACGTTTTTTTGCTGTCCATAGAGACAGGTCATCTTAAGTCAATTGTA
The DNA here is from genome assembly GCA_030265305.1 of Biomphalaria pfeifferi. Lineage (NCBI taxonomy): Eukaryota > Metazoa > Mollusca > Gastropoda > Planorbidae > Biomphalaria > Biomphalaria pfeifferi. Next base: position 3,774,180 of record JASAOG010000025.1, read on the forward strand.
GATCCAAGGTAGCAGAATTCATTTACAGTAACAAGCTTGTTGTCGTCATTGAGGATGCAGGGTGATGCTGTAGCAAATAGTCCCATACGATTTGTTTTCTTCATGCTAATGGTTAGGCCATACTCTTTACAGGCCTGAGAGAAGCATGACATTAGTAACTAAGCTTTTCTTGTGAGTGTGCCACTACCGCTGCATCGTCCACAAATAGCATATATAAATATCTTACTAGGGTGGTTCTGATAATATAACAGCTATCTAAACCTTTATATATTATTTTACCGAAGTGGAGTAGTCTACATCAGTGATGCCCAACCTACATTTTGAAGGCCAAGACATAAAACATTTCATCCCAGTGTATACTGGAACAGTAAAGGATTTGTTGAATGGTTTTTGTTTGCAGGATGACCCATTACTTTTTTTCCGGGTTGGACAAATAACAAAAATATCAAATAATCTTTCTTATGAAAAATACGATAAAGAATTACTTTATCCCAAAACAACACAGAGTAGTGTCCCTTTTTTGCTTTTTAAAATAAAGGAACTGTATATATAGTTTAAATAAAATAATTATAACTTGTAACTGTTACACATGTACAGCAAATAAAGAAAAGATTTAACATGAAAAAAATCCACAGCTCTTGGAGCTTAACTCTGGTAGCTTTAAAAATAAGTTTACACAATTGACTTAAAAGAAAGTCATTTTGGTGAGGTGTTGGTTTTGAATCGCCAGTCAGATCAGACTAAGTAAAATTTGACTGTTACCTCCTCATATGTTTAGTCTCTGCATTAGTTGATATTAAAACATTGTTCCTTAATCCTTAAAATGTGCACTCATTAGTGAAAAAAGTCTCAATAGCCATATATGGCTGTCTTTTTTCATTACATTATATTTTATTATATACTAAATATAAATTGTAGGTGTATTTCTGACATGTATCATGTTCTAAATGATTCTCTCTCTTTACTTCATTAAAATTAACAAGTATTTTTAAATGTATTTGAAACTGAATATGCCATTCATTATATATCCTTTAAAATGTGATATGACCTGTGAGAGCTATAGATTTTCGTAAAACAACTGTTAAAACATCTATGCAAAAAAAAAATGCATTCTAACCCAAGAAGTATTTATCATATCAAAAATAATTTGTTGTCCATAAAATTTATAGTATTAGATTTAATCTATGTATTAAAAACAGTATTTTTTCTTTTTTTTTTACAAAGCAATAATTTTAGGTATATCCAACACTAAATGGAAATTTTCAGCATTTTCTTCTTTTCATTGACAGTGATAAATAAATGACTGTAGATGTCTTATAACTTTTAAATAATTATTGTTAATGGACAATGTGTATCAGCAACAAACTTAGGTTGTAGAAGCATGAAGTAACTACAAGTGATTTACAGTAGATTTATAATACAGAAATTTACAAAATGCTAGATTATACTGGTATTTGTTTAGCAACTACCAGATTTCATTATATAGTATATCATAAAAAGGGAATGAAAGTATTTCAATGATAGTCTCTATTAACTCTCTATATTGCTCTATCCAAGCGAAGTTGGTAGAGTTGTTCCGTTACAGATGGCCAGACAGCACAAAAGAGTTGTGTATCATCTTAGCTCTTTAATTCTAGATATACTACCAAAAAATCATGAAAATAAAAACAAAATATTATTTTATATATGTGAAACAGTTAAATATATCATCCAAATTGTTAGTACTCATCTGTACATTAGAAACTATGACAATCTGACCCACTGTAATGTATGTATGACAGTCAAAAAGCATACAATATTATTAGAAAAATGTCTTGACACTGTTGACATCTGCTGTTGTAAAAAAAAAAAAGGACTGAATTGAAGTAAAATGTAACTTTCATAAAAACAACCCACATAATACACTTTTAAAAACATTCAGCTGATCAGCATGCAAAGACAGTAATTTTTTTTCATCATAATATTATTTCAGTTTAAAAATAGTAAATGAATAAAAATACACTTTCTTTAAAAAGTTTCCTTTTCAGAAGTCTAATGTCTTCTGTATTTGGTAAGCAAATGGATAGGCTAAGAAATCTCAGAGTGTGCATTCTTAATTATTTTCCTCTTCTCCAAGTATACCTAAACTTGCTGTAACACATCTTTTCCTCCGGATAATTAGCCATGGATTTCTTCACCTTGCATGCAATTAATATTGTGGTCAATTACCTCTTCAAAATGGCCTCTTCTGTTAAATCAATTAGACTAACATGGGATCCAGATTTTCCAGAGCCTCACAAAAAATAAATATTGGGATAAATTTTTAGTGATTTTCAATGGCTTGTAGAATTATGTTATATAAATGCCTTTTTTGTTGGATTGTTCAACATTGCAATATACAGATGAAAATAAATTTTCATCATCGCCTGAAAAATAAAAAAAAAAAATAATTTTGATATGAAATAGTTTATTTAAATAATTTGATGTTTAGCTCACTTATCCTGATGTTTCATGCTTATTTGTAAACTGAACGCAAAATGTATACAATCAATAACTATTTTAAAAATGTGTTTGATACATTAAAAAAAACAACTACTAAATAAGTTACAGTTAAACAACATTATTCACATAAAAGCATTTTATTTGAAAACAAACAACAGTCATTCTAGAACTGATGGAGGCCAACATTTATGTATTATAAATATTTCTCTCTCTCTAAAACATTTATCCTAAAATCTCTACTGACAAATAGCCCTAATAACATATTGCCTTTGGGCATGACAAGTATGTTGTAACTGTGTGTCATTCTAATTGATAGACAAACACCTAGGCTTACAAATAACATTTTACACTTTAGACTTAAACCTTGGCTTACAAATAACATTTTATTTTGTTATTATTGTTGACTTCTTTTGCATTTTGCAGTTAACTTTAAAAATACTCTAGCTTAGACCATAGGACTGGAAAGAAGCTAATGTCACCCCCCTATTTAAAAAAAGAGAAAAATCTGATCCAGGAAACTACAGACCAGTATCACTTACCAGCATCACATGTAAAATACTAGAACACATAATATGTAGCAATATCATAAACCACTTAGACAAACATAATGTCCTCACCCCATACCAACATGGCTTTAGGAAATATAGATCATGTGAAACACAACTAATAGGACTAATTGATGATTTTTCAAAAGGTTTAGATAATAGTGAACAAATAGATGCTATCTTACTAGATTTTTCCAAGGCTTTTGACAAAGTTCACCACCATAGTTTGCTTAAAAAATTAAAATATTTCGGCATTAACGGTCCACTGCATCAGTGGATTAAAGATTTTCTGAAAGGGAGAGAACAAACTGTAATAATAAATGGCTCTAAATCAACACCAATAACAGTAAACTCAGGTGTACCTCAAGGAACAGTTTTGGGTCCACTACTATTTTTAATTTACATAAATGATTTACCAAATTGCATTAGTTCAGGAACAAAAGTCAGATTATTTGCAGACGATTGCATAATATATAGAACAATAAAAACAAAACAAGACACAGATATTTTACAAAGAGAATTAGATGAATTACAGAAATGGGAATCAAATTGGAGCATGTCTTTCCACCCAGAAAAATGTCAGTTGTTAAGAGTAACAAAAAAACTAAAACAAATTAATTCCACTTATCTTATTCATGGCAAACCAGTAACACAGACTAAAAACTCAAAATACCTAGGTGTTATAATAAATGAAAAACTGTCATGGAATCCACATATTGATGAAACTATTAAAAAATCCAACAAAGCATTAGGGTTTATTAAAAGAAATTTCTATAAATCAAATAAGAACATAAAACTATAATGTTATTTAACCTTGGTTAGGCCAATAATAGAATATGCATCTACCGTGTGGGACCCCTCAACTCAAGACAACATTAAGAAACTGGAACAAACACAAAATAGAGCAGTGAGATTCATAACAAACGAATATTCACATTTGACTAGGGTAACACCATTAGTAAAATCACTAAATTTAGAAAGCCTTCAGGACAGAAGACTCAAAAGTAAAGTAGCAATTATATATAAAACACTGAACCATAATCTTCAAATACAAAAACAAAATTTAATAAAATACTCTGAAAGACACATAAATAAAGGCACATTCCTCGTCCCATATGCTAGGACAAATTTGTACAAATACTCCTTCTTCCCTAGTGCTATTAGAGCATGGAATGGGTTGCCTGAGCTAGCCAGAAAAACCAGTGACTTGGCAGAATTTAAGTCATTGGTTAATATGCATGACGCGTAGGACGTAATCATCTTCTTTTTTGAAGTAACGTCTGTATTATATAAGATAAGATAGTGTAGTGTAATTTTCTTAAAAAACTAAAGTTATTTCATGCCCTCCTAAAATCTAGTCCTAAGAAGTTTATTTTGTTAAAATATGATCAGTTTGATAGATACCTACAGGAATGAGTTTTGTCGAATTGGTAAACTATTTAAGAAAATTACTAGACCTACAGATACAAAATGTTTCAACAAAACAAAATTATCAATGCTTGTATGTAGAAATACAACCAAGCAACACCACATATCGTTTGAGCCTTACTCTAGCCATGTAAATAACTCTTGAGTTAAGTAACTCTAATTGAATGTATTTTGTTGTGTCTAATAGCTCCACCACAAGCTAGAGACAGAAGAAAGTCAGGTAAATAAAACTTTGTTCTAGATATTTTCATCAGTAGGTTTGTTCAAATCACAAAATAAATAAATTATAGCTTTTTACATAGCGATACTTTTGTGCTTATAGCATGCTCAGAACGCTATGGTCCAATCTCATTTGTGGACCAGTGGGGGGGTGTATCTGGAAGAAGTTTTCCGTGCTGCTTTTAGGCACTCAGTAAACACAACTCTGCTAGAGTCAGGTGTCGAACCTTGAGCCCCCTTCATAGGTAGATCAGGACAAGCCAAGTTCAAGCGTACTTAGCCTCTCGGCAAGCATCCCCATATAACATACTAACTTATATATTTATTTTCTTACATAAAAAATTTCATTTTAGAAAAATGAAAATTGAAAATTCTGTTTTTCTTTTTAGTTTCGGCAGAACGTTATGACCCTGAGGCTGATGATGATCAGGGATACACTAAGGTACATTTTTATTTATTTTATTGTTAGTTGGATTACATTTTCAGTGTTCCTCTACATGTTGAAAACAGTTTCTTGACTAAGGATTGTGAACAAACTAGATGGTGGTTATAGTGGCTGTCTTTACAGTTAGCTTGGAATGACTATTCACATTATAGTACTTGTATTAGGATATTCAAAGAATCTGATGTTTTTGTTAGACTTATTAATGACTTATTGCTTAGTAGTTCATTTCAAATTCTCATTCCTGAATGAGCTTATGGGGCTTCAAAATGTCATTTATTGTTGACTTTGTCTGTTCATGTTGTTTGTACTCCTTTCTCCCCTAATAGCTGTAGGTGTAAAACTGACTAAACCCTTTGTATCTATATTGGCAACATTGACTAAGCTTTTTGTATCTGTAACACAAAACCTGTCTTGAACATTTGTATCACAAGAAATTCATCTATGTACTGCACAAACAAATCTATATATGACAAGTATGTCAAAAAAAAGTCTCTATTATTTCTGTTCAAGAATTTGGGTGTGCACTCAAAAGGCTTGTTCAGATAGTGATTAACTGTAAAATGTTTTTAATTTGTCTCTCTTTATATGATGTACTTTGAACAAAAGTAAAGATTTTCTTACTGATAACAGCAGTATAATTCTATCTCTGTGACACAAAGCCAAAGCTCTAAGTCTTGTCTCAACAGTATATAACTTTATACTGCTGAGGAATAACTTTGAGTGGGTGTGAGAAGGTTATGTATAGAATAATTTTTAGCCTAAAAGGAGAGTATTAACTAAAAAGTAATTGTTTTGTGAACCTGTTTCTAAAGTCCCTTTTGTGAATCTATCTTCAAAATCTCTTTTGTTAACCTGTTAAAAACATAAACCTTTTTTTTTGTATTGTAATCTTCTATAAAATCCTTGTTAAGTTGATGTTATAAAGCTGCAATAATCTATTTATGACTGTTTGGTTCTATCTTGTAGTGCAAATCTGTAATGTGAAGGAATTCTTTAATTTGTTGTGAGCAATGTGTAATTTGTTTAACTCCAAGTGACAGGAAGAGTGTGTAGAAGTTGATGTACAAGAACACTTCAAACTGTTTAGCACTAGTGTTCCTAACTTAAAGCCTGACCTATATTTCAATAGTTCTTTAGGCTTAAGTCAGGAAGAGCACGTCTTCTGTGTTAGTATTTACAAGAACTGCAATCCTATTATCTGAAGTTTACAAACTTGTCTCTCATTTGGTTTGAATACGATTTCAAGTGGCGTACTTAGTGATTAATGAAGCCCATCAGTTTAGTCCATACAAGAATATATCTAGAAACTTGAAGTCAAGGCCTAAATATTTCATACACAGAACTAATAATTCTTAAAAGATTTTCCAAGTGGCTTATAGTAGTAATTAGTTTAAAAAAAATGTTTTATTGCTCTCCACTATTAAAACTACAAAGATAAGGGCACTTCCCACTATACACAGATAGGGCTACAGGTAGAAGGAAGATACTAGCAATAAATGACATCAGGTTTTCTGCAGTTTATCTTTAGTAGACTCTAAGCAGAGGGCAGAAACAGATGACATATTTTCGCAGAAAAGTAATCAGGTTACAGAACATTAAAAAAACAACAACAAATACTCATCTCATCATATCAATAATGGTTTTTAGTCGTCAGGAAAAATGAGTAGATTTTGGTGTCTTTTGAGAACTTGTATTAGGCTTGCTTACACAGCGTTAATTCAGGCCTGCTCAAAGCTTCCCAACAGATAACTTAATGTTCTCAACATGCATCCATAAGTTATCATAAGCCATACAAAAAACCACAGCCAGTAGATAGAATCTTGATTGTAGATCATGCTGACAATCTTAACAGACATTACACTGATCAACATCACATGGATGTCAAACATCTTTTTGTTTTCAATCCAAATCTCATATAAAATGTTATAAAGCAAAACAAAGAAGGGGGGGTTAGTGCTTGGAAAGAAAAGTCAAGCGAAAATGTAAAAAATACTTTAAAAAAAAAAACAACAACAAAAAAAAAAAAAGAAAAAAACAAAGCTTATTTTGAGTGAAATTGCATAAATTATTTTGAATCAGTCATGGAATTAATTTTTAGTAGACCTAGATTAACAATAATAAATTAATGCGATTAGAGTATTTTTATTAATTGTTTTCGTTTAATGCACTATGACCAAATCACTTTTATGAACCAGTAAGCATTGGGGAGGGAGGGATCAAGGAGAAGGTTTCCGTACTACCTTTAGAGAAGCAAAAAAAAAACAATTTAAAAAAAGTTTTTTCTAGTCACAATTCGAACTCGAGCTTTCTCGAAGCAAGGCCGACTTGTTGGCCAATGAATTATCCAAGTACTTACAAAAGGTTTTAGGAGGTTTTATAGTCTTTTGTGAGTTTAATCATTTTTGCAAACTATCTAATTCTTCACACAATGCTTATCTCCCCTAGGCTAAGTAGGCCCTACTGTCTCGATATAAAACAAAATTAATTAACTGATTCCTGTGTTGTCAGCGACAACTAATAATTATGCACATTTCAATTTGATCCATAAATGGGAAGTGGCAGAAATACCGTAGAAGCTTCCACCCAGAAAACAAACTGTGAGCTGATAAAAGCTTTGTAAAAAGGATTGAGAGAGCCAAGAGGTCAGAACTGTTTAGCATACAAATACTTGTTGGATTGTTTTCCTAGAAACTGTTACTCTTGTTATTTGACCTTATCTTACATTTTTCCGCTGTTTTGCTTGCTGAAACATGTTTGTAAGTATAACAAGCAATCATCTAATCTAATAGGTAAAAAAAAAGGCATCTAGTTATCATTACGCTTGCATTCTTTCCTAATTGCACAATTTGTACATGTGGCCCCTTATCTCCAAATAGTGTTTGTGACAAACTTGGTCATATTTGACTAGCCTAAGAATAGCCAAAATTGAAAAGCGCACTGGTGTGAAGTGCATGCTGGGTTCTCTACAATGAGTTGCTTTGTTTATGGCAAGGGCCTTAGTTAATTGTCCTACTTATGGCCCTTACAATGCACTAAATAATAGGAGTCATTGCTGCCAAATGCTTCAAACCAAGTCTAAGACACTTCCAATCGATGACGTGTTTGGATTAGATACTTTTATTTGATTGTTTCCTGAAGTATGCTTGAGTCAATTGAAGCTGACATCAGAAACCTTAAAATTTTGCTATTTAACTGTCTGGTCGCTTAGAACTGAGAACCAATTCGATCTAGTAATGAAACGATAATAAACGTAATTTCTGTCAAATGAAATAAGAAGAAACTAACGCGGCAAGAACTTCAAAAAAAAAAAGCAATTCGGGATGTACGCATGAACTTTAATTCTTGTTTGTAATCTTTTGATAAGTTTCTATTTCTACTGACTAATGGTTCTGTATTAAAGAGCTCGATTCCTATCTATCATTTAAGTTTTGGAGCTCGCATGTTAAAATTAAGAAATAGCTTGAGATTAAAATGAACACCAGTTTCCTTAAAAAATATCTCATGAAGTGGTGGTATAAGCTGTATTGGTCCCTGAGTCTTAGTGAAAACAACCTGAAAAATAGGACGAGACTATAGAAACAATAGATAGCTCTACAATCTTCCATGTTCTTAGGCTCTCTACTCGCAGAGTGGTTACCGTGTTGGCTTGAGCCATGAGTTTGAATTCAGGTCGTTCCCACTCCCCCCCCCCCTTTTTTTAAAAATGCTTTTAAAAAGCGAATTCTGTAAAGATTACCCCAGATATCCCTTGCTTATCTCCCCCCCCCCCCCCCCCCCCATTTTCTCAACTGGTTCAGATAATGGACCTCATTCACCAATCGTAAACAAACACCCCTCAAGTCACGTGACGACCATCAGCTTAATCTAGACACCAACATGGAATCTATTGTTAGAAAACCACTCTTGCTTGTAAATATTACTTTTGTTAACTTGTTAGAATATTGCGATGTTATAAATGCAGCACATGCATGTGAAAATGATTACAGACACGTAATTATCAAATGACAAACATTGTTCAAAGAACATTTTGTGACAGATATTAGATTTAAATCTGATGAAGAAACACGTTGTCACTACGTTCAGGCTCGAGTCAAAGCCGAGATGAAGAAACGTTCTGCGTACAATGTTACTGGAGTGATTAGCTACAATGGAAAGGTAAGCTACTTTTAAATTACCATAGAATCTATGACTATTGTACTATAGAGTATAGATCTATGATCTAGATTAGTCAATCTACTTACTTAAAGACTAGATCTAGACATCTAGTACTTATTGACTTATTTAACTTATTAGTTAGGCCTACTAGATTACCAGGCACTATTACTGAGTATTAGTATTATGACTAGAAATGTTGAAAATTAATGATTATAGATCTACTAATGTATTAATTATGTAATACATTATAAATAATAAAAATGATAAATTTAGTAAGTAATATAGTCTCTAGATCTACCTGGATCTAAATTACTTTGACTTGAGATATAGAATTATAGGCCTATGCTATGTAATTCTTTTTATTGTAGTCAAGACCTTCTTTACTAGATCTAGATATATATATATTTTATATATAGACCTATACTTACTAGTCTAGACTGTCTAGAGCAGTGTTTCCCAAACCTTTTCCTTATCGGAACACTTCGCACACTATGAGTATTTAGCGGAAAATTTTTCTTATTTTTTAAAGAGATTTATTCACATGGTAGCCTACTAATTCATTATTCCAGTAGTTCATGGAACACTTATTCAGGGGTAAGGTTCTGCGGAACACATTTTGAGAAACACTTGTCTAGAGTGATTCTAGAGATTAGATCTGGAATAGGGCTAGTTCTAGAAATCAAGATATATATATATCATTTACTATCACCTAGAATAGGGTGACAAGATTTATGTTATTAACACAATTTAAGTCATGAACATTGTAGGATTCAATATAATTCTAAACTGATAAATCTAGATGTCTACTACATTTTATCTACATTATAGATTTAATTTAAATTAGAAATCATATATTCAGAGGCAGTGCAAGAGGTATGCGAAGTGGGCATAATCTACAACCTGTGAGTGGGGGTTTTATAAAATTAGTCTATGCACACCTATTAATTTTAGAACATCTAATGCATTTATATATATGTAATTATTAATTTTTTAAAAATATATTTATTCTTTCAGGTCATTGAAGGAGAGTGTCAGTGTGCAGGGGGTTGCAAGCCTGCCTGTTGTAAACATCTTTTTGGTCTTCTGTCTGCTCTAGAAGACTATAGCAGAAAAGAAATGTATGCAGCACCAACAGACAAAATTCAGACATGGCATCAACCTGCACCTAAAGCAATTTCGCCTCAGAAAACGAAGGATAGTTTTAGATGTGATAAGACTGGTCTAACAAATTTTGATACCAGTGTTTCAATGTCTGCTTTGGCTGCCTTACCTCAGAACACTCCTAACCCGATCCTAAAAAATTAACCTCTGAAATTATTTTCTATGACAGAACTATACCTTTGCCAGCTTTATCTTATCAGACATTGGCAAAGACCTACCAGCTGAACTTTCTCTTTTTCAAATTGTTTTTTATCATGAAAAAGTGAGAACAAATCTAGACGAACTTGTGTATTTAGAGAGAGACAATGCTGCAAAATTGTGAGCAGTGACGCAGAGAAAGAATTTATCGACTAACAGCATCAAATGTCCATACAATTCTAAAGAAGCAGGATAATTTTGTGGATTTCGCTGCCTCTTTACTGGCAAATAGTAGAAAAGATTTTAGTTCTGTTTTGCCTGTGAGATTGGGTAAACTAAGGGAACCCATGGTCAAAAATATTTTGAGAAATAAATTCTCCAAACATATATTCCGCAACACTGGACTAGTTGTTCACCCACTCTTTCCTTTTATTGGAGCTTCTCCTGATGGGCTGCTTTACACCATCCTGACAATTCAATGATTGTAGAGATCAAATGTATATACAATCCTTCCAGACAAAGTCTTATTCAGTTATCTGATAAAAGGAAAGATTTTTGTCTTGAATTTTCTAAAGACAAAGGCAACTTTGTGCTTAAAACAACCCATAGTTATTACACCCAGATACAGATGCAACTGTTCTCTACAAATTTAGATACTTGTTTATTTGCTTTGTTTTATGATTTCAAACAGCCTCTTTTTCTAGAAGTCATCCATATTGATCAAGCATTTTGTAAAAATGCCTTGTCTCTGTTATCTAAATTTTACTTTCAATATTATCTTCCAGAACTTGTTTCATGGGATATCTAGATGTTTTATGCCTTGTTCAATTAATTGAAACTGGAGCCAACTTGGTTAATAATCATCATCTTAAACCCACCCAACTATTATTATAATACTGTACATAGTATTAATTTTATTCATTTTTTTTTTAGCTTTGTGACTTTTTGACACCATTGTCTCGAGCATTTAAATCAAGCATTTTGTTAAAATGCTTTGTCTCATTTATTGTTTTATGAATGTCTAGATGTTTGATGCCTTGTTCAGTTCATTGAATCAGTAGTCAATTTGGTTAGGGTTATTTTCTTAAATCTACCCTCAACTATTATTGTACCAAAATACATGCATCTATATTTTTTTTTAGCTTTGTGATTTTTGCGATTCATTTAAAAAGATATGATACATTGTTATAGCAAAATAAAGTCTTTGTTTCTCCACAAGTGTATTTTTTTATTGAATGATATAAAAAAGTATATTGTACACAAAGAAGCTGATATTATTACTAAAAATATATACATATATACAAATTTTAAACATGAAATAAACAAGCTTATATTAATAAAATATGCACACCAATTTTAAATTTCAAGTTGCCAGATAAAAAATTGATAAGTCATAATAAACCAAAGTAACAACATTGTAAGGGGGAAAACTACATTAATAAGGAAGTAATATTTAATATTTTTGGGCATTGATCTGTAGAAGTATATAATAAAAAAGTTTATTAATAAATTATATACACACCAATTTTAAATTTAAATGTTGCTAAAATTCATTAGTCATAAAAATGCAAAATCAAGTCATGAGTAAACATTATATTTATAAGACAAAGTAATATTTTCATTTCTTGGGCACTGCAGGACTAAAGCTGACTAGAAGAGGATTTGATTAAGCTATATTTATTAAAGGGTCTAGGAAGTTAACCAGAAAGCAAATAACATAGTGAATCTCATCAATGATATGTAATAGAGCATATGGGATTTACACAGCCAATATTTAAAAATTTTTAATTCTGCTTATAGCTCTTTCTACATGACATCTGTGACAAGAAACCTTCTTGTTTTCTCCTCTTTCTGTAACCTCAAATTGAGATTTATTTTTTAAAAAGTGGGGAGTCAAGAGCGTTATACCTTTGGCTTCAAAATTATCTTTTAAAACAGTGAAGCCTCTGTCTGCCAGGACACAGTCTCCAGCTTCTCTATCAGTCCACTTCTTAAAGGGATTTCTTTGTCTGATATAGAGCCATTATATAGATCAGACATAAATGAAATCCCCCACTAGGTGTAATGCCAATTAGTGCCTTCACAGTATTGTGATTTTTATATGTACTAAAGCTGCTTTGCTGTTGCTTGGGATTTTTAGGCTGCTGTATAAAATACTCACAAGTATCTATAATAACACCACATGCTGGGAAATGGTTAACAAAAGTAGAAGGCATGAAAGCCTTGACCTGTTCAGTACTAGGCCATATGTTGACACGTCGCCATTTCGCACACTATACCAGAATACATCTAGTAAAAATCCTAGAAATAGTTGACTCACTTACATTTATTAAATAAGAAAGTACATTGTTCGTCAAGCCATGTCTAAACTTGATCATTGTGACCAGTAGCTGATTTTGAGAATCTAACAATAATTTGTCTTCTAAACAGTTACTTAAACAAAAAAGTTAAATATAGTATCAAACTGTATGCATGTGAAGCCAATGTAATTTTTAAAGGCTTTATCTCCTTTTAGTTTCAAAGAGTCATAACACAATTTCAACTGAGCAACTTCTTCCAGAAGGCTAGCATTGCCTGGTTCCAAAGTATTTACCCTCTTTAGAAGATCTGTAATTAAGTCTTCATCAGTTTGCACAGTGACATCTCTAGTCTTCTCCTCAATGGTAGTATCTTGGGGTAAAAGAGGTTGTCTAAAAGGAAACAAAATATATGTACAGTGTACAGTCAAACATGATCATCATAAAAATATTTACTACTAAGATAAAAAGTGTCAAACATAATTACTGAAGATATTTCAAAACATTTACCTCAATTCATAGTTGGTCTTTTTTCTGCTTGGTGTACTTTTGGAAAAAGAAAACTTGGTCGGCACAGCCCCAGGCTTTAGAAGTCTGTGATCTAAATGGAATATATAATGTATATTATCAGCAGGAGAAAAAAATAGTGGATCTAATGTTAATATTTGATCAGTAGGTCTCCCTATTCATGTGTGAATTATTATGTTTATATGGCTTATTTTCAGATGGTATATAGATCTAAAGGTCTAGTAACTTTTATGTAGATTATTTTGAAAAAAAAAATTGTTTTAAAACTAATATATATTTTACATTCTTATCATCTAGATCTAGTCTAGACCTACTAGTCAAAGACTTAAATATCATCGTATTACTACTATTAGTATATAATACTTCTAGATGTAGAATATAAATATAGATTAGATCTAGATTCTATAGACTATTATATGATTATAGATCTATCTACTTACTTGTAAAATGCTGGTAAATAAAACAGTCCTCCTCAAAATGCTCTGAACATATTACAGAGTGTGCACTTGCGGTGAAGTTTTTTCGTTTCAGGTTTACAACCCATTCTTTACATAGCTTTGGATTGTTCACAGGAAAACGATGAAACTTTTTTTTTCTCTACATTCTTTTTTATGTTCATAACGCATTGTTTCCTCATCTTTCCAGTACTAATCTGTAGTATAATCTATACACACAAGTGAATCGTTGATGGTTGTCACGTGACCGTACGTTTCGGTGAATGAGGTCCATTGATAGGATCATGCCTTATTGAGAAGGCAAAAAGCATTAAATAGCGCTAAACAAAAACAATTGGTAAAAATATTTCTAATCGCACACATTTTGGTTATAGGTCTAAAATCCACAGATTTATTACACATTTAATTACTTGACTGATGCAAACTAATTTATACAATTACACTTCATAAATGCTTTAAAAACAAAGTATTTTAAAAACGTTTTTCTTGTTTCTTAGAGAGTTTAATTTACGTGGTGGCCTAGTTAGTGGAACACCATCCCTCGCAGAACACTTGGGTTTCGCGGAACACACTTTTGGAAACACTGTCTTAGTCTGTTGGACCGTTAAGGCACCACAGGAGATCTGTCAACCATCTTTTTCCATTACTCTCTGCCCTTTGCCTTTGATTCACTGACAGGCCAGTTCATTCAAGTCTTCTCATTGTTTTCTCTGTCTTCCTCTTCTTCCTGGTACTGTTCCCTGAAGAAGGTCTTTGCGAGCCTTTTGATGTAGCCATAGCGATTGAGTTTACGTTTTTTTACAGTGGTTAGTAGGTCATCCTGGTGTCCAATAGCTGTATTTATCTTTATTTCTAATCTCTTCATTCGTGATGTGGTCTTTGTAAGTGACACCTGGATTTAACTATATTTTCAAAACTATCAGTTCATTGAATACATATGAATATTAACAATGTAATAATAACATTAATACCTCTACGTATCCTGTGGTATCAGGTCGTTAATAAAACTAACAATACAACAGTATCAGCAACACTTTCGACGCGAGCACGTCTCTTTTAGGTTTATAGTTTCTGATATTCTTTCTGAAAATATTGAAACCTGCCTTTTTGCCTGCCTGAACGGACCACTTCGGGGGTCGTTTTTTGAGTTTGTGTTCCCACACGGACTGTCTGTGTAACCTTGTTAAGTTCTGTGGGTTGTAAAGATACTGTCGATCTAAATAAATTTTCACTGCCGCTTGTATTGTAGATATCACAAATAAGAGTCTACATATGTATTTTTTTCTACTATCACTATTTTTTTTAAAATTCTCTTATTCACGAGACTTGAGTTTGAAAAACGTGTGTCCAGTTTGTTCTTGTATAGTTGATACGGTTTGCTTCGCCCAAACACTACATCACACAGGTACTACTGATTATGATAAGATAACTTTTATTGATCCAATCAATTGGAAATTCGGTTTGACAATTGACAACCTACTGTACAATTACACTATATATGCACAATATAGATGCACATACGAACGACATTCACACACGAAAAACACATACAAACTCATAACCAGCGCTTTATAAACCACATCACACAGGTACTTCTGATTAACCACTACATCACACAGATACTTCTTTGTAATCACTACAACACATATACCGGTACTTTTATTTGACCACTGTATACTACTTCTGTTTGACCACTGTATCACTAGGTCTCAGAGCTTCTTCGGTTTGAGCATTTATCATAATAACTAGTCGACCGGCGGCGTAGCATACGCTGCTATTTTGCAGGGCCGGCCTTAGGCCACTGCAACCTATGCAACCGCAGTGGGCCCCGCACTTTCATAGGACCCGCGCTAATTCAAGGTGAAAATTTTTAAAAAAATTAAACCATTTTATGACTTAAAACAGATTTCCCGCGCCCTCCTGTCGCTTTACCAGGAGCCCATAGAAATCTCCAGAAATTGCAAAATATACGAAAACGTCCTTAAAATATACGGAAATATATAGACAAAAGTTGTCATTTTGGGGTGTCACTCAATACGGAAAACACCAATCCAATGCGCGATAAATAAAAACGGCATTATGCATAAGCCTTAATTGTGTAATCTGGTGAAAGAAGCTTCTCGCGCCTCAAACTAATGAAGATTTATTTGAGGTCACCAATTCTCAAAGATAGATTGAAACATTTGGTGATTCATGCTATTGAGAGTGATCTATGTAGGAAACAGAATTATTACGATATACTGTATGACTTTGCTACACGCAAGGCTCTTAAAGTTATTCTGTACATAGTAAAGAATGAATAAAATGCATAGAAAAATTTATTTTCTAATACAAACTCTTAAATTTCACTTATTGTCCGCTTCCCTACCCAAACTTGGCCCTGTGAAATCCGTCTCGCATAGGGCTCCACAATGCTTAAGTCCGGCCATGCTATTTATTGACGGGTGAATATACATACTAGATTACTTGTTCTCTTTCCATGACTTCTTTGTCACTATGGCTAAGTCCGGCGCTGCTTTTTACTGTTTGTAAAATTTTTGTTTGTATAATGTTTGTTTGTAAAATGTTTTACATGTTTCGGATGTTCCTTCAGAGTTGAAGATAGTTTACTTCTTAGTCCAAATCTCCCGCAGGACGAAGTGGGGTGAGAGCGGGCAGTGTTTGACATCCGTAGCGACGTGTGAATACCCACTTGTTCTTTCCTTTACTTCTTGCTCGTCCAAACTGTTGAGCGAAGATGAGAATTATATGTATAGATTCTGCTTAATTTCTTCAACGCAGAGGTACTTCTGTTGGATCACATCACATTGACACCCATGACCACTAGATGCCACTTATATGTTTCTTTTCTACATTACAATACCATCTGTTCACTTAGTGCGGTAAACAGTGACAGCTCAGTTAACCACTACAGCACTTAGTGACATCTGTTTGACCACTACAGCACAGCGATTGCTCAGTTAACAACTACAGCACATAGTGACACCTCAGTTTGACCACTGCAACACAGTGATAGCTCAGTTAACCACTACAGTAATTAGTGACACCTCTGTTTGACCACTATAACAGAGTGATAGCTCAGTTAACCACTACAGCATATAGTGACACTTCTGTTTGACCACTACAGCACACAGTGATAGCTCAGTTAACCACTACAGCACACAGTGATAGCTCAGTTAACCACTACAGCACACAGTGATAGCTCAGTTAACCACTACAGCACACAGTGATAGCTCAGTTAACCACTACAGCACACAGTGACACCTCTGTTTGACCACTACAACACACAGTAACATCACTCTAGGACCATGAAAACACCTAATCACCCCCAAGTCAACTCAATTTGCTCAAGATTGTCACGAGAGAACCAGGCTGTCCCCCTTTTGTATAACCAGATTGCCATTTATAGATGAATCGATACCAGTCATAATGAGGCTAGTCTAGCCATTTGGATGTTAGTTAGTTTCTCATTAAACTCAAGGCATGGGCATGGACACAACATAGTCAATAGATTACAACTGTGTTCGTTGACAGAATGCACACACGACATGGTCAATAGATTACAAATTATAAAATGTGTTTGTTGACAGAATGCACACACGACATGGTCAATAGATTACAAGTTATAAATTGTGTTTGTTGACAGAATGCACACACCACATAGTCAATAGATTACAAGTTATAAACTGTGTTTGTTGACAGAATGCACACACGACATGGCCAAAAGATTACAAGTTATAAACTGTGTTTGTTGACATTGCACACACGACATGGTCAATAGATTTCAAGTTTTAAACTGTGTTTGTTGATAGAATGCACACACAACATGGCCAATAGATTACAAGTTATAATCTGTGTTTGTTGACAGAATGCAAACACGACGTGGTCAATAGATTACAAATTATAAACTGTGTTTGTTGATAGAATGCACACACGACATGGCCAATAGATTGCAAGTTATAAACTGTGTTTGTTTATATAATGCACACGACATGGTCAATAGATTGCAAGTTATAAACTGTGTTGACAAAATGCACACATATGGTCAATAGATTGCAAGTTATAAACTGTGTTGACAGAATGCACACATATGGTCAATAGATTACAAGTTATAAACTGTGTTTGTTTATATAATGCACACGACATGGTCAATAGATTACAAGTTATAAACTGTGTTTGTTGACAGAATGCACACACGACATGGTCAATAGATTACAAGTTATAAACCGTGTTGACAGAATGCACACATATGGTCAATAGATTACAAGTTATAAACTGTGTTTGTTGACAGAATGCACACACGACGAACTGTATTTGGTGTAGATGTTACCGTCAAAGTGTGAGAATGCCTGAAACCTCCAGGCAAAGTGAGAAATGATTTCTATAGATTGACTACAGCTGCTTTGGGCAAAGTGTTCAATGATAATTTAAAGTTAAAGTATTTTATTACTATAAGTTTCTCGGAATACTATTTCTATTCGCTAGTAATCTAAATAATGTAGTCTTGTTCTTGAAAGTGTTGAGCCCATTTCATTACGCAGTGGTCGTGGACAACTGCATGGTACTAGGTAAAACGTGGCTACAAAAGATGTTTCCTAGTGTGTTTGTAGCAAAGGTGAAAGACAGTAGGGCTGTTAGGTCATCCAGGTCAGTACGACTACTAAGAAGGAATCACTTTACTAGATAGTGTAGTCATGCTCGTGGACAACAAAGACGTTCAATGATCATGTTAAACAAGGTCTCCACTATTGTCACATATTTCACAAATTGAACAAAAAAAAATGTGCGTATACCCGTATATAATATACTCATTGGGCTGTTAAAAAAAAAACAACAGAAATGTTTAAAATAATTATAATAAGGTATTTTCTCATTTAAATCCTTTCTATCAGTTTGATCTAATAGACAAAAAATTTCAATTATAGCCCCCACTAAGATGTAGCAGTAATTTTATTTTTACTTGTTCACAAGTAAAACTGCACTGAAAAAAAGATCCATCAACAACATGGGGGAAAAAAAACGCGTAAAAACATTTCGCTAACAAATGTGTTTGATGTCCACGAGATACTGGTCATTTGTCCATCAAATTTGACTCTACGCGAATCGGCTTGTTGAAAATAAAATCACAATCCTAAGCCATGCCACATCAAGCACAAGTAACTGAAACTTGCGTTTATTGCTTCTTTAATGATTGACTTTGTTAATTCACTTTTATTTCTAATTGTGTGTGCGTGTATAAATGTATGTAAAATCTCTGCCAGGTAGGGCCACTCTACTTTCGACCAAACCTTTCGTCGAGACACTAAAAAAAATTGGCGAAATATTTTTGGTGGTGACTTTTTACCAGTTCGAAAGAATGAATGTTACTTTTCTTACATTTTATTAAAAAATAGAATTTCACTTCAAACTAATATTTTACTTTGGCTTGGTTAAAAAAAAATATTTGTATCCCTAGAAAACTAAAGGGATGGGCGACATCTGAGCGTGCAAGAAAACCATCTCACGGAACTAGATCAGCTGCGAGACGTGCAAGAAATAACACCTAGTGCAACATCTTCTAGAGATCTTAGCTTTCAGATGTTCATTATTGCACTTGGTCGATTGATTTTGTGCTCAGGTCAAATTGGACGTGATCTCAACTATGACAATGCTAGTGAAACAATGGCGGCCAATGAGGGAATTAGCGTTGCGCCAGACAGGGGGAAAAAAGCAATTTTTAAATATTGTTTTAAACCTATTGTTATTAAAAACTATTATTTTACCGATGAAAACACTTCAAACTTGTTTGGGAATCAATAAAGGCTGACATTACTGGGATCTTTCATTTTAGATTGGATAGTACTTGCTTGTTTCTAGTCGTTCCTTTTGGGATTGAATACAGCTAGTCGCTCCGAAACTAGGGAGATGTCAAAGCACACACTGCAACAGAACGGGGAGCCTCGGCACATTTATTTCCTGTGTACCGAACAGAAAAGCAGCGATGTAGAAATTTTAATTTAGATTGTAGAGAATCTTAATGAGTGGATTTTTTTTGTCATGGGCGTTTGTAGCTCTTGTTTCTAAGCCTAAAGTAGTCTCTAATCAAATGACTTCAGCTGCTGTATGATCCACATCACATTTCTTCAGTTCCTTTACACTAGAGTCCTTTCACACAGAGTCCTTTACTTTGGTTCACACTAGAGTCCTTTACTTTGGTTCACACTAGAGTCCTTTACTTTGGTTCACACTAGAGTCCTTTACTTTGGTTCACACTAGAGTCCTTTACTTTGGTTCACACTAGAGTCCTTTACTTTGGTTCACACTAGAGTCCTTTACTTTGGTTCACACAGAGTCCTTTACTTTGGTTCACACTAGAGTCCTTTACTTTGGTTCACACTAGAGTCCTTTACTTTGGTTCACACTAGAGTCCTTTACTTTGGTTCACACTAGAGTCCTTTACTTTGGTTCACACTAGAGTCCTTTACTTTGGTTCACACTAGAGACTTTTGGTTCAAGAAGTACAGATGTCAACTATGTGGAAGTTACATCTGTATTGCCACACAAAACTAGAATATTAGATACTATGACAATGCTCGTAAGAAATGCGCAATTGCCACAATTTCCATTTAAAAGACCAATGTCGTCTTTTAAATTTGATTTTGATGATAAAATCTTTGCTATCGTGCCTGTACGGTTTGTTTCTGAAATGAACTATATAGCCACTGAGCCACACCGTCTTATTGCCAACACATTACGTTATTCTACATTTCAAAAGAAGCTTTTTATAGACAAACATTTATTGTATTCAAAATGAAGTGCTTCAAATTTCCTTTTACCTTTGTTGTCCCTTCCTGAGTAAATGATTGAGTCATTTTGTTACATGTGCAATAATAAGTTGAAATCTGAATTGTCTTTCAAGTTTCAGTTTGAATTGAAATTACTCTGGTAAGTTCTCAATCTGTTTTGGCACATGCTGTATTGCCCTTCTCTGGTCTACATTCAATACTCAGTGTACTCTAAGCAAGACAAACTTAGGTCATCAGCGTACGGCATTGAGGCGGCAAACTCTTTCCACATAGATCGGTCATAGGCGATTTCCACAGCTCTTACCAGGTCGTTACGGATTTTAGGTCTAAGAAGGTGCGACTTTATGTTAGATGTGGGCGGCCTTGTTTTTGCTCTTCTCTTTTTGGCTTGTATGTTCTGGAAGGCTTGGTCAATGGGTTTCCTCTTGTCTTCCCGCCAATCTCAAAACTTTCGGTCACAACTTCAATTATGGGGCAAGTGCCCGTTCGGGAAAGAATTTCTCTACTGGTGATATGATGTTATTCCTAGGATCCTTTTTCAGCCATCGCTGCTGAGCCACGTTTAGCCTCTTTTCAACTTGTATGGACGATTTCCATGTCTCGCAAGCTTAGGTCGCTGTTGGGACAAAGATTGCATGGAGAAGTTGTATCTTGGTCTCCGATCTACAGATTAGAAAAAAAAATCTTGTCTAACTCTATAGTTTTTCAAATGGTTCACATAGGGCTAATGGACGTTTTAAAGCCTTACATCTAAACTTCAGCATTGAAAATGTGGAGAATTGATAGTTCTCTCTTCTACAAGATCTGATAAGCTCTCGGAGAACAAATAAACCATGTTGCTATTAAAGATATCTCAAGTCACTAACAAACTAAACAAACAAACAAACAATGAAAATGTTCCGAACATGTTAGGGTTGATATTTATTTGACACCGGGACAATAACACTATTCAGTTTTATGTGGTTTTAGACTTGTAGTCTTTAAGTCGGAATACTATATGGCATTCCTTGGCTTGGCGGCGTCTTTTATTGTTTTGTTAACCTCTAATTTCGAAATGATATTGTGTGTGTGTGTTGGCACATTCACACGTTTCTGATCTCAAGAGACATTTGTCAAGGGACACAATTCAACCAAAAATGGATGCGCCGTGTGGCCTGCGTAAAGCTTACTTAAGTGACAATTGACCTAGGTTAATTTCTACACAACACAAACATTTGGTAGCTATTGTTAATAAAACACAAGCCATGTGTAGAGAACGTATATTCTTGTGTCTTTGTATTAGTGTCGTTGACTTACTGGCTTGTTCCATAGACTTGAGACTCTTGTTCCTACATGTGTTGATTATGTGCACACAAGTCATTTGTTGACATTTCATTCTTTATCTTTCCCCCCAATGATTACCAGAATCATTATCTGTTGGGCCTTTGTTAGGGTAAGATTTAACATGGTGTCAAGGTGGGCACAAACATGGTGTCCAGGTGTGGAGATACAAGGTCTAAAGTGTCAAGATTGGAAGATACAGGGTGTCAAGATATGCAGATACAGGGAGTCGAGGGAAAGATACAAGGTGTCAAGATAGGCAGATACAAGGAGTCGAGGGGAAGATACAAGGTGTCAAGATAGGCAGATACAAGGAGTCGAGGGGAAGATACAAGGTGTCAAGATAGGTAGATAAACAAGGCATGAAGAGGGGTTAGGGTTAGGGCAGAGATACAAGGTTCTTGCTGGGTAGATTCGTATGGACACATATAAAGGTGTCATGGTAGGCAGATGCACGGTATCGTAATATGCGATGCCGTATTGGGAGAAACAAAAAGTCACGTTTAGGCAGATAGAAGGCGTCTGGTGGGCGGATCCCAAAGAGAATGGCTGTGAGGAGAAAGTGTCACAGAGAAATAGGCTAGCGTTGAGAAAATTGATAAAATTATAATGCGTTATGCAATAAAGAATACAACTATCAACAAGTTAATGCTTCTCCATCAGGACAATAAACATTCTTGATGTACATGCGCTCTTTCTTTACCATTCTTGAATTCAGTCTATAAATAAAGTATAGATTTAGTGTCCAAACAAATATCACGTGTGTAGTTAGGCCTTTGAAAAGAGATTTCAAAGTCAAGTTTACCACATATCGACATAGCTGATATATGTATCAGAGACGTTGGTCGAATTACTTTTCTATTATAGATTATATTAAAGCGTTTTGAAATTCAAAAAGTCATTTATCTCTTTGCTCGTAAAGTCTGTGCTGTCATGTCACGTGATCCTTGGCTAGAGTTAATGATGCACATCAAGTTTGTGTTTCATTTTTGTTGGAGAGAAAACAAAACGGAACAACACCCGTCGGACATTGACTTCTTAATGAACTTTTTACCTGTTGAGCGAGCAAGGTAGTTTGTTGGTCTGGTGGAGCGGATTAGTCAGGTTTAATGTTCACGTTGCCTGCAAGTCATTAGCTAGCCAGTGTTGGCCTGGAACACTGTTGTCCAGCTCAAGATGTCAGTGTGTGTGTGTCCGTGTTGTTTTCTGCCAATCTGTCTGAAATGCGGTCCAAACAATCAATACAGTCTTCTAAGTACAAATATTTGTTTGATATTATTTTTGGATTTGTCCCGAGAGGGACGTTACGTCTCTGTGTATGTGTGATTGGGTGCGGGAATGTGTAGGAATCATGAATCTGTTTGTTTGGTCTTGTCTCATTTTGAGTGCCTCTATAGGTTAGGGTGTTTAGTCCGAGACGACTCAGCATAAAAAAAGAGAAATAAATGAGTATTGTCAACTGACTTTCGGCAATATGCGTTTGATTATTTGTGTGACATGCTAGGGCAGCAACTTTCCCTAGTGTAAGACACAAGTCTTTGTACAAGAAATCGATTTTTGAACATTTTGCTCTACAATCTATTCAATAGGAACACGCTTAAGTATCTCAAGATACATTCCGTTCAACAATCTCTTTCTCTCTCTTACTCTCTTCAAATTTATTTTATTGTTTGTGACTTGTGCTCTTTTGTATTGTCTCTTGGTAGCTATGACTATTAGCTTGTAATACTTACTGTCGGGGGTTGAAGGCTTATGCAAGAGGCATGTTGTATTTTAAGCTAGAGGCAGAGGATGCTTAGTGTTTGAGTTTTTGTAATCTGTAAAAAAAAAATATTTGAATAAATCAGCATTTCTCTAACATTATATGTTCTGCATTGATGTTTGCATAGTAAAAAATCCATTTTTAAAATCTAAGTAAAAACAACATTATTACCAACTAGTCGACCCACGGCGTGTATACGCCGCTATTTTGTAGGGCAACCTTTGCGACCGCAGTGGGCCCCACACTTTTATAGGAACCGCGCTAATTCTAGGTGTAAATTGTTAAATTGAACCATTTTATAAGTTATAACAGATTTCCCGCGGCCTCATTATTTACCAGGAGCTCCTGGAAATCTCCTGAAATTGCGAAATGTACGAAAAAGTCCTGGAAATGTCTGGAAATTATTAAAATCTTTTGAAAACATACAAATGTCCTGAAAAATTTTCATTTGGGGTGTCATTCAATATGGAAAAGGCCAATCCTACGCGCGATAAAAAAAAAACGGCATTATGCAATACCCGTGATCTATGTAGGAAACAGAATTCTTATGATATATTGTATGACTTCGCTACACGCAAGGCTCGTGTAGTAATTCTTTGTGTAGTTAAGAATGAATAAAATGCAAAGACGAATATATTTTCTAATACAAACTCTTAATTTTCACTTATTATCCGTATCCCCTACCCAAAGGTGGCCCCGCGAAATCCGTTTCGCGAAGGGCCCCACAATGGTTAAGTCCGGCTCTGCTATTTAGTGCTATTTAGTGATAGGTAAATACAGAATAGATTACTTGTTCTCCCCTCCCCCTCTTTTTTTTTCGCCGCTAAAGTTACGTGGGGTAACTGTAGTACGACTTGCAGAAATAAAATAGTGATCTTTCCATGACTTCTTGATCACAATGGTTTAGTCCGGCCCTACTATTTAGTGACGGGTGAATACTACTTGTTCTCCAGGCCCCGACTCGCAGAAATAAAAGAGGGATCTTTCCTTTACTTCTTGGTTTCAGGAATGGTTCAACCATGAAGAGAATTATATATATATATAATATTATATATATACTAGCCCTGCTAGTTAGTGATGGGTGAATACATAGTAGATTACTTGTTCTCTTTCCATGACTTCTTGGTTACAATGGTTAAGTCCGGCCCTACTATTTAGTGACGGGTGAATACTACTTGTTCTCCCCCACCCACTTTTTTTTGGCCTCTAAAATTACGTGGGTAACTCTAGTCCGTCCAACTTGTAGAAATAAAAGAGTGATCTTTCCATTACTAGGTGCCAAACTCTTGAGCCATGAAGAGAATTATGTATATAGAAGATGTTTAAAGAATGAAATTTACAAATTCAGTTTCATCTTCTAAGCTGGACATTTCATACTGTTTTCACCGTGACAGCCGTGCACAACAAGATTGATTCAAAACGTTCTAGTGAGGAAGACTTTTCAATGTAATTCTAGAGTCACACGTTTTCTTATGCTACATCTTTCCTACGTAAGATTGGTCAACTGACATTGTTCTGTTGAGGTTCTTTGCGTGAACGAAATCGGCCCACTACAAGACGTCTGACTGAACACGAGGGGAATGTTGACGACGACGACCCAACTTATGTGCATGCCTCGAATGTCTTTCACAGTTCAGAATCAATCCTTCCCCACTATTAACACTTTGAGAAGCACTTCAATGAATTCTTATGTTTAATTTTCAATATATGAATGGAAATGTTAGGATAGTTTGTTTTTATTGTTAGCAAAGTATTTTGAATGTTTAGTGCAAGTCACGAATGTAACACCAATAAGAATTTAGAAGTTTTTAAGTACAATATAATTGTGTGTTTTTTTTTTTGCATCCTGTTAGTTCTGGTTATATAGAATAATGTAATGATAAAAATAAATACTATGCA
Organism: Biomphalaria pfeifferi; assembly: GCA_030265305.1. NCBI lineage: Eukaryota > Metazoa > Mollusca > Gastropoda > Planorbidae > Biomphalaria > Biomphalaria pfeifferi. The sequence continues at coordinate 3,799,798 of JASAOG010000025.1, forward strand.
TTGTTCGTAATTAGGCGTACACAATACATCAAGTGCACTGCTGTTCCTATATGAAGAATTTGATCTCCCTTTGTTTCCAGGTGGTTCACCCCAAGTCAGATGATCAAAGAAAGAGGCTGACTGATGCTATTAAACACATTCTCTTATTTCGTTCTCTGGACCAAGAGCAGATGCAAGAAGTTTTAGATGCCATGTTTGAAAAAGAGGTAACGTGTCCTTCTTGTCTTCAGCTGCGCACTTTCCGCGTCTCTCTCTCGAAGTGTTGCTTGGGTTCTCTGTGTGTGCGAGGTGGGTCATCTGTGTGTGGGTGTTGTGTGTGGTTTGTGTGTGATCTGTGTGTGAATGTAGTGTTCACTGTGTGGTGGTGTGTGTGGTTTGTGTGTGTGTTTTGAGTTTGTTCTTGGTATATGAATGCTGTGTATGTGTTTCTTTGAATGGAATGGCGGGACTTGTGGTAGCTTTTCACAGAATTTCATGACATCGTATCAATTCACTTTGTATGTCTGGTAAAACGTTTGTACACGAGATTTCTCCCTCATCCAACCTCGAATCAAGCTGAAATTTTGCACAATTATTTCTTTTACCTGACAACACAAAAATCAATTTAAAAAATTAACCAATTAGCAAATTAAATTTTGGTAATAAATTATTTTGTTGGATATTTCGAATAAGGGAAAGAAATTATAATTGACTGAAGAGCTGGTATAAGCTGAATTAGTCATATTATAGGTCGTTCTCTTGAATCTAAGTGAACGCAAACCTGAAAAATAGGACGAGACTTTAGAATCAATAAATAACTATGCAATCTTCCATGTTCATAAGCTCTCCACTCTCAGAGTGGTTACCGTGTTGGCTTGAGAAAGCTTGAGGCATGAGTTCGAATTCAGGTCGTTCCCTCAAATTGTACAAATTGAACTACATGACTGATCCAAACTAATTAATACAAGTACGCTAAAAAGTTAAAAAAGAGAGTATTTTAAAAAATATTTTCTGTTTTTGTCGCTTTGCTTTGGTCCCATTTTATTGCTGTATAAATGTGTGCCTTCTTATTGATGTATTAATAGTCATACACCAAAACCAAGAAACCGTTGAAATCGGATCAACCTATTGTTTTGTTATGATGTCAACTTTTACCTACTAGTCTATTTTGCAATATTAATTTCTGACATGTAAATAGGTGTCAGACTGTAATGCAATAAACCAAGATCTGTATTGAAATAATCCAAGGTATCTTCTTGAGTTCGTCATCGCGACCCTATCAAAATGTGTTGAGTGCGTATTTAATTTTTCAAGTAGACTGGGGCTTAATATGGGGTGAAGAAACGATAGAACTCTATACGGTGACTAAGTTCTGTTTCATCCAAGATAGTTTTTACAAATGAGAAATACAACGAAAAACAAATGTTGTTTAAAAGATGGAGCAGAAAACTCAAGCCAGACACTATACTTGTCACAAGCAATATACATGGCTCATTCTAAATGTTAAGAAAGAATCAAATGTGACCAGAGATTTCTGTGTTTATTTTATAGAAAAATAAATGGCGCTTCTCCACGCCTTGAGAATGGCCTCCCCTTGAAACGAAGAACAAATATGTTTTGTTCCTCGTCTTGTTTGGATGTGTGGGTGGAAGGCGATTGAGCAGCCATCCTAATTTGTCTTCAAGACGAATGAGCTTTTTTCTTAATAATGACATTGTAAGTTGCAATCACAGCCTAGATAAGAGGGAGATGCAGTTGAACTTATGAGCTGCTGAGTGGTAGGCTAATAGAGAGAACAAAGAAAATTCATTTTCCTCTTATTCTCCGAATCATCTACGTAGAACTTAAGACATGACGTAGTACTTAGGACATGACGTAGTGTACTTGGGCCTAAGTGTAGAAGACAGTGCCAGAGATTAGGTCAGTAATAGAATTGTATTGGACCCCTCAACTCAAGAAAAGATTAAGAAACTGGAACAGACACAAAATAAAGCAGTGAGATTAATAGAAAACGAGTATTCAAATTTGACTAGAGTAACACCTTTAATAAAATCACTAAATTTAGAAAGCCTTCAGGAAAGAAGACTTAAAAGTTAAGTGGCAATTATACATAAAACACCTAACCATAATCTTCAAATACAAAAACAAAATCTAATAAAAATACTCAGAAAGACACAAAAAATAGGACTAATTTGTACAAATGCTCCATCTTCCATAGTTCTATTAGAGCATGGCCTGAGCCAGCCAGGAAAACCATTGAATTGACAGAATTTAAGTCATTGGTTAACATGCATGAATAGATGCATGATGCGTAGGACGTAGTCATCTTCTTTTTTGAAGTAACGAAGCGAAGTGGGAAGCGGGTCGAGAGGCTTGGCTTGGCTACCTATGAACGGGGCTCGAGGCTCGACACCCGACTCGAGCAGAATTGTGTTTACTGAGCGCCTAAAGGCAACACGGAAAACCTTCTCCCAGACCTCCCCCCCCCCCCCCCCCAACCACACTGGTCCACAAATGAGATTGGACCATAGCGCTCTGAGCATGCTATAAGCATGAAAGTAGCGCTATATGAAAGCTATAATTTAATTTTAATTTTAACCTCTGCATTTTATAAGATAAGGGGAGGACTCAGAAAATGTTTTGAAACAGTGTAAAGAACATGCCCATTAAAGCACTGAATCCTCACTGGGCAACTTCTTGTGTATTTGTTTCTCATCTACTTCCAGATTTAAAGTGTCTACAGACATTTTGGTATGTTAATGCTATACTTTAGTGAGACTCTGCTCGTGTTAGAGGAATATCTTTAGCCACGTCATGTACCAAATCATTGTGTCCAAACTCTATGTGTCACCCTTTCGAAGCAAAGGCATCTTCAAAATTGTTTTCCTTGACGTAGGAGAGAAACAGTAATACATGTAGTGAAATACATTAAGTCATAGTACTAAGCTGTTTTTCTCATGCTCTAAGAAAGTCATCCCCTGCAGGAAGTAATGACTAAGTCTAAGGCAGCGGTTCTCTAACTGTAAGTAATGGAGGTAACAAGAGGTGGGTGTCAAATATTCTTCAAATTAGGACCGTTTTATATGTGGACCGTTTTCGCTAGATTTGTTTGCGACAATATCGTCTTAAAACATTTTGATATTTCAAAAGGTATCCTCTAAAACGATTCTTCTCGACTTTCAGAGCGGTCTCCAGACTGTCGTACTAACGTGCTTTTGTTGACGACTCTTGCATGACAAAAGCAAAAACAAAAAATATCAAAAAGATGATCACGCCATTACAGACGTTAGTGCTATAAATGTACTTGGAATGTCCCTCGCATAATAGTATTGACCAGTGCTGCCTCCTTCTTTATTGGACTTGATTTTACCTACACATTTTCTAATGGCCAGTGGGCTCTAAAAACCTTAGGTTTTCTTAGCTCTTATTGCAAGAAAACACTTTAAAATCCGCCTTTTGCACCCTTTTTTATTAAAACTTTTTTAAACGCAGGAATAAACTTGTGAAGCTCAATGCTCCTCAGACTCCCTTGTTTGATAGAGAAAGAATCTGCTGCCTGTTCAATACTATCTCCAGGAAGAATATTTTGTAGTAGGCAACGCGCACTCACACACACATACGCACACGCAAATCATCCAAACCATCCTGGGAGGTTACAGCGGGCTAAGGTTTCTGAAGAAAGTTATGATTTGTATAAATAACTTCCTTGAATTATCTGAAACGATTCTTTAAACAGTTTTAGCAAGCATGAAGATCTTTACAATATGCTCCTTCCCCCCCCCCCCCCCCAAAAAAAAAAAAAAAACCAACAACCCACTACAACTCACTAGAACTGTCTTTTTTTCCTTCAACTCAACACTTTGTCAAATAGTAGTGTGATGTATGTTTAATTCTGTAATGTGAAATGTCACAGCACCCCATACGACGAAAGTCAAACGAAATACAATGACGCAACTTAGAAAATCAGAAAAAGTTTTGGTGCCCTGGGGCTCCTCCCTGAACCCTGTCTGGGTGAGCTTTTAAAGTTCTCTTGGACTACCTAGCTGACTGGGGAAGCGGCGAATGTCGCATTTTCGGTTTAGTTGTGCGTATCATGACCTTTCCGTCGAGTCTAACAGTATTTGAAGTCCATGTTTAGCTTATGTGAATGTGTTTTTAATATTAATAATTAAAGATATCTTACATTTAAATACATATAATAACTTTTGATAAAATGTAATAAACATCGAAATTTTAAGATGTAATCGACACATTTTACAGTTGTGTAGCTCTGTATTATGGATTAACAAAAATAGTTAACTGACGATTTTTTTTTGGAGGGGTGCTAACCGCACCCGGTGACTTCGACCCTAGTGACGCCTCAGCTGTATTTAGACTGCCTTTACTAAGTTTCCATGTCCTAATGTTCTGGGAAACTAGTGTGTAGATGTGCATTCTGCTCACGTGTGACGCACACAACGTTAACTTTGACTTTCTTGAAGCCATTGATCCAGACAAGTGCAAGATGTTCCAAATTTTGATCTGGAGTTCATTCCCTTTTCCTTTGTTGTAATTACGCCGCACATAATAAAAGTCTGTGAGAGCTTGCCTAATGATGACTTGCTGGAGAAGACAGGAGATCGAAGTTTGCTTCCCTCTGATTCATGTACAACAGAGGTTCTCACTACATAGTCAAACTCAAATCTCCGATGTATTACATTAAGCCCTATATAAGGGGAAAAAAAGAACATCTCTTTGTCTCAATTTGAATAACCCTACGCTCACTAGATAAAGCATTCAACATGTGTTGACTACATCGGCATAATGAGATACATTCATATATACGTTTGGTTTGATCATGTCTTACATTTAGTGTGTTCATGTTAGCCTTACATGTCACAACTATCTAAAATGGAAATAGTAATTCTGACAGACATGGTCTCCAACCTCATTTAGGTTGTAACTTCATTTACTGATCGATGTTCTTGGTAATAATGCTTCATTGTATGTAGGCAGTAACGGTAACCAATTCTGAATGGTTCAAACTTGCTCATAGAGTTAGCTAATTGTGTGAAAAAAAAATGCTCTGCTTTGTAAGCTCGTCTTTGTGCGTAATCAATGACTGCACACCATGTTTGGCTAATGTGCCTTGGCGTTATCCCGAGAGTCTAGTGGATACCCTGTTAGTGCATCGATAGAACCATTGAGCAGAAAGGTGAGAGTTTACTTTAGCCTAAAGATAATGTGATTTTCTGAAGAACATTTCGATTCCCGTTTTGTCTGTCGCCATCGCACACGTTCTGGAGCTATTTAATTAGCAGTGTGGGTTTATTATAGAATCTATAGTTCAAGCACAGAATGCTTGGTAAAATATCAATAACAGAGCGATTTACTAAAGTTGGCAACGTGAATTCTAGATCTCTGGTTATTCTATTTGGTGAAGCATTGTCTCGCAAGAATGAGGATAGTAGCTAGGGGGAGAGAGTGTGACACAATGTGGCACCTCGTGTTATTGAAAATAATAAGTCTTCCCTTTCATTGGTGGCGCTGTTGGTTTGGTCGTTGTGTACATTGCTTGTGACGGGAGTTCTTTCCCCTTGCCTAACAGTTTGAATGGTAACTCCTTGAGGTGTCCCACAGCTAACGTTTACTTCCAATCAATAGCGCATTGGCTTTTATTTCTACCCCAAAGAAATAGGTTCAAAGATATCGCATTTTAATTTTAAAACAAATTGATTTTTCTTTTTACAAAAATCAGGTACAAACATATGTGTCTGATTTAACATATCCCTTCCCTATTTATGGACTTGTTGCAGATCTGGTTTTTAGTGAGACCTACTGTATTAAAACCTAATTGGTATGGCGTGTTCCGCGATCACAAGAGAGCAATTGTTTTAAAAACCCAAACATTACATTTTTTTTGTGCGTATTTGACTTGTATATGACATTGTTTTGTGTGTATTCAACTTGTATATGACATTGTTTTGTGTGTATTCAACTTGTATATGACATTGTTTTGTGTATTTGACTTGCATTAAAATTAATAAGAACAAAGTTACTAAAAACACAATTCCATAAAATAAACAACAGAATACTTCAGCTGGGTACTAATATAGATATAGACCAGATTTACTAAGAGTGTGTGTGAGAGAAAATAGTCCGTTGACTGTTGTAACTGCTAATGATGTAACTATTATAACTACCATCACTGGGAGACTTTTTTGCCTACTTATGTCTTTAATGATTGTGAACTAATAGATGACCTTAATTCCATGCTATTGAAGTCTAGATTACTAAATGTATTGTATCTACGTCACTGATGGACAATTGTATTGTATTATTGGGTGCTAATCGAATTGTATTACTCAGTGCTAATTGTATTGTATTATTGAGTGCTAATTGTATTGTATTATTGAGTGCTAATTCTATTGTATTATTGAGTGCTAATTGTATTGTATTATTGAGTGCTAATTCTATTGTATTATTGAGTGCTAATTCTATTGTATTATTGAGTGCTAATTGAGTTATTAAATTCCAACGTTGGCTAGAGTGCTCAATGCATTGTAATTATTTACAAGTAGGTGAACATATGAACATTTGTTAAAGTGCTTAATGTATTGCCATGGAAACAATTAGGCTAATATACTAAATGTATCAAGTCATTGAATGGTAGAGTGTTTAGGTATTGTATCTGTCTCTGAATGCTTGAGTTTGGCAATGTGCTTTGTGCCAAGGTAGAGAACTCCTGACGTGCCTAAGTAGACTAGAACAAATAGGCTTGTGATTAATTTCTCAACGAGAGAGGATTTCTTTTTTAGAGTTGATTTAATTGAAACACTGTTTTTCTTATTCAACTCATAAAATGATTTTTTTTATATGGAAGTCTATAAAATGGAAGAGCATCGATGTCTCGGTATAATTTCACTGCTAGATTCACTCCATATATTTAGTATAGGCACTGTATAGGAGGCTGGACAGTTTGTACTGGTTCATGTAATTGATTTTGTCTGTAGATCTAGGGACATGACCAGCTAACAAGATGTATCCAATAAGAAGAGTTTAGCGTTTTTTTTTTGTTTTTTTTGAGACATGCTCATGCTTGACCTACATATTTTTTTTTACACTTCCGTGATGTTCATGAACTGGGTCAAAAGAAAGCAAAGTTGTCTTAAGCTAAAGATACAGTGCAAGATTAGGTTTCATTTTTTTTTTTTTAAACCATCAGTTCTGCCATCTTTTGAATCTTCTGTCCTGTCAGCGATTAAATACCGAAATAAATCAAAAGTTTTGCTACAAATCTAGTTGTTTATAATAGCTATAGCTGTGCACCTATGTTTGTTGTGTGTAATCTAGTAGTACTGCTGTATTTGCAGGTCAGCCCGGGTCAAGAGATCATAACACAAGGAGACGACGGGGACAATTTTTATGTGATAGATAAGTACGTGCATGTGTGTCTCATCGTTGTGTGTGTGTGTGTGTGTGTGATGCGTGCGTCTTTCGTGGTTGTTCAACATTTTGAATGTGTTCTATTACCTTTCCTTTTAAACTAATATGTGAATAGCAGTATAATGTATTTCCTGTTTTTATCATCAGAGCATCCACATGTCTATACCTAACCTATACGCCTAAACAAACACACGCACACATTTGTCTCTACTTGAGAGTTAGAGATAATCGACTCATCTTTTATATGGTGACAATGACGACCTGGATATAAACCTTTAGCAGTGCTATGTATCATTTCTAATGTACCGTACTCGGTTGGTTGGACACACCCCTAGTATTTGTCTTCCATTATTAATGAGCTCCATGTAGAGAGCTACCATATCAGATACATACACACTTCCTATCACGTCTAAAAAGACTGGCCACTAGTTAGTAATAAGCTCCAGTTGAACTAGGACTTGACGAAATGTTGCATAGGTTCCTGTTGCAATGTTTAGTTCATCCTAATCATCTCGTACTTGTACTGGTCTCATTCTACTGGTACGCTTTTATGACATATCTAAATTACGTTGGTGTTTGTAATAAACTTGATCTAGATTATAAAAACACATATTGCAAATGTAGATTTGTGTGAAGCTAATGTTTAGAGATTAACCGTGACCAGTTTAGGAAGCTGAACAATACACCACGTCTGTATGTATGGACATATAAGAAGCTGGCAGCTATATTTGCTTGAAGAAAAGTTGAGGCGGATGGCTCAAGACAGCTGTAGATAAATAGAATTGATTAGAGAACTTTGTTAACTGCAATTCAATAACAAGTCTGAGAATGATCATTTCAGTTGTCATTTATGTTGAACTGCTGTCTATGTTAGTACAGAATGTAGTTCATGTCTAGATTAGTGGAAATAGCTTTTCACTGTGTGTCTAGCTGCTCTATTGACAGCATTGATTATGTTGTTTGTATTGTCACCACTAGGCCACAAAGAGAATGCTTGGGTGTTAACATACTCTGTGCATTTGTGACTTCTGTATGTCATCCTGAACACATACTCACCTTTAGACAACACCTTTTTTTTTTTTTAGCCTTTATATCCCCCTCCCCCTTTTTTTCCCCTTCTCACATTAACTACACTCTCCTCTTTTTTTCCCCTTCTCACATTAACTACACTCTCCTCTTTTTTTCCCCTTCTCACATTAACTACACTCTCCTCTTTTTTTCCCCTTCTCACATTAACTACACTCTCCTCTTTTTTTCCCCTTCTCACATTAACTACACTCTCCTCTTTTTTTCCCCTTCTCACATTAACTACACTCTCCTCTTTTTTTCCCCTTCTCACATTAACTACACTCTCCTCTTTTTTTTCCCTTCTCTATAAAATGTTTTTTTTCCTCCCTGTAATTCTCTTTCTATATTTCTTTTCTTCTCTTTTTCTCTGACATTTTTATTCACTGTGTGTGTGTCTCCAATCAACTTACTGGTGGTGGTATTGTTGTCAGACATTATGAAATCATTATTGATCCAATATTCAATAAACACAACACAAGTGCTATTTGTTGAACACAAAATTGAGCGCTTACCTCCAATCTGTGTGGAGGAGATTATTTCTTGGTTCTAGTGTGTACTGGGGTACACAGAAGTTATGGTTGATTGGTTGTCAAGTGGCCTTATCATATCTGCTGAATGGATTGATTGGAAACTTATGAGCTGAGTGGGTTTTCATGGCATTTCTTTCACTTATTGGGTTAATGGAGTTGGTGGGGGGCCATGTGAGATACCTGTCCTTTAAATCATAAAAATATTTTTTTTTGGTTATATCATTCTTCCAGCAAGGATGTGTAGCACCCCACTTTTATCATACTATGTTTTCTCACCACAATGATTTGATCACATTTCTTCTCAATATTTATGACACTGCCCTTTTTTTCCATTAGAATCATAATACTTTGCTCCCATGACTTTTTAGATTTGGATCCTCCTCCACTGTTTGGCCCATAGGGCTTGTTTCCATTCTTTGTTTTTAATCATTTGATCACTGTCAGTACTTTAATCATCACTTATTCACCTTAAGTTTAGATTGTCACCACATCTTATAGCAGTGATCACACAATGTTCTATTCACTACTTTAATCATCATTTATTCCCCCTTACTTTAAGAAAGTTACGACATATTATAGCATAAACAACAAAAATATTGAAATTCACCATTTGAATCTCAGAATTTCATTTTATCACTTAACTGTATAAATTTAGTTTTCTGCTATGGTATTTCTATTGTGTGCAATTTTGTAAACTGCCCTATATATGTCAGTGTTTAGACCTTTCCAAACAAAACAAAAAATATCTTTGAACCCAGTCAACCATGTCAGCAATCCAGTCCATTTCTTATCCACCTAAAGTCTCCTGGAGCATCCACTAGTGTAAATACACTGACACTTGTCATACTTGGTCTCAATGTGTGTGTGTGTGTGTGTTTGGAGAAAGGTAGAGGTGGGGAAGGAGGTTGTAGAGCAATACAAAGGACATAAAAGTGATAAAGGTGACACCCATCCAAAAACAATGATAAAGTTAGCCCTGAACTAGGCAGTTGAAGACTAACAGTACTGATTTAAAAAAAAAAAATTAGTATTAGAGCCTAGAAACAATAGAATAGGAAATATTTGAAATGTTATTTGAAAGCTATATTTTATAATAGGAATAAAAAAAAATAGTTTGGCTGTAATTGAATGTTTTGTCTAACCTTATGCTGGTCAAATGGGTCAGTTCACTTGTCAGATGGTCAGATCAATCCTTGAAATGACTACCGGTACTGTAATGTAAATGTCCAGTTTCTAAAACCACACTGGTTAGTTCCATGGGAACTTTGAACTGCTTTTATTTGCCTGTTTGTTTTTATCTCAATTCCTATTTCCCAGACAAATTCTACCCAGCTAATGTATTGTTCAATCCTGTCTAATGTATTGTTCAATCCTAACTAATGTATTGTTCAATCCTATCTAATGTATTATTCAATCCTATCTAATGTATTGTTCAATCCTATCTAATGTATTGTTCAATCCTATCTAATGTATTGTTCAATCCTATTTAATGTATTGTTCAATCCTATTTAATGTATTGTTCAATCCTATCTAATGTATTGTTCAATCCTATCTAATGTATTGTTCAATCCTATTTAATGTATTGTTCAATCCTATCTAATGTATTGTTCAATCCTATCTAATGTATTGTTCAATCCTATCTAATGTATTGTTCAATCCTATCTAATGTATTGTTCAATCCTATTTAATGTATTGTTCAATCCTATTTAATGTATTGTTCAATCCTATCTAATGTATTGTTCAATCCTATCTAATGTATTGTTCAATCCTATTTAATGTATTGTTCAATCCTATCTAATGTATTGTTCAATCCTATCTAATGTATTGTTCAATCCTATCTAATGTATTGTTCAATCCTATCTAATGCATTGTTCAAACCTCTCTGTCCAGTGGGAAATATGATATCAAAGTCAACAACAAAATAGTTGGCCATTATAACAATGAAGGTTTCTTTGGAGAGTTAGCCTTGATGTATAATATGCCAAGAGCAGCCACCATTGTGGCATCTTCAAAAGGCACAGTCTGGGGTCTGGTAAGTTGCACAGTGGTGCATGTTTCTCTTTTGCTAACTTGAAATAGATCTAAAGCTGTTAGACTGTAAATTTGATAGTTTCTGTCACTAAATCATTTGGGATTGTTGCAGGACAGACAGACTTTTAGAAGAATAGTATTGAAAACAGCCTTCAATAAGAGGAAGCGGTATGAGAAGTTGATAGAAGGCTGTTCCATGCTGAAATCACTTGATGTAAGTAGTTTTAGTGTTGATAGAAGATATTTAAGCCTTTTGAAGGGTTCTGGTTAAGCCATTGATAGATTGTCTTGAAAGATTGATCACAGTTAGTGAAAATTCCAGCAATTTCTATCCCTTTTTCTAATATCTTGATGGAACTCAAAAATATAGAATGAATTTCAGCATTCTCTTATTTCTTTTTTTTGTGTAGGCTCATACATTGGGAAAATCAGATTAGGTGTTGCAATGAGAAAAAAAAATAAAGGGAGATCATTGTTGTGTCATCATCTTGTCAAATGGAATAGTGTTAAAAATATTTGACAACATTAATCCTTATACTTAATTATTTCTTAGTGTATCAGTTCAACCCTAAAACATCAGCCTACTGGTTAACTGACAAATAACAATTCTTTAGAAAAACATAGGTACATATTTAAAATGTAGAGAACTTATAGACTAATCTATGTGTCAACTTTATTTGATCTAGATTATTCCTTTAATGCAATTATACACACTTACACACGTTTGCTTTAAGTAAAAATTTAATTTCTTTGGTGGAAGTTTCTCATAAGATGATTTGATTGTCTATTGACTTACTAGTTGATTTTAATGAAACTGATTGGTTGAACACTGAATACTTTGTAACACTTTATGTGTGTGTGTTAAAATATTATTTCATTACTAAGTAAGCCAACAATATAAACTTCTGGGTTGCTTTGATAAACCTATTATTTCCTGTGTTGTGTTAAGGCCTTCCCATCTAATTAATGGTTAACCATCTGTTGGTATTTCATCCTGGTCCAGGGTCACATGATGTACTTCATTAGAGTTTTTCCATCTAGCACTTGCCAGCCAAATAATTGTCTTCCCCTATGGCCTGGTGTTTGTGGCAACAACAAGTTGGTCATTGATGGATAGCTAGCTCCCCTAAACCTCCCCTCTCCTCAGCTTTCTTTCCCTTTTTTTCTTCTTCTTTTATCTTAGCTTGTTCTTGATCCTTTTGATATGAGAGTTAAGGCCCTTTAGATTGGTTCCCTTTCCTCTATTTTTCTCATTATCATTTATTTTGTTCTGTAATATCTTGCTTGTTTGTAATTGTAGTAATCCTATATGATCTTGTTTGATGGACTGAATGAAGCAGTTTATTGAGATAATTAGTTTGTGTCTTTGTTTAAAATTGTATTGTTTATATGAACAACTAAAAAGGGTTGGCTGGTGTAACAGCTCAACTCTTATGACTGGCTAGATTTCAGATCTGTGTGGTGGACTTCTTCAGTGAAGTGGATCTCTGTTTTTTTTATTGTTTTTTCTTACCAATTTTGTATAAACTTATACTTTTTAAAATAATACTGCTAGGTCTAGTAAGTAGACATAGTGGTGTACTGAATGGTGGGAGTTGAATGGTGCATTGGTGTGCCTCTCTTCTGCCTCAGTGTAGCTGGTTGTTGGTTGCTAAATAGACTGGGACATTTTGTGGCTACTGTCAGGACTACTAGCAAGTAGTGATCTACTGGAGGAACTCACCTTTGACCTGAGACTCTAGCCAGAGGTTGTGATAAAGCCTGGGATGGACTTGTGTGTGACAACATTTAGCTTGAGGTTCACCATTGATCAGATGTTTAGTCTTGGCTGAAAGAAGAACATTGTCTCATGAATCCTGCTGTTCACCTCAAAAATGACTTCATAATTTATCTACCTCAATCTTATAGTAAATAGTGTTTTAATATTGCAGATTAAGATTATTACTATAATTGGCAAATAAACAATAACAAAAGAAAAAACAACACATTAATCTCATGAAAAGCATCTACATCTGTTGACAATTTAAGATGTACAAATACATAATGATTTTTTTTTATCTTACTAATTGAATAAAATATACACGTATTCTGACCTTTTCTCCTTCAAGAGAATGTTAATTTTCATGATTGATCCCTAATTAATATAAATAAGTTTCATCCTTTGCAGTCTCATTCCTCCAAAGAAACTTGTTTTGACCTGAATGTGAATTTTATTTGCCATTAAGACTATTAACACAGTTACTAAGCTGTATATTTATTTAAGTTGAATCAAGAATTCAAATACTATTTTGTTTCTATGTTTGTTGCAGACAAACCAGAACACTCCGGTTTGATGTTATGAGAGTCTTGGTTGAAATGTTTAAGTTTTTTGTTGTTTTTTTCAGATGTATGAGCGTATGAATGTGTGTGATGCCTTGACTTCTCAAACATTTGCCCCAGGAGATAAAATTATAACTCAGGTAAGACCTTTTGCTTTTCTGATTTGCAATATTTTGTCATTCTTGTTATATGATACCTCTAAATAATATTATACTTCATATTATTGTCTTATTCCATCAGTTCATTTGAACAGGGAAGTAAAACAATGGCCATTGATCTGATGGGCTGTTACACCAGCAACTTCTTTTGTAATCCACACAATACTCTGGTCTGCCTAGTACAAATATGCTGACCTAACCATTGGGTACAAGCTAAAACATTTCCTTCCTTCGCCCCATTTCTTTGTTTACCAGTCAGTGTGGCATTGCTCCAAGCTTCTCTTTCCTCATGGATGTTGCATCAACAATGTTTTTGTTTTAAGACCATGAATGTAAGCTGCATCTGAATTTCAGACCCTTTACAAACTCAAAAAATTCAATAGAATACTACTACTTCTATGGCCTCCTTCAGTCGTGAAGCGACTATGGATCATCTCATGGAAATGAGATGAAAGCCTGGGCATTAGCTGTGGCCCACACATCAGTTCCACGCAGCTGATGTATCCAAAGGAGCAGCAGTGCCGATACAGTTAAGGGTCAGCGGCGTTGCAGGTTCTGCCAGGGTGTAGCACTGGGTGCTGCGAACTGCCTTAGGGTCACAAACTCCTGATTTTCCCTCAGGGTTGACTCCCAAAGCCTTTCCCATGATTGGGTATAGCTGCAAGGCAGCAGAGTTTTCCTAATCCTAGGTGGGTAGCCAGTGAATGGGATATATAGAAAACTAGCATCCGAGAATTATGTAAGCTAACAAGTAGAGTTATTAGAATGCACACTGAAATAAAATCATCATTGCCATTTATTTGTTGTATTTTTCTTGCTAGGGCAGTGAAGGTTCACATGTTGTAAGTTGTGTGCTGCGTGTCTAACAGTGACATAACATAGCTTATCAAAACTTAGTTTCTGTCTAGCATTAGGATAACATGCACTTTTGAGTTCCATTGTATGAAATGACTCAACATTTTTTTAGGTTTCACTATTGCTTCTTTAGATAAAGAATAGTAGTTAAGCTTCTCTTTAAACATCTCGCTTGTGCTCTGTGCTTTGTTGATACATTTGTGTGTTTACAATTTAAACCTTCTTAAAAGTTTTTTGACTTCCTATTTATAAAGTTTGTTAAACTTGGGTTCTTATTCAAGTGTGAAATATCACATACATTCCTGTGTATAATTGTAAACTGTAAATTGTCCTAGTTAAAGATTCATCCTGTTTGTATTGCTAGGGTGACAAGGCTGATTGTATGTATTTTGTGGAGGAAGGTGAGGTACGAGTGGCCATGATCAACAAGGTGAGTTCAAATTATCTTTGATATTGTTTACTCTTGACTTACCCACTTGCACATTTTGTTGTTGTTGCTCCCTTTATTCAGGTACTGTCGTGTAATAATTAAATGGTCAATCTACAGTAAAACTAAAAAGGTAGACTCCAAGAGAATACAAGTTTCTGTGTATTTTTGGGGCTAGGTTTCTGTAACATAGGATTAGGAATGTATAACAAGTACAGAATAGATGCTATTGGTGGGTCTATTAAGTGTGGTGGCATTTCTGAAGGCCAAGGCTTAGTAGAAACAATTCTAGAATATGGAACACCCAAAATAGATTGCAAACATCACAAATGAAGTCACATTTGACTATTGCAACACCATTGGTAAAAAACAACTTAGAAACACTTCTGGGCAGTAGACCAAAAAGTAAATTAGCAATACCAAAAAAAAACAACCTCTAAACAAATTGCAAATTGAAAACCATAACTCTGATAAACTATTTAGAAAGTGACAAAGAAAACAGTGCATTATGGGAGGATGTGTATGAGCCATTAGAGCATGGAAAGGGTTCCTTGAATCCGAAGGGAAATGACTTACTAAGAATTGAATTTCTAATAGAGCATAGATGTTTTGGATAACAAATTGACAGACACAGGATGTAAATATGTTCTTTTTTTGAATAAATATTAATTTATATTGATCTAATGAGTTTTCCCCTATATACTGAGCCAGTCCTAAAGGAAAAATTAATTAGTCTTCCCTCATGAGACATTAGTATTGCTGTGGCCTCAGAATACAAGCCACAAGGTCACATTAGCTTTCAAGTTTGACTTTCCCCTAAACTAGTATTACACCAATAAAAGTTTGGGCACTGTATCATCAAAGTATCCTTCTAATGTGTCTCCACATTTCCTATTTCAGGCAGATGGGGTAAGAGATTTTTCTAGTTTGATGGTTTTCTTCTCATTTTCAAAGCTTGAGTTTGTTTTTTTATTTATAGAGTAATCATTTTGAATTTTCATTTCATAGAACAATAGCTAATGCTTTTTTAAAAAAAAAAAAAACATGCTTTAAAAAATTTATTTGAGATACCTGGTGTGTATTAGAGGCATTATTCTTAAATTAACTTTTTTTTTTCAAAAACTTCTCATAGGTGTTACTATTTCTCTGTCTTAACTTACCTTAAATTCTCATGTAATTTCTAACAATTATTCTTTAAATATTTGGAGATTATTTTTTTTTTAGCCAAAGTTTAAATTAGATTTCTAGTTCAGTACATTTGGATATATTAATATTATTCTTCTAAGTTTTGTATTGTATTGGTTTCAATAGATATTTACTAAAAAAATTCTAGACATTTTTTGCCAATGTGAAGATTATTTTCTTCTAAAATAGTACCTACTCTCTTTGATTAGACTTCTTAACTGATGTGCTGTAACTGACTTGTAGTCCTGGTCAGTCCACTTAGCATGTGTACTAACTGCTTTATGTTTGCTTACAATAATACTTGCTAGATTGATTTGGTTTTCACAGTGTGACTTGTAGTGACATTCTACCAGATTTTTTTTCCTTCTTTTGTCATTGCTCCTCTTAGTACTGAATGAACTAATATCTACTTATACAGCAACTGACTGGTTATTTAATGGACTGCACCTTGTACACTGTATAATTCAAATATTCCAAAGAATGTATCTTAGAATTAAAGCATGCATTTATTAGTTAGCATTATAGAACTTTGTTGACTCTTGATAGTTCAGTGGTTGCAAGACCGAAAGGGTTTGGAAAACTGAAAACATGGAATAGTCAAAGGTTAGCTGTACTGGGTACTTCAAAGTATTCAATTTATATTGTAATAAGATCTTCTCTTAGACTTTGAAGGGTACTGTTTAAAATAAACACTAAAAAGACAAATTACAAAAAATACAAAACATGATTTCAGCTTTGACATACCACTACTTAATTGTACTACATTCACAGTATACATTAATTACATGAATTTACATCATGCCACGTCTGATTTCTGAGTGTGTCATATTATGAAGTGTTTTACTATCAAAGAGTCTACTGTACTAAATTTATTCTACCAGAAATCTGACATAAAGTTATTCTGTGTGTTATTAAATGCTTTTTCACAGGCTGACCCTAAGGCTACTGTTGAAAAAGAAATCAATCGTATAGGCCCAGGAGGATATTTTGGAGGTGAGTGACTGTCAGCAGTGTGAGTGCTTTGTAGAAAAAGCAATTAGTGAATGATCTATAGCAAGAACTTATTTCCCTCATTTTCCATTAATGACTAATCCCATGAATAGAGTGTATTCAATGTACATCTCGGCTTCTATCTCAATCAATGTGCCTAAGCTCCTTAGCAATAACAATGTAATGCACACTTTTACACAGAAACTTTCCTCTATTCTGAGGCTCCCTGCCCCATCACACTTAGTATTTGCTCACATCCTGTCTTTGAAAGGAAGGAATAATCCAACTAAGTTACCCAGAGCTTGTCCTCCTTACAACATTAAGGCTCTCTGTGCCATAGCTATCCTTTTCAAATATGGGTCTACCAATGTTTTGATCAATCATGCTTTTATCACCAAGACAACAAAGAACTTAACATTTAGTCCTAAACATGTTTCCATAATGATGCAGTTAAGTCACTTGCTCAGTTACTAAATCACATGAAACTAGAACATATTAATTTTGTTCTCCAATCAGTGACAAGGATGCTCTGTGTTACAATTATTTGTGATGGACAGTTCCAAGGAAATTAATAAAGCTGCATTATATGACAAAAATTTTAATAAAATAGAAGTAAATTGACACAAAAATAAAACATCTCTTTATTATATTTGTATGTATACAAGCAAGAATTATTTATCTACTGTAAGAATTTTTTCTTTTTATTGATTTTTTTCCTCATTATATGCTTAATAAATATTGATCTTCACTTGTGTTTCCCAAAAAAATTTTAAGTTGTCAAATGTTTCTTGTTTTGTAGAATTGGCATTAGTGACTAATAAACCGCGAGCTGCTTCAGTCTATGCCGTTGGCCCTGTCAAATGTGCAGGTTAGTGATATAAGATGTTGGTAATTTTTCTAAAGTTATTCTAGGCTAAAAATGTAGGCTAATCTCATTGCATGTTTTTTGTTTGTTTGCTCCATTTAGTGCTGGATGTCCATGCTTTTGAAAGACTGATGGGTCCCTGCATGAACATTATGAAGCGAAACATTGAAAACTATGAAGCCCAGTTAGTCCAGATATTTGGCAACAAGTCCAATATCTCTGATTTACGATGAAATTAGCCAATAAAAACTTAGTTTTCAATTAGTACCTTTGGATCAAGAATGAATTCTGAATGTTAGTTAGGTAAAAAGTGATAAACCCTGACTTTAATCAGGGACAAATTTCCAAAAGTTTCCATATTTTACAGGGTAAAACTGATTTTTCTCTCATCAAAAAAAATTCCTTTTTGAAAATAGCTACCTCAATCTTTTGTCTAGTGCGAGCACATTATTATTGCAATGCACAGCAGTATTATGCTAGAATAAAATTTACTTGTAAGTGGTCATAAAAATGCTAATCTCAAATGTGGTATTGAAACAATAGCATTGCAATGACTTCATTACTAATAAACATTGTATGGCTAACAATGCAGGAAGAAACCATTATGTTACTGGTACTGGTAAAATGGTTTAGGAACAGAAAATAGTATTGATTGCCTCCCTGTTTGAATCAAACATCTTCAACATGCTCTAGTGCAGTGAATGACTTCAGAATGTATATTTGTATTGTGTTTATTCAATCAAATCTTTTTTTGAACCCATTCATCTTTTCTCTTTGTTTTTGTTTTCACAACACTCTTGGGTCAGTTAAACTTGCTGAGTGATTGGTTTCAAGGTTTACCTTTTGGGGTTGGAGGGTAAGATTCAAAAGCAATATGGAAATAACATCAGTGTATACACACCACATATAAATATGTAACAAAATATATGTGATGTTGATCCTATGTATTTTGCTCTGTCATTCTTAAGAAATGATTTATATGTTTGACATAATAAATAGAAGTTATATGTGTGCTTTAAATACCAAATCATCATTATTTTTTTTGTTTCAAATTTGCTCAATCAAATATATCTATGTGTTATTATGTGTTGTTTTAATGACCATGTGATGTTGCTTAGGACGGTGCTAATGGGCCAAAGATTTTATTTGATACTGTAAGCATGGGAATAAATGTTAGAAAGGCCCAACTATTTCTGTATTATACATATATGTCTATAAAAAAAAAAAGCATTATGCTGTCAACCATGAATAATGGATCCTCCTAATCATGTTGTTCTCCTTCATTATCTAAATGTGGATCACTGCACTCAATGTTATAGAAATAACAAGTCAATAGTGAAAAAAAATGTGGGAATCATTGCAAAATATCTAATGCAGCAATTCTCTTGCCAACTTTGATTGTAATTGTTGTCACATAGCTGTATGTGGTATTTATGGGTGAATACATTTTCTGTACAATTTTGTTCACAGCTGAAGTTTAAAATAAAAAAAAAAAAAAGAATCTAGAATTGGCCAAAATAGAAGAACATCTGCTTTCAAATTACTTTGGCTGGCAATTGTTTTGTTTTCATTAGTTTGAGAGTGAATGTTAACTTTTTTTTTTCAAAATATTTTTCCCACTGTGTTTGTTCAGTAGTCACCTGCTGCATGTGTAGGACTTAACCAATAAAATTATTGACTTGAGACTTGATTTATTTTATTCAACTTATAAACTGAAGATCTTGAGAATGCTTGTTTCATCAAATTTAGAAAGAGATTTGATTGTAGTGATTGAATCAAATAAATCTGAACTAAGTTGGAGATGTGTTCAACAACCTATTTGTAAATCAAAAGCAAAAAAAAAAAAGAAAAGACAAAACCTTTTTCTTTTCAGGGTAATACTGTACTATTTTTTAATATCTTAAGTCCATAGCTAAGCCACTAATACGATAACATTGCAGTAATGTGTAAGTAGATAATGCAGACAAAATGACTAAAGAAAAATAAAAGCAAAAAAGGGGCCCACATACAAATGTATACTTGATTAAGTCTAATAAATAACTAATGAACAAAATGTAACAGTAACTTAATGTCTGGATGACCATAACTATTTAGTCACTTATGGATAGGATCATCTATATAGTTATCAGGCTGATTTTGTACTAATTGCCTGAATGCAACGATTCAACAAATGATTCTAATAAATGAACTTACAGAAGTAAAATGATAGAAGACAAAAAATGATCACAAAGTCTTGAAGTGTCACAGGAATAACAATAACATTGAGACAAAATAATGATCCCCAATGGACAATGGAATGGGAGAATGGCACAAAGTGTAGAAAAGAAATTCTTGATCTTTTGAGATAGACCCATTGAAGATGTTGAATCTATTTCACTTTCCATGATTGAGGCATCAGGACTGGACCTTTGACTCTTGGTAGTCTAAGTAGTCTAGCCTGGCAACCTGCCCAATGAAATGGAACAAAATTAGACACCTACATTTACACATTTGCTTATATAAAAAGCATAAAATGTTCACACACAATATAGATTGTAAAACAAGACTCCTGTCACCATTGTCAATGTTTCATTTAATATAACGGCTCTAAGCCCAAGGATAGAAAGCTATTTTTATGAAGTACCCAAAGAACATTTCTGTATGAGCTCATTTAGTACTGGGGTAATTGGAGAAATGTCTTTACCATTGCTCTTTCCCTTCCCCAAGACCTTATATGCATGCACACACTAAATCATATTGTCTATTACACAGGAATTATTATCTGGTTTAAAGTAAGAAAAGAGCTAAATAAAAAACAGCCTAACTAAGGAAAAAAACTACTGCATTTACATTTATATCTCTCATTAATGTAGAAGTTATTTCCCTTACTCAATTCGAAGCAAAACAATTAATTGACTATCTGGTTAATTTTTTTAATTGATTCATATTTTGTGCAAGGTGCAGTAAATAATTGCTTAAAATTTAAACTCTGAGAATAACATTATATGGGATGAAACCCTACATATTTAGCCATACCTGTAAATACTTGAGGATTAATTTCTCTTGTTGGTATCAAGAAAAATAAATAATAACCAGTGAGTGATTGACAAATTGATAATTTTTTATGCACTACATTTTTTATATTGAGTTGTCAAAAAATGAGTTCCATGATTTCTTTTTGAACACTAGGCCATGCAGAAACATCTAACTTTTGATGCATGAAATTGATTAAAGGCAATACAGGTAATCCTACTCAAGATAGCAGGTTATACACAGCCCAGGACACTAGGTCACAGAATAATTGATTTATCATGGCATTCAAACATCAATATGTTTGTTAAAATGTTATAGCTATCAAATGTTCAAATGCTATGTGCATGACAAAGAAAAACACCCACACCTACATTACATCAACACGCTTTTAAAGATGTTTAAAATATAGACATTACAACATGAACATCTATTCTAATTTTCTGTGTCTTGGTTTAAAACAAAAAGAAAAGGGTGGAAGAGAGACCTACCTGGTGGACTTGTAGAAAGCTATCATAGAGATGGAAACAAAAAGTGAAAACATTATTGTTAAAAAGTAGTAATATTAAAATATTGTGTTGATATTTTAAATATTAATCAAGTTACCAGCATAAACATGGACCAGGCTGATGGCCTATTACTCTCACTAGGAATAGTTGTTCTAACTTAATGGCAGTATGATGCTAAAGTAGCAACAAGATAGCGCTAATCAGTGCTTTTTTTGTGACCGCACCGGTACAGTGTAACTGCAACTTTTTTCAATGTGGAGAAAAAAATTATTACTGTTCTTGAATTGTATCCTTTATTATTAATTTATTAGTAGTTAAGAGTTAGGCAATCCATTACTGAGTACCGGGACCTTTACAAAAAAAAAAAAAACAAAAAAAAAGCACTGGCGCTAATTAATACCAATGATGCATGTTGAGCAACTTTGGTTAATTTAAATCTCTGGGCCTAGATTTGTCAATGAATTGGCTAGTTTGAAATGATGGCACTTACATTGATTGATGTTTTGGTATTGCTCACAAAAACATCATCATAAGCAGGATCAATGGAGGAGGAAGAACTAGCTCTACTCTCAAAGAACTGTCTTTGGCTACCTGCCCCAAATACAATGGAAGATGCATTGTCCACCTCTGAATAGCCACTGGAGTTTCTCTGGCTACCACGGCTACTTGCTCCATGGAAAGAAAATGGGTTGTCCACCTCAGAATAGCCACTGGAATATCTCAGGCTACCAGTACTGCGGTTATTTGCTGCACGGACAATTGAAGATGGGGTGTCTTTAACAGAGTGATCAGGGGGAGCTTTGGACTCTTGTTTGTTGACAGTTGCATAAATGTTAAGGTTAGGTTTAGTAGGTAGTAGAGGTTTGTTTGCATTAGTGTGGGTTTCCATTTTAAGTTTATTGTTGATAGGAGGATTATTGACTGTTGCTCTGGTGACGATTGGTGCTTTGCTGGGAGTAGCAACTGGTGGTTTATTCACTGTTTCACAACTTTTACAACTGGTCAGTGGTTGTTTGCAGACAGTGGCATAAATATCTCCACTAGTGGCTACTTCTGTTAGTTTAGAAGACTGCTTTGGTTGGGTTTTGTAAATAATCTGTGCAGTACCTGGTGATAGGTAAAGAGACAAAAATACAAATCTCTATTTCGTCTACTGAAAATATCAATTAAGCCTTTACACAGTTAAGCAAGAACCATATCAATGCAGCAACTTGAAGTATTAAGCAAGCAGCCTAGTAGGCCCACTATGTACAAGGCTATTAGTCTCATTGTGGAATTTGTTATATATTAATGGTGGATATTTTCATTTCAAATAAAAAGACATGAAGAAAAAAATAAAAAGGAAACATTTCCAAGAATCATGCTGAATTTCATATATTTGGAAGCAATTATAGATTTTAAAGGTAAGACTAGATTAAGAAAAATATGTAGATCATTACTTAGGATGAACAAAAAAATCTGTTCATATTGAAAGATAATTGTGTTTAATTAAAAGATTGTTTGTCTCCATACCTGAATAATCTAAGTTTAATTGTTCATTTCTATTCTCATTGTTATAAACCTTATCATTTGATTGGATAAACTGTCTTCATCATGTCAACAGAAAAGACAAGTCAAACTTATGGAGGAAAGAGATCAGAAGGATTTGGCTAACATTCAGCCAGACATTGGGCTGAAACATTTCTTTTCTAACTATTGAATCAACTATGTTTAATGTTATGTTAACAAATATTTTTTAACAAGATCAAGTGGTAAAGCAAATGGTGGCTGATCATTGTGTGGGTTAACTGCAGACATGCCTACCCCCAAGACCCAGAATGTGGAACAGGTTGAAAATGTGGAATTTTGGGCCCCAATGTAGAACATAAACGCGTTTATGTTTGTTAACCATACTGTACGCAATATAAATAAAAATTCAATTATATTACTTTAATAACAATACTAGTTTGCTTCTTATAAATTAGATGTAAATATTATAATTAAAAGTAAGAAAACATTTAATTCATTATTATGTCCTTTGTTAGAAAAAGAGTTACGCGCTCTTGACAAGATGGCTGCTCCCTGTTTACAGTTATCATAGATGAGTTAAATTTTCATTTTGTCGTATTAAAACCAAACAAAATTCCTTAAAAAAGCTATTCAACTAATAAACTAATATCTTTAAATTATAGATTTAACTTAAATCAGCATTATTTCCACTAATTATTTCAAATTAACAACTCTTAGTTTAGGACTATTTTGTCTCACTAATCCTTATAATTATATCTAATATTATTTAGTCTATATTTATTATTATATACTTAGATTTTAGATCTAGTCAGTCTTAGACTTAGACTTTAATTAAAGCTTTAGATCTACTAATCATCTACTAAAATAACTTATAGTAATATTCTATATAGTTAGTTAAACACATAAATACATTGATCTAGAATTAGATCTGGATCTAGTCTAGGTCTATATTTTGAATAAACCATTTGATTGTCAATGTAAATTAGCTTTCACTTTAGACTTAGACTTAACTTAGGCCGTCTTAGGCATTTTTAACCTTAAACTAGATTTAGACTAGACCTTTAAAAACTAAAATCAACAACAGTCATCATGAAATTGCTCTGGCTATTTATCCTAATAATTACTAAATACACACTAGCTGAACAAAAAATTAGATCTACCTCAGTCAACACTAAACTTAAAAAGGAAAAAACAGTCATAATCAATCATCACACTTGAGATCAATGCAACTTCAAAAATAACCTAACATACACATCCATAACATTATAGAAGATTACCCATCACAAATGGAAGTTCTCAATCAGACACAGTAGAAATAAATACCTATCACTGTTAATATTAATAGCAGGAGATGTAGAGTCAAATCCATGGCCTAGATCTAAAGATAGATGCAACATCTGCAAAAAAGTATGCACCATGAAACAGAAAGCCATTCAATGTGACACCTGCGATGAATGGTACCATGCATCATGTCTCCATATGAATACACCTGTGTATTATGCCTTAGGCAACAAAGATGCATCATGGCACTGTGTACCGTGTGGGTTACCTCAGTTTACATCAGGACTGTTTGATTCCTTTGATGCCGACACTTCTAACCCATACAACATCCTACACCATCCCAAAACAAACTCACCAACCACTAGCCAGATCCACTCCTGTTAAACCTAAATCTACTAAAATTAATACAACAGCCTCACTAAACAAACCTACTAAAGAAGTAATACCAAAATACCTTAAAACCTTAGTAATACATTTTCAAAGCATTAGGAACAAAACAGCAGACTTAGAAATTTTATTAGAATGTGAGAAACCAGACATAATTGCAGGAACAGAAACTTGGCTACATTCTGAAATTTATAATGCAGAAATTTTCAATAGTAATTATGAAATTTTTAGAAAAGATAGGGTTGATAATCATGGAGGAGTTCTTTTAGCAATAAAAAACACTCTTATAGCAGAAGAAATTACCTTACCTAACTCAAAAAATATAGAATCTACATTTTGTAAAATTAATACCACCTCAACATCCCTAATAATAGGCAGCATTTACAGACCACCAAATTCTAGTTTAGAATACATGCAGGAACTATGTAATCAGATTACTACACTTAAAGAGACAAATAAAAATGCAGTTTTTTGGATTATGGGTGATTTCAACCTACCTGATATAAATTGGAAAACACTAACCATAGATAAACACCAAAACCTTAAGGACATAAATGAGCTTTTCATAGAAACTTTACACAACCTAAGTTTAGATCAAATCATTAAAAAGCCAACTAGATTAAACAACACATTAGATCTCTTCTTAACCAACAGACCTGGATTAGTAGTTGATTATATTATCCCTGGTCTATCAGACCATGAGATCATAAAAATACACAGTCAGATAAAAGCAGTAGCCAATACAAAACCTAAAAGAAAAATCTTACTCTGGAATAAATGTAACCTAACACAACTACACCAAGCTGCATTAAACTTTCAACAAACATTCTTATTAGAAAAAGACATTAACCAACCAGTCGATGACCTCTGGAATTTCATCAAAAACCATCTTAAAAGCATTATAGAAAATCATATACCAACTAAATACACATCAAGCAAAATAAATAAATGCTGGTTTAATAATAGACTAAAGAAGCTTTGTAAACAGAAGGAAAACCTATATAGAAAATTTAAAGAAACCAAGGCAGAAAGAGTTCACAAAAAGTATATAAAAATTAAACACCTAACCCAAAAAGTAAGCAGACAGCTGCAGAGTGAATACATAAACAATGTAATATCTAAAGATAACAACAAAAACCTATGGTCATACATTAAGTCTAAGAAAATGGAAACAACAGGCATAGCGCCATTAAAAGATGAACATAACATAATACATAATGATAATGAAACTAAAGCAAACATCCTAAACAAATACTTTGCATCAGCATTCTCAGCCCCAGGAGACAAAGACATATTTCTTAATTTGAACTAAGTAGACAACATAGAAGATTTAGTAGTACAAGAAAATGGAATTCAAAAACTATTATCCAACACCAAACCAAATAAAGCATCTGGACCTGATGGTATTCCAGCTAGATTACTCAAAGAACTAAGCAATGAGCTAGCCCCAGTGTTCAAAATACTCTTTCAGGCATCGCTTAACCAGGGCAGAGTACCAAAGGACTGGAAAGAAGCTAATGTCACCCCCCTATTTAAAAAAGGAGAAAAATCTGATCCAGGAAACTACAGACCAGTATCACTTACCAGCATCACATGTAAAATCCTAGAACACATAATATGTAGCAACATCATAAACCACTTAGACAAACATAATGTTATCACCCCATACCAACATGGCTTTAGGAAATATAGATCATGTGAAACACAACTAATAGGACTAATTGATGATTTTTCAAAAGGTTTAGATAATAGTGAACAAATAGATGCTATTTTAGTAGATTTTTCCAAGGCTTTTGACAAAGTTCACCACCATAGTTTGCTTAAAAAATTAAAATATTTCGGCATTAATGGTCCACTGCATCAGTGGATTAAAGATTTTCTGATAGGGAGAGAACAAACTGTAATAATAAATGGCTCTAAATCAACACCAATAACAGTAAACTCAGGTGTACCTCAAGGAACAGTCTTGGGTCCACTACTATTTTTAATTTACATAAATGATTTACCAAATTGCATTAGTTCAGGAACAAAAGTCAGATTATTTGCAGACGATTGCATAATATATAGAACAATAAAACCAACACAAGACACAGATGTTTTACAAAGAGAATTAGATGAATTACAGAAATGGGAATCAAATTGGAGCATGTCTTTCCACCCAGAAAAATGTCAGTTGTTAAGAGTAACAAAAAAACTAAAACAAATTAATTCCACTTATCTTATTCATGGCAAACCAGTAACACAGACTAAAAACGCAAAATACCTAGGTGTTATAATAAATGAAAAACTGTCATGGAATCCACATATTGATGAAACTACAAAAAAATCCAACAAAGCATTAGGGTTTATTAAAAGAAATTTCCATAAATCAAATAAGAACATAAAACTAAAATGTTATTTAACCTTGGTTAGGCCAATAATAGAATATGCATCCACCGTTTGGGACCCCTCAACTCAAGAAAACATTAAGAAACTGGAACAAACACAAAATAGAGCAGTGAGATTCATAACAAACGAATATTCACATTTGACTAGAGTAACACCATTAGTAAAATCACTAAATTTAGAAAGCCTTCAGGACAGAAGACTCAAAAGTAGCAATTATACATAAAACACTGAACCATCTTCAAATACAAAAACAAAACTTAATAAAATACTCTGAAAGACACAAAAATAAAGGCACATTCCTCTTCCCCTATGCTAGGACAAATTTGTACAAATACTCCTTCTTCCCTAGTGCTATTAGAGCATGGAATGGGTTGCCTGAGCTAGCCAGAAAAACCAGTGACTTGGCAGAATTTAAGTCATTGGTTAATATGCATGACTAAATGCACGACGCGTAGGATGTAATCATCTTCTTTTTTGAAGTAACGTCAGTATTATATAAGATAAGAAGATAAATCAATAGTTCTAACTCCTAAATGATGTATTTGTAACTAACTAAAATGTATTCTAATGACCTTGACTCAAATGTTACTATATCTATTTTTATTTGTTACCACTAGATATAAATCTACTGACTAGATCTATATTATTCTAGATCCTACTTGATTATCTATCCTTTTCTAGGGCTCTACTCTAATCACTCTAATAACTCTAGATGGTGTCTCTAGTTCTAGATCTAAAATAATTTACTTACTAGTCTAGACCTACATCTAATAAGTCCTCTAAGTCTAAAAACACAGATTATAAAAATAATATTATAGATCTAAATATTAATTTCTAGATCTATAGACTTATTCAGCTTATTGAGAACTAAATTTATTACATTTCTATTTCTAGATAGATCTAGATTTAGTATCATCTAGTGCTAGTCCTACTTTTACTTTTAGATCTAGAAACTTAACTAATAATTAATTTAGACTATGTAATAATACTAATAAGTAGAATAGTAGCTTAGTACAATCTACTAAGCTACTATTCTACTTATTAGTCTTAGTAATAATTAGTATTATTACATACATTACTATTTAGGCCTTAGCCTTCCCCTTACTGTGTCTAATTTAATATTAATTAATTACATTTAGGTCTAGATCTAGAATCTAGGACTAGGTCTTTAATAACGTATTTTTTTTAAAAAACCTTTTCTTAGATTACTTAGAAACCTAAGAAACCAGTTGAGTTAGTGTTAGAATAGTGACAATACTCAATTAGACTCAATAGCAATTCCAATTGGAATTGCTAATAGTAGTCTAGGACTCTAGGTCTAGACTAGTAGAGCCATTGTCGGGAAAAGAAAGGGATTTGAATGGAACATTTGGCTTATTAGCACTTACTAGATTCTAAGAATAGATCTAGAATCTAGACCTAGAGTGGCTAGAGTACTAGATCTATGTCTAGATCTAGCTCAACCTTATCTTCGTAAATTTTGGACACACCGGGTCCGGGAGATGAAATGTAAACATTAAACACAGACCTAGATCTATATATATTTTACTTTGCATTCAGTATTTTAATTTCGCATTATTAATAAATAATGAAAAATCGGCGAAATTTTTTTTGTCGAAATTCAGACTTGGCGTAACAAAAAATCGTTAATGCGGAACATGTGAGCATTTTTGCGGGACGGTTTCGCATAATGCGGGACTGTAGGCATGTCTGTAACTGACACCCGTTTTAATTGTCCTCTGTCTGAAGGATGACAAGGTCTGAAGTTTACTTTGACTAATTATAACTTTCCTTTAACTAATAAATGGTTAAATTGATTGACTGTCAAACGGCCCAGAGTTTGCATCATATGATTGTAAGTTCTTGACTTTGCTCATCTATGAAAGAGCACTTAACAAATAATTGGAAGATTTCATTGGCCTCAGACTGAAGTCACCAAGAGGAAACTTTCCTTAACTGTATGTCAGAATTAAAAATAACTATCACACTATACTAGTAATATAAAGCTTGAGAAACACACACACACAAAGATTTGTATGGTGTGTACCAGTTGTGTTTCATTTATTAAAACTATGCTAATACTGGGAACTTATTTTAACTCAATATGATATAAATTGTCAAAGTTATTGCTGAATATTTGTCTACAATAATTTAACTATCTTCTGCATTTGTCAGGATAAAACATGAAAGTGATATTAGTGATATTACTACTGAGAGAGACCTGACTATAACATGTGTTCAAAGGTTTAAATGTTTCTTCTGCTACAACATTTAGTGCTAAGCTCTTATCAACAAGTAACAAAAGCACCAAATGAAGACCAAGGTCTGATGTGTATATTTCAATGTTTAATATAAATTCACATAAAGAACAATATGAACATGCTCTGCTGTAGACATATAACTAAGAACTTGAAGAGTACATGACCTACTTAAATGTGAACACACATAAGAGTAGATCTAGAAAGAAAGAATCTGAATAGAGGCTAATACATGTAGTGTATCTGGAATAGCACACACAAAAATGTAATTACCAGACATTCTCCAATAAAAATGTATTCCTTTCACAAGTGAAACAAATTTTATGATTGACTTTCAAAGTACCAAAAAAACAACTTGACTCACTTTCTAGGAACACAAATACTTATCAACCTCTCAAGTTCTAAGTTCCGTTTTTTCTTCTTCTTCAATAAAAAGTTTGCTTCAAGTTAGTAGTCTAAATGGAACATATCAAATTAACTTGTAAAAGAATCACTGCTTACACCAGATACATCTGCTAGGAAGTATGCAGCCTGGTGTGGGCCAAGTGCTATATGCATGCAAGTACCCTAGTCAAAGTGAGCTGCCTAAAATTATATGCTCACATAGGATTCCAAGTGATGGCTCATGAACCAGAAAGTTTCTCTGACTCTCCTTGTTACCAGAGTCTGAGTGAGGGGAACAAGACTTTATAGAGCTGCTTGAGTAGTAGTCAAGTCAAAATATATAATGTAGCGAGAGTCAGTATTTTGAAACAGATGTCAAACAGTTAGTGTATTTTAAAAATATGATTACAATGTTACAGATATGCCTAGTACAGAAGTACTTTGAACAAAATTTAGTAATTAACAACACAGCCTGTCTTTTTATACACTGATTTAAGCTGAAGGAAAAACCCAATTATGCAAAATGTAAATAAGAAAAAAAAAATCACTCACTTATGTATATTCTAAAAGAAATGATATAAAACAGGTTATCTATTTGTTACAGTGAAGATTTATGACAAAAAAAAAAATAAATGTAGTGAACATATACTGCATATTCCGTATAACTTAGTTGTCAAGAGGGGAAACAAAACTAAAGATAATAAACTAGAACATAACATCTATATATATATAAAATATATATATTGTTATTAAATAAATCTATCCTGTGCATAGTAAAATGAAATGATTGTAACATATGGTCTAATAAAAAGTGGAAAGAAAACAACTAGAATTATTAGATGATCAGTTTTTAAGAAACATATGTGATCAATGTCATGTGTCCAAAAATCTCTAAATCTAGTTGATTTCTTTTGTACAGCTTTAGATCTTTAATTGTAAGTACACAGAATTACACTATGCTATAAAACAGAAATAAATGATGGTATTAAAGAGATGTACAGACACATAGATAAAATGAGTTTAAAAAAAAAACAAAAGCAAAGAATGAGACAGACTGTAAGAAAGGGTGAAACAGAAAGAACTGGACAGATGGAAAAGTAAGTAGACAGATCCAACATTGACACTGCAGAAATGTATATAACAATTTGATTTGAACAATTCATAGTAGATATTAAATAAAAACATTTTTTTTTCTTTTGACAATAAGATTGCAGTGTAGCAGGTATAGCGCAAAAACAACCTTGCTAGTTTTGCAGTTTCGGATGACATATACAACAATAAAAGGTGTTAAAGTACGCAAGTCAATACAAGTTCAAAGTATATTCTGTGTAGATAAATAAGTAGGTAATGCTACAAAGCTCATATGAGTTACTCTTCTTTTGCCTTTGTGTTGGCAGCAATAAATAAATCCCTTTCACTGTAGGTAGGTATAATTGAGCAGCCAAATAGAAAGTACAATAACAAATGTATCACCTGTGTTTGAGCTGATTTCCTTAGCTTTCAAAAAGGATTTTGTGTGATTTATTTTGGAATTCATGTATCATAGTTTTCAACAGATCAACTTTCTAGCAGAACAAATAGAAAGTGTCTAAGCTCCAATGCCGAAAAATGAATAAACATGTGGTAATGGTGATCAGTACTAAATGCAAAGCATTTCATAATAAGTAGTTTATACTGACTGGGGGGAGAAGGCATACATTTGAAAGAGGGTATATGTAGTCTGGGGTAAGTTTACCATGCAAGTTAATGAAATGATTACATCGAAAAATTCTCCAATATTCAGTACTCAGTAGGTGTGTAAGGTAAGGACAAGTTTGAGCTCATGGTCGCCCCTATGGTTTTATGATTGGTGCTCAGATCAATGGGTGAAATAAAAGTAGAATTATTAAGAAATTAGGTAGAACCAACACTAACAAATACACATATCTAATGTTAAGCAAGAATATAAGCATGGCAGTGAATAATGAGTGTAATTTTCACCTAAAAATTGTACAAAATTTAGCCCACTGCATGATTGATAACACTTTATAAACATTTATGATGAATAAAATGTATTCTCAATGGAATTCTTTTTCACACTAGTCCACACAATGAATAAAGAGCATCAATGACTTATAGAGATGTGATCCACTACATACAGTGCTAAAAAAAATGAAAAGGTGCATTTTAAATTAAACAAAGATATTATGAAACACTATATGCAACCTGCATTTTTAAAAGGGGTTTTAGGCATTGAAAATAAAACAGAATTTCAAAAGCTGAGAGAAATTGAAATAATCATTGCACGTTTGGATAATTAAATCTCAATTTAATTCAAGAGATGATAAAATCAAAGGGCAGATGCAATTCTGTTAAAATGAAAGGATGGCCTGAGAGAACAGTGTGTAAATAAATATAGAAATATTCAAGAAAATCAAATGTATGTCAAGTTTGAGGAGAATGGCACAACAATGAAAGAGTGCTAGACTGCTTTACAGTGATCAGAGTTACATGCTATGTGCATGCAACTATCAGTTTTCTTAATAAATTAAGTTTAGCACAGACAGATCTATCTCTAGCTGTAATGAAGTTGCTCAATAGTTTTTACAATTCAAACAGGGATTCCTTAATTTTCCGTTGGATAATAAAAGTAGATTGAGATCAGGTGTTACTTCTGACAGTGCAATTTAACTCTACACATGCAGGTACATTATTAAGTGTGAGTGTGATCAGTAGGTCAGAAACATGTCAAGATAAACACAAATGTTCTTACAAAAACTGAGCCACAACAGATGTGGAAGACTAGGTCATTTCAAACACACTGTTTGAAAACATAATGGTTATTATATACTTAAAAAGTATTTTTTTTTTTTGAGTCAAAAAAATGAGAGACACAGAGAACTACTGCAATAAACTAGTGGTTGGGTAAAAAAACAACATACAATTAGATCTACTAGTCTTGCTTATCACTGAGTAGAATGTGAAAAGGTCTAAAAAGTAAGTCAAATGTCTTTAATGCACCACACCCAATTGTAAATAATGTGATTCTAAAATAATAATAAAAAAAAAGCTTAACTAGAATAAATTATTAAAATAGCAAAAGATAAGTTTATTAAAGCAATAATGCTTGCCTGCCCTTTGCCAAAAGATTGTAATGCAAATTATACTCCATTTGTATTAGCTGTTTATATTAAAAGAAATAATACATGGGCATGAATCCATACAGAAAGCTCTATTGATATATTGAGAAGCTGAACTTAGAAGTATAGAAGGTATATTTTAGGATAAAGCTTTTTTATTCAATTGGACACTTAAGCTACTGGTTGCTACACCCAAAATATTTCCACAGAGACAAAGAAAAATACAGTGACTACTAAAAATAATGTCTCCAAATGTAATTTCCAGTTGCACATTGAATGTTTTCCACTGAATAAGTTCAAACTGATTCTTCTTCGATAATAGAATGATAACATTAATCACACAACATTTCTGCTCAGATGTGTTGCTGCTAAGTCATCTAAGAAATGGGAACTACTACATTGTATTGGCCTGTAAACAAGGGCAGGTTCAAGGCTTTATTCTATTAAGGTGCCAATCCTGTTATATATAGTCTAGCTCTTATAAAAACTGTACATAGGACATAAAATCAATGTTGAAATAAATAAAATTAATCATAGCAAATATATTAAAAAAAAGCTGTATATATTTACAGGGACTACCCCAACAGGCAACCAGTGCCATGTTCAATATAAACAAATGATATGATAGACAACATAAAACAAACACAATTTTCAAAATAGAGTACATTTAAAAAATGTAAAAAAAAAAAATAAAAAAATCTGGATATAAAAATGGATGCTGTTGACCATTATGCATAAACTTATTTCTTTTTAAATCTCTTTGAAAATTAACAAAAAAAAATCTTCAAAATGCTAAGAGAAATAAAAATAACCTCAAATGACACAAAATGACAATGCTAAATGTTGGTTTAAAAGTAATAGACAAAAACAATGACCAGCAAACTCTGAATAGATTCAAGGAGGAAAGGACAACAACAATAAACAACAATAAAGACACACACACACACAAATATTTGAGGAAGGATCCATCTTGAGCAAGACTTGGACAAAATGATACTATACTCCTACTTTGTTTTTGTCACTATTTCCTTCAACAAGAAAACTTTGATTTGAGTTTTAGCTGTTGATTTTTGTTTTGACAACATGATTACTTCAAATAGTGTGATATACAATTATCTTGTAAGTGTACAGCTTTTGAATCAAAGTATTTGCATGAAATTCAATCTCTTTGTGTTGAACTTGAATAAAGAACTACAACTTTGTAGTTCAACAGAACACACTGCTTCAACATGCCAGGATCAAAATGGAGGCATTTTTGTTTTCATCAAGTCATCCAAGTTCAGTTGATGTCTTTTTTTAAACAAGTCAATTCTGTCAGAAGCTTTTAGTCCTATCCACAACTTAGTTTGATTCCATTCAAATGTCTGCCTAAAACTTCACTGGCTAACTTGTATAAGCTCAACATAGTGTCATAGGGATATACATTAGCTAATGATTTTTTTTCTTGCACAAACTTGTACACACACAAATACACACTGTTTCCAAAGTTTGGTACAAATTTTTATTTTACAAAGTTGCATTAAATTTTGTTTCTTACAAATTCCTGAAAATTGCTAATGTACAAAGAAAACTCAACAAAGCATTAAATAAAGAATAAACCTCTAATCAAAAGTTTGAACAACAAATTAGTAGAAAGCCTGGCAAATCTATACAACTGTTAATTGTAATTATGTTAATTTTATAAAGCAAAGCATTTCAGCATTAGCCCAGCATCTAAAACTAGGATAAGAAATATTTTAAAAAATGATCTATTCAATAGTGTTAATTGTGCTTCTGAAACAAAATGCTCAATAAAACAGAAAGAAAACAAAAGGTGTATACGTAAAGAAGAAGATGATTTGGGAGAAAGACTTTTTGTATGTTGAGTGGATAAAAACAGATTTGAACAAATCCTGATGGTACAAAAACAGTAAGTAGAAATTTTTTTTCAAAATACTAGGAGCCTAGGAACTACAATCTTAATTTGGTACTTAACATTGATATCTGGAGATAGAAACCTTCATTATAACCTAGTTACTAAATCTTGAGGAAGTGTAAAAGATTTACGCTTCTGTGCATATGACTCTGTCTCAGCAGTTTTAGTCTGATTCAACTGAAGACTTTGGCTTTTACCCATAGTATTGGGAGGTACAGCACTAGTTGGAACACCGGAAGGATTGGTAGCAGAGGTGGGAGTGCATGGGTCATTAGGGTGAGCAGCTAGGTTGCAATTCTCAGGAGTAGAATGAGATAAATGTTCAAATGTGTTCTTACCACCTGCATGATGTGGTGAGCCAACTTGAATGACTGTTGAATGAATGGGTGTGATGGGTTTACTTTCAGAGCTGGCAGGTGGGGGTGGTGCTGGAGCCTTCTGGCTGGGCACACGCTCCTTGAAAGAATTAGTTTCATAACTTGGCGGTTTGACAGTAGGTTTTAAGACTACTGCTCCCTGATTTCCATTCTCCTTGGGTAGGTTTGACTCTTGAATAATGTTCCCCAAGGAGACACTGTCTTCATAGACATTCTCTTCTTTTTCTACAACATTACAAAATTGATTGTGTTCATCATCAGCTTTCATCAATAAGAAATGTGACAAATTGTTCAAATGTTTTTATTATGATATTATTTCAATGGAATAAATTAATTTTGTAATATTCAGAATAGATTTTTTTTACTATCACAATGTTTTGTTTACTTCTGGCAAGAATTGAAGAATGAATGCTAACATTTGATCATACTTTGAAATTGAGATTTGTCTGTTTACAAAAATCATAATAATTTTTTTTCCTTCATTAGTTAAAATACAGTAAGAGTATAGTACTTAACTTACCAGGTGCCAGTTCTCTAGTGCTGTTCATGTAATTATTTTCCTACAAAATAAATTAAGAATAAAAAACAAGATTATTTTAATTTCAAAACAAATTAGTTTGCAAAGTGTGTTCACTAATATCTTTCAGATAGATGGCAAGAAACATGTTTTTAAAATTGTTTACCGGTTCTAGCTCAACATTTTCATAGGTATGTGAAGCCATTTTAGCCAACCATTCTTGACACAAAGACTTCAGCACCTGGTTTACAAGGGCATACTGCTCCTATTTGAGGTAAATTCAAGATATAATGATTTATAAATTTTAGATTAAAAAAAAAAAAGAAATCTCTGTAAATGTATAAAAAAAAAAAAGAAAAAAAGATAGCACTGATCATAAACTCTATTTTAAAGTTTTCTCTATTTAAGGAATGTGATCTCAGAAAGTGTAACCCAGCTTATTCAAAATATTACTGTCATAAACAAGTAACAATTAATCAACATTTCTAAATTTGATCTTGTCGTTGTTTGTGGACTAACAATTTATGCCAGAATGTATGTGCATTTTGTCCTGCAGGTTTTTTTCCCTGAAACTCAAATATACATCTGATTTTTTAAAATATAAACAAGACTGAAATGTTATGGAAAAAACCACCAGGTTACAAGTGGGATCATCATTTCATCTTCAGGATGTATATAGCATGCCCCACCTATTACTACAAAAGTGTTCATGATTAAGCAATGTATACACACACAACAGTGAGATTTAAAAGCTATTCTCTTACTTACAGCAGTTTGAACTATTGACATTCTTTGTTCACGAAATGTACAGATAAGTTCATAAAGATTAAAATCTTCATCAAACCTCTGGGAAACAAAAAAATTTTTTGTATCAATATGTCATTTATTTGAACATTGTACAAGTTATGTAAGAAATATCTTGAAAATAATTTTTGCAACAGTTGGATCTATCAGAAATTTCTTAATTATTAAAATTTCAAGCAATGCTAATTCAGATATAGTACAGAAAAACAGCATGTTCTAACGCAGTGATGCCCAACCTAATTCTACCTGCAGGCCATTTTAATTTCCAAAACTTGTCTCGCGGGTCATGTGACCGAAAAGTTACAAAAACTAAAAAAAAAATGTTCTGAAACTAATTTACCAGAACCCCTTGGATTTAGTACTACATTAGTGTGATTTGACGATTATATTTTTTAGCGCGTCAGAAAATAGCTTCATTGCTTTTCTTAAAACGTTAGCAACAGTGTAGTTAGCTTTAAAACCGACTCATTTTCTTGTCTTTTTTTTTGTTGTTGTTGAATATTCCCATCGTTAGTCCTATCTCTCTTTGTAGTTAATCTTTTATTCGTGGTTCAAACCAAGGATGCCGCCATATTTTTTTTTATAATGCCAATGCATATGCTGTTTATTTAAACAGACACACTTTCTTTATAAAACAAAGATGTTGGCTTTTTATCATGTTCCACAAATAAGTAAAGATCCGCCCACAATTCTTGGTAGATTTTACATACATAAACGCACACACGTTAAAGGTCATAATAACATAACATGCTTTCCCCACCCCTATAAATTGCTGGCAAATTTGTGAGATACATAGAAAAACATTTTAAGTTTTCTCTTTTTGTTTAGTTGGAGGTACTGGTATTATAAATGCATTATTTTTTGTATGCACTAAAAATTGAATCAATTTATTTGTCTATCATTGTTTCATTTAGTATTTGGACAATACTAAAACCCATGATTGCTATTAATAATTTTTCCCATTCTATTAAATTTGGTTCCTTCAGATAACCTAGTGACTAAACGATCAGGTAGTTATTTCATGAGCTCTCTTTGAAGTGCTTGTGTCAAAGGGTGGTCACATCATTTTACACTTTCAAGAATCATCATTTCTATTTTGTACTTCTTTTTAAGAAAAGATTCAGTGCTTGTTGAATGAAGTGAGTTATTTTAAGTGAGTTCAATAGAAGACATATGTGAATTCGCTTTTTGAAATGCATAGTTTTCTACAGCTTTCAGCTTAGTAAATGAGTGATGATTTTTATTTTCCTTTCATCCATCAAGACAAAGTATGAAAAGTTTGATCCCTTAAATTACCACTTATATAGACTGTGTGTCACGTCAGTTTTAGAACCCCTGCAATATTTGGTGAATAGTAATCACTGAAGCATTCCGTGCTTGTTCACACGAGATTTTGTTTTTTGGTCGGAAGTTGACCACGAGGTGGAAGGCAGTTGATCTTGGACTCTCGTAGAGAGAGGTTGATTATGGATATCTTGTCCAGTGTAGTAATGTATAGATATTAAGATTGATTTTGGAGTATATGTGATACCTGAAGTATTTCATTGGATTATAATTCACTATGTTTTGTGAATATTTCTAGATGGCTGGACTTGCCAATATCTGTTATTAATTATATTATATGTAATAAAAACCATGTCTGCTACCAGTGAGTCTATTAATTATTCTGAATATTGTGGTCAGAGAGTTCAGCATGTTAGTGTTCTCACGCACTAGCAAATCTAGTGCGCGAGTGAAAGTATTTAATTAAGAAGTCAAAGAATATCATTGTAGTACCAGTACAACACACAGAGACATTCGCGTCATCACGCCTACAACAAGAACTAGGCTGTGACATATGGTGGCCAGTATGTCTTAAATGACAGAACAAACCTACACTCTTTAACAAGTAAATCGTCGATCGTCTACATATAATCTGGCGTAGAAGTAAAAAGGACTATTTTTCCAGTATGGCGGCAAAAACAATTGAACGGAACTTAGAAGCCTAACAAACGTTTCTGCAACAACAAGAAATTAACTCAGGTGACCTGGCTCCAGCTGGATCTCAAATTGATTCCTAGATCTAATTACGTTACCATAGATCTAAAATATAAACTAGACTCATAATACAATATCAAGTTGAAGGTAACTTAACTAGAAACTTCACCTTATTACAAAGAGTCATTTTGAACCAAGCTTTGATGCAGATTTATGATAAACACTAGGCCCATGCATCTTAACTTTTAGAGATCTACTACAACATCATCACGTGTATGACACTGAATACAGTTATGCTTGATGAGCCGCAATCTGGGTGAAAAATTACTGTAGCAATCTCAGAATCTGTCTGTGCTACAACTTGATGAGCCGCAATCTGGGTGAAAATTACTGAAGAAAATCCGAAGCAACCTGTCTGTACTAATCAAGTCTGACGTCATTCAAGTCGACTATTCATCGTGGTGTACGTCATTTGAGACTCACCTAATTATTTATTCACTGTTTCAGTAACAAATAGTGGTACACTTGAGCACGTGATACCACCATATCGTCTTAACTGATCTTATCAACAACATCTTCTGTGAAGAACTCTTCCTGGCTTATACTGCTATTTGAGTCAGTCATTCACTGTTGGATTATCTTCTAGAAGCCCAAGTACTTTGGAGTATATATATATACTATTTCTCATTCTAGTCATCGTTGCCCATATGATTTGTACTAAGCCTTTATAGGATTACTAGTTACCAGTGTAATTAATTCTGTTTGGATTATTGAGCTAACTATTGGATATATTATGACTGGACTATTGGATATATTACCTTACTTATTTCAATGATTTATTCGATGATTGGATTATCACTGGACAATGGATCTACACTAAGAGGATTGAACTTATCTACATCAGACTACACTAGAAAGCCCCCGTAAGTTTGAATAATTATTGTATGTACTTGTTATACATTGACATAATTTAAAAGTATCCAATAAATTGATGTTGACTATTGAAGATAGTCACTAGTGAGTAACCATTTACATTTTTCATTTTTCTAAGTATTTGTAAGGGTGGCTGGAGAGGGACTATTTTACTTTTATAATAGGATCTATTAGGGAATATCCTATCTGTTCTTTTACCTTCAATAAGACCCAACGCGTTTGAGGTCATCCTTGTTGGTAGGGAGGTACTAGATCATATTGGGAATTATTTATTAGCTGTTTTAGTCTTGTTTGTGTACTTTGTCGAAGTATTCTGTTTGTATTTATATTGTTGTTGTTGTATCTACATATCTGTAACTCTCCTGTCTCATTTCTTCTTTTTATTGATTTCTTTTTATAGCAGACTGTGTCGTCATTCCTATTGTTTCTGTGTTTGTCTTTTTATACATTGTACATATATTTTTTTACTTCTTATTAATTTAAATTTTTTTTTCTATTATAACTGGCATAAACAATAGCCATACATACTTCATATTGAAACATACTTGAACTATTGCATTTGTGAAAAGTATTCATTTAATAAATATAATTATTTGAATATATGACTATTAGGAAAGTTCATTGATCTTATATTTATTTTGTAAAAATATAGTGCATCATAACACACTCATTTGTAATATTTGTAACATATAATATAATACTTGTAACATATTTTTTTGTGCAACTGTATACTTTGATTTAGTTCTTTAACTACTACATTGATAACCATGGCATCATATGATAAAATTTTGGAGCTTGTCAAAATAATGGAACTAGAAGGGGATGAGAAAAAGGAGTTTATCAAAAAAGAATTAGAAAAGACTGAAAATGAAAAAGATAGGGAAGAAAGAGCTGCGGAAAGAGCTCATCAGAAAGAACTTAAGGACTTAGAAGTAAAACATAAAGAACTAGAAACTAAACAAGAACTAGCTAAATTGGAAGCAGCAAAAATGAACCCCAACATTATTACCCAGCAAACTACTAACAAACCATTCATTTCCAAATTTCATAAATTTAATATTAAGGAGGAAACATTAGAGAATTACCTAGTTCAGTTTGAACATATTTCATCCACCTATAATTTAAACAATGAGGATATGGCAAAACATCTTTTAGCTAATTTATCTGGAGAACCCCTAAATATAATAAGCACACTCACAACTGAACAAAAAAAAGACTACCTTGCTGTTAAAACTAGACTTTTGGAACATTTTGGAAAAAGTGAAGACTATTACAGAAAACTCTTTAAAAAAATTAAACTAAATAAAGATGGAGACTTCAATAGAATTATATTTGACATGAAGGCAAATATGCTTAAGTGGTTAGAACTAGCTAAGTGTGACATAAAAGATCCTATTCAAATTTTAGATATGATTCTAATTGACAATGTACTTTCTAATGTAACAGATTTAGTGTTCACTTTTCTTAAAGAAAAGAAAGTAAAAACAGAAACTGATCTCATTACTAATTTAAACCTTTTTAAAGATAGCCATCCTGGTCATACCATGGATAAAAGAGACCTACATCAATTAGCCGCAACAGTCAGTACATCAAACAGTAATACTAATGATAGATATGATAGATTTAAATTTTCTAACTCAAAAACTTGCTTTAATTGTGGCAAGAAGGGCCATGTTAAAAGCCAATGCAGACAAACTAATACTAGCAACTTTAGATATAGAAGTTACACTAATTACCACAACCCTAGCAACTACAATCAAAATAATTACAACAATCCTAATAACTATAACAATCAATGTAGAAACTATAGATCAAACCAGAGTGCAAGCCCCAGAGAAAGAAGGAGCCTTAGAAATAACTTCTATTACAATAATTATAATACTAACAGACAATCAAGGAGGGACACATACAACCATCAGTCTAATTACAATACTAACCATCAAAACAGAAACAGAAATAGAGTCAATAACAATAACAACAATGTCCAAAGAGAAGAAAATGTTGCTTACTTACAAGCAGACATGTTTAAAGTAAATGTCTTTCCATCCTATGTAAATTCAGTAGAAATTAAGGCAATGAGAGATTCTGGTGCGACAACATCAATAGTAAGATCTAATCTAGTCAAACCAGAACAATATTTAAAAGAAACTGTTAAAGTAATCTATGCCAATATACAAAAATTTGACATATGTAAAACTGCTAAGGTCTGGATTGAATCTCCCTGGATTACAGGTGAGATAAAGGTAGTTGTAATGGATACCCCTGCCCAAGACCTCATAATAGGCAACTCACATGGTGTTAAAGATTTGACAATAACTCAACTAGATTCATGGATAAAAAATAGACACAAAAATTGGTATCTACATCAACATGAAATAGCAGCTGTACAAACTAGATCACACAAAAAAATAGTGCCAGAGATTGAATTGCCAAATATTCTATTCAATGAGTTAGGAACCACCAGACAAGAATTAATCAAAATGCAAAATAGTGACCCTATAGTACAAGATTTGTTAAGCAAAGACTATAACAAAATAAACTTAAACAACCATCATATATTAGCCAACAACCTAGCCATAAGATGTAATAAAAACAAAGATAACACAAGAATTCAAATAATAATTCCACAAAGCCTAACACCCAAAATACTTAAAATGGCCCATGATGATCCAACAGCAGGCCACTTTGGCAAAAAGAAAACATATGCCAAAATTTCAGAAAAATTCTTTTGGCCCAAGATGAAGACTGAAATAAAAAACTATATAGATTCTTGTCCAGAATGTACTAAACAAAAAATCATACTTAAGGCACCTCTACAAAAATCAGATAAAGCCCATTGCTTCTGGGATAAAATAGCCATTGATATTATGGGCCCATTAAATACAAGTACCAAGGGAAATAAATATATATTGGGAATCATAGATATAGCAACCAGGTGGGCAGAAGCTTTTCCTCTTAGGGACATTAGGGCAGAAGATATATGCACCTCACTAAGAACAATATTCCTAAAGTTTGGATTCCCAAATAAAATACTATCAGATAATGCATCCAACTTTAAATCAAATTTAAATAAAGCCTTCGCAGAAATGACCAACATCAAACTAGTACACAGTACAATTTATTCGCCACAATCTAACGGTGTGATTGAAAGATGGAACAAGACAATCAAAGAAATAATTTATAAATTAGAAACAGAAGCAATGAATACTTGGGATCAGACTTTAAACTATGCCATTTTTGCTTACAACACTACTATTCATGAAACAACAAAATTCAGTCCATATGAATTAGTATTTGATAGAAAACCTAAAGGTCCACTAGAACTATGGGCTGATAGTATGTTAGACCTAGAGAACTATGAAGAATTCCATCCATGGATAACACAAACAAAACAAAATTTAAGACAGGGAATAAAGTTAGCTGATATAAACATGGATAAAAACTTAAACAGACATAGAGACATAAAAAACAAGAACAGAAAATTAAGGACATTAAACATAGGGGATGAAGTATATGTAAAGATAGAAAATAAGTATAGTAAAAGCAAAAATGAAGGTCCATATAAGATAGTAGGCAAAATAAACAACAAAGTGTACAAAGTAGACAAAAATGGAAAAGAATGTAAACTAAGCATAGACAAACTAGTAAAATTTCCTAAAAGAAAATTTGAAGAAATAGAAGTAATTGATAGGGATACAGATTCAATAGGAACTATACAAGAATATGCTGCAAACACTATAACTATTCATGCTACCACCCAAGACTCATGTAATGATAGGACAAATATAGATAACTTGATAGGAAAATACAATGATGTCATTACATTTAAACTAGCTGCACTGATCTAATTCAGCATTCAATACACTTAAATAAGACACTAACATCTAAAACAAAAGCATATAAT
Organism: Biomphalaria pfeifferi; assembly: GCA_030265305.1. NCBI lineage: Eukaryota > Metazoa > Mollusca > Gastropoda > Planorbidae > Biomphalaria > Biomphalaria pfeifferi. The sequence goes on from JASAOG010000025.1 coordinate 3,842,901, forward strand.
ATCCCAAAGGCTTATGAGGAATTAGTCAAGGTAGAACTAAAGAAATTACTAGGTGAAAACAAGATAGAAAAATCAGATGTATGCTCTTATGCATCACCTATGGTAATTGTTAAGAAAAAAGATAATAATGTAAGAATCTGTTGTGACTATAGAGAGCTAAACAATTGTACTGTTATAGATCCTGAACCTTTACCTGATACAGACACTATAATCAATATGCTAAGTAGAGCTTCCCTATTTACCACCATGGATCTAAATAGAGGATTCTGGCAAATAAAAATGGAAGAAATGTCTAAACAATACACAGCTTTCAAATGTATTTTACCTGGGTTTGAAGGAATATATGTATGGAATGTCATGCCATTTGGGTTAGTTAACAGCACAGCCACTTTCCAAAAATGTATGAGTAAACTATTATTAGGCATAGACAATGTAATTTCATATGTGGATGACATTTGTGTTTTCACTAAGTCAGAAAAGGAACATCTAGAAACACTTGAACAAATATTTGCTCGTCTAAAACAACATAAGATGACAATTGCTCCCAATAAACTAAATCTTGTAAAGGATTAAATACAATTTTTAGGCTACAACATTGCTAATAACAAAATAACTCCTACCAAAGCAAACATAAGTAAAATAAAAAACATTAAGGAACCTAAAACAAAAAAGGATGTCAGAGCACTATTAGGCTTGTGCAACTTTTATAGAAAATTCATACCAAACTATGCCCAACTAATTCAGCCCTTAGTAGAGTTTACTAAGAAAAAACATTCAAATATAATAAACTTAGATGATAGCAGCAAAGAAGCACTAACCAGATTAAAAGATAAGTTTAATGAGAAACTAGAATTAGGAAGTATTGATCCTATTTCACAACTCCTACTGTACACTGATGCATCTAATAATGGTATAGGAGCATGCCTACTGCAACAGAAAGAGTCATATCTAAAACCTATAGTTCATATAAGTAGAACATTATCTAAGGCAGAAAGAAAATATTCAATAATAGAAAAAGAACTATTAGCTATAGTATGGAGCATAGTCAAACTGAAACACTATTTATTAGGAAGATTTTTTACAATTAAATGTGACCATAAACCATTGTTAGCACTTAAAAGAAAAGAAGTAAAGAATAACAGAATAAATAGATGGTCACTAATTTTATCTGATTACAAGTTTGACCTACAAAGTATACCTGGTCATGAAAATGTATTAGCTGATTTTTTGTCAAGACAGGTAGATCATGAAACAGATATAAATGAGGACAATGATATTGTACATATCAGTCAAAATATTTTAACTGAGTAACTTCAAAATACAATTAAAAACAACTGACATTTTTTAATCAGGTCAAGCTGACATTTTTTTCTGTAACTAGGTCATGAGATATTTTTGTTACACTTGTATCATTTTATTGGGTCATGATGACATTTTTCCTTTTATTGATGCTATTGTACTATCATTTTTTAATTAATTGTACATTACATATTTACTTATCACAATTTGATAACATAAAATTTCATAATGATTAGATGTGCTAATAATTTATATGGTTAGTAAACACAATAATGTAAACAAACACATTGACCTGAAATTTTTTTTTTTTTTTTAAAATAGCTCACAAATGTAAATATTGTTGATTTTTTTCCAAGTGGTACACGCTTGAATGGTATCATTTTTTATGCTATTCTACTTTAAATACCACATATGTGTGCTATCAATAGCAATTATAGACAATGTTACAGTAACCTTGTATAATGGTGACGGAACTTAGAGTAATATAAGGAATACTGAACACAAATATACTTGTATAGATGTATGTAAACTTTTTTGGGAACTACTTCAATAAATGCACTTAGTGTGTCAGATGATACACATTGGGCGTGTTATATTGTATAAATGATTGGATGTAAAATAACTTAAAATTTTTTTTCTTTTTTCTCCTCTTATAATTGAGATGTCAATGTATGTTAACAGGAAGAGCACATAGCAATTAAGCATGCTCATGCAAAACATTTCTATATAATGTAACTATACTTCATGAGACTAAAGCCTCAACTTGTATTGATATTTTTTTCAATAACATACTTGTACAATAGATGTAATCATACTAATGTATATTTTTCTAAGCAAACATTTTGAAAGTTAAACAATGCATTTGTCAATTAGTATATGGAACCATTTATAGTTAAAATGAATGACATGACATTAATATTTATGTATAATTGAGCAAGCAGTATTGAGGTGATTAATTACATCAGCTTGACATAAGTGAGTAAGCTACTAGATATATATATAGAACATTACAATCATATGTACTTTTGTAAAAGATTTTTTTCAAAAATCTTTTCTAGGGGAAGGGGCGTATGTCACGTCAGTTTTAGAACCCCTGCAATATTTGGTGAATAGTAATCACTGAAGCATTCCGTGCTTGTTCGCACGAGATTTTGTTTTTTGGTCGGAAGTTGACCACGAGGTGGAAGGCAGTTGATCTTGGACTCTCGTAGAGAGAGGTTGATTATGGATATCTTGTCCAGTGTAGTAATGTATAGATATTAAGATTGATTTTGGAGTATATGTGATACCTGAAGTATTTCATTGGATTATAATTCACTATGTTTTGTGAATATTTCTTGATGGCTGGACTTGCCAATATCTGTTATTAATTATATTATATGTAATAAAAACCATGTCTGCTACCAGTGAGTCTATTAATTATTCTGAATATTGTGGTCAGAGAGTTCAGCATGTTAGTGTTCTCACGCACTAGCAAATCTAGTGCGCGAGTGAAAGTATTTAATTAAGAAGTCAAAGAATATCATTGTAGTACCAGTACAACACACAGACATTCGCGTCATCACGCCTACAACAAGAACTAGGCTGTGACACTGTGTGAAAAGCAAAAAGCATAAAAAGACATTAAATTAAGAGAGAAATAAAAAAAAAATTAAAAAAATTGACAATTAAAAAAAAAACAGAACTAATGAATTATTGATGTTTAGAATGTTAGGTGACAGGTATTGTCTGGTTTTTATTTATTTTTTTAAATTTTTTTTTAAATTTTTATTTTTTTACACTTTTTAGGATATGTCTATAATTTTAAACTTTTAAATTTACTTTTTTTTTTTTTACATGTTTTTATTATATGTCTTTAATTTCAAAACAATACAAGTTTAGCATATAAATATATGATCAGAAATGTGCGTTAAATATCCTATTACAAGAAGTGAGATATTGACATTCATGGCTGGGAAGCACTAGCTCTCGATTGCTCCTCATGGGGTGAAGCTGTGAATGTTGGAGTCACAAGATAAGAAGGAGGGAGACTGATCAACGTGAAAGAGCTCTGGACCAACGAAAAGCTGAGAGAAGCAACAGGCATATCTGAAACTGACCAAACCTACATGTATGCAGACAGCCTTTCAAAGCTAGGAATGGATTTATCTGTCATCTTCGTGTCCATAAGAAATGAGAAATGTGCTCATCTTCTACTATAAAGGAGGAGCTATATATTACTAGGGATTTATAAATGTATTCTTCAGTAAGATTTTAGCCTGTTTTCTTATCAACAAAACCTAGTGATCAAAACTTAGTACGGGTGTATATATAAAGTTTCTCTAAACAATTTGTATGCACTCATGACATAAAACATTTTAGAATTTGAGAGCAAACTAATTCATTCAATTAGTACTGGGAAAGCTAAATATTCCTCACCCCTTCTTCTAGCAATGTCCAGACATAGTCGATTGCAGCTATAGCTCCAGTTCTGCCACAGCCAGCACTGCAGAGGAACAAACAAAATATATGTTGAATAGGTTGAAAACACTTACTCCCTACTAGAAATAGATAACAACAATTTTGTACATAATAAAAATTAAGTGCTAAAAAAACAACCCTATATAGATAGACGTAATTTGATAAGGGGCAAAAAAGTAGTCCTGGCTTTTAGGAGTGTTCTGTGAAACTGGTCTGAATTAGGCCTTTCTCAAGCACAGAACAAATGAATAAGGTAGAACAAAACTTGACATTAAGTCATATTGTCATAAAACAAAAGAAAAGAAAAAACATTTTCACAAAAGTTAGAAAAATAATTCTTGTTCTAGCTATACAAATTGTAATATGTACTTAGTAACCTAACTTAAGGCACTAGCTAATTTAAAGAAGGTATAAAAACAAATTGATGTTAACAAACAACATGAGTTTGTTACAAGGGAATTTGTTACACAAAATCATAGATGGACCCTGTGGGAAAGTCATACACCACAAACATAAACCTAAATTGCATTCACAACAAAGACCTAAAATTAACTAGAATGAAAACCACTATTATCAAAAAGAGATCCTTTTTTAAGAAAAAACATGGACATTTGTCAATTTCTTATATAATCTATTGAGTAACATTAACTGCCTTTGCCATATGTGTGCTAGTTTATAAAACAATGCATGATACCAATGCATTTTTTAAAATATTGTTTTAAAAATGGTACATATGTATGTGCATACAGCATGCTAAATTAATTCTAAAAAAAAAAATAAAAAATAAAAAATAAAAAAAAAAAAAAAAAAAAAAGTCTGCTTTTGGATAAATAAATAGCTTTTAAACTAATTTGTCAAGATTTATATAATGATAATGGCATGGTTGGTTAAAACTAGATTTTTGAAATAATTTATATCCAAATAATAGGAGGTGCTATAGGTTGAGTGTTAAAGTGCTTGGCTTCTGAACTGATGTCCTGGGCTCTAATCCTGGTATTTTTAATTTTGGGATATTTGGGCACCTCTCAGTCCACCCAGCTCTAATGGGTACCTGACTTTAATTGGGGGAAAAGTAAAGGTTGTGCTGGCCACATGATGCCCTCATTAACCGTGGGCACAGAAACATATGACCTTTACATCATCTGCCCTATAGATTGCAGGGTCTGAAAGGGGAACTTTAAAATCATAATTAGCTGAAAAAGCAAAAGGTTGCACTTTCAAAAGTCCAAAAGCAATTATTTCAAATATTATAAAGCCAATGTTAAGTTGCTAGACACTTTAGTTTTATGCGATTAAAACTGGACAGACACCACAAAGAGTATCCAAACCTGCAATGTATCAAAAGTGGTAATTCATCATTTTGCCTGGTCCTTCGCATGATTCCTATCAAGTCTCTTATATGTGCTGGGTCATCTGGGATTCCATGATCAGGCCACCCTGAATAGTGAAACTGGATGACAATTCGTTGTTCTTCACCTCTGGAAACACTTAACTTTCGTTGAATAAAATCTGATGCAATTTCCTGTTCATCTTCCTGTATATAGATGATATAGGTGATAAAAAAAAAAAAGGAAAACGCAATTACTATCAATTAAAATAGGACTTACAATCATCTTACATTTAATTTTTTGTGTTTAAAAAAAAGTATTCTAATTAAAAATAATATTGTATCCAATCACATAATAGATAATCCTAAAAAATGAAAGATCATACAGACATATTTTCCATGTATGGTCATTTAAATCTGGGAATATGCAAAATACTGATCTACATCTATTAATTTTTTTTTCTGTATTTGAAAATAGCCAAAAACACTTACAGTAAAAACTGTGATATCTCCAAATACATCAGATTTCCCTAAATCATTCCAGTACTGCTTACATTTGATCTAAACATAAGAAACATTATTATAACAACAAAAAAGTTAAGAAGTGTTACTATCAGTATTGAATTACAAAAAAGTGATCACACTGGACCAAAACAACAACTTTAACAACAGACTAAACAGATCTAAGCTATTTTCGGAACACCCTAATTTTATATTATTGTAGATTCCGTGGGTTGAATTATTCAAGGTATTAAATTCAATAATTAATCAGTTCATTCATGTGCAAATCCTGAAGAGGATCATGGTTTTTATTCTGTACTTTAAGATGCCTCTCTAACATGAGCTGCTTAGTTCCATACTTGGTCATTTTCACAAAGAATATAAATAGAGCTACTTTGGATCCAAGATCTATTTATCTTAGGATATTTTAAACTTTTTATTAAATTCTTTTGATTTCACAATTACTAAGTATTTAGATAAAATCTTTATCAACATATTGGGCATGATGACTGAGTTAAAGCTAACCTATAAACTGACGGTTGGGATGTTGTTTTTTTTTTAATTGGGCTGATATGATAACTTTCTTAACTATTGGCCATAGAAACATTAGAACACAGCATAATCTGCCAATTTTCTTAACTTAATTGTAGAAAAAATAAAACTAAGTACAATGGACTAAAAATAGTGAATCTTTTTACCTTGCCCAGCTCAACAATCCTACAGGCCATGAATATAATTTCCACTTTGTATTCCCAGATCATTCTCCAAAAGTCATTTACTGTTGAAGCCAGCGGTCCTTGAGTAGCTATGTAACCACCAGTACCTTTCACACCCTGTGGGTAGACAACAAATTAAAATAATTCAAGTTATAATTGTGAAGATGAATTCCTACATTTAACATTATCCCACATTAGTTGTGGGAATGTAAAAAGTTTACTCCAACCTTGCTTCTATACTAAAATTCTTTGTGTTAAATATTTGATTCATTCAAAGACCTCAATTTAGTTCTGGGTCTATACACCTTGATTGATTTTATTTGATTTTGGGCACATCGGCACAATTTAGGCCATGTTGTGCCTGCAGTCCCTCAAGGGACACTCTCCCTCCACTCAACAAGGGCCAAATTCAATACAGTCAAATCATTAAAATCAAGGTCTATTCACAGTTAAAATAGTAGAGGTAGTAAAAATTTAATGATTTGGTAAAAATCTAATGTAAATAGTACATGATCACAAATTCATAAATCAGATCTTCGTAGACAACCCCACTTCCCGGATAAAGCCCAGTACCTTCCCAGGGTCGACATTATTGAATAGTGTTTTTATATTAGTGGCTCTAAAATATTTCTCCTTGACATCCTGGTATCTGGGGCAATCAACGAGGATATGTTCCACGGTGAGGCAAGAGTCACAGTAGTCACAAAGTGCGTGATGTAGGTGTGGCCAATCCTAAGTCTGGACATGGTCGTGCTACCGAGCCTTTTCAAACCCTTAGATGTGGGCCGCCACCTGACATCCGCCATAATCTGCCTGAGTTTATTGTGAGTCTCAGCCTTCCATCGGTCCTGCCACTCTTGATAGGTGGCAGAGGCAATACTTTGTCTCAGGTCCGAGCAGGGATTTGGGTTCCTGACACCGCATGATTTAGGGCTCTCTTTGCTTCTCTGTCTGCGGCTTTGTTTCCCTCAATGCCCACATGGGAGGGGACCCAGAAGAAGGTGACATCCCTATGGTCGGCTGTTATTTGGTCCAACAGCTTCAGGCTCTTATGTACCAATGGAATGTCAGTCTTCATCCGCCCCAAAGCTTGCAATGCAGATTTGGAGTCGGAGCAGATTATAAATTTCCTCTTTTCTGATGCTTTGACGGCCATAAGTGCAAGCGATATTGCATGCAATTCGGCGGTAAAGATGGAGCAACCATCGGGGAGTCTACGGGAGATTGTTTTGTTCTGAAAGGAGCAGGCACACGCGACCTTTCCATCCATTTTAGATCCCTCTGTGTAGATGGTGCCACAATCTCCGTAGCTCTCCTGCAGTTCCCTAAAGTGGACTTGTAGTATGCTTGGGTCTGTATTTTATTTTTTGAAATTAAGGAGGGATAAATTTAATTTGGGTTTATTCATTAGCCAAGGAGGATTCTGAGGGGTTTCTATTTTAGAGATTTGGTCAATGGGTGGGGTTAAATTTTGGATGGGTTCTCTCATTCGAAGGCCCAATGGCTGTATGACGTTAGGCCTTCAATTGTATAATTCTACCTCTGTGGGGTTAAATATGGAGTCGAAAGCAGGGTTCGTAGGGTTGGATTTTAGCTTGACTATATACTGCATTGCAAGCTTTTTCATTCTTATATCCATGGGGAGTTCTCCAGCCTCCACATGGAGACTTGGGATAGGTGATGTACGAAATGCGCCGAGACAGAGACGCAGGGCAGCATTTTGTATTGGTATTTTTAGGTACGACTTCCTTGCTGCTCCATATATTATGGATCCATAGTCTAGCTTGGATCGAATTAGACTCTGATATAGCAGCAGCAAGGTATCTCTGTCAGCTCCCCAGTCCCTATGGCTGAGTACTCTACGTATTAAATTTGGAATCTAGGGTGAGGCCTAACAATTTTGTAGTTTTCACAACAGGGATCTTCTTTTTGTGTATAAATAGTTCAGGGTCTGGGTGGAGTCCCCTTAAATTACAAAAATGCATACTAACTGTTTTGGAGTCCGAAAATGTAAAACCATTATCGTTTGCCCAACCCTGAATTTTGTTTAAACATAACTGTAATTTTCTTTCTAAGGTGTTCATGTTTTTCCCATAAGAAAAAAATGACAAAGTCATCAACATACAAAAAGCACTCTATGCCAGGGGACAGAGCATTTATGATGCTATTTATTTTAATGTTGAACAGGGTGCTGCCCTGGAGTACACCCATTTCCTGGTCATGAATGTCAGAAGCGGAGTTGCCCACTCAAACCTGAAATTTTCGGTCTTTCAGGAGTTCCTCCACAAAATGGGGGAGGTGTCCCTTAAGCTCCAGGTCACGTAGAATGCCATGTTTCCAGGTTGTGTCATAGGCCTTTTCTATATCGAAGAATACAGCTACTAGATGTTCTCTTCTGAGTAATGCATTTCTAATATAAGCTTCCAGCCTTACCAGGTGGTCAGTTGTTGTCTGCCCCTGCCAGAATCCGCACTGGTAGTTGGAGATTACTTTATTCCTCTCCAGGTACCAGACCAGCCTACTGTTCATTCTTTCCATGGTTTTGCAGATGCAGCTTGTTAGTGCTATTGGTCGATAGTTAGCTGGGTCAGAGCCATCTCTTCCTGGTTTAGGTATAACTGTGGCTTTCCTTCAGCTGTTTGGGAAAGCGCCTGTTTGCCACACACAGTTATAGACCCCTAGCAGGACTGCCAATGAGGGTTCGGGAAGGTGTTTGAGGAACTGGTAATGGATTTCATCTTCTCCAGGCGCTGTGTCATGTGACTTGTCCAGCGATTCCCTCAGTTCCTCAAGCGAGAACGATTTGTTGTAGTCTTCATTGTTCTCTGACCTGAAATCAATGGGGTGTCTTTCCTCCCTGGTTGTGACTTTTTGGAACTCTGGCGTGTAGTGTGCAGTGGATGACTTTTCTGCTATTGAGGATGCAAGGCAGTCAGCTATTTCTCTGAGGGACGTGACAGTTCGTCCTTGGTTTTTCAGATGCCCTATTGCATTTGATTCTTTCCCTTTGATTCGCCTTACTGCCTTCCAAATCGCTCTAGCAGAAGTTTTGGCATCCAGACTGCCGACAAAACTTCTCCAGGAATTCCTTTTGGCTGACCGTATGGTTTGTCTAGCCTTTGCTCTAGCTATCCTGAATAGCTTTAGGTTTTCCTGGGAAGGATTCTTTATAAACGCAGCCAGTCGTTTTTTCCTATCGCCAATAGCACTTTTGCAAGCTGTATCAAACCATGGTTTGCTAGGCTGTTTTGGATTTGCGGGGTTAGGGGGACAACTTTCCTGGCTATACTAAGTAGCTTGCTAGCAAAGGTATCAGCTGAGTTCTTTTCATCGAGGATATTTTCTGTGATATCCTCGGAGCATCTTTTTTGGAATTGTTCCCGATCGGCCTTATTCAGTTTCCACCGCTGAGGTCGTCCCAATGAGGGGAGATTGTTAGTAATGATGATTGGAAAGTGATCACTTCCCCGTAGATCATTGCTAACTGACCATTTAAAGTCGTCCAGAAACGCATACGGTGAGGTCAATGCATGTGAGAGATCCAGTTCCTGGGTGCAAGTAGGTCGGTGATGCATCATTAAGTATGCATAAATCATGTTGGAGGAAGATATCCTCCAGCATACGACCTCTTGTGTCGGTATTGTTGGATCCCCACATGGTGTTATGGGCATTGAAATCCCCAAGGATTATATAAGGCGAGGGAGTTGTTTCAATAGGTCCTCCATGTCTGTTGGGTTTAATGGAGCGCCTGGTGGTAGATACAGGCTGCAGCAAGTGATAACCTTTTGAAGGGTTATCCTAGCTGCTACGGCCTGTAGTGTGGTCTTGACTGCGTCACCTCCGCTCTTATATAGGGTTCCTACTGGCCTTCTCGAACCGGACAGAACGCCGCTCGACGTTTCTAGGTGGTCAGATGACTACAACTCTCATGACACTCCTGAGCTATGTTGACTCTTGACTCGGCTGACCGTCATAGCTCGTCACGGTTGACCGCTCGTCTAGCGCTGGCTGACTACACACACACCACCACCCCTATCTGTGCCACCACCAGGTTTATAACAATATATATTCTTGTTAGTTTGGCACCTGTGCTCCCCACCCGCCACCGAGTCCAACAAGGGGACGGGCCATTCGGAAGTCCTACGCAGGTGCTATACTCACTCAGCTGCTGCATCGGACATGTGTCTGATACAGCAGCTCCCTGATTGGCCCTCCAGCATAGGTCTTCGACCTATGGTGGTAGCTCGGAATGACCAGCCAGTTGACCCAGAGCGGGCCATCTGGGCCTCAGGTCTAGGGGAACTTGGAGCCAAAGTATTGTGTTGTGGTGGTTTATCCTCAGATAGCCACCACTCAAACACCATCTCTTTATCCCCCCTTACCCGTTGCAGTCCACGGCAAACGGACTGGTCTAGGACGTAGTGAGATTTTAGAGATAAGGAGACAGAGTGATGATCAATGAAGGCAGACTGATGAAAAGAGGAGGCAGACACAATGATAGAAAAGAAGTAGGGCACTTTTGAGCTCCAAAAGTGCTAAGGAAAGAGGAGCGCAGTTTAACGTCATGTCTCGGGACGCTCTATACACCTTGATTGTAGCTGAACTAAAATAATAATACAGAATATACTTACAATTAATCTGCTGGCATTGATGTAATCTGAATCAACTTCCCCTTCTATCGTGCTCAGGACAACTCTGTGTTCATCATCTAAAACATTGAAGATTTTTACAAAGCTAATATCAACTCACTCTGTCTGGTAAAACGTTTGTACATATTATTTCTCCCACACCCAATCTCGGATGAGCTGAAATTTTACACAATTATTTCTTTTACCTGACAACACAAGAATCAATTTTAAAAAATTAACCAATTAGTTGATTTGCTATTGGAAATAAATTATTTTGTTTGGTATCTCAAACAAAGGAAAAAAAATTTAATTGGCTGAAGTTATGGCATAAGCTGAATAGGTCGTCATCTGAGTCTTAGTGAACACAAACCTGAAAAATAGGACGAGACTATAGAAACAATAGATAACTATACAATCTTCCATGTTCCTAAGCTCTCCACTAGTAGAGTGGTTACCATGTTGGCTTGTGAAGTCTAAGACGGCTTGAGCCACGAGTTCGATATTCAGGTCGTTCCGATCGTATTTTTAAAAACAATTTTATAAATGCTTTTATTATTTTACGTCTACATCTATTACAAATTAAATTAAATGATTAATCCAAACTAATTGATACAAAGTATGCTTAATATAAGCTTTGATTTTTTAAAATATTTTCTTGTTGTATTATGAAAAGGCTTAGTTCATCCATTTAGAAGTTGGCAATGCTAATATATTACAAAGCATCCTTATACTAGCCAGGTATTACCTGTGGCCTGCGGGCCTTAGTTTGGGTGTTACTAATCTTGTGGATTGGATTTAGAGCTATGTCAAAATTGACGAATGTTCCTTTCGAAATGTTTTTCTTTTGCCATGAAAATAAAAGAAGATTCTAAAAATCAGTTTACCTGTTAAGCCGATATATACATATCAAGTATAAAATACTGGGAAAAAGGGTTTACCCAAATTGTCCAAACATTTCACTCTTTAATAGAGATAAATTTAGGTATTTTCTTTTAGTTTTAGCCCCCCCCCCCCCCCCCCCCCCCAGGTGGGAGGACACTAAAGATAAACTACAGTCTCTGCCATGACCTAAGGGACATTAATGCCAAGTTTTATCAAGATCGGTTAAACGGTTTTGATTTCTATGCTGGACATACATACATATGCCTTACTTTGTGCTTTATATATTAAATAAATACATGTATATACACACATATATACAAATAGTGGAAACAAGTATTGACAACTTACAGGGCAAGATATCTTTGTATCTATTTTTTTTTAAGTTTGCTTCTGTTTTACCGATGTCCATAGTGAATATATTATCTTTTCGGCGCTGTATCTGAGTTTCCTGTATCCTCTAGTAATAGAAAACAAAATATTTTATTTGCCTGAGAAACAAAACTTCAAAAACTAAAAATAACTACAACATTCTAAACTGAAAATTATGAGCACAAAAAGAACTGTTAGTTCATAAACATTTTTTAGGTGTTAAAAGCAAAAATAAGGAGTGAAGGAATCAAAAAATATATACTATATAGGGTAGGTAACAATCAACGACCGTAGCCGAATGCTAGTTTAACATATCCCATTTTTATTGTGCAAGAATGTTTGTAAGACATATATTACATAGTGTCACGTACACTGTATCTATATTTGGCCATAGTCTATATTTAGCTTGTCGGCAGGACTCGAGCTACCTCGGGGAATTTTTCTATCATGCAACAGGATCATGTTCGGAATAAATGTGATTGGTTTTGAAATATTAATTGTTGTACATTGAGCTGCATTTATTGGTTGGCCTTGCAGTGTAGAGTTGTTGGTCACGTGATTACGCTCTAGAGCCCGGGGAAGGTTCTAGATTGCGCCAGTCTTGTATGGAACGTGTTAGAGAGAACATGTACTAGAGTTTAGTATTAGAACACAAATATTTTATTTGTTATTCAAGTACATTTAACCATTGTAATTATTTGTGAATAGCTTTTTCAAGTTCTGAATTAAAGCAATTGTTTTAGACGAAGAGAAGTTTCTTTATTGAATACAATAAAATACTTAGATCGACTTAGCGATTGGCATCTTCTAGATGATCCTTTTATCAACTGGCAACATTCTGAATGATCGTATAATCAACTAGATCTAGCTACTTTTATACGATCATCTTATTAAAAGACGATTTCAAGATCCTCGGCAATCATGATCATTGATAGTGTGATATAGATCAAGATAATCTTCAACGTGACATTAATCATAGTATCTTCATATATCTTGACATCTGACATCCACAATTGATGATTGTGACACGTAGATATATGGCGCAGAGGCGTAAAATAGATTCAAGTCAACAGTCCGTAATATTGAGGTCTAGGACTAGATCTACTCCTAAAGAGCATTAGAATAACAAACTCTATAAAAAAAAAAAAACAAAAAAAAAACAATTTCATCCCAACCCCTCCCTGCCCAAAAAGTAAATTAAGGTTGGGTGTCCAACTAATTTTAACAGCCTGATCAGATAAACACATATATATAAGCCTAGTCTACCAATAAAGTGTGTAATCCCAAACTCTCATGTCACATGACATAGCAACCAGGTGAAAATCTGACCATTTTGGGTGCCCAAAAAAACATCAATTACAAAGTTATTGAAAATAAAATAAAAAAGAATAATATATTCATGATTTTTAAATTAAAACAAATCTTTAATAACATAGAATCTATATATTATTATAGATTACAAAATTGTCAAAACCATCAGTTGCCTTTTAAATTTTAAACAAGTATTGGACTTTAGGAATATACAAATTTAGAGTCTAGATCAAATCTAGATTCTAGAATCCTAGGAGTAGCCTCTAGAGACTCTATCTATAGTCATTTCTGTCTAACGAACAGGTTAAGCCCTGCCGCTGCAATTTTTACATTTGAATTTTTATAGTTAGTCCTAGGAAAAACTGCAAACATCTTTAAACTCATCATCTATTTGTTTTGTTATGCATAGTTACAATAAAATATGATGTCGAAGAGGGTCAGGTCAGTGAGGTCAATCAGGTCCATCTCTAACATTAATGAACACCATTCCCTATTTTATAACAACAAACACTCTCAGTGTGCTAAGGAACACTTCATAGTTATTGTGTTCAGAAAACTTTATTATATTCAATTTTTTTTTATATCAAGATCTTTTTACACCAACTCAACACAGACAGGTCAGTGTTACTTTTCACACTCTCTATTGGTTCCTTCTCTGTTTATAACTGACGCCATAACCAGGCCATTAGACACAAGTTTTACCTGTACTGTAGCCTATCTAGTTGACTCAAAAAAAAAAAAATGCATGCCCCGCTTGTCTAGCCCCCTCATTCTGCTCAATGACTGTGACCTAATTTGGTACCTGACGATTAATAATTGTCCTCTGCTAATTTTTTTTTCTAATACTGCGTTGATGATACCATGCTTAGTACCTGCCTGGTCGATCAATAAAAAGGGCACTAAGGAGAGACAGAATAAGAGAGAGGGAGAGCAGGGATGTGCCTATCATTATGTTTGTTAATTGTTTTAGCATATTTTTTGCTTTAGTAAGCTATCACTTTAGATTGCCTTGTCTTTTTTACATTTAAAGCGCATTAGTGATATATGCAAAATAGTAAAAAATAGTGCGAAAAATGTAGCGTGGTCTCATAAGTCTAGCAGCTCAAAGTTCATTAAAATAGTGTTTGTTAATGTCATTCATAATAATAAACAAATATTAGTGAACACCCCTTTTTACACAAAGGAATAACATGTATGTGTTTAGATAGGTTATGTTTAGCTGAGACCTAAATTTTCTAAAAATATATCCCCCCAGACCTACCCTCCTTCCATCCTAAAAAAGAAAAGTGACATCGTCATACCAGTATTTCTTTGACCTAAGTAATACCTTGTTTTTCAGAGTAAAGGAAACTAAATGTGTCTGAACAATAAAGAAATGGAGCATGAACAAAAACAATAGACTAGTTTCATCATACTCATATCTATCAAAATAAAGGTTCAATTTAACAAATATTGTGGAGTGTTAGCTAATATCCGAAAATTGGGGGGGGTGTTCATAAGATGAATTATATGTCATTCTAAAAAAAGTAAATGAAAATTATTCTTATAGGCAATATTTCGAAATATTCAAAGACAAATCAGGCTAGTTTTTATTCAATGCTATAAAGAACTGTGTTGAAAGATGGCAAGAGTAACAACTGATGGTACCCCTGCTTTGGTTTTTAAAAAAATTAAAGAACAATATCCCAACCATAAACTTTAACCGGGAAAGTCTGTCGAAAGCTACATTGAATATCAAACATATTATTGACCCAGTAATCAAACTTAACAGAATAGGGGATGTTAACAAAAGACAGTTCGAGAAGTACTTGAAGTTTTGGAAACAAAACATTTCAATGTTCAGTACCACAGCAGAATCCGCTGGCTTAGCATGGGCAAGGTATTGAAAAGAATCTCAAGGAAGAAATTGTTATGTCCCTTGAGGGACATTGACTATGACTGTGTTACTAATATTTAATATAATAATATAAAAACTACATTTGTGGTGAAATATTGTGATGTAAAGAAACAATCACAAAATTTAAAAACTATATTTTTAAAATTAGTTTTAAAAGCTGCTAACTCTTGTTGCAATTCCTCACTAGGGAGTGTACAGAAACAAAATGTATATAACATAAAAGGGTATTAATAGGGTGACCCGACAAAATAGCGCGATGTGATGTATATAAAAGTACTGGATTTTAGTAAGTGAAGGTCCTGAGCAGCATTTTTCGTTGAGTCCTCTATTAATAAATCTAAAAGTATGTTATATTTGCAGAGAAAGAGAGTACTTTAAAATTTTATCCCATTTTCCTTTTTCATCAATGTTTTAATTGCATAACAATTTTTTTTAATGTAGTTACCCCTTTCATGGTTTAGGTATATGATGATGTGAGTGTTACACATGTGTGTTATAGTATAATTAGAAATCTTGATTATCTGCGCATCTCTCTTTGATCAAACCAGGGTGTCTCTTGCTGCAACATTGGCAAAACTTAGGTTCGTCAGGATTAGTTAAGCTGGCGATCACTATTCTTATCTGTAAATACTGCCTTCGAAGAACTACTTTATAATGCTCTGAAAGATGTTGTAGGGAATTGGTATACTGGGATTACAACTATATTGGTCGCCTGAGACAAAACCATAGAGTGACTCCAAGATTTCCGATAGAATGGAATGTTAGAAAACGAGTACAGAACAATCTACCACAAACAAACAATTCAGTGGAGGTATGACATTTCAACTGTCTATTGGCGTCCATCATCCCAATGTCTACAAGTTAATCTCTTACGTCCTCAGAGAACAAGATTTTGAGATACAATGCTAGAGAACGAAGTAAAGCTGCAAGCTACATAAAGTACCTCTAACTTAACAGATGTCTTGCAGCTATATTGCCAATGTATGGAAACAAGCCACTGATGGAGTTTCTGTGACATTGCATATAATTTAACTTTGTGAAAGTGTGCATGTGTATGTGTGTGTAAATATGGCAAGTATAGAAGTATATTAGTGTGTTTTTGAAGTGCTATTTTGGAATATAAATAACAGATTTATATTATTTAAAAATTATTCATTTTTGTTTATTATAATTTTTGCATTATGTTGCATATTTATATTTTAAGATATATAAAGTGTTTCCAGCAAAATAATGCTAACATTAAAATAAACAAAATATTGGCTCTATTCATATTTTGAAATATCAAACTTTTTTTTTTTTTTATTATTATAGCTTTTATATAGCGCTACTTTCATGCTTATAGCATGCTCAGAGCGCATTGGTCCAATCTCATTTGTGGACCAGTTGGGGGGGTGGGGGATCTAGGAGTTTGTTTTCAGTGCTGCCTTTAGGCGCTCAGTAAACACAACTCTGCCCAAGTTGGGTGTCGAACCTCGAGCCCCCTTCTAGGTAGCTAAGACAAGCCAAGTTCATGCGCACTTAGCCTCTCGACCACGCTTCCCACAAATGAATGCAAATGGATGAATGAATATTTTGTCTGCGCTATTTTTCGAGGTACCAGTACCTTTTAAATGTGGGGAAAAAATTATTACTTTTCTTGTATTTTAACGTTTATTATTAATTTATTAGTAGTTATAAGTTAGGCAATTCCTAACTGAGTACCGGCATCTATTTCTTTTTACAAAAAAAGCACTGTAAATATATTTATAGATAAATATATATGACGAACCCCATTCCCAATTTTTAAAAATGTGTCCCTCGACACAAAAAGGTTGCCCACTCGTTCTAAAGTATTCAACTGATATTAATAACAATAATCCTATACTCTTAAGCGAGCTATTCTTGTATGAACGTATGTATGTATGTATATATATATATAGTAATTTTATTTCAAAAACGGCTCTAACAATTTTCTTTAAATTTGTAAGGTACGTGCATATTAATGAGAAAAAAATTCAAACATTGGCCACATCGGAAAAACTCAAAGTCAACTATTATATCGCTTTGAAAATGTCTCATTGTCGAAAAATTAATTTTGGCTAGAATGTTTTATGAATGAAATTTTCTATGTGACGTCAAAGAGAAAAAACTTGACACCGCTTACGTCACTAGGCTCACAGCAGTACACTAAGACATTTCTTCGCAGACAAGAACAAGTTTTAATAAATCAATTGGCATAATTAAACATTTGCGCACCATCTTATTTGTAGATTGATCTATTATGAAACTATGTCAATGTATGATTAGTTATTGTGTTTTAAAGGCTTTTTAAAATTGTTTGCACTTTAATTGCATAGACCCGTAGGTAGCTTTTACCTTGTTTTTATTTTGCTGGCGAATTATTGCAATGTGTTCAAACTTCGAAGTCTAGTGTCCCATACCAAAACACTGGAAATGGTCATAACACAGCTTCTCTATTCCTTACTTGCACACACTGAACATGATACCCAGGGCTAGCCCTAATATTTGTGGAGCCTTATGTGAAATGGATTGCGTGCAGCTCAGTCAGGGTAGGGATGAGGATAATAAGTGAAAATTAAAATTTTGGATTAGAAAATAAATTCGTCTTAGCATTACATTTAAACTAAATGAAAGCTGACATATCGCACGTAGGATTGGTGTTTACCATATTGATTGACACCCCAAAATGACAATGTTGTCTATTTTAAGAACATTTTTTTATGAGTTTTCAGGAGATTTGTATAATTTCAAAGAGATTGCCAGACTGTTAGTATATTTTGCAATTTCAGATTTCCAGGAGCTTCTTGAAAATTAGGAGACCACAGGAACCCTGTTATAAGTTACAATGGTTTAATTTAAGAATTTACACCTAGAATTAGCGCAGAGCTTATGAAAGTTCGGGGCTCACTGCGGTCGCATAGATTGCAGTGGCATTGGCCGGCCCTGATGATATCCAGCTCGCGGTCAACGAATTTTCATTACGCTGCCTGTTTTGATTTAACCATAGACCTATGTAAAATGGAAGTCATGTTCCAGAAGTCACCCAATAAAATCTACTCAGCCCCAAAGATCAACGCGAATAGTCACCCTTTAACATGGAAGACTTCACATATCTGGGAACCACAGTATCAAATGATGCATTGCTTTAAAGGGAGGTTGATAGACCGCACTACAAACAGCGATGTTCTTGTGAAATAGTATGAGCTTCTTATAGTCCAACTTTGTTACAAGGTGCACGTTTACCCTATAACGTAGAGATTTTGTATCACTTGATGTTTCGTATTAACTCTTTGGCTCCGCAACAACGCACAGGACGTTGATTTTAAAAAAGGGGAAAAAAGTCGGACCAACGCTGGGGGCATCAGCTATTTAAAATTTATTTTTTCGTTTCTATTTCTCCAATTCATGTTTTTTATTGCTTAATTTAATTTTTTATCTAGAATAGTTTCCCATTGCTAAACATCCGGAATTTCCTTCATTTAATGTGTTTTTATTTTGTACGAAGTTTGTAAAGAGATGACATTTATTTTTTCTGTGTGCGTGTTTTTTTAACATGGAGCTTCAACCAAGTCCATATAAACTTTGTAGATCTAAATATTTCTTTGATGAAGAAGTATAATTCAGATGACAGGGATTTTGTTTCATCTGATAAATCTAATTATATAGTCTAGATCTAGTAAATTAATTTATAGATCTAGAATCTAGACCTAGGGCTAGGTCTAGTAATGATGAAGTTTATCAGCTGATGAAGCAGCTCCACCCCCAACTAATGTTCAATGTAGATCAAGAACTAGTTTAGCTGTCTCTACATCATCTAGATCTAAATCTAATCAGATAGAGGTAGATCTCTAGATCTATCATCTAGGCACTGAAACAGATCAATTTCAGATTTGTTCCATCAAGAAATTGGGTTGTCAACCTAGACTTAGTCAGCACTGCATCTATTGAGCTGGAATGTTGTTTTTTTTCATTGACAATCACATTGTTGATAGTCTTGTCAGCAAAATAAATAGCTATGCTGACCATAGGATTAAATTGAACACCCCTGCTAGAATAAGATCCATTTTCAGAGAATGGAGACCTATAACTATAAAGAAAGACAGAGTATGTAAACACTGTAGGTGAGGGAGAATGGTTTATGTTTGAGCTGGATGGGAGTCGAACCCACACTTCATATTGACTGCTTCCATGAATATCGCAACTAGAAGGAATATTTATATACTAAGTACATGAAAAACTTAAGAAGAAAATACTATAAATATATATATGCTGTATAGTTGGACTAGTTTTAGGGTAAAAGTTGTTTGTTCCAAGAGTGTTGCTTTTTTTATGGGCGTTTTCATTAAAGTAGTGACATTGGATTATTAGTTCCAGTTTATTATTTTTTTGCATCTCTTGCTGTTTCGTCTATGGTGTTCTGTAAACAAATGGATAAAAATGAGAAAAAAACTTCTTTGAATTCAATTTGAACAATAAATTTCTTGTAACATGCACTTGGATGGATATTTTCAATGTCAGTTGGTGAGTTTTTCATTTTATATTCAAAACCCAAAATTACAAAAACAACATGATTTGCAAACTAGAAAACATAAGAAATGGAAATAGCATCCATTTCTCTTTAATTCTATATCAAATTTATTATTTTCCAATAATAAATTAAAAAGTTATACAAATTATATCGAAACAAAGTAGCGCACTCTGAAATGGCAAAAAAATTAATTCCGTCCAAAAGTGGAAAATAATTCCGAAGTAATTCCGGAGCCAAAGAGTTAAAGCCATAATTGATATAATAATTTCAAAATTAAATTCTGAACATAACCATTTAAGAAGCGACACTGCAATTTAGACTTTCTACCAAGCCAATAATAGGCCAATAGTTTAACGCAATGTGAGATTTGTTTTTCGAGACTACAGGGAGACTTTCTACTCGAATTGCCATGTATGACATGTAGTATGATGTACAATGTCATTTAGAACTAAAAGAACACAAAAACAACACTCCAGATTGGTAGTCCTGTACCAGATCGCTTATTTTTGTCATTAAAAAACAAGTCCGGGTAAATGTTGTTCATTAATAGATTATTCCTCCGAGCAAGGCTCGGTCACCTGGTACTATTATTTAAAGGGAAACTCTGATGGTTTTGACAATTTTTTATATGTGTTTTGTTTTATAGATAATGAATATATTTTTTTATTTGCAAGAATAACTTAGTAATTGATGTTTTTGTGACAATTTTTCTGCGCATCCAAAACGGTCATATTTTCACCGAATTTCTATGTGACGTCACGAGGGTGCACTCAAATCCTATAATTGAATTCTTTGGCCTGGAAATCCAATGTATTGTTGGTACTGCACCTGATATTAGCTTCATTTTTTTTTCAAATCCCATTTCCACAGCAATGAAGTTGCTGAAACAGCTTCTCTCAAAATGGTTTGAGCATAAAAAAGAATTAGCTAATGCCTTTGTAAAATATTTGCTCTTCAGACGAATAAATTTTTCCCATTTTCCCTTTAAAACTTCATCTCTTGGAAACAAATGAAAAGAGACACTAATTTCTGTGTCAGCATACTTGCTGATTTTATCTTTGTGATTGGAACTACTGCAACAAGCTGAAGAACAGTATTTCATTTTCTTCAAGTAGAAATAGAGGTTCAGATATAGAATATTATTTATAAACAAAGACCGATGATATAAATCGACGTGGAGACTGTATCTAGCTGTGAAGCGTAACAATAAATGCGATCCGATAGGTGACCTAGATCTAGAGAGTTTATCGGTTATATAGGTCTAGATCTAAATTTAGCCAGCACCCTTGTGACATCACGTTTTTAAAAACTAAAAACATCTTGCAGAACCAGTTTTTTTTTGGGATGTGAAGAATTTTCTGTCTAATTGATAAAATATAAAATTTTCTGAGCATTTAAATAAAAAATAATATAATGTTTACTATTACAACTTTGTACGCAGAATTTAAATAATTCATTACAAAAATTTGAAAAACTATCGGAGTTTCCCTTTAATATAGAAATCTAGTCAGAATACTGGCTGCTAAAGTTAGAGTCTAATAGATTTTAGTCTATGAAAATTACTATACACAATGAATAGTACACTTAGTAATACTACACTATTGACTATTTTATTATGAATAATTATGTAGTATTATTAGTTTACATCTAGATTCTACTCAAGATTTTTACTTGATATTCTTTGTCGAAACCATTTCCGTCAGTATCTTCTTCTGCCTCTAACTTTTCTACATAACGAATGAAGTCTTTGATACATTTCTTTGTATCCTTTGGCATTTTGGGGGGTACTTTGTCCCCTCTTGGCAATCAAAATACACAAAATACTCTACGTGAACAAAGTAAACATTTAGATTCTAGATCTAGCTCTTTCCTTGAGTCTAAGTCTAATCCTGTGTGTATTTTAATTCACATCCCGGAGTGTAGTCTATCTTTTCTTCCTTTATTATGCAGAACGACCTTCCGGGTTCTACTATTGATGCTACCATGAAAAAATATTCAAGAAATATTGTATCTAGATCTAAACTGAAATTTTTTTACCTTTATAAAATCTATAATTTTAAGTTAATGGAATTAGATCTAACTTGTTTATGAATTTTAATCAGTCATTAGTAAACATACAGTAAATACAAATGAAGATTAACAACTCCAACTGCAATGCATTTGCAATTAAAAGAGTATAATTTTAACGAGTATAAAAAATTGATACAACACCTCAATCTACTATCAACAATAGTAATAAAAATTCTAGTTCCGTATAAACATGGCGAATATTGTTTATATTGTTTATATTGTTTATCACTAGTTCTAGATCTCGATAGTAAATCTAACTTTGGATGTATTTAGATTATTTTGATATTTCTATCAAACAACCTCTTGTCCGATAAGCAAATTTTAAATGTTGGTATTATAATTATTATTAATAGTAATAATAATATTCTATCTATAATTCTATATAATATTGTCTAGCTAGACTCTATTTTAAATTTACTCTATAATTACTTACTATTAATTAAAATTAATTACTACTATTAGACTATTACTACTATTAGAGTTAATTAGACTAGTTAGAGACACTCTCGAGTCTCTCCTATACTAGATCTAATTACTATAGATCTAAATATAATTAGTAGAGTTAGTAGACTCTATAATGATATTAAAGACTAAAGTATTATTAATAGTCTAGACCTAGATTCTAAATAATGACTAATGAAATTTGAAATTATTGATTATTGTAAGAATACTCCTGTACTCTACTACTGAGTGAGTGTCACTGTCACACCGTGACTGTCTATCAATTAAGAATTAAGATCTAGGTTCACAGTCAGCAATAAACAAACAACCACAATTCGTGTCATGGCGGAGAACCATACTTTAATATATTATAATTATATATTGAATGCGTGCACATTTGCGCACCATATCAACATCGCCTTTTCTTTAAAAAAAAAAAACATTTTGGGAAGTATCATAAGAAAGATAAAACAACAACATAAACAACAAAACATAACATAACGCTTTAATGAATATGAAACATATCACATTTAAAAATCAACATTGATTGAATGATGAGTGGCGAATGAGTTGATCATGAGTTCTATTGTCCTGTAAGTTGTCATCAGTATCGGGGAATATATCTTCTTGTTCTGTTTCTCTGTTTGGGTTGACATGCAAATTTCTTTGGTATACTGCATCATTGTTACCTCGAATGTAGGGTCATTAGGTGATTGAAAATAGACCATCTTTCCAGTTCTCAGCTGATTTAAATTTCTTTACTTCTTATCATAAGATGTTTTTACACTCACCTGACGTTTTTCTTTCTTTCTCATAATGTTCTCTTGACATGTAAAACTCTTAATGTTACAAGAGAAGGGGCAAAGGCGAGTAACTGGCGCCTTAACCAGTAAGCTTCGGGCAGGAGGGGCTCGTTAGCCATGGTTGGCTACCCACCTAGGAGAAGGAAAAATCTGAATTCAAACCTCTGTTGCCTTGCAGCTATACCCAATCATGGGAAAGGCTTCGGGAGTCAACCCTGAGGAAAAATCAGGAGCTGGCGACCCTAAGGGCAGTTTGCAGCACCCAGTGCTACACTCTGGCAGAACCTACAACGCCGCTGACCCCAAACTGTATCAGCACTGCCGTTCTCTTGGATACATCAGCTGCGTGGAGTGGGGGGAACTGATGTGTGGGCGACATCGTTCCGACCACAGCTAATGCCCAGGCATTCATCTAATTTCCATGAGATGATCCATTGTCGCTTCTAGATTTCTTTTTTATGTTCTTCAAAATTTTAACTGCTGATTTAGCCTTTCCATTGGATTGATGGTGTCCTGGGGAGGATTTCAAAAGAGTCACTCCCCATTCAATCATAAATTTGGAAAAGTATTCCAACGTAAATTGAGGTCTGCTATCAGATATAATATACAGACTTTGGGCACCCCATATCTTGCAAATAAAACTTTCAGTTTCTTTATAATTGCGTGTGTTGTTGTCAACTGCATAATTTCTACTTCGATGAAATTTGAATAATAGTCTACTATAACTAGATATTGTTGGTCACACACTTGGAACAAATCAATTCCAATCCTGTCCCATAGATTAGAACCTATTTCGTGCTGTATTAATTCTTCTCTCCGATTCGCTGTTTTTTTTTTTCTGACAAATGTAACATGAGTTGGCTATTCCTTTATCGAGCTGATAATCCAGGCCAGAATACTTTCTTTTGCTCTTCTTTTCATTAAGTCTACTCCCAGGTGTGCTGCATGGAGTTTTTCTTCTATTTCCTTGTGAAGTGATATTGGTATGATTATTTGTTCTTCTTTCAACAAGAGTCTGTCTTCGTATGTTAACATGTCTCTTAGTGAAAATATTGTTTGAGTTCAGGTAGACTATTTTTTATTTTTTTTTGTTTGGCCATCCATTTATGATATACTGAATAAGTGTTTGCATCGTTCTTTCTCTGTCTCGATTCTGACTTTCTCCAGTACTGCTTCGCTGGTATTGCCAGTCCGACTGTATTGACACAAACATCAGGGATATCAATCTTTTCCTCTGATTGGGTCTCTACTCAAAGTATCAGCTATGAACAAATTTTCGCCTTTGGCATATTGAATCTGGATATCGTAATGATAAAGGCGCATTATTAAACTTTCTCGTAGCAGAACTGAGTGGTTTTTGAAGGATTTTTTCCAGTGGTTTATGGTCATTCTGAACTATAACTGTCCTGCCATGCGTATACTGGTCACAACGTTCCAAACCAACAATCACTGCCAACAATTCTTTTTCAATCTGTGCCCATCTTTTTTGAGTATCAGTTAATGATCTAGAAGCATATGCTATTGGACTGCCATCTTGTAATAACGCAGCTCCCAAACCATTTTGGTTACTATCTGCTTGTAATGTAAGCTCTTTGTTAGGGTCAAAATATATCAGTGTGCCATGAGTTGATATTTTCTGTTTTATCTTGTAGAAAGCTCGTGTGCACTGATCAAACCAAACAAATGGTGTGTTCTTTCTTGTCAACTCTGTTATGGGCTGTAAATCTGTCGACAGGTCTGGAACAAATCTTGCAAGATATTGAACCATGCCACAGAATCTTCGGACCGATGAGATATCTTTTGGAGCATTCAAACTCAAAATTGCAGACACTTTGTTCAGGTCTGGTTTTATTCCTGCTTCTGTAATAATACGACCCAGAAAGTTAATTTCAGCTGTTCTAAAAACAGACTTTTCGGGGTTCAATTTAATCTTTTTTTCTTCATCAGCTCTCTTAGGTTAATATCATGATCTCTGAGTGCTTCTTCTTTCGTTCTTCCCCTTCCTACCACTATAATACCATCGACATAATTGAAACAGCCTTTCAGTCTTTCTATTGCTAGATTTAATCTTCTCTGAAAAATTTCTGAACTCACTTTCAGGCCAAATGGTAAATCGCTTCCATTTGTATCTACCAAAAGGAGTTATCATTGCTGTCAAATTAGATGATGCTTTGTCTAGCCTGACATGCCAGAAAGCTTCTTTGCTCATCCAATTAGCTGAATATTTGGCATCGTTCAAATCTGCCAATATGTCATCTAAAGTAACAAGATTATAGAATTCCCTTAGCAAAACTTTATTCAGGGCTTGTGGATCTATGCAAATCCTAATTTTTCCATTAGCTTTTTCCACAATTGTCATCTGACTCACCCACTCTGTAGGCTCTATCACTGGTTCTATGATTCCTGTCTACTCTAGGGTCTTTAACTCCTCCTTAACTCTTTCTTGTAAAGCAATCAGGTTCTTTCTACACAGCAGAATTTTGGGCTTAATGCTGCTATCAATCTTTAAAGACACTTCTCATAAGTCACCTAAATCACCCATAAACTTTGGACTACAGTCTTCTTCTTGGTTATTCACTACTGATGCTATGAACCTATCTTTATTGACGTTGATTAATTTCATTCTTGTTAAAGTTTCATGACCTAAAAGGCATGCTAGATTGTTTGGTACAACTATATATTCTATCTTAAATGTTTGGTTAGTTTTCTCATTTCTCGTCATAAGAGTGGCTTTCCCTATGGGGTTCATTTTAGTCTTATTCCACATTAGTAATCTTTGCATTGCCTTTTTTTATCTGATTCTTATTTACCTATCTCTCCTGTATGGTATTTACATCAGCTCCACTATCCATTTGAAACCTTACACGGTGACCATTCACTGTCATAACTGCTTTCATCCTTTTCGTTTTGCAGTTCTCTAAAGACATCAAGCATTTATTTTCTACCATCATGACTTCATCTACTGTGTCCGAATGCAGCTGTCTTTCATCATCTGACCCCTGCTGAATTTTCTTTTTGCACATCATGGCAAAATGATGTCTCCCCTTGCACGCTAGGCACGTTTTACCCCATGCAGGGCACTTTCCCCTAGTGTATTCGTGAATTCTTTCACAAAACCTGCATTGTTTGTTCTTGATGGTGTTGCTACTTTCTCAATCATTGGAGGGTGTGTTTGTATCTGTCTCAACTGTTTGTAGGCTGTCTCGTAAGCTCTGCAAATGTCTATGCACCTTTTTAATGTTAGATTACTATCCTGTAGGAATTTCATTATGAGGCATTCATGTCTTACTCCGAGAACTACTCTGTCTCTAAGTAAGCTATCTTCCAGGTGTTCAAACTTACACGTTTTAGCTAGTCTTCTCAGATTTGTAATGTACTTTTCAATGTCCTCGCCTTCTTGCTGTTCACGAGTATTGAAAACGAAGGGCTCATAAGTTTCATTCCTTTTTCCAATGCAACAACTTTTAAATATGTTCAATATTTCTTCCATTATATAGATTTTGCTTTAAGATAACTTTAACTAGTTTAACTTTTACTTTTAGGTTAGGCCAGGGATGCCTACATACTCCTCTCAACAATACTTTTTACTAAAAGCAGAACTAGATTTTACTATAATGACTATATAGATCTAGATGTAACCAATCAGATTGCTTCATTCTTACAGTGGCTGTTATGCGTAGTGAAGGCCTAGTTCATAGCTATGATAATCATTGGGACAGTTATATATATGCTTATATAGATCTAAAAAAAAAAAAAGTACATTTTCATCCACACCCCTCCATGTCCCTAAAAGTAAATAAATAATATGTCTGACTGAATCTAACAATTTTTTTAACCTCTACAAAAGTTATCTAAAGATTTATTGAAATATTAAAGGTTAATTTTTTTTTAAATTAACAAAAAAAAGTATACAATTGAAGAAAACATTTTCTTTGATTCCATATGTTCATTTTTTTTTTTTTAATGATTGTATTTGTCTATTTTGTTTTAAATTTTTGTAGAACATTAACAATTAAACATTAAGCTTTGATGTATGTTATGAAAATTATACTCTGTATCGGTTGTCGTTCTTATGTTTACATGTGCTTGTAACTCGTCCGTGAGAATGTGTTCACGAAATGTGTGTTGTGTAGTCATTCAGTGTATTAAAGCCATACTATACAGACATGGTTCTCGACTCTCTTATCTTTATGTTTATAACAATTTAATACACTGAATCCAAAACTGTGAAGTTGTTAGAATTTTGAAATGGATAGGATATTTCGCCCAGAGAAGTTTGACATCGAGCCCACAGCACCTCAAGCAGCAGAGCATTGGCAGCACTGGTATGAAACGTTTAAAAATTTTATATCGGTAGTATCAGTAGACAATCTTGATACTAAGAAACTACTGATAAACTATATCTCTCCTGCTGTATATCAAATGATACTTGATAAAGAGACATTTGATGAAGCTATCCAGACTCTAAATGGCATCTACATTCAACCAAAGAATGAGGTGTTTGCTAGGCACAGGTTAGCTACTTGTAAACAAGAGCAAGGTCAAACGATAGACACCTACATGCAGAAATTAAGAATTCTTTCCAAAGATTGCAACTTCAAAGCGGTGACTGCTGAACAACACCGAGAAGAGGCTATTAGAGATTCGTTTATCAATGGACTAGTGTCCAACAGCATTCGAAAACGTCTACTCGAAAAGACTGTTTTGAGTTTAAAGGACGCCTTCGAGGAGGCTCGCTTACTAGAACATGCTTATCAGCACTCATTACAGTATGAATCATCACAGCCGGAAACTAATTGCGCGGCAACTACTCTCACCAATTCTTCGGCCTCACCCTTGCCAAACGTAACGATTCCTCAAAGTGCTAGCAATTCACACACACATGAAATAAATGCATTAGCTAGGAAGTGTTATTTTTGCGGCAGGGTTAAGCATCCCCGATCTCAATGCCCTGCAAGGGAAGTGACATGCAATCAGTGCTTCAAAAAGGGTCACTTTCAAAGAGTTTGCAAATCTAGATCTTCAACAGTTTTGGCTATCGCTACTGTGCAGCCTTTGAATTTAAACAAATCTACAATACCAATTTGCATCAACAATGTGCCATTGAAAGCCCTAGTAGACACTGGGAGCTGTGAAAGCTATATTTCGACGCACATCGCTAAGAAGCACAAATGGCAGACATGTTCCTCAGGCAACAGAATCTTTATGGCTTCCACCCATCTATCTCGGATCACTCAAGGGCATATCTACGCTAACATACGTCTTAAAAATGAAAAAATCCAGAGGTGGAAACTAGAACTCTCGTGTTTCCACTATGACGTCATCTATCGCCCTGGCAAGCAGAACAC
Source organism: Biomphalaria pfeifferi (assembly GCA_030265305.1). NCBI lineage: Eukaryota > Metazoa > Mollusca > Gastropoda > Planorbidae > Biomphalaria > Biomphalaria pfeifferi. The sequence continues at coordinate 3,871,481 of JASAOG010000025.1, forward strand.
TGTAGCTGATACACTTACCAGAAACTATCTATCTGCCATGACTCGCAATGACCTTAAATTGCTGCACACTAGTCTTTGCCACCCGGGCGTTACTCGACTATTGCACTACGTAAGGACTCAAAATCTTCCATTTTCCTGTGATGACGTCAGAACTGTAATAGAACAATGTCAAGCTTGTGCAGAACTAAAACCCTGTTTTTTTCGACAGCCGACCGGAGAACTGATTAAAGCAACTCAACCTTTTGAGAGAATTAGTATGGATTTCAAGGGACCTCTCCTTACTGTTTCAAGAAATAGATATCTACTTACCATTATAGATGAATTCTCTAGATTCCCATTTGCATTTGCATGTCCCGATATGTCTTCCTCTACGGTTGTTAAATGTCTCAATGATTTATTCACAATATTTGGATTTCCAGCGTACGTCCACACTGACAGGGGAACTTCGTTTATGTCTACAGAGGTGCAGCATTTCCTCCACGAGAGAGGAATTGCAACCAGTAGAACGACCCCTTACAGTCCGAGAGGAAATGGACAAATAGAGAAGTTTAACGGGACTTTATGGAAAGCCATCACCTTGGCTCTACATTCTAAGGAATTGGACATAGCTAAATGGGAACTAGTACTAAATGATGCTCTGCAATCCATCCGGTCATTACTATGCACTGCAACTAACAGGAAACCACATGAACGATTTCTTGGGTTCAACCGAAGAAGTGGTTCAGGGACATCCTTGCCAACATGGTTGACCAGTCCTGGTCCTGTCCTGCTGAAGAAGAACGTTAGATCATCTAAATACGATCCCATAACAGAGGAAGTTGATTTGGTAACATGCAACCCTCAGTACGCTGTAATCCGAACACCAACTGGTCGAGAGGAAACTGTCTCATTACGAATGTTAGCCCCTAGGGAGGAACAAAAAGTTATAGAAAATGAGAATCAGAGTAGAACAGAGCTTGATATTGGCTGCCCCATCCAAAGCTTACCTCCCAGGAATCAACCTACTGATTCTATCATGTCTGAAGAAACCACCAGCACCACTGAAGACATAGCCAGACCGTCCGAAACTCAAGCAGATGAAACTACACATACATACAATCTTAGAGTAAGGAGAACTAGGCCCAACTACAAAGTGTAAAAGCTCATCAGCTTACTAGAACTCTTACTTTGATATTCAGTTTTGTCTCCAAAATGACATTTATTTATTTTACTACTTTCATTTGGTTTTGTTGACTTGCGTTTAATGAGATATTTGATCTATCAGCTATATCTAAGCTATTTGATTTACACTTACTTATATCAACATGTAACAGTATGTCATGCTATTCTACATTGTTTGTTTACTTGAATCTCTATTATTATTCTGCACTTACTTAATTCTTCTATTGTTTATAATACTAGTTAGCATTATTTGAACCGGGGGTGAATGTTATGAAAATTATACTCTGTATCGGTTGTCGTTCTTATGTTTACATGTGCTTGTAACTCGTCCGTGAGAATGTGTTCACGAAATGTGTGTTGTGTAGTCATTCAGTGTATTAAAGCCATACTATACAGACATGGTTCTCGACTCTCTTATCTTTATGTTTATAACAATGTATATTTCTCAGAAGTTAAACTACAATTATGTCTAAAAAAGACAGACGGCGTGTGATGGCCCAGATATGGGGCACTCCAACAAGCCATGATATTGATATGGTAGATGAGGGGAATCAGATTGTAGTTTTTTCTAATTATAGAGGCATCATAAACTGGTGGATGGAGATTTTTAAGGTAAGCATTATTCTGGATATCTATCTGATGAATACCTATTTAGATACTAAAAAAGAACAACTAAGATAACATTGATTGATCAAGAGATCTCATCATTTGCCGTACTAATTGACATGAAATTTTGTAAACAGGTTCCTTTTACCTCTTAGATGCTTGCTAAGATGTAGTTTTGACAGATTTGCAGCCTAAATACTGCATTTTGAGAAAAAATGCAAACTTTTAAAATTAAGTTTTGGATTTTATTTTTGGTATTTCCCCCAAAGGTCACAGTCTATATATAAAGCATAAATGGAAGTAGGACAAAAATTCAGAATTTTTAAAGCAAATTTGTTCTTTTTCCGCAATTCAACTTATTTTTAATTTGCCTTTTTTCATTTCTTCCTTTTAAATGCTGTCTAAATAAAAAAAAATAGTCCTAATAGCATCAAAAAGATAGATTAGAGTCTTTTTTTTTCGGTTTAGTTTTTTCAAGAAAGAGAGATAGAGCAAGAAATGATACTTTGTAGCACTGTTGTTTCTCTACATTCAAAATGTGTCAAATAAATGATAACAATATCTACTTTTATTTAGAAGACACAATGCCAAAATAAATGTAGTGTGGGAAATGGGAAAGGTGCATTCAATAGGAAATGGCATTGCAACTGAAACAGATGTTGGCAGTGTATAATACCACACATTGAATGCTTTATGATTTAATGATGAAAAAAGAAGGTAAAACTAATTCAAAAGCTGAAAATTGTGTGGTAAAGGGTTGATCAATCTGAGGATGCTAAAAAAAAAAGTTAGGGGTTGTCATTGTAATAAAAAAAGTCTGAAAGTGTGAACGCAGGTGTTTTAGTGTCTGAGTATGGGGGTTAGGGTCAACAAACAACATAGGGTATATACTATAAATTATATGTGTGACTAACTTTTTTTATTGTTGGGGGGCGTGGGCATATAAGCATAAGTGATACTAGAATTCATGAGCCAAAAGGGTGTGTGTGTGTCTTGGAAGTGAGGTGTTATAAAGCAGGTCATTCCAAATCAGTCAAAAGTCTGTCAGAGAAGATTAATGTGCACAGGGGGAAAGAAACTGAAAGAGGTTCCAGTGAGAGAGAAGGAGAGAGAGAGACAATAATTTGTGGGCTAAAAAGTATGTCATGGGGATCATTCAAATGTGGCCAGTTTATTGGAATTAAAAAAAAAAAGGATGGGATATTCCAGCCATAAATTTAAACAAATCAATAGACGTAGCTGTTGTGTAATGCTTATTGCTTAATCTATTACTCTGTCTATTTCTCAGATATTTGGTCTAACATTTACCAGACTTTTTTTTACATTTTAAGGCTTACTATCCCAACATAAAATGTCGTGAAAAAGGAGACACTATTAAGATCAAACCAACAATGGGTGTCACAATCAAACTTAATAAAACAACAAGACTCATGAAAATCAGTGGAAAGGATCATTGGCCCTGGTTTGTTGACACCTTCGAGAAACTTCTGGATGTTGGTAATGGGGATGCTGTTGAGTTGCAGAGTGATGGAGCATCAGCTGTGTCTGAAAATTCAGTTACCAGATATCTTCAGCTTGATAAGGATGATGAAGAGGTCAGTAGTTGACACATTTTACATGCAAGATCCAAGGATTTATGAGTCATTTCAGCAAGTTCACTAGATTATGATATTAGGTAGCCATCACTTTGACCTACCATATTTTACTTTTCTAGTATAAACTATTTGAACTGGCTGGGGCTTATGAACATCTTCATTTTTAGTCTGGACAAGGAGCTAAGTCAAGCTAAATCCATTTAGTCTACACTGGATGTAAAGTTGAATGTGGCTAGCCTATTTCTTGGCATTTCCCCAAAACTATTCTCCATGCCTCTCGTACTCTTAGTATTTAAGTAAAGTAAAGTAACAAAAATATTTAAGTAGCATCTTTTAAATCTTTGTGTCAAAAAGTTTACCTTGCAAGTAATTCTAGTTTCTCAAGAAATATTGAATATATCTCTTCATTTTTCAGGTTCAAGATTTGCTTGATAGAATTCCTGAAGGTGGAGGAATCATGCACCATGAATTTATTATGCGCCTTTGGAAAAGTTTATTAGATGACTGGTTCGGAGTAGGAGCTGCTGTGTATATTGTGACACCAAGAATAGACTCTGAAAGATTGTTTACAGTAATGTTACTTATGATCAGAAATAAAGGGACAGGTTTTTCAGTAAGTATTTTAAATAGAGAAGTTTTAATAAGGGTTTTATCTTTGATTCCAAAGATTTAGGAGGAGTGCAGTATTTCATGTGACTATGCAAACCCAGTTTCCACCTGCATATTTTGCCACATCTGATGAGACAAAGTCCTTGTCCACCAGGAGTTTATTTAAGATTTCTTTTTGTCTTCTGCATGTCTTATCTGTCTTCAGCATATGTCTTATCTGTCTTAGGATGCTCTTTTCTTTGGGCCACAAATGTTTGTGAGAGCTCTCCTGTTGTCTCGTTCAGAGATATTTCTCTCCCTCCCTTTTGATGCATTAAAAAATATATGAAATACAAAAAAAAAGTGTTGTTTTTTTTTTTATTCATTATCAAAATTCATTCTAAATCTTTGTTTCTTAGGTAACTCTTTTAACTCCTGCAAAGCAAGATGGTGAACGCTTTGAGAAAATAATGGAGAAAACAAAACGTAGGATGAAAGAGGTTAAAACAGCTCAGGATAGCAGGCTCATCTCAGACGTCAAACTGCAGTGGGTAATGGACACACTCATCATACAGCATGAGGATTTCTCCACTAATTTCATAGCAGCACATAAAGATGGTGAAGCTGAGGTTCTGACCACCACAGCCCATTTCCATAAGGCACATTTTCATCACCAACAAAAAGACAATGTGTGTTATAATAGACTCAGCCCACACGACCTCCGTAAAAACTACTTGCTTCCTCTTAATATTGGCAACAATGTGTTTTGAAATGAATTTAGAGGTTTTGTTTATACTTTCCCTGATTAGAAATGCTGATAGCTCAAGATATATTTTCAAATGTCTGGAGCATATGCCTCTGGAAAAAAAAAAGATAAACCACATTTTTTGTCTTTTATTGTTTAAAATAAGACTGCTTTGTTAATATTTGTATAGAGTGATTGTTTAAGATAGTTTTGAAGTTTCTTAATGGAGTGAACTAGAAAGTATTAGCCCAGCCATTTTTAATAAATACAATTTTTAAGTTAAATTTTGTATTCTTTTTTTATTTCCTCTCCCCTTTCTGCCACTTAATGATTGGCTGTTTCCATGTTTAAACATTACAGTTTTAGACTTTTAGTCTGTAGAAATATTGGAAATTTATGAACTCTTTCTTTCCTTTATTATCTTCCACGTTCAGATGGAATCATTCATTTAGCTCATTTGTGTTTCACTTCCCTGTTATGATTGAACTTCAGTAACTTTTTTTGTATGTAATCAGGAAATGTTATGTTAGTTATATAATGATAGAAGAATGCTTGCTCTTTTTATATAAGATAAATTAAAGTTTATAAAACCAAAAATTAATTTCATTTAATGGGTTCAAATCAACGTTGGTATCATCAGTTAGGAGAGAAAGAGTTATGGTTAGGTTAACAATACTGAAATATTACTTTTTAAAAAGTTATTAAACTGGTCTTGAAAACTATTTTGCATATTCATATATTTATTAGAGTGATGTTGTGATTGCTTGTATAAATTGATTTATTTTTGATATGAACAAATTGAAAATTAATTTGATTAGCATTTTATTCTCTTGCTTGTACTTCAGTATTTTTGTGACTACAATTTATAGTCACAGTCTAACAGATATTATTAAATAATTCCTTGTAATCAGAGTGAGATCTTAGAAGGCTTAAATCCTCAACAAACTGATGCAAGTCACTATAATAATTTGTTATATTTGGAACTAATTTATTTACATTGACTAAAGCAGTGTTTCCCACATTTTATCTTTAATGGAACACTTCACACATTTTAAGTATTTAGTGAAACACTTATCTTATTTTTAGAGAGATTAATTTACATGGTGGCCTACTAGTTAATTATTCCTGTAATTCATGGAACACAGCTTGGAAAACACTGGTCTGAAGCTAAAATAGCACTTTAACTGTTATTTGAACAAACCTTATTTCAATTGAAGGGCTGTTATTTATTCTTCTTGTCTCCCTTCATTATCTATATATCTGTTGTACAAAATGTTGCATAATGTTTTTGATTATCTTTGTTACAGAAGATTTTGTCATTATTCTTGGTGGTTGTGAATTTTTTAAATAATTTATATCTCAATGCAGATTTATTATCCTTTGGACCAACACCATTCTCACCATTCATTAATTTCTGTGCAATCAAGCTTAACCTGTAAATTGACATTTTAATTTCTTCTACCACTTTCAGACATTGTGAAGTGCTTTACTATAAAAAACAATTTAATGCCTCTACCAATGAAGGTGTCATCTCATATTTAAACCTTGCATGGCAAGTTTAGCACAAGCAATTTTTCAAGTCAAGATTGACAGTCTAGTTCACTTTGTGTCCCATAGGCTACATAATCATTTTTAATTTTCATTTGAAAATAATAAAAATGGTTCAATATGTTAATAATACAAGAACAAGCCACCTCCATATCCAGTTTGTCTTCTGGAAACACGTTTGAATTATAAGTAAAGACGAAGAAGGAATTATTTTTAATTTAATTTTGTAATAATTTTTTTTTACATACACTTAAAATGTTATTATTGTATGTAGTTTGTTATTAATTTTTAATTGTTTGTTAAATATTATTATTGTATACAGATCTGTCATTAATTGTTTGTTGAATGTTATAATTGTGTATAGTTCTGTTATTACTTGTTTGTTTAATATTATTATTGTATAAAGTTCTGTTATTACTTGTTTGTTAAATATTATTATTGTATACAGTTCTGTTATTAATTGTTTGTTAAATGTTACTACTGCATACAGTTTGTTATTAATTTATAATTGTTTGTTAAATGTTATTATTGTGTATAGTTCTGTTATTTGTTTGTTATATGTTATTATTGTATACAGTTTGTATTTAATTTTAAATTGTTAGTTTAATGTTATTTTGTCATTTTTAATTCTTAATTTTTTCTTCTTATTTATGTTTCATTTTTTAGTTGAAGATTTAAAATTTAATGATTTGAGGTGCATATTAATATTTGTGCATATTAATATTTCTTGTCTCAAAACAATAATCTCTCTAATGATGATGACCAAGTAATTGCTACAAGTAATAAACTAAAGATAAGCACTCAAAGAACTTAGCTATAAAGAATATGGTAATTAATTAACACTTTTGAATAGTTGCTTTTCTTTTATCTATATTTGTTAAATATGCTAATTTTACATGATTATAGAAGTGCCTCTTTTTAATCATAAAGCCATGCTAAAAATAGTCTGTTACCGTCTTGGACGGTAAAAAAAAGATCTTCGTATTCATAGTGTTCAAAATAAAATTTGTTTTTAAGACATGGGTGATTTAACAAATAAGACTTTGAACAAGTTGATTGACTGTAGTTAAACAAATCAGGAAAGTTCAATCTGAGTATTGGACTTTTTGATATTCAAATATTATGCCATTTAGGGATGTAATGATAGCGTTTTAATTAAAAGATCATTTTTTAAACCTTACTTTATTGTTTGAGATCAACAAATAGATTTTTTTTTTTCTAAATTTTAATTTCTGCTACTAAATGAAAGCAAAATTTTTAAAATGTTCAATTTTATCCTTGAGATTTTTCTAGTGCAAAGGTACATGAATATAACAAATGTAGATTTATTTATTTAACTTGTTATGAAACCTCCATTACACAAAATATTTAAATTAGTTGTGATGTTATGTATGTTTAAATGTTGTTTTTATAAAGCTTTTATCAACTCTCTCTGTCTGGTAAAAAGTTTGAACATATATTTTCTTCCATTTCCTATTCTTGGATCACTTTGCTCAATTATTCATTGAACCTGACAAGACATGAATCTATTAAAAAAATAAAAATTTACCAATTAGTTAATTAATTATTGCTGATTAATTATTCTGCTTGATAATGAAAAAAGAGGAATAACTGCTACTTAATGAGAAATGTGGATGAGTATATTATGTTTTAACATGTTTTTCCTCCCACATCCCATTCTTGGATCAAGTTGAAATTTTGCATAATATTCATAGTCCACGGCAATACATGGTACATGAATCATGAATCAATCCAAAAATTAACCAATTAATTAGTGCTATTAATGACTTTTGTATTACCTGTCATAAAAGGAGCTAAACCCTGCCATTTTCAAATAAATTGCAATAATTAGTGGTTCTTTCCCTTAGATAAGCTTTGTTGTTGTTTTTTTTTAACTATTTTTTTCTTTCTTTTTCTTGTTTCACTCCTTTTATTTCATTCAGGCCTAATGTGTAAATGGTATCATCACTGTGGTGATTGAAATGTTTGTTGCAAAAAAGTAACAAGTTTATACTTTAAAAAAAAACATTCCACAAAGATTGTGCCTATTAATCAATATACATTTAATACATGAATCACCCTTAGACTACCAGTACTTTATTTCATTTATTCTAGCAAGTTTGGATGTTGATTTGCTCTGATATTGAACAAATCTTTTAAAAATTGAAAAAGTTTAATTATTTGAAACATTGGGAAATTGTCATTTTTACTTTTGGATTTATAACTAAATGCAAACACAACAGATTTACTGACCCATGAAGAAAAAAATTAATTTCATGAGGCCCCTCATACCCAAACAATGTGCCCCATCCTTGATGTGCATGCCCCACATTTGTGAACTCTTACTTGTTTTTATGGCACATAAACAAATAAGATCTGTGTGTGTGTGTAAAAAAAAAGATTTAGTATCTATAAGGGGCTTTATATCTATTTATATATAAGGACAAGATCTGGAACTGATACCATTGTTTATATGTTTTTCTTCCCTTAAGGCAGGGATTCTCAACCTGTGAGTCACGACCCCTTTTGGGGTCGAATGACCATTTGCCAGGGGTCGCCTAAGACCATCTGAAATTTCGGTTTCTCGTCTATTTTTCATTGGAAGTTTTTTGTTTTTTTTGTCATGCGATTTCTTAAGTGTTGTAACAAGCACATGTTTAAACTTTTTTTAAAAATTTTAGCACACATTTATTTTACACTAAGTAAAATTAGATAATGCTCTGCTATGTAAATACATCATGGATGTCAGATCTTATAACATTAGCAAAATCATATTTAGGCTCTACCTATGCCTATGAACGAAATAAATTTTATGGTTGGGGGTCGCTGCTTAGTGGGGAATCGTATTAGGGGTCGCCGAGCTAAAAGGTTGAGAACCGCTGCCTTAAGGGATACTAAAACTCAAAAGGGCCAAAAAAATGAATGTTTCATATGGGAAAAAAATACAAATATTGAGTAAAAAAAACATGGTTATGTAAGGTTTGAGGACTAAATTAGGAATATACTGTAATATGGGCCAAGGCAAAGAGTTACTACAATTCACTTGTCAAATGGTCTAGGTGTGTGTAGACACAATCATTTAAAGAATTTAAATTAGAATTTCATAGGACTTTATTTAGTTTATAAAATAGAGATTTGTTACTGTACACAAGTAGTGTAGAAGACTTGTACAATCACTGTACTGGACCGTACCAAGCTGTACTAAAGTAAACTTGTACATTCTCTCTGTGGCTTCAATAAGGTCCCTGAAAGATTGCAAATATTAGAAATTTCAAAAGCATTTTGTGAATCCCTTCTAAAAGAGCACATGGCCATATTTCACAATGATTTGTTAATACCTCAGAAGTATACTGACTTCAGTCACATGAGCACAAGGTGATACCTACCTGTGCAGCCAGTTCATTTAGAACAATATTTTTCACTGCATAAATTTCAAAATTTCAGCAAAAAAATATCTTCATTAATCTGTCCTTTTTTTTTAATCATAAATTATAAGGAATAAAATTAAAATTTTACTCACAAATACCAAATCCTAAAATATTATTTATCTATTTACTTCATTTTGATTAACTTAAGTTTCAGATGTTCATTCAGAAATGATTATTACATCCTAGCCCTAACCTGCAGACACAATTTGAACCCAGAACCATTTTGATGACAGTTTTAAATTTCTATATATTTTTATCAGTAAACTAGTAAAGGTGAATGTACACTTCAAAAAGATGTAAACCATATTTACATAGATCTAAGTACCTGTATAATTACTTTTTGTTTACTTTGCTTGTGAATATTATGTTTGTGTATGTAAATCTTTGACTGCATTTGTTATTCTTTTTTATCTCACTTAAAAATTGTTCTCATTGCATTTCCATATTGAGGAATGATTAGTCAATAAACATGATGAAAATGAAAGTATTAACTTATGTTCCGATTATATTACAAAGCTTATGATAAATTCTGTCTGTCTTGTAAAAAGTTTGTACACACTATTTCTCCCACACCCAATCTCAGATCAAGTTGAAACTTTGCACAATTATCCAGTGGCATAGACAAGACATGAATCAATGAAAAACAAGGTTACAAAGACAGTTTGTGTGGAAACACAAACTCAAAATCGGCCCATGAAGTGGCAGGTAGAAAGGCAGGTTTCAATACTTTCAGAAAGACTATCAGAAGCTATTAACTACAACTACAACCTTAGCTCTGTACATACAAAAATAGAGACATGCTCATGTTGCAAGTGTTGCCAATACTGTTGTATTGTTAGTTCGACTAACGACTTGATACCACATGATACGGAGATATATTAATGTTATTATTATTACATTGTTAATATTCAATGTATTCAAATTTCAATGAACAGATAGTAGTGAAGATATAGTTAAATGTGAACCTTCCCTAATTGATGTTATTGAAGATTTTGTAATTGATCTAATTGTTTTGTAACTCATTCAAAGCCTCAACAAAGAAACTTTTCCCTTTATTTATGTGCTTTGTACAATATTGACCACGCTACACTTTATGTATATAATATGAAACATTACCTGCACGTATTAATTGTTGTTTTCCACTTAAATGCACACTTAATAGATTTTTTTCTTATTTAAAAAAAATATTTAAAATGTAAGTAATTAGCAGACAGAAATTATCTGATTTAGTAATACAATTTTTAAAAAAAAATTTTTTACAAAAAATCTAAAACTTTGCATTAATGTGTTAATATGCTTAATATCTATCTTTGTGAATAGTCTCCTAAGTTTTTGCTATAAATAGTGAATAGTTGTAAAAATGTATAGTTAATTTTCCAAATTCAATTTTCGCTTTCAGAAAAGAAAAAAATAGCTGTTGCATCAGAACTTTGAAAGATCTAAAATGTGATGTCAGATTTTCACTATCTTCTAGTTTACAAGATCTAAACAGGACAGACAAACAAACAGACCATGCAAAACTAACAGCGGCTATTCCCCTTTCGGGTGCCGCTAAAAATTGACTAATTAGTCAATTAAGTACTAGTAATTAATTATTTTGGTTGTTACCAAGGGAAATTCATCCTTCAGCATTCACAGATACAGTTAAATATGTAGGGCTTCTTCCCCTTAGAAAATTGAACACATTATTTCTTTCACACCTATTCTCAAATCAAGTTGGAAATTTAAATAAATATTTATTGTACCTAACAAAACATGAAATTTTTTTTTTTTAAATTAACCAATTAGTCAATTAATTATTTTGTTTGATATTGGATAAAACAAACACTTTATTGAGATATATATATAAATTGTTTCCCTTCGAAAAGTTATGTTTTTTTTTTTTTTAAATTTGCTTATTTTTGTCTTTACTTCATGAAGTTTTCAAGTCCAGTTCTATTACATTTTCTATAAATGTATTCTGTATAATGGTACTTGCTAGAGCAAAACAAAAATAAAACATTAACAGAATAAGTTGGATTATGAACATAAAACTTTAATGGGGAATTGAATGGCAAAGAATGCAGCATGTTGAATCCCTTTAGATTTTAAGTAACACAAACACATTCTTTTCATTAAAAATTTATTTAGAATGTTCAGTTAGTAACTATTTACACCATTAACAAAGCTAGAAAATTCAATACAGAAGAGTGACCAAATAATGGATTGCACATCATGTTAAAACACTCTCACATGTACACTGACACAGCTGTAGAGAGCCCCTTTCCATCAGCTGTTTTAGAAAATTGACTAGGTATAGACTTCAGAGTTGAATGGGAATCCACACAGGTTTAAACCATCCACTAAACACATTTTAATATCTGAAAATACAAGTAATGTTTAGCATATACATTTCACAGGAGAATTAGGTAATGGCTCTGGAAAGACTTCAAAAGAACTCAAAATTCTAACATCTAAATGGATTGTTAGCTTTCTGTGTGAGATGTCAGGTTAGATAAGATTTGTTGACAATAACTGATTAATCAGTACATTGTTAGCTAATGGATTAAAGCTAAAAAAAATGTATTTAACAAGTGTACAATTATGAACAAGCGCTAACAAGTAAAAGATGAAATTAGAATGGATTCAAATATTCTATTCACTCAATACAGAACTATATAAAGCAATAAACAAGTTCTTTGACTATATGAATTCATTTTTTTTTGTCCTTTCTACAGTTGACTACTCAGAAATTGAGTAAAATGATCTTTTTGTTAACATTAAAGGTGGTTTATATTCATAAATTTAAAAAAAAAAAAAAAATTTAAATGTCTGGCATTAAGTATTTAACAGTGATTAAAAATATAAGTTGAAGTGGTAATGAGTTTGACTACTGAGAGAGCCAAGGATATAAACTGTTCTTCTAAATTATGTTTATTTGTTGAATACATTACAGGACAGAAGGGTGGTTTTGTAAGGGAAAGGGGGTAACGGGAATTTTAAAAAGCCAAACATGTTTTTGACATATACATTCTAATCACACAAAGTTATTAGCTCTATATATAATATGTACACAAGTATGTTTAGATTTTTTTCCCAGTGAATACTTATTTGATTACAGTATATACAGAGGCATCCATTTTGTTAGCAGTATCATATGTACACAGTGATTAAAAAGAGAAGTTTTTCAAAATTCTTGATAGAAAAAGACAACACATATGCACCCAAGCAAACTTAACAATCTGATGCTAGTAGCTGAAACATTTGGCTGTACACACTGATTGAAAGCTTTCAATGATTTAAAGATGGTCTACGAAGTAGCATATAGCAAACAAGCCACACATTATTGAAAACATTGACAAAGAGACTATCATTATATTTTTAAAGTCTCGTATATATTTATATGTATATATACACACAATATCATACAATACTTTGCAACATCAAAAAATATAGTTTTCATTAGGGAAAAGACATTTTTACGATGATTTCATCATTGTTATAAAAAAATGAAATGGAAAATTTTTGTCACAGCCTGTCAACTCGGATACATGTTAATCAGATTATATTTATATAATATAACAACATCAACATTCTATTTACAGTGTCATTAATACATAGACAACCAAACAGAACAACACAAAGTGTTTAATGAAATATCTCCAGTGGAACAATGTAGTTAGAAATAAATAAACTATACTAGTTCTGCTACAGAGAAGTTACAATCTAGGCTTTGGTGGCATAAAATTTAAAATAAAAAAAAAGGGAATTTAACTTTATGTTTAGATCATCCCAAATGAATAATTTGATCACTCATCATCCATATGGGAGAAAAAAAAAACAAAAACCAACCTATCCAATAGGAATTATAATTATTTTTTTAAATTTATTTTTGCACAGCGCATCTTTCAAGGTAAAGCATGCTCAATCCACTATGGTCCAATTTCTTTTGTGGACACGTGGGAAGACAGAGTCTGGGTGGAGGTTCTGGCTACTTTAGGTGCTCAGCAAACAAATCAGCTTTAGTCTGGATTCAAACTTGAGCCACCTTTTAAAATAAATACTACATACTAAAATCTCCTCAAAGATGCTGATTTCTTATCATGTTGTATATCACAGTGATGGCAGTTTTTCAATCAATGTGAGGTAAGCTGCTATATGCGACAAGTTGACATTTTCTACTGTTCTCTTAATAGGTAGTTCATAATGTTTTTTTCCTCAGCTGCACACAATGGAACCATCCCTTTGAAAAAAATGCTATTTGTATCTGTATACCTACAAAGAAGACCACTTAGCCTTTAAGAGACATCTACCCTGAAATCAGATCAATATGCTTGTATTGGTTCTACATTATCTTATTAGGTTACATAAAATACAGTATCAAGAAACATGTAAATCTTTTAAACAGGTAAGCAATGCACAAACAGCATGAGACATATATGAGACAATAAAGCGTTATGTAAAATATATAAATAGAATCCAGTAAGTGGCAACAAAAATAAAAGCCTAATAATTAACACTAAAAAAAATGTTTATGCCAATCTTCCATTATTTATAATACTTATTTTGCTTAGCCACCAGTGCTATATATCTTTTTAAACCTAAGTGGAAATGAATCACTTATTGTTAATTTAATTTTCAAAAAGATATTAAAACCATGATGCAAGTGAAAGTATACATGTGAAGGGTAATAAATAAATAACACTTCTTAAAAAAAAAAAAAAAAAAGACATAGCAATAAACAAACTTTAATTGTCTATTAGTAACTGTAATATAGTCAAGTCAAGAACGTTTCTCCTTTGACTTATCTGAGCCTAATTACTACATACACATCTACAATATCACAAATTTACTGGAATTTTTAAAGCTCAATAGCCAAGAAATCTTGCGTTAGAAATAGATTGAGAATAAATAATGATTGAAACAAGTACAAAATAAATTAATAGGTATATTTGCTTATCCATTACTATTTGGATATCCAGTGTCAAGTCAGTCATTCTCCACTAACAGTTTCAGCGCCATAACTATAAACTGAACAATTTGTGAAGATTTAGAAAAAAAAAAAAACAATAAAGAAAGACATGGTAGATTTTTGTTATGCAATACAATTGTAATGACCTTCAAGTACTAACAGCAAATTTGTTTTTGAAGTTTCCCCTCTGCCTAATTCTGAGTTTATCCTCAAAGTGGTTGTTTTGTTACATAAGCGTAACAGAAAATAAATTACTATTTGATAAAATATAATATACACATAAGAGATCTTTAGGTAGGCTGAGCCAACCACAAATTATTTTTGTATCACAATGTCAGATGCAACCCATTAGCACAATTTTACAAAACTAAAGAATGTATAATTGATATTTCATTTCACAAGATCATTCACAAAACACAATAATTAACAACAATATTATATATGCTTTGAAAGCTGAGAAAAATAAACTTATAGTTCAAAATTTAATTGCCTGGCAATTGAAAATGCAACTTCCAATTATAACTGGCCTCAGAGACTCATTATTACATACAAGTCATTCCAGAATCTGATTTTGAAAAATAATTAATCCTTACGCTTAATAAAAAAGTGGCAATACATTTCTAATACACTGTCCCAAAAATTTGCTATCAATATTCTTGTTAGCAAATCATTTTATTTTACATCAGGTCTGATTTATACAGCATTTTCTTAAAAATTAAATGTATGCAACCATCTGAGCACTCCTTTCAGATCTTACGATCGATGGGAGAAGATGATGTAAAGGTCATCTGTTTCTATGGCCGACAGTTAATGAGGCTGTCATGGCTTGCACAACTGTCAACAGCCTTTACTTTCCCAACAGGTCCCTACTTGAGTTGGGTGGGCTCAGGGGCATCCTAAGAATCCCATAGTTCAAAATATCTTCACTGGGATTCCAACTTGAGACCCCTTGGTTTGGCCACCAAGCCCAATCTTAGCACTGTACTTAAAATATTGACTGTAGAACTCTTGCATGTTACAGTCAATGTGATAAAAAATTGTCCTTGTCTAATTTTCAGAATCACAATTTACCATACTTTTGCAATTCAGAGTCTGTAATTTATTCTCCAAATCAAGAAAAGTGTCAATGTTTTATGGCAGCTATCTCAGCTTGCTTGATAGTTTTTCATTTATTGAAAATGGACCATGAAATTCAGCATCTAGATTTTCAGCTTGAATATGTAGTACAAAAACAAAAGATTTGTTATTCAAGAGCTCATAGAAAAAGAATCTCTTAGCACAGCTTTTGTTAATGTCAAAGAAAAACAGACACATTTGTGGTTCAAATGTAAATGAGCCATAAAATGTAAAAAAAAAATGACACAAATACTGGATGTGGTTTTATGTGATTTCATTGTGGTTGACCACAGTTGCATATCTAAAATGTGGATAAAATCTGTGTCATGATGTTTTCCCACACAAGGAAGAATGCAGTTAATAGTTTCCACCAGTAAAAAAGAATTTGGGTGTGTAATGACTATTAATGGGGGTTTTCGGTGAGGCACATATGTGTTTAAAATCTAAATCAAATGAGTCTGTTCTGTGGATAGTTGGCTCTGATTTACTGCGTTTGATCTTAGGGATTGATGTATACAAAGCCTCCAATGAAGCCAGAAGCTGAAAACAAACAAAAAAGATAAGTGACATGGATTTAAACAAATACATTTGAGTTTATTTTCACTTAAAGAAAATTTTCCTACAAAAAATAACTATCCATGGCACATGACCACAAGCAGATCTTTGTAAGCTCTGCTCATACACTAGAAAATGGAGGCTAATACTTCCAATGATAGACTATTATCTATTTTTACTTTGGATGTGCCGTTTCAAACAGCTTTTCCAGCTTACTCAGGGTAGCTTTCATTTAAGGTTATGGTTATTTGTCATATTAGTACATTTTAGGCCACGTTGTACCAGGCTGAAGCATAAAAGCTACCCAAGAATGTTGTGTTCACCTTAGTTGCAAAGTAAGCATGAATGAAAAGCTTTAGGAAATTGTAATAAAGGCCTCTGGGAAACTATGCATGGTGAAGAAGTATGGAAAGTCATGTAGACATGCTAAAATTACTTATAGGTAACAGTCTAATCACAGGTTAACTACAGTATGACAGTGCCAATTTGTAGCTAAGAAAAGTCTGCTGTTAGGTGCTTCTGTGCTGTCTTATGCAGATAAGCCAAACGGAGGTTACACTCAAATAGTGAAATCAAATAACACAGGTGAAAGGCCAACTATATAAGTAAGTAGATGCTGATAGTGAATATCAAACAAGAAGTTTAATAATAACGAATTAAGCAAAATCTATGTCCATAAAACTTCCTCTTTCTAAAGCCTTCAGAAGTACTCTAAAATTCTTACTAAAATCCCATTCTTGTTTTTACTAGTCACATCATCAAGTCAAAACATTCCCTTTCTATGAAACAAATAACTAATTCCTAATTGTGCTCTAACACTGTACATACAAATGGGTTGGTATCAGTATAATAAAGTAAAGCCAACTACAGAGTATTGAGTAACATTTAAAGCTTTGATGCAAAAGCCACAGTCATGTTTAGGCAATGAGAACAAAGATTATGGGGAAAATTGAAGAAATTTAGACCAAAATCTTAATCTACTAAAAACAAGGATTTTTTAACAAATTATAGTGCGCAAACTAGGAGGGGAAAAAAATCAGACCCAATTTACAGGATATCTCGAAAAATGGCACCCCAAATCCCAAAACATTTTTATTGTTAACAAATTAAGAGCCAATTATTAGAGCTTTCATACTATTACCTGAGGGAAAAGTGGTCTATCATTCCTGTCAAATTCTAAACAGTTAAGCATGAACCTGTTGAGCTGTTTTGGTGTGTCAGAGCGACATCGGGTAAAGTCTGGCTTGAGATAACCTTTGCCCACCATAAACAAAATCTATGTAAGATAAATTAATAATTAGCAAAGATCAATGTAGTAAATACAATGATTGATAAAAATATCCAGAATGAAAGTGATTAAATAATTACCTGATCTTTATTGTTGATATTGGAATAGGGTAATGAACAAGTCAGGAGTTCATAGAGCACTATTCCAAAGGCATAGACATCAGACTGGAATGTATAAGGATTCTGTTCTTTCATTCTAATAACTTCAGGAGCCTATTCAAATACAAATTTATCAATATTAACAACTCAGAAAATGAAAAAAAAATAATTTTATATACAAAGTGAAGATGCCTACTTCCAAAGAACATTACATTTTTTTAGATTTAAATGTGTGTTTCTAATTACTCATTTTTAAATTGAATTGTGCCTCTGTGCCTCCAAACTCTACCATTACTCATATCTCCTATGGTGTACATGTCAAGGTGGCTAGAAAAATTGTAAAAGGGAATTTCTTTTTTACATAAATGTTCTAATTAGCCCAACCCCTTTTTAAACGTTCCAACGTTTCTATAACTTCTGTCCAAATCCTTTGAGTTGCTTCTTGCTTCTGACCTCTGGATACGTCAATCTGTCATTTCTATAAAATTAGACCGATTATATTCTGATTCAAACATACTGACCATCCATAATATAGAACCAGTTGGCTGTTGAAACATATGAGAACCACTCCACCTTGTTTTCACAGTTGCTAAACCAAAGTCACCAATTTTAACAGTCATATTTTCTGTACAAACTTCTGTCAAAAAAATATCTATCGTTTGAATAAAGGGTTAATAACGGTGAAGATTCAATATATTATATTATATATAATGTAATCTCTGAATACATTAAAATCAACAAATGAATACATTTAAATCAACAAATGAATACATTTAAATCAACAAATGTAAAGGATACTGTTAGACTTTAAATCTCGATGAATTATTGATTTGGCGTGAAGGTAACTGTGGAAACAACAAAACATTTTTTAACAGATTGAAAATAGTACAAGTGGAACTGTTTCCTTAAAGAATAAAATGAATGTGAATCAACAGGAGAAATGTTTGCTAACCATAACTTGCATAACTCAAATAAAATGAAAAAGCTCAAGAAATCTTTATGTCTTTTTTTAAACTTTCAATTCCATTTAAATAAAGTTCACTCTATGCATAGCCTTTTCTATTTTTCCCATTTTTAAACATTAAAAACTGATGAAGTACAAGGTATTTTTGTCCTGCATTGATATTGTGAGTAGATTTTATTAAAGAGGTTGAAGCTAAGGTAAAATTAATGTTAATAGAAAGGTTTTAAGTGTTAGTAAATGAAATGGAATCATTTGAAAAAAACTGAAAAGCATACTTAAATAAAAGAATAAAAAAAAACACCAACTCACTCCATTCCTTGTGCAGTTTGCTTAGCAATCATAGTGAGCTGATCAATGCGAAATTTAGTCTCTTGCACATGGAGATGTTTGTATAGACTGTGACCATCACACCACTGAGTAACAATAGCCAAATGAGGCTTAGAAACCAAACCCATAAATAGCAGAATGTTTAAATGGCGAGTTTTCCTGATGAAAAAAAGAGAGAACAGTGGTAATGTTATGAAGTTATAATAATATAATTGAGTTAAATAAGATACAAACTAAGATAACTAGAAAAAAATGTTGCTTCTACTATTGAACAGCAACAAACACAAGGCTAACCTTAAAACACCAACTTCATTTTTAAAGGCTTGCATCTGTGCGGGAGTTGGATCAGTAACATTAAGTTTTTTAACTGCTACAGGGCCATGCCAATGAGCTTTAAACACTGTTCCAAAAGAACCTGAACCAATTTGCCGATCATACATAATTTCACCATTAGGGATTTCCCAGTCTTCATTTGAGTCTCTTCTTGTTCTCTAATAGACAAAAAAAAATTAATAAGATGAATTTGAAGTTGCTCATTTTATAAAAGCTATTAGATTTATTCTTTCTAGTCAGTGGCAGGGCTGCTTCCCAACAACATAAGTGATGCTTTAAGTAATTTGGATATTTTAGGAGAAATCCATTTAAAAAGAGAGTAGTTTTCATTGCTTATTTTGGACGGAACATTATCTTTTTCTTTTTTAATAATGGGCTATATTTTAACAATCCCCCTATGAGTTATAACTTATTGTTATCTGTTACAATGAAATTTAAAACTAGTTCTCTTTCCTTCTATCTCTAGAAAACCTATTTTGTTAAAAGCCTGCTCTATTTCCTTTCTATCTCCAGAACCCCCATTTTGTTATTTTTTAACCAGCGCATCCAACAACATCTCATGATACAAAAACTATCTAACTCCTGTGATCGACCCTTCAGCACACACTTTTCAGCTTTTGAATTCTATATATAGCTCCTTTGATTAGTTTACTTTTTTGTATCCTTTAAAAATAAACACTTTGAGATATGGGCACCCTGTGGCGATTACTGCTCAAACTTCCAAGCCGAAATTATGGCAATTACCATAGCACTACAGACAGTGGAAAACAAATTATATGAAGGAGTGCAACCACCATCAGATATTGTTGTCTTTACAGACTCCCAATCTACTCTGCAAGCACTTAACAGCAGCACCTCAAACAGCCCAAGAGAGTTGACAACACTCATTGTGATAATCCATCAGATGATATCAAAATTAAATATCAATATCACACTACAGTGGATCCCTGGACACATTGACATCATGGGAAATGAAAAGGCAGATAAGCTATCAGGCAGGTATCTATGGAACAACCAGATAGACCTGTTAACTACCTCACCCTAAGGTCAATGTTAGTCAACAATCACAATGAGCAGTGGCTCAACCAATGGGCATCAGGAAACACAGGCAGAGCCATGTACAAAGAAATGACTATGCCTAACAAGCTGGACAGTATTAACTTCCTCCTTCGCAAAGAATTTTCTACAATTTTCCAACTAAGAACAGGACACACACCACTATTAAATTACCACCTGAACAAACTAAACTCCACACAACTCCCCCTTTGCAGACACTGCGCCCAACCCTTTGAAACCGTAAACCATATCTTCTTTGAATGCCCCTCCCTAATCCACCTTAGGCAGACCCTACTTCCACTACAGCCCAACATAACCAACACCCAGTACGGCAGTGCTGAACAACTGAAGAAAACAGCACACTTTTTTCCTTGGCACAGTCTGCAAAAGAGCTCACAGCTCAGCAGCAATAAAGCTGGCTACAAGAAGAAGAAGTATCCTTTAATCTAAAGGCAAGCAATTTATAGTATTAGACACAAACATTTCTATAGACCTAGAGAAAAAAAATGCTTTTGTGAAGGCCCCAAATGAATGCCAACTACATTTATTTTGATATTGCGTCCTCTAAATAATATCAATTTGGTTTTACTAATTGTGATCATTAATTTGATCCCATTTGTAAGTAGAGAAATGACAATGCTACTATATATCAATCCATTCTCTTTCTCTCTCAAAATAAAAAAAAGTAATTGTACATTTTAATGCTTTTAGGATTATTAGTTTTCTTTTATTTTGAGTGCTTCTAAAAGGAAGCTGAAATAAATAAGGCAACTAATTTTAGGAGCACTACAATATATAATTCATCAGCCTTTAACCTTAAACCTTATCAAAAGATTTCAAGTACCGTTCTTTTTCCAGGATCTGTTTCCACTGATTTGGCACGAGGGCGCACATGCTTAGTAGATATTGTTGGCGATGAATGAGCGCTTTTTGTGGGACTTCCTGCAGGAGATTGAGATGGGAGCGTCAATGTCTGAGATTGTTGATCTGTTTAAAAAGGTAAAAAAAAGTTTTTGTTGGGGGGGTTAAATTTGAAATAAAATCATAATATTCTAATGCATTTAATAATTGTATACAACCAAAATATTATAATCCATTTTTTTTTAATTTCTTCAAATTTAAAGGTAATTCAGTTACCATTGCATGTATTAAAAAAGCCAAGTATAGTTCAATATTTGTGTAAATATATACCACATTAATCAATTATGAAATAAACTGGGTAAGATATTTGATATCTTGAGCAATAAAATAATAATAAAATTAATTATCATGCTTGGCCATACATATCCCCAAGTTAGAATTAGGTTAGCTGAAATAAGCAACTAGGTTTTCTTGTTCATTCAGCCAATATCATGCTCTTAATTTCTTGTCTAGGTATGCCATAAATAGTATAATATTCTTTTTTATTTTGGAAAATACATTTCAGTAAGTTCATTTTTAGTCAGTTTTTGTCCACCTGAATTCATTTTATTTCCATTTATTTAACAACATATTTAAATATGAACTAAGTATGGAATATAATAAATTAAAGTTTTCAATTAAAGGCCAAGATCAGAATAATGTAGAGATAGGGTTTAAACAATTTAAAGATTTAACTTCAAACACAATTGTATGAGCATGCCAAACTGAGACAGATGCTAATTTTTAACTATGGAAGAACTAATAGGTTTTACCTAAGAAGTAGCTACTTTTTTAAATATGGAGTCATGACTTACTTGTACCTATTAAGAAGGCCTTTTTTTTCCAAACCCTATCAGTAAGAGCTTATACTTTAGGACATTGTTTATAAAATGTCATAAATACAAAAGAAATGATAAAAAGATTGGGGGAAAATTACAAACTATATGACGAAATAATGTGTTTGGTAACACAAGTCAAATTTATTCCTTGTCTTAGAAGGACAACTTGAGCGCACAACACTATCAATGAAGTTTTCAAAGTTAAGACAAATGTTTACATAAACTAGTGAACAATTATAGAGAGAAGTTTAGAATGATTTGAAACATGTTAGCCATAAAAAACCATGCTAGTAAAAGGTCACTACAAGTACAAAGAAGGGGCAGGAAAAGTAAAGAAAACCTTTACATACTGGTTAATAGTTTACAAATTTTTTCCAACACAAGCAATGCAATTTGTTTTTTTTCTTTTTCTTCAAACAGAGCATACTACCTCTATTTCGAGATTTTGGAACATTTTTTGCAAATGAGGCACTGCTATCACTAGCATGTCGTTTGTCCTTATAGAAACTAGACCGATAACTGGTAAACATATCTGTAATGACGAAGAAGCAGCATTTTTTTTTTGTTTCTTAAAAGTACATTTGAAAAGTGCTCATTACCTATGACAGATCTAGTTATTTAAATCATGAATGTACAGAAATAAAATATCCAATTAACAAAGGTACTAAACACAGATCAACATCAGCATATAATTCTTTCTTCAGAAAGAAACTAAAGATATAAAAATAATTAGAACAAAAAGTACAGAATGAAAAAAGTTAACTTACTAGCTTGACTTTGCAACTCTCTGAATCTTCTTAGATATTCCTGAAATAATACATTTGTTTGGGTTAAATGTTATACCTACAATACAATGTCTCTCTCTCTATATATATATATTTGTGGAAAAAAAGGTATCTATTTTATACTACAACAATTTCCTAACATTTTATACTAAAGCAATTTCTTTACCTGTTGAGAAATATCGCCACTGTCCACTATGTTAGCACAAACATTTGGGGCAGAGGTTGACCTTTCCCTGTGTCCTAACTGAGGAGCAGGTGGACGACTAATATGAGTCCCTTTTGATCCTGACTGACTTTGCTTCCTGCTCACAGGAGTTACCTGAGGCTCAGCTAATAAACTAAAGTAAAAAATGTTCAAGTAAGATGCTGTGTGTGGAAAAACTTGGCTACACATGAATGATAAAGACCTTTAAATGTATTCTACGTAAACTTACTGATGAACTTGTTCGCGAGAATTTTCCCTCATTGTGCGCAAATATACTTCTAAGTCACCTTGACAGCTTCGCGGTACTTTATCCTCACAACGTTGGTGAAATTTAAGCCCACATGTTTGACATCGAATACTTTGAAACAGGAGGTTACGGCAAATATCACAGAAGGTTAATGAAAAGTATGTCTTCCTTCCCTGAAATAAAAATTATTGAACATAAAATCATTTGCTGTTTATATATATATATGTAGTGGAAAGTAGACAGTATGAATATCCTTTTCAATTAATTTATGTGATCACTTACATAGTTATGGGATAAAACTACAGCACGTGGCATTGATCTTGTGATACCATTATCATCATCCACCTCCATAAGTTCAACTGAAACTTCTTGTCCAGCTAGTTCCCCCATGTCAGTGTTCCATGTTAATTGAATTCTATATGGGAAAGTAATTATATTCATGTAACAAAATATAAAAAAACCTGTAATAAAAAGGTATTTTTTCAAAGCTAACTATAACCAAGTCATTATATGTGCATTTTCAATATTTTGGAAAGTGCTTCTCTTAATAATTAGCCATATCCATTCAAACCTTATTACATCAGACTTAGCCTAGATTTTTCAAATTGGCGCTCAATATTGAGTTAATCTTTCCTGGCCTTACATGGGGAAGCTGACAATGGCCCAAGTAGCCTTGATACTACAAATACAGATGTTGGGGACCATCAGATAGAGAGGTCAGCAAAAAGCCAATCTCTTAATCCTAGCCACTGGAAGAAATCCTTTCAATTGGTCAAGGGTCTAAGAGCCTTTTGTCTGAATGTTTTCTGGACACACACAAAAATGCTGAACATAAAAAAAACAAAAACACCTTTATTAACATTTTAAAAAGCTTGATTGCTTTTTTTTTTTTAAGTAAAATAAAAACAAGGTTTGAGTTCATTTGCTGAGTAAAGCTTCCTGTTCAGACCTTGTGATCTATATAGCAGATGATGTTAAGGTCATATGTTTCTGTGGCCAACAGTTAGCAAGGGTGCCATGTGGCCAGCACAACAACCAACCACCTTTACTTTTTCCCAACTAATATCAGGTACCCATTAGAGATGGGTGGACGCTCAAAGAACCCGAAATTAAAATCCCAGTCTTCACCAGGTTTTGAACATGGGACCCTCGGTTCGCAAGCCAAGCACTTTACCGCCCAGCAACCACGCATCCTTCATTAGATTAGAGCTTTCAATAAAAATTCATTACCTAGTTTTGTGCCTAAACACCTGACACTGAGAGGCATCCAACTGTCTTCTCTTCATGGCTTTCATTAGACCTTCCTTTAGAGTTGTACCAGGCTTAGCAACAACCTATTAAACGACCATGAACTCATGAAAACATAAGACTTTGTGGTCAACACAGTATATTCAAATTTAACAATCAAAAGTGAAGAGTTTACATGAAAATAAATTTAAAAAAAAAAAAAAAAAAAAAAAAGGGAAAGTTGACTGGCTAACATGTTTCTTATTAAGTAATTCTAACAAACTTAAAACAGCAATATAATTTAAGAACACTAAAAAATTAATGTAGTTTTAAAAAATGCCTTTACTACTGTGTCAAGGTAGGTAAAAATCAAATACAAAACAATTTCAGATAAAAAATGTTCTTACTGTTGTGACCATGCTGTTAGGCAAATATGCTTTGATGTGAAAGGTGGACCTTTCCATTCTACATGCCAGCTGTGGACTTCTTTGTCCTGTGGGCAGTTGTCTCAGATTGTTATTGCTGTTGTTGGGAGTTAATGGAGGGCCTGGAGACAATAGGGGATCTTCTGGCAAAGGTGGAGATGGTGGGGGTGAACCTCTTCCCACACTGATTTGATCCTGAAGCCTTTGCTCTCTCAGTTGATATTCATGAATTTTATTGGCTAGTTCTTCATATTCCTTGACACAAGAAAAAGTGTTTTGTTCACTTTTTTTTTTTAAATTTACAAAACAATGTCTTAATTTTTTTTAAACATGAATCCAAGTTCTAAGATATAATTGTTCTGAAATATAACACACATCAAAACTAAAATTTACACACAAAAAATACACTAAAAAATTGAAAATACTTCTTGTTCCTTGACGTTTTTAAAAAATCACAGATACACAAATGTAGTGTTGCTTTTAATTCTTTTTTTTTTTTTTACCTGCACATAGATAGCTGGTGGATGCTGGTGCCTGCCAAATTCTTCATTCATGGCCTCCAATTTCTTTCGTGTCACTTTGATGACACGTTGAATATTTTCAATCTAAAACAAACAAACCAAGTTTCTAAAGTGTTTTTATTTTTACAAAATTAAAACATCATTGAGAACATGTGAACAACCTCATTTGATTTGATTTTAGGTACATGGGCACAATTTAGGCCATGTCGTGCCTGCAGTCCCCTAAGGACCACTCTCTCTACACAACAAGGGCCAAATTTTATACAATTAAATCATTTAAATCAAGGTCTATTCACAGTTAAAATAGTAAAGGTAGCAAAAATTTAATAATTTGGTAAAATCTAATGTAAATAGTACATGTTCACAAATTCATAAATCAGATCTTCGTAGACAACCCCACTTCCAGGATAAAGCCCAGTACCAGGGTCGACATTATTGAATAGTGTTTTTAAATTAGTGGCTCTAAAATATTTTTCCCTGACATCCTGGTATCTGGGGCAGTCGATGAGGATATGTTCCACGGTGAGGCGAGAGTCACAATACTCACAAAGTGGGGGCTCTTCTTTCTTCAGCACAAAAGAGTGTGTGATGTAGGTGTGGCCAATCCCAAGTCTGGACATGGTCGTGCTACCACGCCTTGTCAGACCCTTAGATGTGGACCGCCACCTGACATCCGCCACAATCTGCCTGAGTTTATTGTGAGTCTCAGCCTCCCATCGGTCCTGCCACTCTTGGTAGATGGCAGAGGCAATACTTTGTCTCAGGTCTGAGCAGGGAATTTGAGTTCCTGACACCGCATGATTTAGGGCTCTCTTTGCTTCTCTGTCTGCAGCTTCGTTTCCCTCAATGCCCACATGGGAGGGGACCCAGATGAAGGTGACATCCGTATGGTCGGCTGTTATTTGGTCCAACAGCTTCAGGCTCTTATGTACCAGTGGAATGTCAGTCTTCATCCGCCCCAAAGCTTGCAATGCAGATTTGGAGTCGGAGCAGATTATAAATTTCCTCCTTTCTGATGCTTTGACGGCCATAACTGCAAGCGATATTGCATGCAATTCGGCCGTAAAGATGGAGCAGCCATCGGGGAGTCTACGGGAGATTGTTTTGTTCCGAAAGGAGCAGGCACACGCGACCTTTCCATACATTTTGGATCGATCTGTGTAGATGGTGCCACAATCTCCGTAGCTCTCCTGCAGTTCCCTAAAGTGGACTTGTAGTATGCTTGGGTCTGTATTTCTTTTTTGAAATTAAGAAGGGATAAATTTAATTTGGGTTTATTCATTAGCCAAGGAGGATTCTGAGGAGTTTCTATTTTAGAGATTTGGTCAATGGATGGGGTTAAATTTTGGATGGGTTCTCTCATTCGAAGGCCCAATGGCTGTATGACGTTAGGCCTTCGATTGTATAATTCTACCTCTGTGGGGTTAAATATGGAGTCGAAAGCAGGGTTCGTGGGGTTGGATTTTAGCTTGACTATATACTGCATTGCAAGCTTTTTCATTCTTTTATCCATGGGGAGTGATTTGTGATTTTGGGCACATGGAGACTTGGGATAGGTGATGTACGAGACAGAGACGCAGGGCAGCATTTTGTATTGGTTCCAGTATTTTTAGATAAGACTTCCTTGCTGCTCAATATATTATGGATCTGTAGTCTAGCTTAGATCGAATTAGACTCCGATATAGCAGCAGCAAGGTATCTCTGTCAGCTCCCCAGTCTGTATGGCTGAGTACTCTAAGTATGTTTAATGACTTTTGGCATTTCTTCTTAAGTTTCTTAATGTGGGGGAGAAAATTAAATTTGGAATCTAGGGTGAGGCCTAAAAATTTAGGGGTAGGGCCAATACAGCCATTTCGCCTGGCTGAAGGTACATCCATTTCTTGCCTTGTACTCCTGCACATAAACCTCCTGCTTCCACACAGGGCAGTCCTTGGAGTAGGCTGAGTGGCCAGCGTGACAGTTTGGGCATTTGAACAGGGCTGTGCAGCCCTTGTCCTCATGACCCTCTCCAGCACATCTGGCACACACAGTGTTCCTCTTGCAGACTGCCACGCTGTGTCCATAACCCTGGCACTTGAAGCACCTCATGGGGTTAGGTATGTAGGGCCTCACTGGAACTCGTAGGTATCCTGCCTTCACATACTCTGGCGGTGTCCTAGTTCCGAATGTGAGGATAATAGTGGCGGTTTTGACCTCCTCACCATCCCTGCGCCTGGTAATGCGCCGGGCATGGGTGACTCCTTCAATGCCCTCCACTATTTCCTTCTCGGAACATTCCAGTAGGTCCCTAGAGCCGATAACACCTCTGCTGGTGTTCAGACTCTTGTGTGGCATGACTTCCACTTGGAGATCACAGATTCTCCTGCATCATAAAAGCCCATCAGAGTGTATCTTGCTATCAACTTCTACTAGAAGTTCCAAAGACTTGTGTAGCTTGGACACACTCTTGGGCTCTCCCACTACAGACTTAGTCCCTTACAGATGACAAAAGGGCTCATCTTTGTCAGACTTTTCCCCTCCTCTGAGCACCAGGGCTACACAAGTGCTATACTCAGTCAGCTGCTGCATCGGACATGTGTCTTTTCTTAATGACATCACGCAACATCTCAATGCAATCAATTCACAAATACAGGGCACAAAGCAGCTGATTACCGTGATGTTTGATTCATTCAGATGCAAGCTGACTTTGTGGGCCACTCGGCAGATGGAAACCTGGCTCATTTCTCTTTTCTACAGAACATAACGGTTGAACTACAGCGCCTGAAAGACTACGTAGACATCCTCTTCAGACTACTTGAAGATTTTGAACACCGCTTTCAGTAATTCACTGCTCACGACCCACAGTTTTTCCTTGTTGCCACTCCGTTCGCAGTTGACATGAAAAACGTTCCAGAAGTCCAGATTGAACTACTGGACCTGCAGTGTGACACTGTTCTGAAGCAAAAATACGCTACCAGTTTCATCTCAGAGAGAAGTTCAACAAAACAGCATTACGATAAAGATTGACTGATGAGCATCTGAGAGCAACCTTGCGGCTTGCCACTACACACGACTTCAGGCCTAACGTCGATGGTCTGGTCTCTGCCAAACGCTCTCAGCTGAGTGGACAGAAACATGAGTGACGAACCATCTGCAGTAGGCCTAGTAATTATAGTTTATTTTTTTTATTTGGGAGGGGGGGGGGGGGTTGGGGGGGGAGAGAACTACAGTTTCTGCTTTTTTTTTTATTAGTGACAGAGGCAAGGTCAACTTATTTTAGTAAACTAAACTGCCTGTGCATGTATAAACTACAATAAATGTAATTAATAATTATATAAAAACTTTATTTTAGCATTTAACTGCAGTGACAGTAGTGTTTGTAAAATTTAATGAAAAAACATTCTCTTTTCGTGGTGTGGCCCGCTGACTGATTGTTACTTTCCACTGTGGCCCACATGCTGATATGAGTTTGAGACCCCTGATCTAACTGGATGTATCAAATAAGTAAAATAAAATCTAGAATTCTAGATCTAGTCATTACAATCAGTAGACCTACACAAACAATAATGGTCTGTTAAATCAATTAGAAAAAGTGGACCTCACTTAGGTGAGGTAGAGGCATAGGCCTACATACATGTTAGAGTGGTAAATGTGGAGATGTTCTTAACAAAATGCTCTATATTTAGGTTATAGACCTAATCTAGAGATCTTCAGTTGAAACAATGAGAGTGAAAATAGACATTTCTTCACTGCCTGATGTAAACAATGACAGGTGAAATGCTGGCTTGGGAACACGTTGAATGAAAGGAAATCTGAAAGAGATTTTAGGAGTTATACAAACCCTGTATTTAGAGCTAGATCTTGATTTAGTTGATGTATATGAACCAGTGCATTGAACAATGAAGAGAATGAACATATACCTAGCAACTACCAGCAGTCTGTCAAACAAGTGGCTGCAGAAAAAGCTTTGCCCTCAAAATAATTCATTTTTACTTAGTTATTCATCCTTTAGCACATCAATGCATTTCAGGCCAAAAAAATAAATCAGATAAATATTCAATTCAAAATATTAGAGGTAAATCAAGTAGCATATATTCTAAAAAAAAGTTCAATATATATTTAAATGCAGTGTTTGTATGCATTTAGCTCTAGACATTTGTGTTAGGTATGATTGTTCCTCAAGAGCTCAGAGGAATATGATGTGAGAAGAGGGAAAAAGAGTGCTTAAAAATGAAATGTTTACTACAGAGAAAAAAAGGCTTGTTAGAGGACTTTACATAAAGCTATATTATTTACGTAAAAAAATTGACCACAGTTGCCAACTTGACCAAACAGAAGTCCCCCCCTCCCATTATTTGATTTGAAAAAAAAAAGCTAATGTTACTCTATGCTTAAGTTTTAACTAGATTCCAATCTAGAGAAATAACTTAATTTACCCCAATACAACACATAAGAACCTGAGAATATATCCCCATCGTACAGTACTGACCAGGGCGAAATCAGTACACCAACAGACTAAACTAACCACTGGATACACTTATAACCCCCTTGAAAAACCTGTGATAGAAGAACATTTCACAACTAAAAAAATAAACAAACACACAATCTCACATCTTACACACCCCTGCTCTTGACACACACTTGCTAATATCTAAGTCATGAAAGTGCTTTTGCCACTAGAAAAGTAACTGTCTATGGAGGACGCATAATTTTTTTTTTATATAGATTCTAATTTTCTAAATATCTAGTGTGCCTTTGTGTGTGTGTATCTGAATGTTAATTTTCTAAATATTCAAGTAGTTCTCTGAACTGCCCCTGGTTAAGACCTGGTTAACAAATGTTTTAAGAAACTAGTTTTTATTGTTTTTTTCAATTGTTCTATAAATAAACTTTACTTTGTGACACATTTTTCTGTTAATATTACTATGAATTTGTGAAATTCATGGATTATTGGACATACCTTCTGTGAATGATAGATTTGTCATTATAAGGGGTGTGTTTGACCTTATTTTTTCATGGGAAATAAATGTCTGCTGCTTCTGATTTTTTTTTTTTTTTTTTTTTAATTCCTCTAATCTTGGGCATAAAAATGATATATAATATGTCAATAAAAGCCAATTTGAAATTGGTCCCAAAAGTAGAATGTTGAGAGCTCAATCTGTTTTCCACCTTATATTTTAGGTCAACCTGTACCTCAAGTACCTGGTCAGTAGATTAAATATTTTGGTCTTTTGATTGGACCCCCCCCCCCCTTGCCCATGTAAATAAGTCATAGATCTAGAATCTAGATGAATGTGATAGGGTCTAGAGTCTAGAACGAGAAGGGGCTGAGCAAATCCAAGTCTTAAAAAAATAAACTTAGACTAAGACACTAAGATTTGTAAGTTAAATAGACTAAGATGTAAATCTATTATCTAGATCTAGACAAGAGTTTAAGTAAGAGACTTACTTATAACTAATTTAAGAGTCTGAGTGTAAAGAATAATTATAATTAATAAGATCACAGTCACAGTGAGTGACTGAAAGAATCTGAGCTGAGACTGAGTGAGATGTCTGTTTCAGTGTGATGTGAGTGTCTGATTATGCGATGATCATTATGTCTGGTGATCATTCATGGATTTATGATGATACGACGATACTCGTACTGTCAATACGATGATAGACTCCAGACTAGATTAACTAAGAACTAAACTGGGGAGGGGGGGGGGGTCCTAGAATAAAAAAAAAACTAGACGGTCTACTCACGGTTCTCGATTTTAATCGATATAGATCTTTATCTTTAAAAGGAATATATCTCTATGTCTAGAACAAAATTTAAAAAAACTAATGTTACCTCTTCTTGGAGATTGCCAGAGATGTTTGCTTCATCTCCATTAGATCCAATAGTGAAATTTGGTATGTCTCCGTTCATTCCCGATTGTTGAACAACCGCCATATTAGCTACATTGATGGATTAAGTCACGTGACCTCCTATATTATCACAAGTTCTCGCGAAAGAGCGTGAGTGTGACATGAATCTTCTTTTTCGACGTAAACATTTGGCTAGACTTAGTCTAGATCTAAGATTGTCTTGATAGAGATCTAGATTTTGTCTAGACTAGATAATTTAGACCCTAGATCTTCTAGACAGTGACAGCCCACAATTAGTCAATTAAGATCTATAACCTTAGTATAGATCTAGACTTAGATCATAGATGAATAAGATGTACATTATGATCATATTATAATTTCATAAATTTAAAATTAATACATTATTCATTATATTATAATATAATACATCACTTTCGATTTCTTCAGAAAACAGATTTACTAGAAAATGCAAAATAAACTGATGCATATTTTAGCATTAAGTTCCTTGATGCTTTTTACTGGAGTAATTTTTCAATTAGTCCAAAAAGCTCAAAATAATCCTTATATGGACGAAATTTTTCATATACCTCAGGCCAAGCAGTATTGCAGGTCAAACTTTTCCCATGTATGTTGTTGAATTTTGTAGCAATTTTTCAATTAGTGACTTATGACTTAGTCTAGATAAAAAAAAAATATTCTAAAAATTATTAAAATTATTTTTAGAGATCTAAATCTAGCGTATATAACTCTAGAGTCTAGACTATCTACAGTATAGTATAGTCACTATAGAATACCATTCGGCTTCATTCGCTTTAGTAGCTTGTGGGGTCTTCATTTGATAACACAATCCATCATTTAAAATTTTATCTTATACAAAAAAATTTTAGAGATGTTAAAAAAAAACAAACTATTATTTCGTATCATTCTATGTTAACCTTCATCTCAATAAAATACTTAAAACTCTATTAAGCCATTCATTTTCGTTGGCTGATTCAGGCAACCTATTCCAAGCTCTGTGGCGCTTGGAAAGAAAGAATATTTATTGTCCAAGCTTATGGAAAAACATGAGGTTTTTGATAATCTTATAACATAAAAAGCCTTCTCACTCAACACTAATTCTACTACTAGCCTTGGGCAAAGACAAATAAGATATTTTCATGATCAAAACCACAGCTGTTAAATTTATCAAAAATATTCTATTTGCAGTTTTGGCCCAATATGTTTTTTTTTGGAAACCAACATTTGGAAAATTACAAGACTATACTTTTGTTTTTAATAGGGGTGCACCGGATAGTACTTTTTGATATCCGGCCGGAGCCGGATATAACCGGATAGTAAAATTAGATATTTGGCCGGAGCCGAATACCTACACGACTCAAACAGCTCGTTTTACTGAAGTTTTTGCAAATCTTCTATATAACATACCTATATTCATATTATTTTGTTATTACTTTCTTACTTTAAACTCTATCACTGATTGATAAATTAAAATCAACAGCATTTTTTTTTTTACAGATATGCTTATCACAAACTAATCTTTGTAACATGAGATGGTGTGTGCGTATGTATGAGGCCGCTAATTGTAATGTAGAATGTGGGATAACTCATGCAGAATATATAAACTTATATGTAACTAATGTAAATCTTTCAAAGGTAAAGTTCAATCTTGGTTTTATAGCGTAAATCTCTCTTAGTCTTAAGTACAATCTAAGTTGTATAGTGGGTAGATGTTTGTGTTCATGTATTTTACACTATCAACTTGTCATTAGGCTCGTGTTTTAAAGGCCACAAACCGCTTCTGACAGTTTTCTCGAGATATGTTCCAATTTTCAAGCGATGTTTCAAATGCTGACAGCAAATTTGCAGCCGTATGCTGGCCATTAAATTTTGTACAATGCAAAACATAGCTGCTTCGGTCAAATGACTCAACCAATGGGCAGTTAAACCAAATTATGATTCGGTGGTATTATCAGCTGTCCAAGTGTCTGTTGAGAAAGCGATGCTTTTAGCTTCAGACATTAAAGTAACGCCATATAAGTGATGACTTTTTATCAGCCATTATTATTACTTTTCAATTTACTAAATGCCCTTGCAAGCCAATTTTATACCCGTGGCTTGTGTAACAAAATACTTGTAGGGGTGTGTCCTGTAGTTCAGCGCTCTAATTGACATTTCTCTCCAAGTAAACAAACTTAGTGTCATCATCTAGTGACCTCTAGACAGTGTCAATATGTCTTAACAATTTGCGTTAATCCATTCTGGCTTAAGAATGGTCAATGTCTATATTCTCTATCAATACATTGTCATGGATTAAACAAATAAAAAGTTGGGGGTGTTGAGTCTCTTGAGCCCTCCCTTTAAGATACCCTTGGTCAGTGTCTGTTTTGGCTTGTAGTCCTGACTCATAATTGAGACTTAACTCAAAGTAAACAAACTTATTACCCGTCCAATGGTATAAAAGGTGTGGTTTGTGGTCCAGACCCTTGATTGACAACCTATCTCATAATAAACAAACTCATACCAAATTAACCTTATCGAGATTTGGCTTGTAGTCCCGCCCCTAATAAAAATTCTACTCCAAGTAAACAAACTCAGTTCCCTCATAAGATGAGACCTCTAGGCAGTGTCAACATGTTGACAACTGGCTTAATGTGGTCAGCTGCCTATCTGTGAACTCAATGTTATGGACTAAACAAAGAAAAGGAGGTGGGGGTAGCTCATCTCTACCTCTGGAGATATACCCGCACATCTAGACAGATTATCAGCATGACGTAGTTAAGGAATATGACATGTTTACTAGACCACTCAAAGGTCAAGTAAAGCCAGTGTGCCAGACATTGCAGCTACGTATGTAATACGAGTTTATAATGTAAAGTCTAGCCCCCCCCCCCCCCCCCCAATAACAAACCTAGTTCCCTCGTGTGACCTCTAGAGAGTGCTTACGTCCATTGTATCTGACTTGGGGTCACCTGTCAATCAATGAACTCAGTGTGATGGGCTAAACAAATAAAAGGGGGAGGGAGTTGTTCATCTAGAAATATACCTGGTTATCTTAGAGGTGTGGCTCTTGTAGTCCAGCCCCCCCCCCCCCCCCCCCCCCAAATAAAGATTAACTACTAAGTAAACAAACTCAGTTCCCTCGAAAGGTGTGACCACTAGAGAGTGTCTATACGCTGACATTAAACCTACGTCCATCGTATTTAACTTGTGGTTACCTGCCTATAAAAAACTCAATGTGATGGACTAAACAAATAAAAGGGGGTGGGAGTTGTTTATCTCTACCTCTGGAGATATACCCGCACAGCTAGACATACATCTGGTCAGCATGACGTAGTCAAGGAATGTAACATTTTAACATGTTAACTAACTTACTCAAAGGTCAAGACAAATTGAAAAAGTGCCAGCCATTGCATCTCTGTATGTAAAGCGTATTTATGATGTAAAGTTTCATCTCTATTTATATTAAGTTAAAATAAACGATGTTTGGTGCATATTTATAATGGCTCTATTTTTAAGCACATTATTTTGTTTTCATATAAACATTAATACATTCTATAACAGACAGTAATGGAACGAGGTCCACTTTATGCATATTAAATAGGTGTATTTTTTACTATCCGGTAGTGATATCTGACTGGAGCCGAATAGCACCGATAGTAAAAAATGCGGATATTCGCCAGAAGCCGGAGCCGGGGGGACTATCCGGTGCACCCCTAGTTTTTAAGCACTACTTCTTATGCATAATGTCCTTGTCTACAATAAATAATACTTCATTAGCTCAGCCGCTAACCCCTAACCCTAACTCTAGATGTTAGAGCATCAGACTTATAATCTGATGGTCAAGTTTCATGTCCCTAATTGGGTGTTTTAAATTTTAAAAAAAATAGCTTTTGTTTGCTCAATTTAATTTAATCATTTTATCTACATAAGAGTTGAAACAGAATTTATCACCTTAATCCTGATACAGTTAAGATGATTTTAATCCTTGATTAAAAAATTGATGGTGTTTGAAAACATTAGAGAGCCTTTCAAATAATCTGATAAAAAGCTGAAAAGTCAAAGAATACTCAAGAGATTACATGTAGGACTATTTTCTAAGGTGGGGGGGGGGGGATAAGTGATATTGAATTCACTGGCCAAAAGTGAGTGTGTTTGGGAGCGTATTTATATTATTATATGTTATAAGTAAGAAAAAAAGGAAGGGGATCTATGGCAAAATTAAGAATACATAGTATATTGCAGGGGTACAAATCAATTAGTGTAGCCAGTGGGTAATGCTAGTAAATAATTATAGAGCCTGTTCTGCTTCTACCATAGTACTACAGTTCCCAAGAGAATAGATTGGCCAAGTTGTTAGTTATCTAACATTTTAATGCTTTTAACAAAACTTTACTTATATTTACCTTCAGATCTTTTAATTGTGTCAACGTGGCAGACAAATTAATTAAAACGCGCAGGATTTTCCTTGTTGTCTATCTGAATGTGATTAATGTTAAAATTGAATTACTTTCTACAAATAGTTAATTTAAAAAGTTTCATAATCAAAGTTTATTTTTGTAATTGTGGCTTGTTTATGATACAATTAACTGATTTTTTTTATTGCAGTGGGACCCAATGATAACAACCTTGCCAGGGCTATATATCACATCATTTCTTTCACTTTACATAATAAGATCTTTCAGTGGTGTCAGCTTGGTAAATCTTTGTACTACACAGAATTTGAGAGCTATGAATCTTCTTTTTTGTATTGGAAACTTTGCAATACTTTATATCTTAGGGGAAAAGCTCAATGAAAAAAGCAAGGTTATCTTACTATTTTTGTAATCTTCAATTTAATTATTATCTTTTTATCATCGTAATCATGAGAAAAAGTTGAAAGGCACATGTTTGACATGATTTCCACATAATATACTTTCTTCAAAGAGTCTTAATCATCCTATTCAGACATCTTCATTTTATTTTACAGAGATTCCTTCAAATAAGTGAATCCTTATGTCAGTCTAGGTGTACATTTTATTAGAGACAAAACTCTTACTGAGCCATTGTTTTTCCTTGCTAATTCAGGCAAGTTATGCTCTAATGGTACCAGGGAAGAAAGAGCACTGATATGAATTTATCCTAGCATATGGAGTAAGAAATGTGCCTTTGGTTGGTTCATAGTTGTCATAAGGGTGTGTGAATCCTAGAGACTTTGGGAATAGCTTTTCTCAAATATAAATAGAAATGAAGCATTTTTGTTATTGTTTTTTTTTACATTCAGTGTGTGGTATCAAACAAGGGAAAGAACTTGAATTTGTATTTGATAGATGTGGTAGCATAAGTTGAATTAGTCCCCTTTATATTTTGTGTAGAGAAGTAGGAGGTGGCCTAAATTGAAGAATTGAAACTAACAATATATAACTATAAAATTTTCTATTTTCATAAGCACTTCACCGGCGTAGTGGGTAGTGTATTGGCTTGAGGAGACTTCAGCCTCCAGTTCGAATTCGCCATACTTTTTTTTAATTTAAAAAAGCTATCACAGTAACCTTCCCCCAGATAACCCTTCTCTCTCTCCCCCCTCCTCCCCCCCCCCCCCCCCCCCCCCCCCCACTTTTTACCCAACTGGTCCAGACTAATGATAGGATCATAGCACATGAGAAAGCTAATAGCATGAAATTGTGCTAAGCAAAAACAATCGATAAAAATATTTCTAATAGCCCAGATTTAATTACGAACGACTGATCTAAACTGATTCAGATTGATACAAAATTGATAAATTACACTTAATATAACCTTTTTTTTTATATTCTTTTATTTTGCTTGTTATATTTATTTTTATTTCACATATAGGCTAAGTCAGAATAAGAATAAAATAAAAAAATTAATTACTTAGTTGTAAATTCATAATAAAGAAAACATGGCAAAGTTTCTATTTACCTTAGTTTTTTCTTTTTTGTTTCAGGGAAAAGATGTGAACAAAAGAACAAAACAACTTTTACTGAACACAGTTGTGCTTTTTCTATTTCCAGTCTTGTATTTCTTTTCTTGGTTATATTACACTGATCCTGGGTCTACATTCTTCACATTGTTAATGTATACTTTATGTATACATAATTTCCATAAGTGCTCTTCACTATTTGGAATCATTGCCATACTTTTCAGGCAAACTAATGTTGTGTGGATTTTATTTTGCTTTGTATTAGTAGCAATTGAAATTTTAGTGAAAGAACTCCAGCATCATACTAAAGAGAAGATTCATAATTTTAGAAATTCTGACCTTTTAAAGCTTTTGATGAAGATTCTTCTGAAACCTGCGGTAGTTTTTAAACTTTCTAAAAAAATACTTTTTCACACATATTCATATGTGTGTGTAATAGCTGGATTTATTGCCTTTGTCAAAATCAATAATGGTATAGTTGTTGGAGACAGATCTAATCATGTTGCAAGTTGCAATATTCCTCAAGTTTTTTATTTCCTTTTGGTTTCATTATTATTTTCTTTCTTCAATTTCTTTCATACAAAAAATATTTTTGCTTTCTTTCGTGCTATTTTTAAAAATCCCTTTAATGTTCTTCTAATGGTAGCACTCTCTGCCATAGCTATAAAATATTTAACATATGAACACAAGTATACTTTAAGTGATAATAGGCACTATACCTTTTATGTTTGGTCCAGGTTGTTCAAGAAATTTCACTGGGCAAGGTATGTTTTCATACCATCATATCTCTTCAGTCTTTACCAGTTTTTAAGTGTTACTAGCCACAGGGGTATTCTGTGGCAGTTGTTATTTTTTACATGTGCTGCTGCTTGTTTGGTGCCACAGTCATTATTTGAGTTTCGTTATTACATTGTTCCATTTCTCATACTTCGATTAAATATGACACTGCCTAGTTCAAGGATATTATTGGCTGAATTATTTTGTTACATCCTTTTGAATGTTTTTACAGTGTACATGTTTATTTCAAGACCTTTTTACTGGCCTAATGAACCACTCCCCCAGAGATTTATGTGGTAATTAATAAAAGATTTTCATATCCAATGTATTTTCTTTTATCACCTT
Organism: Biomphalaria pfeifferi; assembly: GCA_030265305.1. Lineage (NCBI taxonomy): Eukaryota > Metazoa > Mollusca > Gastropoda > Planorbidae > Biomphalaria > Biomphalaria pfeifferi. The sequence continues at coordinate 3,909,860 of JASAOG010000025.1, forward strand.
CATGAATACAGGTCTTTTTGTTTGTTTCTAAGTTAATTTAGGCACATACTGGTTTATATGTTGCTGGGTTTCAGCGTCCTTTGAAAGGGGAATAGCCGCTTTTAGTTTAGTGTGGTTTGTCTGTCTGTCCATTCGTCGAACTCATTTAGATCTCATAAACTAGAATAGATATTGAAAGTCTGATACCATATTTTAGATCTTTCAAAGTTCTCATGCAACGGCTATTTTTATGTTTTCTTAAAGCGAACACTTTCATTTTTAAAATTAACTATGCAAACAATTTTTTCATTAGAAAAATACATCATTTTTACAACTATTCACTATTAAAAGTAAAAAACCCTGGAGACTATTTAGTAAGGGAGATAATTAGTTTGCATATTTTTAACATTTATGCAAACAGGTTTAGATTTTTTGTCAAAAATATGTTTTTAAAAAATTTGTATTACTAAATTAAGTTTTTTTTTGCATTAGTACTAGCTACTTTTTTTAAGGGGCCCCTGCATTCTGATATTCAACATCATGTCACGAAATAGTGTACTTGATAAATACTGGTATGTCTAAATTCCAAATGATACTTCTTCTAGCCAGCTTTTTGCTGCTGAGCTGGCAGCTCTTTTGCAGACTGTACCAAGGAAAAATAGTGTGCTGTTTTCTTCAGTGTACAGGGTGTTGGTTATGTTGGGCTGGAGTGGTAGTAGGTTCTGTCTAAGGTGGATTAGGAAGGGGCATTCAAAAAGGATATGGTTTACGGTTTCTTAAGGGTGGGCGCAGTGTCTACAAAGGGGGTATTGAGATGGTAATTTATCTGAGGTGTGTGTCCCGTCTTTAGTTGGAAGATAGTAGATTGCTCTTTGCGGGGGAGGAAGTTAATAAATGGTACAAAATATAAGTAAAATTTAAAAAAATAATCAATAAGACTTTTCATGAATAATACCATTGTTTATTGGCGAGATGATTCATAAGTGACAAATCTCAATTCATATTGCCTCACGCCGTTCTTCTGTGCAGCAAAGGCATCTATAATATCATCTAGATCAATGCTATCTAGTATTTTAGACTCCATGTGAATAGCAAGATTACATGGCAGTGGTGTAATATTTAATGTTAAAAAAAAAAAAAAGAAATTTTAGGAAATTCATTTGGGTTTGTGGGGGCCGGACTTCAGGGGGACTTTCGAATCTGGAACCCACCCTGGCTACACCACTGTCTCAGTATGTTACTATGTAGTATCATGTCGTTAGTTGAACTGTCAATACAACAGTATCGATAATACTTTCAATACAAGCATGTCTCTTCTTTTTGTATCGACGGAGGTAGGGTTGTAGTTGATAGTTTCTGATATTTTCCTAAAATTTTTTAAACCTGCCTGAGAAGACCACTTCAGGGGCCGATTTTGAGTTAATGTTTCCACACAAACTTTCTTTGTAACCTTGTTGGTAGATGGATTGAGTCATTTTCACTCATGTAGAAGTACATATTATATTGTAATCATTTTTTTAAAAAATACAACAGAATTAAAAATACAATTTTAACTATATAAAATGTTATATACTGGTACACAGTAAAAATGTATCCCAAATAAAAGCTAAGGGTTGGAAAGTAAAGGTAATCCTTATAGCATAAGCACATGACTCACTTAACCTAGCTTATGAAAGTTTACAATAAGGCTCTTCCAAACATGCATTTTAAATATAGCTCTGCCAGATCAATTATTTAACCCAGCGCACAACAAATTGATTTCATTAAAATAAATAGTAATTAAAAAAAAAATTTTTAAAAAGTTATAATTTATTTCAAGAGACAAAAAGACTACATAGATTTAATTTTGATATTTAAAAAAATACTCCAAAAGTATAATAAACTATATATATATATATATATATCATATTTTTTAGCAGAAATAATTTTATTGATAATACAAAATAATAATGTTTTGGATTTTTTAAGTAACAGTATTTTGTGCACTTGATATTTAGTATTTCCTGAAGTTAATTAACATACCAAATCTTAAACATAAATCTCTCTCTATATATATATATATATTATAGGTTTAGTTTAATCTGGAATTAGATGGAACTAGGGAATTATGGGATATTAACTGAATAGGAATGATGGGAACTTGACGGTTAAGATGAATAGAAGAAAGTGAGTACTCCTGTTTAATGGCGAGACATCAACTTTAGTAGAACTGTTGATATTTGGACTGTGCCCCTTCGTTTTGGATTAAATATTATTTATCAAGTATATACCGTTTTATCAAGTCATTTATACAAGTTACTATATGTTGTTTTGGTTGAAAGCGAACTCCATGATTTATTAAGAAGACTTCATTTAGACCTAGATCTACTTTATAATTATTACTAAAACAACCACAATATATATCTTAACAATAAATATTGTCTAGAAAATAAATGATTACTCTTGTAGCTTTGGGAAGCATAGTGTTGTTAGGTACCAGTAATTGTTTTGTATTGTATAAAATGTGGAGGAATGTTAAGGGTGTTCAAAGTTTAAATAACAACTTGCTTTTAAGCAATATATTGGATTTAAATTCAAAGACCGCATCACAAACCAAGAGATTAGAGACAGGGTTACTGCAGCGATTGGACCCCATGATGACCTTCTATGCATCCTAAAAAAACGCAAGTTAAACTCTACAGCTATATAACAAGATCTTCTGGGCTCACAAAGACCTTCATTCAGGGAACAGTACCAGGAAAATAAGAAGAGGCAGATAGAGAACGCGATCGGAGGACAACCATTGAAAGAGGTTTTAACAAAGGCAAAAAAAGAGAGAGGAATGGAGAAAGACAGTCAACGAGTCTTGCATGATGCCCCAACAATCCAATAGACTAAGGGATGGGAAAAGGTATAGGTTTAAACAAATTACTGTACCGATAAAAGTTAGATATCCTATATTTTCTAATGACCTTGTTTTTATTTGCAGAAGTCACTCATATGTGAAATCTTATATTGAACAAAATTAATCCAATAAATAGGATTTGAAAAATATGCATGTAAAACATAAATTTATCAGATATATAATGACTGATTTTATCTATGAATTCCCAAACAACAACAAAAATCCACTTAATGGCCAATTTTATCTGTGAATTACCACACAACAAAAAATCCACAAAGTGAACTATCCTAGTTTTACATTTTTCATAAATGTGTTTTACTTTTTATACTTTCTGCATAATCCTTATAAGCTTTGAGGGCTGTTTCCATCTCTGATTCACTAAATAATTTTGCTTCTAATAATCCATGTATAAGTTCAGCTCTAGCATTTCCAGCAAACTGATTAGCAAGAAAAGCAGGGAATCCTCTAACACCATCTCCCATGGTAAACAGGGGGACTCTCACAATACCACAAGTCTGTATAAAAAGCAAAGATAAAGATATCAAAATTAATGCTATCAGTACTTTTTTTAAAAGCATTTTTTTTGTTCATATCTAAAAAAAAAATAACCTTTTGTGCTTTAAAGTGTAACATATCAGATGTGTGTGTGTATGTATAATATATATTCTCATATGTGTAACTTTATCACAACCTCATCAAAAGTTAATTTTATTTTTAATTACACTGTAAGAGTATAGGTCTTACATGAAAAGTAAATCTTATTTACCCAAAATTAAATCTTCAAAAAACAAAAAAAAAATCACCTCAATTCCATATTCTTCAGCACTTAATGTTTTCTGTTCTAGAGTGGCAAAATCTTCAGGTGATACCTCCATTAAATAAAAATGAAGAATCATTTTTTTCATTTCCTGATAATAGCAGGCTATGTGATGATCTTCTGTAAAGGAATATTTGTGTAGGTCAAGACCTATCTCTTCATGCATTTCTCTGTTGATGCCATCCACAGCCTTTTCACCATCATCCACCAGTCCACCAGGAAAGCCCAAAAGTCCATCAAACCTTACTTGCATCTGGTGACAAATTTGATTTTTTTAAAAATCATAAAATGTTTACTACTATTACTAACAATGTTCTTTAAATTGTTAAAGTCTTCCTTATCTTTATGCCATTATTGAAAAGACATGTCTGAAGTTTTTTTTCTTCTTTTTTTTGCTGATAAAAAAAAAGTAAGCTCTCTTTTTGGACCATGGGACTGATGACACCTCATCTATTTTTCCTAAAAAAAAAAAAACCAACAACAGGAATATAACTCATAACCACTTAATTTGGGGGGACAGGCACTTCTATTTACTACTAAAGGCCATTAAAAATATTTTTGACATATATATATACGATTCCTAAATTTGTTATGTCCTGCAGAGTTAGTGGCTCTGTTGCAGATATTAACTTGGGGGCAGCAGGGTGGTGTCAGCTATTGCTGATAGCTCATGGTGTCACACCCTTCCTCCCAGCCCCCTTTTTCAAAACAATTTTTACAAAATCTCATTAGTTTTTCATTTTGTTGAACCACATTTAAATGTTTTCTTCCAATGAATTTTTTGAATCTATCTTGTTTCAGACCCCTCTTGCAAAAACAGTAATAAAAGATGAAAATGATAAATCTAAATTTAATTATTTAAATTTTTTTTAAGTACCGGGGTATTGTAATAATTTTATTGATTAATATTCAAAAATGGATTTAGAACTACAAATCTAATACTACATAACTTTTGGCTCGCCCTACAGGCTTGACATTAAGTGAATGGTCTTAAGAGCAGTAGCCAATACAAAACCCAAAAGAAAAATCTTACTCTGGAATAAATGTAACCTAACACAACTACACCAAGCTGCATTAAACTTTCAACAAACATTCTTATTAGAAAAAGACATTAACCAACCAGTCGATGACCTCTAGAATTTCATCAAAAACCATCTTAAAAGCATTATAGAAAACCATATACCAACTAAATACACATCAAACAAAATAAATAAGTGCTGGTTTAATAATAGACTAAAGAAGCTTTGTAAACAGAAGGAAAACCTATATAGAAAATTTAAAGAAACCAAGGCAGAAAGAGTTCACAAAAAGTATATAAAAATTAAACACCTAACCCAAAAAGTAAGCAGACAGCTGCAGAGTGAATACATAAACAATGTAATATCTAAAGATAACAACAAAAACCTATGGTCATACATTAAGTCTAAGAAAATGGAAACAACAGGCATAGCGCCATTAAAAGATGAACATAACATAATACATAATGACAATGAAACTAAAGCAAACATCCTAAACAAATACTTTGCATCAGCATTCTCAGCCCCAGGAGACAAAGACATATTTCTTAATTTGAACCAAGTAGACAACATAGAAGATTTAGTAGTACAAGAAAATGGAATTCAAAAACTATTATCCAACACCAAACCAAATAAAGCATCTGGACCTGATGGTATTCCAGCTAGATTACTCAAAGAACTAAGCAATGAGCTAGCCCCAGTGTTCAAAATACTCTTTCAGGCATCGCTTAACCAGGGCAGAGTACCAAAGGACTGGAAAGAAGCTAATGTCACCCCCCCTATTTAAAAAAGGAGAAAAATCTGATCCAGGAAACTACAGACCAGTATCACTTACCAGCATCACATGTAAAATCCTAGAACACATAATATGTAGCAACATCATAAACCACTTAGACAAACATAATGTTATCACCCCATACCAACATGGCTTTAGGAAATATAGATCATGTGAAACACAACTAATAGGACTAATTGATGATTTTTCAAAAGGTTTAGATAATAGTGAACAAATAGATGCTATTTTACTAGATTTTTCCAAGGCTTTTGACAAAGTTCACCACCATAGTTTGCTTAAAAAATTAAAATATTTCGGCATTAATGGTCCACTGCATCAGTGGATTAAAGATTTTCTGATAGGGAGAGAACAAACTGTAATAATAAATGGCTCTAAATCAACACCAATAACAGTAAACTCAGGTGTACCTTAAGGAACAGTCTTGGGTCCACTACTATTTTTAATTTACATAAATGATTTACCAAATTGCATTAGTTCAGGAACAAAAGTCAGATTATTTGCAGACGATTGCATAATATATAGAACAATAAAAACAACACAAGACACAGATATTTTACAAAGAGAATTAGATGAATTACAGAAATGGGAATCAAATTGGAGCATGTCTTTCCACCCAGAAAAATGTCAGTTGTTAAGAGTAGCAAAAAAACTAAAACAAATTAATTCCACTTATCTTATTCATGGCAAACCAGTAACACAGATTAAAAACGCAAAATACCTAGGTGTTATAATAAATGAAAAACTGTAATGGAATCCACATATTGATGAAACTACAAAAAAATCCAACAAAGCATTAGGGTTTATTAAAAGAAATTTCCATAAATCAAATAAGAACATAAAACTAAAATGTTATTTAACCTTGGTTAGGCCAATAATAGAATATGCATCCACCGTTTGGGACCCCTCAACTCAAGAAAACATTAAGAAACTGGAACAAACACAAAATAGAGCAGTGAGATTCATAACAAACGAATATTCACATTTGACTAGAGTAACACCATTAGTAAAATCACTAAATTTAGAAAGCCTTCAGGACAGAAGACTCAAAAGTAAAGTAGCAATTATACATAAAACACTGAACCATCTTCAAATACAAAAACAAAACTTAATAAAATACTCTGAAAGACACAAAAATAAAGGCACATTCCTCTTCCCCTATGCTAGGACAAATTTGTACAAATACTCCTTCTTCCCTAGTGCTATTAGAGCATGGAATGGGTTGCCTGAGCTAGCCAGAAAAACCAGTGACTTGGCAGAATTTAAGTCATTGGTTAATATGCATGACGCGTTGGACATAATCATCTTCTTTTTTGAAGTAACGTCTGTATTATATAAGATAAGATAAGATTTATTAAAACTTGCTTTTCTTTTTGAAATTTCCATTACTTCACAACTGATTAAAAAATCAAAACTGATCAGCTCAGAGTAAAAATGCAAAAAAAAATAATAATTCTTTTTATATTGGGTTATATTTAGATGACATCACCATCTCAAAGAAATTCCCCTTTATGTACCGGTAATGAAGACTGATCATCAAAATGGATAAATGTCAAATTTTAATTTTACTTTGCTAGAAAGTGTGAGATTAAGCAGGTTGTGCATGATTTCACACAATTTGTTCTTCATCATGTCAATCATAGTAATGAGTTCCTTGTCAATTTTTTTTATATCAAGTCCAACGACCTATGTTTTTCCCTTTTTAAAGTTTGTCAACATTAGGCGTAGTCTACATTACAATAGCTTTAAAGACAACAGTTCTTTGCTATGGAGCAGTTTTGAACTACTTGCTGCTGGTACATTGGTGAAAGTACATTTTGACATTTTGCTGGTTTACATAAGTATGGGGCAATGGCTTGGAATTGTACATATTAGGATATCTAGCTACCATTAATTGTTTAAAAAAAATTGGTTTCTGAAAAAAAAAATCCTACTAGGTGCTACCCCCTGATTGGTGTGACCCAGCACAGTCTGCGTCCCCTAACTATCTCATGAAGAAGTTATGTAATTTGTATGTACATTTCTAAAGAAACTTCAAAGATGGTCATTGTATTTTTTTAGCACTTGATTGCATTAAACATATTTCTACTAATTCTTCAATAGTTATGCTATGATGCTCTGATAAGAAATAAGTTACATTGGTATCTATCTTCATGCTGGCATTTATCCCATATAAGATGTCTTCTCAATCGCTATTTCTACAAGCTTAAAAGAGATGAACATTTAAAAACCAAACAAAGTCTATAATAATTTCATGGAAGGTATAAAAAGCTCATGAAAATAAAAAACATTCTAATGTTCTGTTTTGAATTGGATTTTCAAAATGCCTGAAAAAGAAATCATCAGAAGCCATTGGAGCTAGTGGAGTTTGGCTGACTTGTTACTTATTATTTGGAGACCCGTGGGTATTTTGCAGAAATTAGCTGCTATTAAGGTATGAACGTCAGTGTAAGCAAATGCGGTGGTATGTTAAGTGTTATTAGAACATGACATTTCATTATCACTAATATGATGTTGCACTGAATAACCAGAGTTTACCGTGTATGTCATTGGCCTAGTGTTAGAGTTTTGGAACACCATTTTTTAAATTCTTGTTTATGTTACTCACACTAACAAGTGTGACAAGTCAAAAGCTTGCTGTCAGAGTCACTCAAACTTATCACAGCATTAATTATTATTTATTTATTTTATTTATTTCCCCGTCCTATCCCCAATTTCTTCACCCGCCCCACCTTTTCCTCTCCAGGCTAGACTGAGTCCACCACCTTGGTGGCTTTTTCACTTATCTCACCTTGACCGGGGTAAATTTAAACACACAGTCTCTTTGGTCTTACCCGCCGGATGTCCGACGGTCGCAGTTGACACCACCTTGGTTGGAATGCAAGTCAATCTTTCTTCCCCCCCCCCCCCTCCCTCGTCTCTCTTTGATCAAAAAGATTACTCTGGTTGTAATGCCTCGTGACACTCCAAGGTGCGACTCGTGTCGGACTTCACCCATGTGTAAGATAATTCTTAGCCTACGACATTTTGTTTCCGCCCATCTCTACCAGGCCTTTAAAAGGTAGACTAATTCAGACCAGACCCGCTCATTTCTCTATCGCTGGCAATCGAGTCTGGACTATTTCATTTATTCTTACTCTTAGAGGAATACCTGGTGGTAAGCCGAACTTAATCACAAGTTCCATCTTAATTACTTTGTGCATATTTCTCACTGGATTTTATCATGTGTATTTTGCTTATTTCATTTATATTTAATTAGTGCATTGTGTATTTCTCACTGTCGTAAGTAGAAAACATAAACATGGCATATGTATTTATTTATGTATTGCATTAATCTATTAATGCTACGTTGCTTACTTGATCGTTGATGCAACCATGTATATATTTGTACATCTTATTTTATTTCCTTTATCTCGGCTGACCGCCTTGATAATTTTACTAGCGCACTAATACTGCGCTTAGAAAAGATATATGAATTATCTCTCCTTTAGTCATTCTACTTTGACGAGAGTTGCGCCCCTTGAACGGACACTCTCCTTTCAAGCGCACTCATTTGTCCTCGGCCGATGGCCCTGTGTAAACAAACCGTCATGGTCACTGACCACCACCCATTCCGCCCTCCCCCCCTTTTTCTATTTCCAACTTGTGTTGTTTATTTGAGATTATTATTTCCCCTTTTATGTACATTTTTATATTGCTACTATCAGCCATCTATTTTTCCATATCCCATTTGTCATCATCTACCCATTGTGCTCTAAAGCAATTTCACCAATCTGACGAATGCACCTCAGTCGAGGACATCGATAAGATGCACGAGAGACATGTCCTAACTTGTCTTTATTTATCCGCAGCCTCCCTCAGGTGTCTGCCTTCACACTTAGTGCTATTCAGCACTGCACTATTGCCTATTTATTGGATCAATAGCCTATTGCCTATGCACTTAGTGCTATTCAGCACTGCACTCCTGCCTACTTGTTATTGAGTATCATCTACTGCCTACTTGGATCTACTCAACGATTTACTTGGTGCTATCGGATCTACTTGCCTGCCTATTTGACAGTCCACTTGTCAACCCATTAGGCACGACGTTCCTTTAGACCCAGAGTCTGTGAGAGACGTCATAGCTCCGCCTGAACTTCGTAACTCACTGGACTTATCCTGTTAACTACGCTGCCCATGGCAGATCCGCTCTGCCTACAGAACACTTGTGCCCACGGTAGCCGGCCACCCGCCCTACTGTGCTCACTACAGAAATCAGAACTTTGGATTGAGACTCCACAAGAACTGTATCACCGGCATCCCTCTACCCGCAAAAGCGCTACCTCCAGCTGCAGAACCTCTAGCCAGGATCACAGCCAGCTACAACATAACAGGACAACCAGCTAAGTTCAGAAGACAAAGTGACATACTCTCTTATTAAGTGCAAGAGTGATGATTAAATATTGTATTGATTAGAGATAGATGCAAACCCTACCCCTTTTTATTCTTCTATGTAAATATTTATGTAAATAAATATTCTTCATTTTCAACTTTGTATATTTCTTTCATTGCTTGTCTCGTTGCGTGCCTGCTCCCGATTTGTATGTTGACGGGTTGGCGTGTGATAATTTCAAAAACAATCATCCCCTAGACATTAAACCAGCCAAACACACGTCACTTTCGCTAACCTGTCACACACAACAAGCATGATTTTCATGCAAAAAAAAGTTATTTCTGCATGTGGCCAGTTACAGCCAGTCTCTGTTGGCATTTTTTAGCACAATATTTTAAAATACCATTAATCAAAGTCTTACTTTACATACCCTTTATACTGACCATAACAAGACCTTTTTGGTCATAAAGGTTCCACAATAAATTTGACTTCTTGGCAAAGATCATACCATGTGCAGCATGCTTCAAATTTATTGTGCTGGACTCTAAAGTGCTCAGTTCTTTTTTAGTTACAGCTCTGTAGTCATTTACACTATCACCCAGTTTGCCATAACCTTCAGAATCTTTAAGATGTCCCCAACCAATATGAGCCATGTCTGAAATAACAACAATAAAACAAATTCAGAAATTGAAATTTCATAAAATACCTCTAAGTTATTAACTTAAAAATTATAACTAATTTTTACCCTTAATAGATGACATATTTTGTTCTGAACCTAATTAAAAGAAACACATTTTAAACATTTTCTTTTAAATTTTCTTGAATTCCAAAACACAGTTTTCAAATACAATTTAAGCTCACAGCAACTCTTTTTAAGTTTGACATCTTTAGTCTCTAGGTACTCTATTGTGAGCTACTGAATTCTGAATGTAATACATTTTTCATCCCTTAATTAAATTTTGACTAGGTTAAAGTTAAGTTTAATTTTTCTAATAGCCAATGGTCCAAATGCTTGTATGGAGAAATAATATATTTTATTAATAATATTCCTAATATAAGTTAAGAAACATAATCATATGGGGAGAAGAGTCTAAATTACCAAATCATATAATGTGTTTGATAATTAAATGAAAGTGTCTTTATGTTACATGTAATGATTGCATTATGAGGAATTATGATATTTTTAGAGGTTTTATTTTCTAGTTTTTTGGTTCAAATGACAGTATTTAATATATACCTTTAATTTGTTACTGTTAAAATAAAAGTTAAGCTACTTTGTTGGTTATATTAAATCTAAATAATTATCTTTCTTCATTTTAATAATGTATACATGTAACACTCAGCATTACAATATTAGCTCCACTGCCAAGGGAAATAATTCTAACTAGGAACTATTACACTTAAATTAACAATGTTAATTATAGATCACAAATGTGTCTTAATGTATGAGATTGCATATATTTGGTAAGTTTTGTGTACCTTATTTACCCTGATTTAAAAAATAATGTCTTACAGTGAATTACTAATTCATTCATTTTTGTGACGTACCGGTATTACTTTTTTTTTTTAGTGTTATAAAAAATTTCTCAGGTAAAAAAGCACTCAAGACAAAAATGAAAACACTATTGCAAAGAATGGGGACCTGTTCTTTGAAATGAAACACTGATGTTGGGTCATGTCAATTGCATTTATACACATTGGCAATATCAACTAACCAAGCTTGCTCGAATTACAGGCATTACATAACTTCAAACTTCAAGTATCAACTAACCAAGCTTGCTCGAATTACAGGCATTACATAACTTCAAACTTCAAGTAATCATTCCTATGGGGCTTACAAACTCAAAAAAATGTGCCTGTCAGAACAACTTGACATCAGTTTCCATTAGTCTGCTGAGTGACATTGCAACAAATATCTTTTATTAAGTAGATTCAAAACTGTTAAGTTTTAATCTATTGACACTCTAGGTAGGCAATTTAATATTGTCTAGAGCATACAAAACGAGCCAACACCATAATAATTAAGACATCAAATGAGAAAATTGTAATTTGATTTAACATAGTTAAATCTATAGAAAACATTACAAGTCAGACACTTTAATTTTATTATCAAACACAATTTGAAATACAAAACATTTGGACAAATGCGAATGTGAAACATTTATGATAATGATAATTATTTCTGCCAATTGTGCTGACTGATGTTTTTTCTTTTGCTTTACATGTTTATGATAAATCTCTTCAAATTCTGAAAATTAAATCTTATCCCAACCCTCCCATAGTTTAAATGGGGCAGGCAGCAAGCAGGGTTTGAACCTGGGACCTTAGAGACAGCTGAACGAAAGTACAGGACACATACCACACGACAATGCAGGCAGCCATCCTATATTCTTTATGTATCATCATAAAAATAAGTATAAATTAGATCTAGGCAATGTTTGCACAATTACCAATAGGGTGGGCACTGTAGTCTGTATAGTTTGGTAAACTAAAGTACGGTACAAAGATCAACAATAACATATTTATAACATACATACTCATGGGACATAGTGACAGTCGTCATAGTCAAGTCTGTTAAAATTAAATATTTTATTAGAATCTAGATCTAAATAGTGACAATTATGAAGTTATAGTAACTGATGAAGTGCTACTAGATTATTCTCTAATATACATTTAAATCTAGTATTTCGTACGAGTACGGGTGCTAGAGTCTAGAAATATTGATGTAGATCTATCTTTAGTCTTTTACTCTTATAGATGTAGATCTATCTTTAGTCTTTTGCTCTTTACTTTAGCATTAGTCTAAGATCTAGATCCTAAGATATTACCCTAATTAATCTAAATAGATCTATATTATACTATTATTATTATGGTAATCCTGTATATTCTAGATCTAGGTCGAAATATAATTAAAAAAGAGTTATCGCTCTTTATTTATCTAGATCTATGTTGTTAGCATGTACTGTAGAAAGTTTTTTTTTTTAAGTGACAAAATTAAGACATAAAAATTAGATCTATAGATCTAGACATCTAATATCGAACGAAAAAAAAGGATATATTGAATAAAGAAGTCTCTCAATATTATTGTCGATCTAAATCTTAATCTCATTGTTTCTAGAGATTTGATAGCTAGACTCTAGACTACCTACCATAGTCGCATAGTTTGGCATAGCCATTGACTATATAAATAATATAAATATAGATGTACATAGATTAGATTCTAGGGCTAAGTTAAACTGGTCAAAGACCAGCAACGTCCGAGTCTGGAGTCTTAAGTCACTTACTCTATTATCGAAGACAAGCCTTATTAAAGTTATTATTATAAATTATAGATCTAGAGATTCTAGATCTATCTAGAATAGTCTAATGGTGTGCTAGAGCTCGAAGTAACTAGACTAGATAATCTAGTGAAAAAAAATGTTAATTTTCAATATTAATAATTTTGATCTATTATTAATATTTCTTATATTTGGAGACCAATTTGTTTGTTCTAATTGTTGTGAACCCGAAACACTCACACGTAATGGTGAATGCTGTAATGGTAATGGTGAATGCGGCTATAGTCCAGATAATGATGAGATAAAGGATTGTGGTTGTAAAGTGAACAGAGAATGTTTATCAGACATTCATAAAAATGCACACAAACCCTTAACAGATCTACACAGAAATGACCAGGAATTACATCTAGAACAGGACAAACTTTTGGAAAGTGAAAAAGTGAAAAGCCAGATTCAAAGAATAAATCACATGGTCTATATTCCTGGTGGAACTTTTACAATGGGTTCAAACAAACCAGTGTTTGCTGCTGATGGAGAAATGCCAGCAAGGCAGATATCATTGAACTCATTTTATTTAGATAAATATGAAGTTAGCAATGCAGAATTTGACAAATTTGTGAAAGACCAGAATTATGTAACAGAAGTAAATTATATATTCATTTATAATACATCTTATATAGATTAAAGCAGGATTCTTGAACATTTGTGATTTGTAAGCTTTATTAAACATCCCCTGTATTATTATTAAAATGTCTTTATTTGAGCGGTTACTGCGGAAATCTTCTACATTGGTGTTGCACATAACTCTACAAGCACCTTTTTTTTTTTACACTTCCAACACATAAGTTGCTTCCTTTTTTCACTGAAAAAAATTTTTTTACCTGGAAAGTTCACTAGGATATAAATTATTTTATCTCCTTGGTCTGCACTTAAGGAGATTTTTATGCCCAGTGATGCATCAGCTAAAAGAAAAACCAATACATTATACAAGACTTTTTAACTCTTTCAGGTTGTATTTTAATTAGAAAAAAAAGAGTTTTCCTGGACAAACGAAAATTTGCAGGGGAGTAGTGTTACTAAAACTAATCTAACTTTTTAAATATATTATATAACCTAATATATTTGATTTTATTTTAAAGGAAAATGAATTGCCTATAAAAGTGTAATAAATAAATTATTTAAGAAATATTTCTATTAATAAGTTTAATCTGAATACGGAAAAACAAAATATAAAAAAATTCATTAAAAAAATGATATACTGAAAGATTTAATCTTCTACATTTCATCCATAAATATTTAAAAATTACAAACCTACACACTATTTTGCTCTTTAAATTCAATAAAAAAAAAAAATGGTTTACTTAAATATTTTGGGTCCCATGAGAAAGAAATAAATAAAAAGTGTAACATTATAACGATAGTGAAACAAATATTTTCCAAGATACTCGCTGAGAATTACATCCCACTGAAAGTATTAAAAGACTGGGAAACAGAAATTTCACAGCCTTGCTGTTTTGCTGCCAAAACATGTATATATACTGGGGAATCCACGAGCAAAAAAGCTAATGTAATACAGATAATTACACATAACATCAGATTTTAAAGAGGGGAGTTTATATTGATCAGTAATAAGAGTTAAGTTTCCACATTTTTTTTATATTTTCTACTTATCCCTTTTTCCGTTTTACTTTTTTTTTTCATTTTTAAAGTGACTATTTAAAAAATACCACAGAAGCAATACACTAAAGGCCTTGGTGTGATACAGTACATGCACTGAGCTTAATAGAAGAATGTAGAGCTGCTATGTATGGTCTCAAAGGATTGTCATAATTATTATGGCAATTGAGGAATTTTTTTGTTTGTAATGTGACAAATAAAACTTGTATCTAACAGTCTTGGTGTTCATCAGTTAGATGCTGAGAAGGACATGTGGAGGATCAGAAAAGTGATGACTTGTGTTTTTGTGCTGGTGTAAAAAGAAAGATGAAATTTGAAAATTAAAACATTTTTTAGATATATTTTCTTTGATCTGTGATGAGTCTTTTTGAAAAAGTTTTTGAGTAATCACTGGGATTTAAAATTGTTTGAATATTCTTAGGCTTGATGATAGCCACCATGAACCTTAGATTTAATTTTAACCATGTTAATTGATAAATTACAACATAGCTATTTTTATCAATAAATGGATAAGGAATTTAAAGATTCTCTCAGATTTTTCATTAGCCAGACCATTACAGTTATAAAAATTCAAAAGTAAAAAATAGCACTAACTTGGCTTTGCATGTTTGAGAGACCTGCTTTACTTTATATACAGTCACATTGTTCTACCAGCTATCATTTATGAAAAATTACAGTAGTTTTTATACATTAGCATTCATTTTATTTTTCGATAAGACATAAGTTTATGCTGTATCTTTTTTGCTTTTTCAGGCAGAAAAGTTTGGCAATTCATTTGTGATGGAAATGTATATTAGTGAGGAAACAAAGAAAAAAATAAAACAAATGGTACCTTTTATTTTCCTTTTTAATCTTTTTTTCAGAAGCTCTTGAAAGGGAAAAAAAAGGTTTTGGTTTTATGCTGTCTGTCCCAAAAGCTAAAAGGGCAATTGAAAATCTAACCCTAACCCTATCCCTGTAACATCTGGAGCCATAGCCTGTGTAGGCTTATCCTGAACGTGGCAGATTAAAGGATTCTGTCTTTCTTTGTTTTTGTGAGGCCAAATGATTGACAATAATACTTTAGTTTGATTTGTAGCTAGCGTTTGAAGAGCAGTTAAGATCAAATAAAAGATCTCTGACTTGCTAATTGTGTCTTTGAGATACCTGGGGTTGAAATTGCCACTACTTGTTCAAAACATTTTACTCCATCACCATTATTTTCCCTCTATGCGTTCAACAAAGCAGATTATATATGACTTAATCCTGTGGGTGCCAAGATATTATCCTGGTTCTAACTATTGTGGATTATTACACCATGGTCGCTGGTTCAAATTGAAGTATTCTCCTGATATTCTACAAGGCTGTCTGGTATGCATTGCAGACTTTTGTCATCATTGTCCCCAGTTGTAACTCTTCTTGTCATCATCCGCTGCTGTCCTACAAGAGTTTTGGCTTTGGATATAGTAATCTTTTTTTTTCTGAAGGAATGTCCAAAGCGTATGAAATAAACTATATATCCTGTATGATTTAGGCAATAATACTGTAATATTCTTCATTCTGAAAAGAACATTTTTAAGTTATATGACAAAAGAAATGGTGCTATTCTAGTGTTGTGTATATCATTTATTTTATTTACTTAAGCAAGGTGCATATGTAATATTAATAACTAGTCGACCGGCGGCGTAGCATACGCCGCTATTTTGTAGGGCAGGCCTTAGGCCACTGCAACGTATGCGATGCCAGTGGGCCACGCACTTTCATAGGACCCAAGGTGTATAAATTATTTATTTAAACCATTTTATAACTTAAAACAGATTTACCATGCCCTCTTGTTGATTTATCAGGAGCTCCTGGAAATCTTCAGAAATTGCAAAATATACGAAAAAGTCCTTAAAATATAAGGAAATATATAGACAAAATTGTCATTTTGGGGTGTCATTCAATAAGGAAAATGCCAATCCTATTCGCGATAAATAAAAACGGGAATATGCATTAGCCGTAATTGTGTAATCTGGTGAAAGAAACTTCTCGCCCCTCAAACTAATGAAGAGTTACTTGAGGTCAACAATTCTCAAAGATAGATTGAAACATTTGGTAACTCTTGCTATTGAGCATGATCTATGTAGAAACAGAATTATTATGATATACTGTATGACTTTGCTACACGCAAGGCTCGTAAAGTAATTCGATATGTAGTAAAGAATGAATAAAATGCATAGACAAATTTATTTTGTAATATAAACTCTTAAATTTCACTTATTATCCACTTCCCTACCCAAACTTGGCCCCGCAAAATCCATTTCGCATAGGGCCCCACAATTGTTAAGTCCGGTTCTGCTATTCAGTGACCTGTAAATATACATAGTAGATCTCTTGTTCTCTTTCATGACTTCTTGGTCACAATGGTTAAGTCCGGCGCTGCTATTTAGTGTTTGTAATATGTTTGTTTGTAAAATGTTTTGGATGTTCCTTCAGAGTTGAAGATATTTTACTTCCTAGTCCAAACCTCTCGCAGGATGAAGGAGGATGGGAGCAGGCAAGGTTTGACAGTCCAGCACGCAAACCTCACGACCAGGCAGCCATCCATAAGTGTGAATACCACTTGTTCTCCCACCCTCTCTTGTTTTTTGTGGGGTTACTATCTGCAGAAATAAGAGAGTGATCTTTCCTTTACTTCTAGCTCGTCCAAATTGTTGAGCAAAGAAGAGAATTATATATATAGATTATTAATTAATCAATAAAGCCAGTGGATATAAATTTAAAAATGAAATGTTAAAACGTGTTGGACATGCAGGTTGCAGCAGCTCCTTGGTGGCTTCCTGTTGAGGGGGCTGATTGGCAACACCCAGAAGGACCTGATTCTAATATAACAAACAGGTTAGTATGTAACAACACATTTTAAAAATTTATTTTGCACTTGCTAACTTTGTTAACTTAGAAAAGATGTACTTTTCCTTACCTCAATGATTATCTATTTGAAAGTCTATCAGACTGCATTCAACAAACCTTTTAAAAAAATTTCCCATGAAACGATAATGGATCAAAATATCATCAGGAGGTATTTAATCTACATTTAATTTTAAAAACAGAAAAAGTAGTAATGAAGCTGAAGCAAAAACACTTGGCAAGAAACCTTCTAAAGCAGTGTTTCCCAAATGTTTTCCTTAATGGAAAACTTGGTACATTCTGAGTATTTAGCAGAACACTTTACTTATTTTTAGAGAGATTAATTCATGTGGCTAATACTAGTTAATTATTTCAGTAGTTTCAGGCCTTGCGGAACACTAGGGATCTGCAGAACAAATTTTAGGAAACACTGTTCTAGAGTCTTGCAATTATCTTCATTGCAAACAGAATGCAACTTTAACACACATTGACACACTATAAAAACATTTTTTGTTTTGCTATAATGTTACAAATTTATTATGGCTCCAATCCTAATTCAATAGTCCCATTTTCTTCAAGTACAAAGGTGTCAAGTCAAAAGAGTTGCAGTTATTTGTACCAGAGATATCTTTTTTAAAAGTATAGCCTGCAGGCCTAACAGGTTCTGACTGTATCTTTGAAACTTTTTTCCAAGTACTTGATTTAAACTCTGTATTACTTACCACAAAGTTGCCACTGGCATACACAAAATTGAATTACAGGGCATTAGCTTGTTTGCACATAAAATGTTGTGCCTGTTAACTCATCTCACAACTTTTCATCTCTTCAGAAATGGATAAAAAATAAAAGGCATAATCTAATCTTAAAGGCTTTGTTAATGGAATTGGGGAAAATATTTTCAAGACTCTAATAACTTTAAACTCTATTCATTAGCCTGAATTATTTAGAGCAGAGGCTATTTCTATCTACTGTTGGAGTTGTGTTATCTACAAGAAATTATGAACTAAAAGAAAGTCTTTTCTTTCTTTTTAGATTGTTTATTGTCTGTTTGAAGTATGTCCATTTGGGACATATATATATATTCACAAATGTAGCTAACAAACATTGTCTAAGAATAAGTTGATGATGTCTGCATATGTGAATTATAATCAGTTAAGTTATTACACAGTTCAAAATTATTATCCAAAAGTGTGAGAATATTAGATAGTTCTAATTAATTATAATTATATTTTTGAACATATTATATCAACACTAAACTCATTTTTCTTAATAGTTATTAAAAATGGTAACAAACTTTTATTGCAGTAATAATTAATAGTACAATAATATTGCCATGATAGAAACTGTCCTATTTTAAATTATAATGGGTAGGCTATATGTAGTACAGTGAATATAAAATAAAATGACAATACATAAATATATCTACCTTATTGCTCATTATAGCATGGAATGGGTTGCCTTAAAAAGCCAAGAAAACATTCTTTATCATAGGAAAGTATTTTGTATTATGTGATTTTATTACATTATTGTTGACACAATATTACCAGTCTGCATATATCATGTACATTTTGTATGAGACTTGTATATATGTACAGAATGAATCATCCAGTCACCCATGTTTCCTGGAATGATGCTGTTGCCTTCTGCAAATGGGCAGGCAAAAGATTGCCAACAGAAGCAGAGTTTGAATATGCATGTAAAGGAGGAAAGTCAGATAGGTTATATCTGTTTATATATATATATATATTTGTTTTGAAAATTAACATAGTTTATATTTGATGATGTTTTTTTCTCTTTTCTTTTCTTATGGCTACTTTATTGTTTAATTTTGTCACCGGGTTGTTTTGGATGGTTGTTGGGTAACATTGGGTTCATATTTTAGTATTACAGGATAAATGTATGTATGTGTAATGTAGGCATAATCAGGATGAATACTTCTACTTTCAGACATCTCTCATAAAATTTATATATATAATTCTCTTCTTCCCTCAACAGTTTAAACAAGAAGTAAAGGAAATTTCACTCTCTTATTTCTGCGGATAGTCCTTTTATCAAACCCTGCATATCCCATCCCCCTTTGTCCAGCGGGAGGTTTGGACTACAAACTAATCTAAGTAATCTACTAAATAGCAGGGCCGGACTTAACCATTGAGGGGCCCTATGCGAAACAGATTTCGCGGGGCCAAGTTTGGGTAGGGAAGTGGATAATAAGTGAAATTTAAGAGTTTGTATTAGAAAATAAATTCTTCTATGCATTTTATTCATTCTGTACTATGTCCAGAATTACTTTACGAGCCTTGCGTGTAGCAAAGTCATACAGTATATCATAATAATTCTGTTTCCTATATTGATCACGCTCAATAGCAAGAATTACCAAATGTTAAAATCTATCTTTGAGAATTGTTAACCTCAAGTAATTCTTCATTAGTTTGAGGCGCGAGAAGCTGCTCTCACCAGATTACACAATTATGGCTGAGGCATGATGCCGCTCGTAAGATTGGCATTTTCCATATTGAAGACAGCCCAAAATGACAATTTTTGTGTATATATATTTCCGTATATTTTAAGGACTTTTTCGTATATTTTGCGATTTCGGTAGATTTCCAGGAGCTCCTGGTAAATCGACAGGAGTGCGCGGGAAATCTGTTTTAAGTTTAAAAATTGTTTAATTTAATAATTTATACACCTTGAATTAGCGCAGGTCCTATGAAAGTGCGGATCCTTTGAATTGGGGGTCCACTGTGGTCGCATAGGTTGCAGTGGACTAGACCGGCAAAATAGCGGCGTATGCTACGCCGCCTATCGACTGTTGAGGAAATAACTCATGATATAGCAGACACAAATAACATGTTTAATATATATATATATATATATATATATATATATATATCTTGCATCACCACATAGAAATGAAATGCACAATATCTAATTATAATCAGTGATAATCCTTTATAGAAATCTTGACAAATATTTTAATAATTTAGTAACTGGTACAAGTCTCAAGTAACTCTTTATAATAACTCTATAGTGACTGCTTACAATAACTGATGACCTCTACTAACTGCTTGTGTATAATGACTACTTACTGACTGCTCTTACTGACTGCTATCAAGTAACTGCATAGCTCAAGGTTAAAAGTGTTCACCTTCAGAAACATGAGTTGTTTTTAGTATTTGTATTTGTTAACCAATTTTTAGCAGCCTCCGAAAGGGGAAAAGACGCTATTAGTTTTGTGCGAAATGTCTGTCTGTCTGTCCGTCCCATTTAGATCTCATAAACTAGAAAAGATATTGAAAATCCGACATCACAATATTTTAGACCATTCAAAGTTATGATGCAACGGCTCCTTTTTTTTTTCCTGAAAGCGAAAAATCTAATTTTTAAAATCAGTTATGCAAGCAGTTTTTTAAAGAGAAAAAGCTAATTAGTATGCATTATAAGTTAGACCTAATTTAAAACGAATAGTAATCTTATAAACTTCATTTCGTGAACATTTTTGTATGTATTCTACATCGGAATTTGAATAAAAGATAAAGCTAAAATTGAATAGCGCAAATTCTGAGGTTTCCTTTAAAGAAAAAAAAAAAAAAAGGCCTTTTCAAAACAATTACTATAGCGCTAAGCGATGGAATCCTGGTGAAGACTGGGATTTTCAACTTCGGAATCCTTGGGTGCCTCTGAGTCTACCCAGCTCTAATGGGTACCTGACATTAGTTGGGGAAAATTAAAGGCGGTTGGTCGTTGTGCTGGCTACATGACACCCTCGTTAACCGTAGGCCACAAAAACAGATGAACTTTACATCATCTGCCCTATAGACCACAAGGTCTGAAAGGGGAACTAATTAGGCCAGGTTTACATCTAACTTTGCATTCACTTGCACCTATCCTTTGATCTGCAGCACCATTGGGGCACTACACAAGATCTGTTAAAATTCTTTCTCCATTCTTATCTCTCATTTGTCTTTGATATAATTTCATTCGGATGTTCTTTCTGAAATTATTGAAGCCTGCCTGGGTGGACCACTTCAGGGGCCGATTTTAAGTTTGTGTTTCCACACAAACTGTCTTTGTAACCTTGTTTAAAATATAGTTGTACAATAGCATTATCGATAAGAACAAGACCTATTGATCTGAAAGTTACGATAGGACTTACTTTATTTTACCATCCTATGGCCACAGATACTTTAAGTTTCTTTTGACTATTAAAATATGTGACTTTTTACCTATTACTTATTTTTATAAAAGTCTCTAACCTTTCTCATGGCCATAACAAAAGTACATGGCTTAGCTATGAAACAGAACAAAAAAAATTATGTTTCTGTTTAAAAATATAAACATTAAAACATTGGAATTTACTAACATTTTGATTTTATGTGTCAGACTTTGAAATATAGCACAACAATTTTTATTATCTAAAAACTGAGGCCATAGGCAAACATATGAAAATTAAAATTAAATTAATTTATTGCTTTTATATAGCGCTACTTTTATGCTTAGGGGGCACAGTGGCTGAGTGGTTAAGCGTTTGACTTCCGAACCTGGGGTCCTGGGTGGGTGGATACTGGGATTTTGAATTTCTGGATTTTTAGGGCGCCCCTGAGTCCACCCAACTCTAATGGGTACCTGACTTTTGTCGAGGAAAGTAAAGGAGGTTGGTCGTTATGCTGGCCACCTGACACCCTGTTCGTTAATGTGGGCCACAGAAACAGATGACCTTAACATCATCTGCCCTATAGATTGCAAGGTCTGAAAGGGGAACTTTACTTACTTTTACGCTTATAGCATGCTTAGAGCGCTATGGTCCAATCTCATTTGTGGTCAGTGAGGGAAGGGGTATCTATCTGGGAGAAGGTTTTTCCGTGCTGCCTTTAGGCGCTGAGTAAACACAACTCTGCTCGAGTTGGGTGTTGAACCTCGAGCCCCCTTCATAGGTAGCCAAGCCAAGTTCAAGTGTACTTAGCCTCATTTTTAAACTGGTCCATGTATAGACCATTGTTTTCTAAGTAGATAAATAAAGTACTGGTACCTATGAATGCTTCGTTCTTTTTTCTGATAAAAATATGTAAAGTATATTATTTAGTTTCATAATGCATATTTAAATTTTATATTCAAGATGACTGTGATAGTATCAGTCACTATAACTGAACAAATTTATTTAAGAAGTCACAATTGCTAAGCACTTTAAAAATGTGAAACATAGCATAGATAAATCATTCATGTCAAATTTAGGTTGTTAACATCTTATTTAACTGTAATTGTTGTAACACTACCCTGATTTTTAGTACAAGGTTTTATTTTTCACTCTTCTGTATTTCATTTTTGTTATTTTATTATAGATTATTAGGTATTATAATTTGTATTAAACTGTAAAAAAAGCAAAAACATCAACAATTAAACTAACAAACCAAAAGAAAGAAATATGTTAACATGTATACATATTTATATACATCAGAAATTAACATAGTTATATACGGTACCTGAATGGTACACAAGATATTTATACTAGGCCATCACTTAGCCTAACAGCCACTGTAAGAATGAAGTGATATTCGGTTTGTTAGATCTAGATTTGCTTTCAGTATTGTTGAGGGAAGAGATGTATGCCTAAACTAAAAACAAAATGTCAACGAACTCCTTTTTTTTTTTTAGATGCCAAGAATTTACTGTCTAATTTATTAAATATAAATGCTTCTAAGCATTTAAATAAAAAAATGGGAAAATGTTTACTTTGATATTACAACATTTTTCGCAGAATTTAAATATGTCAATAACTCAAATTTGAAAAACCATTAGAGTTTCCCTTTAAACTTAAAGGGCAGGTTAAATAAATAACTTATGGTGTTCTATAATATTGACTTTCTTTAAAAAGGTAAAAACTGGGTGAGCACCTCCCAATTATTTAAAATTCAATGCCAGGTATGAAATGGCATTACCTCATCTATCTATAAACCAAAACATGTGTCTCTTGCAGGTGATAGGTCATCATCATTAAAAATAGCCCCAAGCCTAGACCTATGCAATTCTTCAGGAATGAGAAAAATTATTTCAGGCCTGTCAACTAATTAATAAGAATGCTTAATATAAGCTTTGTTTTTTTTAAAAAAGTATTTTAAAAAAATATTTTCTTGTTCAAAATTATTTCAGTTATCTTTTAGAGTACCGGTACTTAATTTATATTATTGTATTATAATGAAATATAAATAAAAATTGCAATTTTAAAAAATATATAATAATTTTTAAGAGTGTCTTAAAAATGTTGATAACTTTTATTGTAGATAGAAGACAATTTATTTATTTATTCATCCATTTATTTTGAAAGTTTTCTTTCATTGTCAGATTATTTCCATGGGGAAATAGTTTAAACCCAAAAGGAGAGCACTGGATGAACATTTGGCAAGGAAATTTCCCAACTTTTAACTCTGGAGAGGATGGCTATGTGGGAACTTGTCCTGTAATGAACTGTACTTAATTGTATTAGTTGAGCTTATATTTTTTATGTGAATATTATTTTCTTTACACTGACTAACAGAATAAGATGTAAACTCACATAGTAAATATGTACAATGAAATTTTCTTATTCATTTAGCTAGATCCATCTACATACATGTATTATGTCTTTTTTTGTATTAAAAAATTAAGGATATTTTTGTATGATAAAGAAGTATTAAAATATTATCTCTATCTTTTTATTTATATCTCACCATTAAAATGTGCAGTGTTAAAAAATATTTGCAGCATTTTTTTTTAAAGATACCTCCGTTTTGCTTGTGACATCAGTTGTTGAACTGTTTACATCCTTGGGCTTTTGATTCTTTTTATTTTCTCGTCTCTTTTATTGGCTTTCTTTTTTTTATTAACACCAAAAATAATCACATTTACATATTCAATTTTAAAAAACTAAGCTGAACTAGAACAATATCACATACCCTAGTAAGATTCATAATTAAACTAACATATCATTAATTGAATGAAACATTCAAATAATATCAACAACAATGGTTATTCTACCTGTTGACTCTTTGCAACCTTGTTTTTTTTTATCTTCTTTCTCTTATCAGGCCAATATTTTCTCTCTCCCTTTCTTTGGACATTTGGTCTTATTAAGTACATTGCTTTTTTAAAAAAAATATTTAATATTTATACAAACATATAAAAGTGTAGATTTAAATTTTCCTTCTAAATGATTAAATAATAATGATTGTTCAGTTCTTTATTCTTTAGCTTTTTTTGTTGTTGAATAAAAAGAAATAATGTTGGTTTTATTTCCAGGTAACAGCATTCCCAGAGCAAAATAAATTTGGTTTGAAAAATATTATAGGGAATGTCTGGGAATGGACAGAAGATTGGTGGGAGACCAAACACACTACAAAAGAGAAAAAAAATCCAGTAAGTTTTTTTTCAGTAGCTAACATCAAAGAAAAAAACATTTTCTTGAATTAAAAATGTATGCAAATATTTATATGCATTAGTTTAAGTTTAGCTCAGACTGACTTTTTTTTCTAAATGTACACAATGAATAACATTTAGGCAGGGTTACACAAAGACAATATTGCTTACTTGATTTCCTTCCCCAGAAAGGCCCTGATCATGGAACAGATAAAGTTAAGAAAGGAGGATCCTATATGTGTCATAAGGTGAGATAATGAGTTTTTTTGTCTCATTATGCTATTATATTTTAAAAGAAAAAAAAATATTTATAATCATTTTTCAAAAGAAAAAAAAAGAATTTTCTGTAAAAAATGTTTAGTTACTTTTACTCATTAGACTCCAATGAAATTTATTTATTTTTTTTAACCACTTTTTCCTTGGAATAACTTAACACATTTTCACTTGCAATGATGCACTGGAAGTGTCCATATTTTGATTTTTCTGAATCAATTCATTATATGTTTTTTAAATATTAATAACTTTTTTTTTATAAAACAAGGAATGGCACTTGTTATTAACACACATAAATAAATATGTATTTGTTAAGGTACATATTTATTTAAGTGTTTGACTGAATTGTGAAAGGTAATGTCTATTCTTTTGGAGAATGCAAAGCAAAGGTTATAAAGGGCTTGATGTAGATCTAAAACCAAACAATGGTCAAAGTGTGTATATATCAAATGGCTGCCTGGTCTTGTGATCTGTGCTTTTGATTGTCCTCCCCTGCCATCCTGTTTCTGCTAGGATCTAATAATCTTCATTTCTGAAGTGTCGGGGCTTATGTTCAACATATATTTCTAACTGACCCTTAAGGAGAGATTCTAGATATAGAATAGATAAACCAATCAAATGACATGTTTTATCATGTTTAGTTTTGATCTAGATGTAAATCAAAATGCTACTTAGAAATCATATTTATAGACTTTAAAAAAGTGAACAATTGAATGTGAATTATAATAAAAATTTAGTTAATTTAATTTATTATTTAATTTAAATAATGAAAAAAATTAACCTAAAGTATTTTTTTTTTTAATTGAGATTTTAATGAAGCCATTAGGCCTAAAGAGGGATAGAACTTTGATGCCCTAATTTAGTAAAAGTATTTTTAAAAAGGCTGTATAGGTGTTTATTTGAGAGATATGGTTGTAAGCGCGGAGTTCTTTCTCTAAGATAAGCTTAAGGATTTTTTATCTTTTGCTTGTTCTCCTGTACATTTCAGTATTACAATCAGGTGAGTGTAAAGAACTTCTTGGGTTTTAGTTCTATACTCTATATAGCTCGTGTAGGGGTATAATTCAATCAGTGGGGTGTAAGCTAAGTGAATGAATAAGATGTTACCTATAGTTATCATTTTATAGTAATCTAGTACGAACAATGTAGATACTACAAAGAAACACTGAGTAATAATATGTCATAGAATTTATTTACAAAACTATCAAATGCAATATAAATTATTCTCAATAATTAGTGTTAATATGTTTAAAATGCAACAAAACATAGAGCTAGGTAACATACATCTATATCAAAGTAATTAGAGAATGATGGCTGAGATATTACCCCAATACAATACATGAGAATACATCCCCCTCAAAAAACAGTTCTGACCAAGACCAGATCAGCACACCAACTGACCACAGGAAACCTTATTAACCCTCTTGAAAACCCTGTGCTAAAACAGTTCACTACTAATAAAATAAACACACACACACACAAACTCACATTTTACACTCCCCTACTCTTGACAGTGAGTTAATAAATACTTATTGTTGTTTTATTTTCAGACGCACCCTAGTTAATTGATTTAATTATTAAGTATATTAATTTATTTCAAGTCAATAATGTACTATAATTCTTTTCTTGACAGTCCTATTGTTATCGTTACCGCTGTGTAGCCAGAAGTCAGAATACACCTGACAGCTCTGCAGCAAACTTAGGATTTCGTTGTGCCAAGGACATGCAGCAAGAGTATTTACAAAAAGAGGAATTGTAACAGCTAAGAATAATTATTGTTGCTGAAAGTGTTATATTAATTTAATTCTATTACAATTTTTAAAAAATCAACCTATATAGGTTGTAGAATATGGAGATAATAATGTTTTTACATTTTGTTATTATATCATCATCATAGTGTTGTGGTAGTTCACATAATCAAATCCCTCCATTTTTATATGTAATTTCAAATGAATTATTTGTAACCTTTTTGTTATAATTTTATTCTTATCTAAAAAACAAACAAACAACTGCATCTTAAACAAACAGAACAAATTTGACTTTTATAAAAAAAAAAAATATAACCTCTAGTAAGAAAACTTAGTTAAAAAATGGATTTGATCTATTAAATATACATCCTCTAGCATTTTTTAATTGCTTATTCTTTCCCAATAGCTAGTCAGAATATTATTTAACTTTATTACAATAATTACAATGCTGCTATCAAATTGATTGAAATATTTTCTTTAAAATGGTAGCTTATTGCATTAAGGATTAATATTTATGATTTGAATAAAATTAAACTTTGGGATGACTTATTAACATATCTTTTTTTTTCTGTTCAAATCTTTAAATTGTAATGATCTATGGTGCATTATATTAGGTTTTCTCAAAAACCTTTAACAAATACAACAATGATTTAACAATTTGCTTCAACTCACTTCAAAACTACTACTTTCGACATAAAATAAACTTAGTCCTGTCTCTTTATCACTGAATTCATCTAACTTTTATCAGCTGTTCGCCCTCTTTTATACACTTATCTGCATCTATCCAACTTAAGGTTACATCAGAATTTTTCAGCCAATACAAATACATGCATTCCATTGCATGGAGAAAAATAGGACCCATAAGAATGTTGATGAAAGTTAGTAGTTCCTAGTGTGTCATATCGATACATGAAATGTTCCTATGGCATTTTGTTAACCCAAAAGTCACTATATTAACAATTACTGTTATAATAAATCACTAGTGACTTATTCATTTATGAACAAAAAAAAGTAAACAAGAAAAATTTTTAACAAAAAAATAATTTTTTTTTTAGACAAAAAACAAAGCTTATTTATGGGGAAGAACAAAATAATTAGTTACCAATAATTGATTGACTAATGGGTTAATTGCTTAATATTTTGTTAGGTACAATAAATAATTGTTTAAAGTTTCAACTTAATCCAAGAATGGTTATGGGAGAAATAACACGTACAGTTATTTAAGGGGACAAACCCAGCATATTTAACCATTTTTGTGAATACTGAAGCATTTAATTTCTCTTGTTGGTACCAAACAAAATATAACCAGTATTTAATTGACTAATTGTTTAATTTTTATAATTGATTTATTTATTGTCTATGCCAATGAATAATTGTACAAAGTTTCAACTTGATTTGAGAACTGGTGTGGGAAAAGAATGTGTTCAAACTTTAGCAGACAGACAGTGAGTTGATATACGCTTTGTAAGAAGAAAGTTCTGTTGTAATTATAATTTAACCTTAGGTTTGTGGTGCTAAAAATTTCAAAATCTTCCTTATTTACTTGCAATTTTATGCCAAACACTCATAGAGGCTTCCTAAGAATGGTAGTAAAGAAAGTTTCTTCCAGATACCCCTACCATACTTGTAGATAAAAGAGAGTGGACCAGATGAAAATGAGCATATATATACTTTTTTATTATTATTATAACACTTTAAATGTTTCTCTTGTGTAATTTTATAGTCTTTCAAAGTATTGTAATAATTAAAACAATATTTTTATGTAAGCAATATATGATTTTATACCTCCATTTTTAAATTACAAGTATTAATGTAAATGTTCATTTTATTTATATGTATGCCACATTGTGTCTTCATACCTATGCTTAGTGGCTAATTCCATTTATACAATCTTCAAAGATTTATAAATATGTTTTTAATGATTAATGACAATAAATAAAACCTTTTTTTTCAAAAACATAATAGATTTTTTTTTTCATTTGTGACATTGTGTAATAAAAAAATTGGTTATTTAAAAACCTAGACATTAAATTAAATTTGTAATTATTGCTAACAATTAGGGAAAAAAAATTTAGATCAGATCTTTATCATATGGCATAAAGCCTTTACATAAGTTACTACCACAGTAACAAGGTTTACATTTCACTTGTCTAATATCAACTTTTGAATCAGTAGTTTCAAACAAATGAGGCAATACTTTAGTGCTTTCTATACAAGATTTAGAAGGTAAAGAGACTCTAGAAGCTCCACTGTAGTTGAAAGTTAGCTCCTCCCCTGCAATAATATCTTTACTAGCAAACATGGCAAGTCTGGGGACAGAATGATTGATTCTTACAGGTACCATAACAAGATTAGGATCACAAGAGTGGTTGATAAATCTGCCAATATTGCCCACTTTCTGAGGATCAACATATGTAAGCAACACTTGTTCTTTCCAATATTCTCTTACAACTATCAAGTAATTGTCTTCATTTGCGCTCTCAGTTGCAGCCATTCTGTGTTTAGCTTCCTCTTCATTAATTACTTCCCCTGCATACTCACACACAAAGTGTAGAACTGCAATGTTTTCTAATGTCCGCAAGCCATAGCCTTTACTTTCAGTTTTAAAAACTTCCAGCTTTTTCTTTATTCCTTTTTGGACAATTCTGTTGTTGCATAGTTGGCGGCAGCATGTGCACATCATTCCACATTCTAATACTGGCTGGGATGATTCCTTAAGAACACTGGATTTTATTGTCTGATCTTCTGTGTATGCAGCTCCAAAATACTGAAGACAAACACATGAATCTAAACTGCAACTTTCCTCACAAGTACATCCTTCATACTGCTCTAAAAAGGCATCTACTATATCATCTGATCCTGGGATATTTGTTTTAGAATACTAAGAATAGGAAAAAGAAAGCAAAATTTAGTTTGTTAAAAAAAGTATAAAAAAAATTATTAAACTATTTTATTCACCTAAGCAAAATTTACTCCTAGAAGCCTTTGTTTGGAAGCTGTAATTATCTTTTGTGTTTAAAAATAACATGATTAATTAGTTCAGTTTTTTTTTGTAGCTGTGCTTGATATAAGTAAAGTTACCCTTTCAGACAGGTCTATAGAGCAGATGATGTAAAGATCATCTGTTTCTGTGGCCTACAGTTAACAAGGGTTTCATATGGCGAGCACAATAACCAACTGCCTTTACTTTTCCCCAACTAATATCAGGTATTCATTAGAGCTGGGTGGACTCATATCCCAAAATTAAAATCCCAGTCTTCACCAGGATTTGAACCTGAGACCCCTGGCTAAGCTAAGCGCTTTACCACTCAGCCACTGCACCCTACTTGTTATACATATTCTTTCAAATTGTCACATTTTCATGGAACAAAAAAAAAAGTTACCTTAAAACTTTTGTCACAATTAATTGATCCAGTGATTTGCGTATGCTCATAGCTGAGAACAATTTCTGCTATATTCTTTTCATCCATCAATAAAAGGAAATACAAATAAACTGGGAAAAAAAAATATATATTATATGTATATGGCTCCTTCTGTCTCAGAAGGCAATAAATATATATATTATATATATTAGCATTGCCCTTCGCCGGCTTTGCCCATTGATTTGTTCCCAGGCTATATATATATATTGTTTATTTTGCCATGGACCCCTCCCATTTTTCTAACCTATAACAATATGATGATATAAAGTTAAACACTCCCCAATACATTACTTTGGTCAGCTAGTTTTCAGTACTGGACCACCCAGTAAGTTTGAGCATCACTTTTCTCCAAGCCCCCCCCCCCCCCCCCCCCCCCGAACACACACAGACAACTCTCCTCCTTAACAAATAGGGTCTAGTGTTATTTATTTATTTAAACTATCTGACTATACTTCTGCTTTTCAGTTCTTATTCAAAATATTTCATAGGCTCTAGGATACTGTAGCCTGGGCTCTTTTTCTTATTACCTCCTGCAAACGCCGTATCAACCACCTGTATTTTTTTTGCACTTTTAATAAAACTGCCCACATTTCAACAACCCTTTTTGGCCAGTGTATTCAAGTATATGTTAGGTATAATTGGAATAGCCCGCTTAAAAATGCCCTCCCAAACACATACACTTCTGGTCTGTGAAATTGCGAATAAAGATTTAACTGCAGCTGTTTTGATCATGAAAGGTGCTTAGTTGTCTTAAGTACATGGAAACTAATAACTTAAATAACTTTTTTTTTTATTTAAGTTCTTTTTCTACACAGATTTAGATCTTAAATTTTATTCCCTCTAGATCTAAATAATTGTCAGAGTGAATGTGAGGGATTATCCTTAGCTCAATGAGATTATCAAATATGTTTTTACAAAGACCAAGAAACATCTTGCATGTGTGTATGTTTAGATTTTATAAGTATTACAGTTTGAAATGATAATGCATAGCACAATTTTAGAACAACTATGAGAAGGCTACAAGTGATAGGCCTAAGAAGTGCTTGTGCATACTCTATCAACCATAGCGCAGCACTGATATCAGGTATCTGCTTGTATAATTATATAGATCTATAAGCCTGTAAGTATACAAGGGTTACATCATTCCAAAGTTACTCTATTTTACAGTTAACACATCTCCCATGTACTATATAAAGCCTTGTTTTGACTTAAGTGAATTTTCATTGTAAACTTAAACTTCATAAGTGGGAACTAATTGGTGTTCACATCAAAAGAATACTTTATGAGGAAGATGTACCGTGTCCAAGACACATTGTACACCATTTTGGCTTGTCATTCACACTCTCACATGTTTTCTAATTGAGATAGCCTTTGCCCTTCTTCTGCACCTTCCTCCTTCCAATAAGCCTGTTCAATTCTCTTTTTTCTTTTCTTACTGTTTCATTTAATTATTAAGCATGTTTTATCTTTTCTTAATCATACTTAATGTATTTTCAATGATTATGCAGGATGACTATAGTGACACTATAGTCTATAGTGACTATAGTTATAAGTTATAGTTCTATTTGGACTCTCTAGAAAGTCTACATCTAGTAATACGAATACTATCTAGATCTAGACCAGTGTTTCTCAAACTGTGTGCCGCAGCACACTAATGTGCCGCCAAAGATTTGCAGGTGTGCCACAGGAGTTTTCAGAACACCACCCGTGCAGCATTACACAGGTCTGCCTACTATTAAATGTTTAGTTTATGTTGCGACGATATCCCCACTTCTAACGACCAGTAATAGTAGTGGATCGCTCCATATTGACGGAAAGGGCTGTTAGCTTTTCAGGTTATGGAATTGTCCACTATACATATATTATTATAATGACTCAAATGTAGTCTGCCCTAGCAGATGTACAGCAGTTTTTGAATTGGTGACGATAATAAAAAGCGATGTGATTCATGTACATTGTTTAGGTGTATGCTAATAATAACAAATTATCACTAAGCGTTATTCATTGTTATCCATGGAGAAATACGTTAGTAAGAATGAAACTGTGAAAGCGTTAAATGAAAAGCAAGGAACCAAACAAAGGTACAAAGAAGATTGCATCGGATATGGTTTCACATCTTTTGGTCCTGAAGATGCTCCATTGTCATTCTGTTTGATCTGCAATGCAACTCTGTTGAATGGGGCGCTTGTTCTATGCAAATTGAAGAGACACTTGGAAATAAAACATCCAGCTGTAAAAGCGCAACCGAAGGAATACTTTGAAAACATCAGGGCTCAACAAAATAAACAAGCTAAAATCCTCACGAACTACCTAAAGCTGCCAGAAAAGGGACTGGTTGCAAGTTATAAGGTTGCCCAGTTATTAGCAAAATGCAAGAAAGCACACACAGAGGCTGAATCAGTCATTGCACCAGCTTTAGCAATAGTTGTTAAAACTATCCTTGGACCCGATGCCACCGAAAATGTTAAAAAAAAGTTCCTTTGTCAAATGATATTATCTCACGCAGAATTGAAGACTTATCGTTAGATTTACGATCAAAGCTGCGAACACTTCGACGTGACTGACAATGAAGTGTCTCCTCTGAGGTCTCTTCAAGTTGATTCCACTGATGTTAGCGGCAAAGCCCAGCTGCTAGCTTTTATTCGGTTCATAAAGGATAAAAAATATATTCTTATTTTGCAAAGACTTACCAACTACGACCACAGGCGAAGATATTTTCAAAGAGGAGAACGAAAACATTTTGCTATTCAAACTACAGTGGAAAAACTGTGTCAGCGTTTGCACCGATGGCTGTCCTTCCATGCAGGGAAATAGAAAGGGATTCGTCACTCTTGGGCGTCAAGAAAATCCCAATGTATTAGTTGTTCACTGCATGATCCACAGAGAAGCTCTTGCCTTCAAATCTTTGCTGAAAGATTTGATGTCTGTTCTGGATCAAGTGATTGAAGTTGTATACTTCATCAAATCTCGACTGCTTGCATCCCGACTTTTTTCAGAGCTTTGTGAAGGAATGGATTCAGACAACAAAAGTCTCTTGTATGATGCTGTATCACACCAAAGTTCATTGGCTCTCAATGGGGAAAAGTATTAAAGCGTCTCGCTAACTCAAGGCTGAGCTGGTTTCATTCTTGGAGGCTGAAAAAAAAAGACTTTTGATTTTCTATTCATGACAAGATCTGGTGGATTAAGGTGACATTTCTCTCTGATTTATTTGACAAATTAAATTCATTGAATTTAAGTCTTCAAGCACCATCGGAAGCCATCATCACTGCATCCTCAAAACTGAAGTCGTTTGGTGAAAAATTGCATTTGTGGCAAAGTAAGATCTCAAAAGGAGTCTTCGACTTCTTTCCTAATTACAATGAATGTGCATCAATTAAAGAAATCACCCCCGAAATTCAGGACACTTTGACACACCTGCAGTCAGCATTGCAGCAATAGTTTCCAACAGTTGGAAGTAATGAGTATGGATGGGTCAGCTATCCATTTGGAAACAATGAAGCTACAAATCTGACAACTGAAGAAGAAGAGCAGCTCATTGATTTAAAAAAAAACGATGCTGTTCTTAAGTCAAGTTTTGCCGAGAAAAGCATGGATGTGGTTTGGATTTCAATCTACAAGTTATATCCTGCAATAAGTAAAAGCAATCAAAATAATTATTCCATTTGAATCTTCATGGTTTTGTGAGTTTGGATTTTCAGCATTGATATTAACAGGCACACCCTTCACATTAAATGTAATACTTAAAAACAGGTAAAATATTTTTTTTTCTTTTTATTATAAAACAACCGTTGCTTTTTGTGGTGTGCCGCGAAATTTTTGAAGTTTTTTTTACTGTGCCGGCAGACAAAAAAGTTTGAGAAACACTGCTCTACACTATAATATCATGTATTTATACAGTAAAAGTAGTAATTACTAGTATAGTATTCCTATTAGTAATATTATAATATTACTTACTTTACTAGGTCTAGAATCTAGATCTAACTAATTTACTACTATAGAGATTAGAGTATAGAGCCTATGAATAGATCTAGATCTAGTAGAGTAGTATTTGGATTTTTATTGAAAAAAATTACAGAACAAAAGATTTATAATGGAAGAAAATAAAATCACTAGACTCTTAGTCTTACTAGGTTTATTCAATTTTTTACAATAAATATAGAAAATATAGCTAACCTAAATTTTAAATTAATAGTATTCCTAATAGAAATATTAAAAGATAGATCTAAATCTATATTTTTAACAATGCAAGTGAATGAATTTTATATACAACCAAGATGGCGTAACCCATAAATAAAATTGATTAGATCGCAGCTAAAAATTCTAGTTAGACTCAGATCTATATTATTCCAATTCCAGTTGACTTCTGAGACTTTTAAGAATATAGATCTAGTCTAAATCAATAATCTTTAAACCCTGATACAAAGGTGAGATATATGAGTATTTCTCCAGTACTTATTAAGTTCTTATTAAAATGTCACACTTTTCTTTTCATTTCACTTAGTAGGGAGGTGACAATAAAATTTATCTTTGAAAAAACAATTTTTCGTTAGTACATCATTAAAATACTTTAAAAGAACTTTCTAATGGTGTATAAATTATGACTGTATGTTTAACATTAAGAAAGTTATGATCTTTTTTTGTGCCGTTTTGACCTAACATTGGTTGACATGGAGAAAGTGAAGTGAGAGCTTGTCGCTGGCTCAGCCGGCGAGACACACCCCCGAGGTCAAAAGTTAAAAAGTTGGAATTGAGTTTCGTAGACGATAGATCTACTTATTAAATAAGAAATTTAATAGTAGATCTAGTATTCGTAGTAAATTTCTAGCTCACAATTCTGATTTCCTTTATATTTATGAACTTCAGTTGTTTAAAATGTAAATATTGATGAAATAAACAAATTATCGGGTCTAGATCTACAAGAAATGTCAAAGAGGCGGGGACAAAATGGCGGCTTTGTGATGGCAGAAAATAACAAAATATTTAAAAATTGGGATCAAAATCGCCTGAAACAATTTTTTTTTCAAATGCGTTTTTTTTAAAATTGCAAGGTAAAAAATCTTTCAAAAGTATCTAGATCTGTAGCTAATAATATCTGCTACAAGATTATAATTTCATTTGTTGGTGACAAACAATATCTTCTATAAAAAAAATAAAACCTGAAAAGTCCATTGAGGTCAATGTTTTTTGTTTTTCTTCAAGTGTGTTCGATGTTGACAATAGATCGATCTGAAAATTGGTAGGAATATAGCCAGACACATGTACTTTTAGCAGGGAAAATATCAACAGGGTACGACTTTTCTGTGATGAGTTTCAGAAAAAATAAAAATATATATACTTTCAATGCGAAATATTTAAATAAATTTTTTTTTTCAAAAACTTTTAAGACAAAAATGTTCTCCATCATCAAAAGTAATCGAATTCACTTTTTTTAGCAATGATATCTTTATATATATTGAGCATAATCGATTTCAAACAAAGACCTATGTAGCAATAAGGAAAACTCTTGTTTTTACGTTATTTTTTGGACACCGGAAGTTCCGGAATTTGATCTCCCTACATTTAGTGTGACTTAGAAATGGTTTATCTATAATTTGTGATATTTTGAGCTTGAAAGGTGCATTGTGGAATTTTAAAATTGTAGAAAATGTGTGAAATTGTGCACAAAATGGCATCTTTTGATAACATGGAATACCAGGCTTAGGTTGAAGTAATATTCTACTAAAAGCAAGGATTATTCAACAGAAATTTTGTTGAAATAGGTTAACTAGTAGGTATGTGACAAAATTAAAAAAAAAAATGAATAAAATAATATGATATCAGATTGTTAAACTGCTTTTTCTGAGCTTTCCAATGATATATAGATTGTTGGTATAGGTGCAGCGAATAAATAAATAAAATAATTTTTTACGCATTTTCACTTACCATTAAGTTAACTTAAGTCAATTGGAAATGATGACACCAGATTTTATGAAAATTGAAGGAAAATTGCTAATGTTTTCACCAATTTTCAAAGCACATTTAAAAACCGTATATCAAAATAAAGCTCATAGTGTGCTTAATTGAAGTATGGTATTGTTTTATAAAATTTATTTATAAAAAAAATTATTTTTTTTTTTAACTAAGCCAATATGCAGACATGCCTACAGTCCCGCATTATGCGGAACTGTCCCGCAAAATCATCAAAAAAGCTCAGATGTTCCGCCAAGTCTGAATTCCGACACTAAAAAAAATCTCCGTTTTTTCATTATTTATTAATAGTGCGAATTGAAAATACTGAGTGCAAAATAAAATATATATAGGTCTGTGTTTATTGTTTACATTTCATCTCCTCCCGGACCGGTGTGTCCTAAATTTTTGAAGAAATGGTTGAGCTAGTTCTAGACATAGATCTACTGATCTAGTAGTCTAGGTCTAGATATTAGATCTATTCTTAGAATCTAGTAAGTGCTAATTAGCCAAATATTCCATTCAAATCCCTTTCTTTTCCAGACAATGGCTCTACTACTGCCGCTCTACTATGTCTAGAATAGTCTAGTTCTAGTCCTAGTCTAGACTAGGTCACTAGAAAAAAATAGATTACTTACTAGATCTAAACTCTAGATCATAGATCTGACTATTCTAACACTAGCTCCTTGAAATGGTTTCTAAGTAATCTAAGAAAACTTTCAAAAGGATTTTTTTTTTAAATACGTTATTAAAGATCTAGACCTAAATGATAAATATGTAATTAATTAACTTAGACACAGTAAGGCTAAGGCCTAAATAAGGCTATAGACAGTATAGATCTAGATCTACTTATTTAGTTATTACATAGTCTAAATTAGTTTCTAGATCTAGAAGTAGGGCTAGCACTAGATAACTAGAAGTAGACTCTAAATCTATCTTAGTATCTAGAAATATACTTAGAAGGTGATAGATCTCTAGATTTCTATGTATCCTTATGTAATAAATTTATTTTAGTTCTTTTTAATAAGTCTATTATCTATAGACTATAGATTTAGACAAAAATATTTAGATCTATAATATAATTATTATAATCTGTGTTCTTAGACTTAGAGGACTTATTTAAATATAGTCTAGATCTAGACTAGTATTAGTAGACTCTTAAATTATTTTAGATCTAGAACTAGAGACAACATCTAGTTACTAGTGTAACTAGAGTAGAGCCCTAGAATTAGAAAAGGATAGATAATCAAGTAGATCTAGAATAATCTAGACTAGATCTAGTCAATAGATTTAGATCTAGTAGTAACAAATAAAATTAGATAGTAACATTTGAGCCTAGGTTATTAGAATACATTTTGGTTAGAATTCATCATATAATATAGGAGTTAGAGCTATTGATTTTAAAAAAAGCACATAAGTTTGAATTTAAGGTTTTCTTACTTTTCATTATAATATTTACATCTAATTTATAATAAGCAAACTAGTATTGTTATTAATAAAGTAATATAATTGAAGTTTTATTTATTGCGTACAATATGGCTGACAAACATAAACGTGTGTATGTTCCACATTGGGCCCCATAATTCCACATTTTCAACCTGAGTGTTCCACATTCTGGGTATTGGGGGTAGGCATGTCTGCAATATGACATTGTTATTTTTAATTTATTAAATAAAACTTTAATTTATTTTTATTTTTAAATTTTATGAATAGTATAATATTAAACCACTTGTTCTGAGCTTTCCAATGATATATAGAATTTAAAATATATAAAATTTTAACGCGTTTTCACTTATATTGTAAAGGGTTTTCTGAAAATGTGTAACAGTTCGCTAATTTTTACCTCACAGCTAAAAGCTTTGTATATATATATAAAAAGATTAGGATGTGCTTAATAAAAGTATACTGTTTTTTTTTACATTTTGATTCTATTGGGTGCAGGTGACAATTAAGTTCATTTAAGGTTTTGTCCCATACTGCACTTAATCTTACGATAGAAGCATGATTAACAGATGCCTGATCTGACATAGTATTGGAAATATTTTTGATAATTTGATCATGGCAACTGGTAAACTCACTTTTATGAAAATCAGAATAAACGTAGGC
This sequence comes from Biomphalaria pfeifferi, assembly GCA_030265305.1. Classification (NCBI taxonomy): domain Eukaryota; kingdom Metazoa; phylum Mollusca; class Gastropoda; family Planorbidae; genus Biomphalaria; species Biomphalaria pfeifferi. The sequence goes on from JASAOG010000025.1 coordinate 3,948,428, forward strand.
TAAATTTTTTATAGATTCAATTAAGTGTTTTTCATAATCCTCTGCCCTCCCACCACTCCACTGATTTAAAACTATAACAAAAGTATCAGTTGGAGTGGTGAGATGTACTGAGTTGACAAGTACACCCTCTTGGGTTGTGGCATCAAACCCAAGAGTTAGATGTGGTGTTTTCATGGCAACTTCAGCGGCTTGTAGGTCTGAAATAACACCAAGTTCTCTTACAAAGTTGTCTACTGAGGTTCTGTGAGGGACGCAATCAAGAAGAACACCCAATCTCTGTGATAAACTACTTACTATAGGGGAGATAGAAGAGGTTGGGGCTTGGTATAAAAGACAATTAAAAAACATTAATCTAGTCATTACATCATAAGTTTTTTTTTATTTTTTTTAAGGGACCTAGCTTTATTTTCTTTTAATTCTTTAATTTCATCTTCAAGATGTAATTTATCACTTTGAAGGGATGTAATGATTGCGTCCCTCTCAGCAAGTTCTTTATTATATGAGGATTTATTTTTATTAACAAGTTCTTGGTAAGTTTTTTGTGTGCTTGATGTTGTTTTTTACATTTGAAACATTTTCTTTTTAGAGATTGAATTTTAGATTCATGTAATTTACCTAGTGGATTTTTTATTCTTTCATTTTTTCTTTTTAGAGATTGTCTTAAGAGTTTTAATACGGGTTGGCAGGGAGTTGATTTGAGATTTTAATAAACATATTTTTTTTCTATATTTACTTTTGTGTTCACTTCTTGCCTGTGACATTAAAGAAAGGCGTCTTTTTAATGTTCTTCTACGAGGGGTTAATTCATTATTGCTTCTTAAATTTGATGAAACAGTATTTAGATCAGTTGGCTGATTAATATTTGAAATATCTAGAGCTTTAGCTGGAGTTAGATCAGGGTTAGGAGCAGTTGTGTTTGGTAATGGAGTTAGATCAGGGTTAGGAGCAGTTGTGTTTGGTAATGGAGTTAGATCAGGGTTAGGAGCAGTTGTATTTGGTAACTGATGAAAAATTTCACAACAGATTTTTTAAATTTCCGGCAAATATGTTGTAGTTTTTTTTTTTTTTACTTTTCAATGGTGTATTCAATTAAATTGTGAACTTTTTGAGATAAAACTGGAGTAAAGGGAAATCCAAATGTGGAAGCAACAATTTCAGCTGTTGATGTTTTGGAGGATTGATTTTGCAAATAAATGAGTAGTACATATCCTTTAAGGCATAGTTTATTAGTATCATCAGATGCAAATTGTGAGTAGTTAAAATTTTCAAATAGAAACTTGTACGAAACAGTGTCTTCCACATTTTTAAATGATGAAAGCTTTCTTTGTCTTGGCATGATAGTAATCTGATAGTAGCTTATAATTAGGATGTGTTAAAGAAGAGTCCAGTAAACAATCATACAAAATTCTTGATAAGTCTTGATATTATATTTTAATGTAGATCTACATCAAGTAATTATTTAAACATTGAAGTAGCCTAGATTAAGAAAATAAAAAATAAATATTAAATGTATATATCTAATATACTGAGATATTTATATTTTTACAACTGACACTAAAATTATATACAATCTTGAATAAGTATCACTAGTGATACTTGAAGTAATTTAATTATATAAATTTTAAAAAATCCACGAGTCATAAAGAAAAATAAGCTATTAAGGTCAATAGAGACAATTTTTAAATTGTCAATTACCATCATTTAGAAAAAAAAAAAAGCTTATACAGGCCTAATTAGTCACTATTTAAAGTAAATTTATACATAAACCAATATAAAGATTTAGCATGATTTCTTTATTTCTTTTTCTTAAAAAAAAAATAAATTCTAGATCTAGATACTCTTTTAATAGATCTAGATCGATATAAAGACAAACTAGACATATAATGTAAAGATAATTATATTCTATATAGGTACCCAGTATAGATATAACAAGACAGTGAATGCACCGCAAAGTTATATTATAGATTTACTATATATGGGAAGCGTGGTTGAGAGGCCAAGTGCACTTGGCTTGGCTTGGCTACCTAGAAGGGGGCTCGAGGTTTGACACCCGACTCTGGCAGAGTTGTGTTTACTGAGCGCCTAAAGGCAGCACGGAAAACCAACTCCTAGATACCCCCTCCCCCCCCACTGGTCCACAAATGAGATTGGACCAAAAGCGCTCTGAGCATGCTATAAGCATGAAAGTAGCACTATATAAAAGCTATAATAATAATATATAATATTGGTAGATGGCTGTCCGGCCATGCGGTTTGCGCACTGGACTGTCATTTAGACTTATCAATTGTCTACGGTTCAAACCATGCACGCTCTATTTCCCATTGGAAAAGGAAGTATATTATCTTCAACTCTGAAAGAATATCCGAAACATGCAAACATTTTATTATGATTATACTCTGATTCATCTTGACCTGTTATATCTAAATTCGTAATATATATATCTATTACTATTATAGATCTATATCTAGATGATGATTTAATCCACTCAAATGGATATAATACAATATGGATCAATGGATAATTTCCTATACTCTATATATTATATATATGATATATAATTATCATTATCATCACAAAAATCATTTAATTTTAGCTTTTATATCTAGATTTAGTAATATTTGAGTAATAGTAAAATATATATTATACATAATATAGTAATATAGAAACTTTAGTTTCCTATGTGTAGTCTATGGTCTACACTTAGTAGACTCTAGTTATAACTTATTAGGTTTAGATCATCATGACTCCTGATGATTGATTTAGAATCTAGATTTTAATTTAAGATAATTAGATATATCATAAAATCATATACACTATATAGATAGATCTAGAGTAGAGTATAATTAGATCTAGATCTATTAGATAATTAGTATTGGAGTATTGCTAATAAATAATTATTAATATTTATTATGATCTCATATGATGATATGTCTATTAGTCTATAGTCTAGATCTAATAATTCATCTAATCTACACTTTAGAATAATGTACCTAGTATTGATCTTTTACTAAGTCAATACTATATATAGATTCAACTTATTACTGAATAAACTATTTGATCTAGAATCTAGACCTAAATCTAGTATTTAGATCTAAGATCTTCCATTCTCAAATTGAATGTTTACACCTGACTACTGGGCAAAATTGTATTTTTAATCATGTGATCAAATAATTTGTATTCGCCTTTTAACATATAACCTGTATGATTAAAAACTAAATAGGAGCAATTGTGCATTTTTAAACATATAAAAACCATATAAAATAAATGCACAAATGCATATTCTACACAATGAAAACAAAACACATAAATGTATTTTTTTCAGCTAGAACTATACAATACGGCAAGGTCATGTCGATCTGTCCCATTGGACGCCATTTTGTAAACTAGCAACTCACGGTCACCTCACAGAAATCAAAATAGAATTAGATGTGCTATAGATAGGATAGTTACTTTTCACTGATTATATGGTTGCATTAATTAACTACACAAAAAACAAAGCTTCTAAACAAATAATTCAACCTACATTTTGTGGTAGTTCTGCAAAAATGACAAACTTTTATCGAGATAATTTGAAAAAAAAAATTTTTACATTTTTTAAATTAATTATTTTAGAAAATATGTTACCACTTCTAAAATAACAGTTGAAATCCTTTCTAACACAACTATTTATTTAAAGTTAATAAAAAATCAATAGCACCATTACTTCAAATAAAAATAAAAGTTCTAAATGGCGGCACACTTTTCGCGCCACTCAAAATTAGTAAACATCCAGAGAATTTCGCATAGCTAGCCGTTAATAATATAATGTTATTGCATTATCTATATCTTTTTATTTTATAGTTACTTTGGTATTACTTAGATGTCGCCGTAAAAAATGTGTCACAAGTGCATCACATGGTGTCCCACTTAACTTGAAATTTTAAACCTTTATCAATTGTAAACAAAGTAAAGGATTCTGCTCCCAATAGCGTCTCTGTTACTAAAAGCATCTATGATTAATTTACACAGTGTAATTTTTCTTTAAAACTGTAAAAATTTATATAATTTTAGTAAAATAGCTCTTGGTGTCCCAGGTGAAGCACCTCAAACGCTCTTAACAAAAAAAACAATATTTTTTTAAACAGTTATTAATGAGATGGGAATTACTTAATGGTATCTCTGATACTGCTTAGTACACAATAAGCTTCATTTTCTTGGGAAAAGGCTACATAGTAATTAACAGGAGACATTAATAGACATGGTGTCCCACATTTTTTCATTGTAGCACCCGAAACGCCTCATGTTGAATGATACCAGAAAATCTCAGAGATCTAGATATAAGTAGCTTTCTCACCAAAGTTTTGAATTATAATGAGAATTAAGCTTATTATTCTCAAGTTTGATCTAAAATACATAGAATACTATTATTTAATCTAAGTTAAAGTAAACCTTATTGTTTTATCATTGTCTGTGGTTCTTCACGGGACACTAAACAAGTCTTGATCTAGATAAAGGTCTTGAGTAGATTTAAATCTACTCTATATTTTAATTTATATGTAAATCTAGTTTTTGATCTTGTTCTTGGTGCATTGAAAGTCATAAAGCTGCTTTAGTCTATGATTAGGTCATGTTTGAGGCAGTTATGTCTAATTTATTTTTAAATGATTATTGAACACACACACACAAAGGTCTAGTACATTCATTTGTGGTTATAGAACACTAATTTGTGAATCTTTGATAAAAGAATAATTGGTAATATATTTTCAGACTTTAAAAAATTGTATTTCAGCATGTATTAACAAAAAAATATATATATTTCATATTGGTGTCCCGTTGTAGCACCCGCAACATCGTGTGATATAATAGTTATGTTATAATAAATGCTTGAATTATTGTTGAGATATTATATTATAGGTTTTATATAGCTATAATATAATATCTCAACAATAATTCAAGCATAACTATGTTATAATAAATGCTTGAATTATTGTTGAGATATTGCAGCAAATAATAGCTTTTATATTTAGCTACAATGCAATTATAGCATAAATTCTATTTTCTTATAAAAAATCTTATTTAAAAAACTTATACGAGTAGTGTTACAGGTGCTACAGTGTCCCATTTTTTAAATTGAGCGCAAACATTACGTAAGTGCTCAAAAACTTCAATTTCTCTATCTAGCTGCTTAATTCAATAGAAACATTCAAATTATGCTAAGAAAGCAAAGAAATTAACAGAAATGCAATAGTGGGTACCCCTTTTGCCAGTACTGCTGAGGAAATGTGTGTATTCCAATTCATTTTCTATTGATAAATTCTTAAAGTACAATGGGTGAAGAATTGAATACACTTAGAATGAAACCAAAAACTTCCATTTTAATGTGACACTTTTTGATACCGGTACTGGAGAAACACTCATAATCTAGATCTAGATTTAATTAGAATTATGAATCAGATAAATTATCTACAGTAACTTACGTTTATCGAACAAGTTAAGCTCAATCGACATTTTTTATGTTTGAATTTGTGTATCTCCGTAAAAATTAGACCTAGAAAAAAACTGATTGTATCTATGAATTCATCATCCATTTTTTTTTAAAGTAGACATGTTTTATTCTATTACTACTCATAGTTGAACTTATATTTGATGTTAAAGTGGGTCAGGTCGATGCTTTCAAAAGCTTAAATTATCGAACATTGTTTTACTGATATCTTATCTTATTGAACTCATTAAGAAACTATTGAACACACAAGAAATATGGTGCTTTAAAAGTTAAAATTTTGTGAAAAGTATGGTGTTTCAAAAGTGTTATAATCTATATTTTTTTTTATTTATATCATTTTCTTTTTACGCCATGTCAAGACAGACAGATTTTCGTCATTTTCACATGTTCCACATCGAAGGAATCTATCACTGATCAGCTATGCTCAGAAACTGACGGTACTGAGCCCAGTAACGCGTTACCGACACATAACCGTACCAGTACTTATTTAGGTCTAAGCTGAAAAGGCTGAAAAGCTATGGTAGCTTGTGAGCTGTGTTACCTATAGATGTAGATAGATCCGCCCTCCCTAAACCACCTGGTTGACCAAAAAAAAAAAAAAACGTATTTTAGAGCACGCTTAGTATTTGTCACACACACACACAAACAACATATCTATATATACGTATCTATCATGCCTAGTGTTTGTGACCTAATTAGCGGCTTGTCCGTAGGTACTCGACTGATGGCTCCTCCCCCTTTCCCCTCAACATTGTTCTTACTACATTTGAACAATGTTTTGGGACTGTGTTGATGGCTTGGTTTGCACCTGTGTGTTACGCTATCACTGACCTTTTTTTTTTTTTGTTGTGTGTTAGTCTGGTGGCTGCGTTTAGATTGAGTCTTGAAATTTACGTTGTTACTTTGCACTCTAAAAGTGTGAATGTTGGAGAGTGGAATTGTGTAAGAAGAAGCGCGGGTGAGGAGGTGTAGGCAGAATAAGAGAGTCGCTATATGAGTTATTGTTATTAGCTATTAGCATCAAGCTATATGTGTCATAAAATCAAACTTTTAAAATGGGTATAATTAGTGCATATCGATGTAAATCTATTTACTTAAAAAAATATAGCACATTTACGGTAAACCACAAATAGCTGATACAAATTGTAACATATGAGTAATTTATATCTGTACTTTGCATTACATTATTTAAAAAAAATAACAATTAAAAAATATACAATTTAAATATTTTGTCTTCTTTGGGTTATATCCCTTTGATGTTTATTTTTAACATTAAAATGGTGTTCGATATTTTACGAAGCTGAGATTGCTTATAATAAAAACAGCCCCTTTTTAAACCTCAATTTTCATGTTTAGGTAGCAAAGGATACTTTCATAAAAATAGTTGCAAATATCTCTCAGCCTAATTAGAAGCGTATTATATAGGTTTTGTTGAGCTGAAGCATCATTGGCATTAAAAAACCCTTAACCCGAGACTCACTTCACTCTTCCCAAGAGGTTAAAAAAAGTTAAATTTTTATACCAATATTACCAATGCACTTTGAATATAAATAAAAAAAATTATCCTCGGGTGAAAATTAAACTAAATATAACTTAACTATAAAGAAATGGACGATGCACAATAGGAATGGACTAGTTTTGTCATAATCATCGAAATAAAGGAGAATTTTAAAAAATACAATGGGGTGTTCGATAAGTACCTTAAAACGAAGGATCTAGATCTAGAGTAACTTACGTTTATCAAACAAGTTATCTCAGTTACCGACATTTTTTATGTTTGAAATTGTGTATCTCCATAAGGATTAGGCCTAGGAAAAAACTGTATCTATGAACTCCTCATCCATTTTTCTTTAAAATTAGATTTGTTTTATTCTATTACTACTCATAGTTAAAATTATATTAGATGTTAAAGTTATAACAAAAAAACTTATAGTGATGACTTTCAAAATATAATTTACACAATCATTAAATACACAGCATATATATGTATTTACATTGGTCCCTTGGTCCATTGTATTACAGCCCAAACATTTTTCGTTTTGTGAATAATTCAACATTGTCCACCTCAATGCTCTTTGATAATTCCATCTCCTTTGACTTTCTAAAATCTGGATTCTCAACCACATCACTATTTTTTCTTGTAAAGTTGACTGATTTTTTCTTTTCTCTCTTTTGCTCTTCTTCTTCCTTTTTTTTCACTTTTTCAATCTTTTTTGTGTTCTTGAAAAGTATTTTTTTCTCATCAAGTTCTTCTCTTATTCTCTTATTTTCTTCTCTCTTGTGTTTTCTGTCAATTTTCGACTTTTCTATTTCATTGTTTTCTATCATCTTCCTTTTTAGGGAAGCTTGGAATTCCTCTCCACTGATTATATTGGGTAAGGTTGGTGTTGTTCTGTTTCTAAGTCTGCCTTTTCCCTTTCCACTAAAACTGGGTAATTTAAATATATCATCATGTGTCAAAATGGCTTTAGGTGGTGCAGATTCTGGTTCTTGGAATGCCCGATCTATACTATGAGTTAAAACTTCAAATTTCTTAATTTTTTTTTCATATACTGATTCATTAAAGATCTTGTTTTGGGGGCTTGATATCCTTGAAAAAAACATTGACAATTCAGTTTTTGTCATTTCATTGAAAATAAAGTATGCATATTCTTTAAGTGAAGCAATTTTTCCAACATTTAACTTAACAGGGTTGGAGATAGGGACTTCAGAAATATTAGCGGCTTCATTCTCATAAAATTGTGTAGATGGCGATGGTGTTTCCGATACAACTGGCATAAGGGAGTAGATATTTAATGAAGATTCATTCATATCAAATTCCGTAGATTCAGGTTCTGCTGATTTTTGTTGCGATTGGGGTTTCCGATACATTGGCACAAGGGAGTAGATATTTAATGAAGGTTCATTCAGGTCAAATTCCGTAGATTCAGGTTCTGTTGATTTTTGTTGTGATGGGGTTTCCGATGCATTTGGCACAAGGGAGTAGATATTTATAAAGATTTATTCAGGTCAAATTCTGTATATTCAGGTTCTGTTGATTCAGGCCTACATTGCGATGGTGCTTCTTAGACATCTGGCACAATGGGTTCATCATATGAAAAAGATCTGATAGGCCACATTTTTTGGGAACTTATAATCATGTCTGGGTTAAAAAGGAAAATACAGTCAGCCCTGAAGCTGCTAGAGGCTATTTCTGGTGTGGCCGCTTTGTACCAAGCTGGCTTCAAAACTCCAGAAAAAGATTCTAAATTGACTCCTGCACCAGTAGCTGATATATGTTTCCTGACATTTTTCTGCCAGGCTGACTTTACTGATCCAGGGGTTGAATGATGTGGCTGGCATGAGGAAGAAGGCAATACAAGATGATATTGTTGTCATGGCATATAGATGTTTCCAAAAGGGATGTATGACTTTCATGCCCATCAATGAGAAGCAAGATGGGCTTAGTGAGGTGATTTGTAGAAGGGATGAAAACGTCTCTCAACCATGTAAAAAAAATAGCTGCTGTCATCAGCTTTTATCTGATAGCATCAAGTAGGTTGTGTTTGGGCACCGGTTTGTAGGGATAAATCAGTAATGGTGACATGTACTCACCTGCCGCACTACAGCATGCCAGTACGGTGACCTGTTTTTTAGTGTTAGCTGTTACGTTGTATACGTTTTTGCTGCCTTTACATGCTATAACCTGCCTGCTTTTGACATCAAAACCAAAGCCAGTTTCGTCTGCATTAAAGATGCGACTAGGGCTTGTAAATATTGTTGGGTCTTTTGATTCAATGGTTTGTCGGAAATCCATAAACCATTTTTCTACAGCTTCTGGTGTGACTAAAACTCTTTCTTTTAAGAGGGGCATGGGTGTTCTTGAAGAAATTTTGGGATGTCGGGAGAAAAATCCATTTAACCATTGTGTACTTGGTAAAGGTATCTTATCCAGATCTTGACTTTCTATAGTCTTATTCCGTACAGCAATGATGGCCCTTGCAGTCTCCCTAACCTCATCACGAGTTTTTCCAAAGCCTCGTTTTGCCATTTCGATTAGCCATCACGCTAAACGTTTCTCTTCACCTATGGTTAAAAGTGACCATTTGGGAACTAAAGGCTGTTTTCCTTTTATTTTGTCATGAAGAGTGGTCAGAAGTATGTTATGAAATTTAGATGCTTTTCTCAGTGTAATGTTATTAAATTTAATATCTACAATGGCAGTATTCGATACTTCAAGATCATGCAGAATCCTGATGCCTTTATTTTTCTTTGAAGGCATTGTACCAATCTAATAACCAATATATAGGCCTACGTGAGTAGTAGTGACAAGTCTAAAAATAAAAAATATTTGAAAGTTTTAAATCACAATTCGATCTGTATCTTTTAAATTAAAGATTCATTATTTTTTAATAAGTTGGGATTTTTTTTCTAAAAATAGTATGTTCGATAACTTCAGTTACGATAAAATGTCCATTAAACATTAAAAAAAACATTAGAATCCAACACCCCGCCAAAAACCCTCTAATTAATATTCATGGGGTCAATAGACACCATTTTTAATAGAACACACGTGTGTCCCTATCTATCTAGAAGCCTAATAATCAAATTTCATCTTGATAAGACAGTATTCAGCATTAAAAATAGCACTAAGCCTAACATAAGCTCCTTCTTCCCAATAAGTCAAAAAATGTAAGTTTACATACCTATGAACTTTGTTATGAGCCTGCACTTTGCTATTATTAGAAAATAAACCAAACACACGAAGAAAGTAAACAAAAATGGCGCATGCGCAGTACCAATGTAGTATTTTTGCTGTAATCTTCAAAATGATTTCATGATAATATCGTGGGGTGTTCGATAAGTAACGAGTTTTGGAGGTGTACGATAGATGTAAGTTACTCTAGATCTAATTTTGAAGTGAATTCAAAATTGTCACTGTAAAAGTGTAAAGTCAAAAGTGTAAGTCACTGTAAGTGTAACTGATTGTGACATTGTCTGATGTACAACATTTACATTATCATGATTATAACATTTACATTATTATACTATTATTATAATTATAGACAAGATTTCTAGATCTAATCATTTTTAGAATATTTAGAATTAGAATCTAAATTCTCCACATCTAAAATTAAAAAATTATATTATAACTAAATTGTTACTAGATCTAAATATATGAAATTAAAAAGGGAGGTGAAATAAAAGAATTTATAGATCTCTGAAAAAAACAATTTTTCGTTAGTAACAATTATTACAATGTATGAATGTAACAATGGTGTATAAATTATGACAGTATCTGAGTATTGTGTATGTTTAACAGTGAAAAAGATTTATTTTTTTTGTGTTTTGACCTAAGTTAACATTGGTTGACATGGAACAATTGAGAGGAGAGCTTGTTGCTGTCTAAGCCGGACGAGACTCATGCCGAGGTCAAAAGTTCAAAGTTGAAGATGAGTTTCGTAGATGATAGATTTACTTATTAAATAAGAAATTTAATAGTAGATCCAGTAGTAAATTTGTAGCTCACAAAAGCTGATTTCATTTATATTTATGAACTTTACTTTAAAAAACTCAAACTCTTGTTTAGAATGTAAATTGTAAATATTGAAGGAAAGAAACAAATTATCGGTTCTTGAGCTTTAAGAAATGTCAGTGTGGTGTAGCCAAATTGCTTTGTTGTGATTGCAAAAAATAACAAAATATTTAAAAGTGGGATGAAAATCATCTGAAACAAATACATGGCCTGAAGTGGTTTTTATGTCTTTTTAAGAAATTTCTTTATCGAAAACTGTAACTTCCCAAGGCCAACAATGCTAACCGTATTTTCAGCTTTTCGATATCATGCGCATAAGATAGCGCAATAAAACTTGGTAGAATTATAGCCAGGCATGATATCTAAAAAAAAATTAATGTTCGATTATTTTCCTGGACCCTGTATTGCTAAAAACAAAAAAGGGGGTATTCTTTATAATAAATTTGAAAAATATAATTAACTTTAAAAAAAAATCCTAATTAAGCATTAAATAGCTCATTGTCTAAAGTAATCGATAACACAACTTTAAAACCTCTCACATTTCATTCTAAAGTGTAATAAATCTTCAAGTGCAGCATGTGTGAAAAAACTTATAAAATGCAATCTCTAAATTATCTGTCGTTTTTTTACTTACTCACTTCCTGTTTTTTTCACCTAGCTAAATAAAATTATATATTACATGTTAATATTATATGACTATGAGATTTTGTTTTGTTACTCCCCTTAACAATACTGAAAGTGGATCTAGATCAAACCAATCGCATTGCTTCTTTTCTACAGTCATTGCTAAGCCTAGTAACGTCCTAGTCCATAGGCTATGATATTTATTGGTACTTCTTCCTTGTTCTCATTTTTATGTTGGAGCGTTCAGATGACTAGACCATTACATGAGATGAACTGCGCAGTGGTTTCCAAACCAGGGAGCTCTCCATATAATTTTCTTTCTATTGGGGTGTTTTGGGGTCAGTGTCTTGTACGGGCCTCATGGTAAAGAAAACAGTTTTGAAGGACATGGTCAGCATTCTCTGTTGACACTCCACATGGGCAGATTTCACTGGTTCCAATTTTGAGCTTCCGGAACATATATTGTCTCGTTTTGTTGTGTCCGGTCCTGAGTCGAAAGATTAGACATTGATCTTGTCGGGATAGCTTATAATAGGCATTATCTTTCTTGTGATTCGGTTGAGAGCTTGTCCATTTCTCATTTATTTTATTTACTATTAGTTTCTTTATTTCTTGTGGAATTTATTGATACAGTTTAGATCTAAAAGCTTTCAAACAAAAAAAACATAACATTTTCATCCACTCCTCCCTGCCCAGAAAGTAAATAGGCTGTGCATCTCACTGATTTTAACAAAATGGTTAGTGTAGGCCTAGCCTAGTTTAATACTTGTACTCATGAAAAAAAAAAAAGGCATGGAGGCTGAGCTGTAAAACACTTGGCTTCCTAACCGGGGGTCCTGGGTTTGAATCCTAGTGAAGACTAGGATTTTAAATTTCAGGATCTTTGGGCACCTCTGAGTACACCAATCTCTAATGGGTACCTGACAATAGTTGAGGATAAGTAAAGGCAGTTGGTCGTTGTGCTGGCCATGACAACCTCATTAACCATAGGCCACAGAAACAGATGATCTTTACATCATCATCTGCCCTATAGATCTCTAGGGAAACTTTACTTTCTTTACTTTTACTTATGAAAAAACCACCATGTTTATTTCTTTATGCGTTAGGTTTGTTGTATTGGTCTGGCAAGAAAAATAACACACTGACATGGATATTCTTATGTGTTAACAAACTTGCAGGTTTTTTAAGATTGGCAAAACACTCATGTCAATTTTTCTCCTATTTCTATCTTTTGAATAATTGATACAGCTCAAAGGCTATCTTAGGAGACACTGTACTGGGTGGTAAAATGCTTGGCTTCCAAATCTCAGGGTCCTGGGTTTGAATACCGGTAAAGATGGGGATTTTTAATTTCAGGATCTTTAGTCCACCCAGCACTAATGGATATGTGAAATTAGTTGGGAAAAGTAAAGGTTGTTGGTCATTGAGCTGGCCACATGACGCTCTCATTAACCATGGGCCACAGAAACAGATGACCTTTGCATCAGTAGACCACATGGTCTGAAAAGGGAATGTTACTTTTACAAAGGCTATCTATATGGCTGATGTCAACCTTTCCTGACTTAGTCATTATGTGCAATGGTATTACCATTTTGTATTACCAGTCAATCACTCAACATTTGGTTTTTAAGCATTTATAATTTTATAGCTACTAGTTGTTGTTTTTTTAAACACAGTAGTAAAAAAAAACAAGTTATTAAAATATTTGATTCAATATCCAAGCATTCTCCATATTAATTAATCTAAATAACTATCTTGAAAGCTTGTTAATATATTATGTTAATTATACACTATACAGGTCTATGTTGACCCAAGACATTACAAATCTGCTAATGTACTTCTAGGGTAGGGTAGGAGTGCATGGAAATGTTTTTTTGTTTTTTTTTGGGGGGGGGGGGTGGGGGGGGGGGGTGTGTGCTTTGATTGGTTTGTCCTTATTGATATGCTTTGATCGCATAAATATAGATAAGTAAATACTAACTAAAGCTTTAATTTAAAAAACAATTGCCAAAGGTTTATTTCTGTTTAAACTGACAAGCTAGAAAAGGGTGCTATCTAAATTATCTTTTTAGTTAGACACTAGTGAATTAATTTAAATTATATTTACTTAAATTGTCCTTTCCCTGCACTATCAACTAAGAGAAATTGAGTGAACAGAACTGTACACAATTACCAGTCACAAAAACAGCATATTAATACACAGACTACAGAATCCTAGATCTTGAGATATAAATACCCATATTTAAAAAGATTAACAAGAAAAGAAGAGTTAAAAGAATTAATCTAAAGCTGTAGTCTTATTCATGATAATTTATTTTTTCTATTGTAAAATAAAGTTGTTGATTATTTCAAATCCAAAAAGGGGAAATGGAAATGCAAATACTGACACTAGACACAAAGATTAACTTAAAGCTTAATTATTAGACCTAAACCTAATATATTTCATAAATCTATTTTATCTAGAAACAGTTTAACACATTAAATATATGTGGTTTAGATTATCATTAAATTAAATTGTATTAAATTATTAGTTGTTTTTTTTTATCTAGTTTAAATTAAAAATAAATAGACACTTTGAAGAATGCCTAAAAAGCGTTTGAGGCCTGACAGCAAGGAAGATGTAGATGAATCACCAGGTCCATCTCAAGTAAAAAGAAAGCGAAAAATTCTTAACTATGATCCGGTTAGTAGATTTTTGTAAAGTAGATAATAAATTTTTTCTTCTACTCATCAATAGATTAAACTTAGTAAGTGTATAGCACAAATAAGAAAAAATAGAAGGTAATAATTTGTTAAAATCTTCTAATTTGTACATCCCCAAAACAATATGCTATACTTTGTTTTAATTCAATGCTTTTGTAAGTATGCAAACTGAGTTTCTAGATATGACTCTTTTTAAGACTTGATTTATAAGGTCTTATAAGAAAAAAAATGTGTTAAATTGAGATTTGAGACGTTAAAATGTGGTAGAATGAAAGAAAAAATATTTTAGTGTTAACATTTTATGAAATAGCATGCCAGAAATAATTTTCTAGAATTTTAAAACACAGCATGAAATCATCCACGAGTTGTATGATACCATTCGCAATCACAAAACTGAAGATGGAAGAGTCTTGTGTGAGGCATTTATTAGGGTGCCTAAGAGGAGAACAGCTGCTGACTACTATGATGTGGTTCACACGCCTATAGACTTGCTGAAGATTCAACAGAAGGTGAAAACTGACAGCTATGACTATGTTGATCAGCTGAGCGCAGACGTTGTGCTTATGATAAACAATGCCAAAGCTTATTACAAGGTACACAAGGAAATAAACAATAGCTTAAAATTAATCCAACAATTTTACAATTATTTTATTTACTTTTTTTTATACCTTTAGTTTATTATTATATTAGCTTACTTAGTTTTTGTTTATATCTACAGAAAACATCTCAAGAATACAAAGATGCTTGTGATTTGTTGCAACTGTATGAAGAGACTAGGGCAGATTTAGTTGAAGCTGTTTTTGGTGTTGGGGACAAAAGTGAACGATTGTCACGTAAAAATTCTGTGGTAAAGGATGTAGCAGAAGTTGTGCCAGAAGAAAACAGCATTGAGGTAATTAGTATAGGTTGTTTTTTTTTTGTTTGTTTTTTTTTGCAAAATAATTATATTTTGTTCATTGACTCATCCTGTAGTAAGAGCTTAACATATATGCAAGATCCACTGGAGACACGGTGGTTGAGTGGTAAAGTACTTGGCTTCAGAAACTAGGGGTCCAGGATTCGAATTCTGGTGAACACAGGGATTTTTCATCTTCTGAACTTTAGGGCGCCTCTGAGTCCATCCTGCTCTAACGGGTACTGTAGCCAACAATAGTTGGGGAAAAGTAAAGGCGGATAGTCGTTGCGCTGGCTATATGACACCCTATTTTAACCATGGGCCACAGAAACAGTATGACTTTTGCATCATTATATTATATTCATGATATTACCATTCAGTTTAGCAGTATACAAATGCAGTGGGATTAGTATATTAAATACCTATGCTCAGTTTATTGGTAATTATATTTAGATAAAAATATTTATGCAGTACTTGTTGTTAAATTTGGGTGCAGTAGCAATAAAATAATAATTTGTAAAAATTGCTAGAGTGATGATGTTGATGAGGAAGATAATGAAGATGAGGATGAGGAAGATACATCAAGGAACAGTAGCAGGCAAAGGGAGCGATCACAAAGTGCAAATGAAGAGCTGGCAGAAGACTTGGAACAACTTTTTGCTGCCATAGTTACTACAAAAGATGGAGACAGAGACATTAGTCAAGCATTCCAGCTTCTACCACAGAGAACAGTGAGATTTTCTTTATTAGTTATTTGTGTGTTGTTGTTTTTTTGTAAAGGTGTAAAAATCTGTGTATACTTTTTTCTTTTTGTTTTTCTAATAGAAATATCCTCAGTACTATGAAGTTATAAAACAGCCCATTGATCTGAAAATGATTGCCACCAAGATACAAAAGATGCAGTATGCAAGCCTGGATGCCCTTGAAAAAGATTTACTTCTAATGGTGAAAAATGCTAAAACATTTAATGAACCCAAGTCTCTAATTTACAGGGTTTGTACAAATACCAATGCTAATATTTGAACATTTTAGAAAAAAAAAAATTATTAAAAAAAACAAAAAGGTAAAACTTTAAATTTATATATAATGCAAATCTATCTTCAAAAGTGCTTTCATTTAAACTAGTCGACCCACGGCGTAGCATATGCGCTATTTTGCAGGGCCTATGCGACCGCAGTGGGCCCCACACTTTCATAGGACCTGCGGTAATTCTAGGTGTAAATTATTAAATTAAACCATTTTATAATTTATAACAGATTTCCTGCTGCTTCCTGATTTACCAGGAGTTCCTGGAAATCTACTGAAATTGTAAATTATACGAAAAAGTCCGGAAATTCATACAAATCTCATGAAATATATAGACAAAAATTGTCATTTTGGGGTGTTATTCAATATGGAAAACGCCAATCCTATGCGCAATAAATATTTTGCAATACCCGTAATAGTGGAATCTGGGGAAAGAAGCTTCTCGCGCCTTAAACTAATGAAAAATTACTTGAGGTCAACAATTCTCAAAGATAGATTGAAACATCTTTCTTTCTATTGAGCGTGATCAAGGTAGGAAATAGAATTTTTATGATATATGCTACATGCAAGGCTCGTAAAGTAATTCTGTACTTAGTAAGGAATGAATAAAATGCAAATACGAATTTATTGTCTAATACAAACTCTTAATTTTCACTTATTAATCGTTTCCCTACCCAAACTTGGCCCTGCCAAATCCGTTTCGCGTATGGACCCTTAATAGTAAATTTGGCCCTGCTATGTAGTGACGGGTGATTACATAGTAGATTACTTCTTTCTCCCCCCCCCCCCCCCCTCTTTTTTTTTTAACGTGGGGTAACTATATTCCTACTTGCAGAAATAAACGAGTGATCTTTCCATGACTTCTTGGTCACACTGATTAAGTCCGGCCCTGCTATTTAGTGACGGGTGAATATTACTTCATCTTCCCCTCCCCCCCTTTTTTTTTAGCCCCTTATGTTATGTGGGGTAACTCTAGTCCAACTAGCAGAAATGAAAGAGTGATCTTTCCTTTACTTCTTGTTGTCCAAACTGTTGAGCCATGAAGACAATTATATTCATTTAAATACTGTTTTAAAACTTTAAAGTAAATAAATGTTTTCAATTATAAAATGTTTTTATTTTTTGGGACTGTATGACAAATATATTCTCCTTCAATATTTACACTTTTAGTGCTATTTAATATCTAAAGTTAAGCTACTCTTGAGTTTAAACTATTTTACTACTCTTGAGTTTAAACTATTTTACTTAAGTTTTCATTGTACCATCACAAAATATTTAATCACAGCTTTAATATTGTGTCTAGGATGCAGTGACATTAAAAAGGGTGATCACTGAACGTAAGCGAGAGCTGGAATACAAAAAGTCAGGTCAAGTCAAAACAAGTGAGAGACTGAGGTGAATGTCTTTTATACAAAAATTATCACAACTAACATAAATAAAAGTTATAGATTGTAAGTAGAGGTTTCAGCACTGAATATTGTGCAGTGTATCCAATTATTTTTATTATTGTGGATTTCCATACTTATGTCTCTCTAAATTTTTTTTTTCTTAATAACCCTGAAAAGATCATTACACAGTTTAAAAGTTTGGATATATTGTTTTTCAGTACTTAAATGATATTTTGCATTTCAATTTTAGACTATGATGCACTGGACCAAAGGTCACATCCAGGATTTTTAGGAGTAAAATAAGGATAAATTTTCTGAACCAAAATGGAGGATTAAAATGTAAAATATACCACCTCAATTCTTCATTAATGTTGACCCAATAGCAGTTTTAACAACCATCATTACTCCAATGAGCAATTAAGAAGAAACAAGATCTACATTTTAAAATTCTTCTAGTTTTCCTAAGACCCCGAAACTTTATCTCTACATTTAGTCTTCAAGGCTATGTGGGACACTAAATTTAGGTAAAAAGGTCACAAATTTCGATTTTCAGTTTTAACCTAATTTAAATAGCCCAACCATTTCTGGACATAAAAACATCATTTTCATGATTGGCAAATAATTACTTATTTTTTTTATAATTTTTGTAAGGTATATACAGCTGTCTCTTTTCCAATTTTATTTTGTTTTTTTCGATTTTCTCAAAATACTATTTCTATTCATATTTTTTACTACTCCTTCACTAATTCTGCATAGAATTCAATCAAACTTGTCCTGCTGATTACTTACACCACGTACAACAACGTCTTGCTTACATTTTTTATGTCTGAATTAATATTTTGTCTTTATTGCAATAAAAGACTTGAAAAATGAAAAAAATTATGTTTTTCTATAGCAAGGTTAGAAAAAAAATTTAATAACAAGGTTACAAAAGACAGTTAGTGTGGAAACACAAACTCAAAATCGGCCCCTGAAGTGGTCCACCCAGGCAGGCTTCAATATTTTCAGAAAGAACATCCGAATGAAATTATATCTGACAAATGAGAGATAAGAATGGAGAAAGAAGGTTAACAGATCTTGTGTAGTGCCCAACTTTTCCGCAGATCTAAAGGATAGGTAAAAGTGAATGTAAAGTTAGATGTGAACCTGGCCTAACTAGTTCCCCTTTCAGACCTTGTGGTCTATAGGGCAGATGATGTAAAGTTCATCTGTTTTTGTGGCCTGCGGTTAACGAGGGTGTCATGTAGCCAGCACAACGACCAACCGCCTTTAATTTTCCCTAACTAATGTCAGGTACCCATTAGAGCTGAGTGGACTCAGAGGCGCCCAAAGATTCCAAAGTTGAAAATCACAGTCTTCACCAGAATTCGAACCCTGGACCCCCGGTTCGGAAACCAAGCTCTTTACCGCTCAGCCACTGCGCCTCCCCTGGCCTAACTGATGTCTTACAATTGATCTAATTGTTTTGAAAAATGTTTAATCTCTTATTTGAATCCTCAAAAAAAAAAAATTTCCGAGATAAAAAAAGAGTTCAGGTAAATGAAGTTTACAAGATTACTATTCCTTTTAAAATTAGGTCTAACTTATAATGCATACTAATTAGCTTTTTCTTTTTAAAAAACAGCTTGCATAACTGATTTTAAAAATTTTTCGCTTTCAGAAAAAAAAAAGTAGCCGTTGCATCAGAACTTTGAATGGTCTAAAATATTGTGATGTTGGATTTTCAATATCTTTTCTAGTTTACGAGATCTAAACAGGACGGACGGACAGACATTTTGCACAAAACTAATAGCGTCTTCTCTCCTTTCGGGGGCAGCTAAAAAAAGGTTTTACTATATTTAGAAAATGTTCTGGTATGATTGATCTATACACATTGTATATTTTTGTTTGGCAATAGCTTAAATAGTCTTAGAGCCTTAGCGATTTAAAAATGATAAACTAAAATCCAATATGGCGGCCGTTGCCATGACAACCATTACAAAGAAAACAATTTTCACCACATTTTTTTTATGGTTATTCATAGGAATTATACATATAAAGTTTAGAGTAATTTGAATAATAAATTTTAAGAAAAGGTGTCAAGTGTCCCACATAGTCTTAACAGGGTTCATGCGGCCTCCTAATTTTTCAGGAGCTCCTGGAAATCTCCTGAAATTGCAAAATATACAAAAATGTCCTGGAAATCTCCTGAAATCATAAAAATTCTCCTGAAAAGTCATAAGAATCTCCTGAAAAATAGACAAAATTCTCTTTTTGGGTGTCATTCAATATGAAAAACGGCGATCCTACGGGAGATTAAGAAAAAAAAAAACGGCATTGTATATAGAGTCTAGAAAGACTTGATATTAAAATTAGAATTAGAATGAAATTGCTAGATTTATTTTATATAAATCTAGATGATCTAGATCTAAATTTAGAAAGACTTGAATTTGAACTGAGTTGAAGTTGAATATTATTGATTAAATTGATATTAAAATTTTAATTTAAATTAAGACTAGACCTAGATTTAGACCGTAAATCTAGAATAGATTAGATCTAGATATAGACTAGTAGCATGTCTAACTTAAGAGTTAGACTTAGACTTGGTCGTTAAATGATTACAGACTTAAACTTAGACAGATTGTTAGATCTATCTAGGCTCATTATACTAATTATAGAGACTTATAAGACAGTGACAGTACTGTACTAATCTAGTGTCTCTAGATCTAGATAGTCAAGTTAGTCTTTAAATTTAAGACTGTAACTGTTACACGACTCACAGAATCACTAGCAGTGACTAGCTATACAGCTATATAGTATCTATACTATATTCTATATATATACTTAGTCTTAGTTACATATTAAGTTAAGTGACTTAGACTTAAATTTAGTTACTTCGTTAGTGACAGTTCGTCACACTTAGTGAGTTAGATTAAGAATTCTAGATCTGTATATTATAAACTAGACTCTATAGATTCTATATATACTAAAATTGACTAAATAGCAGTCTAATATAGATACAATCTATCATCTAGTAATAAGTCTAGTACTAGTCTATAGATCTAGTAGCCTATTCTAGCCTACATAGCCTGACCTATAGTAAAGATCTAAATCTAGATATAATCTAGACTAGATTTAAAATCGTGGACTAGATCTAGCTACAAAGTTAGTTTTATAAAATTTTATTTTATAGATAATGATATTAGAATAAATCAAATTATTTAAAAAACAACAACTAAAGTTTCTCTATCAGACCTTATGATCTATGGGGCAGATGATGTTAAGGTCATTTGTTTCTATGTCCAATGGTTAACATGCAGGGTGTTATGTGGCCAGCACAATGACCAACTGCCTTTACTTTCCCCAGTTAAAGTCAGTCAGGTACCCATTAGAGTTGGGTGGACTCAGGGATGGGGGCCTAAAATCGCTAAATCCAAAATCCCAGTCTTCACCGAGATTCAAACCCAGGACCCCAGGTTTCAAAACCGAGCGCTTAGCCACTTAGCCATTGCGACCCTAATTTAGATTATAGTTAGATAATATAGATCTAGATGTCTAGCTAAACTCTACCTCTGAGAACTCTCAACTCTATAGATTGAGTTGAATTGATATTGATAGTGTGTTATACATTGCCATTTGTTTTTAGAGATTTTAATTAATTCCTAATTATTGGGTAAAGAAACCTCTGACATCGCTAGAGCCTTCACACAACTAGAAGAAGCATCTCGACCAGCAGGACTCGAGGTCAATGACAGTAAAACCAAGTACATCATAATGACAAGAGACAATCAAACAGAGGGACAAAATATCAAAATCAAAGACCATGAATTTGAAAACGTCCAGACTTTCAAATATCTAGGAAGTACAATTGATTTAAAAAATGACCTACTAACAGAAATAAAGGAAAGAATAGCAGGAGGCAACAGGGCATTTTATAGCATCCACCATTTACTTAAGAGAAAAACAATTTCAAGGAAAACCAAGAAAATATTATACAAAACCATAAGACCAGCAGCAATGTATGGAAGTGAGACCTGGACACTGACTAAGACATCTGAAAATTTACTTAACACTTGGGAAAGAAAAATTCTTAGGAAAATCTATGGTACCATACAGGATGAAACAGGGTGGAGGACGCACACTAACCATGAGATATATCAATTGTATGAAGACCCACCAATAGTGAACGAAATAAAAAAAAACAGACTACGATGGGCAGGTCACCTTGAAAGAATGTCAGACAACAGAGGAGTGAAAATCGTATACAGGCAAAAACCAAAAGGCAGGCGACCCAAAGCAGACCCCGAATGCGATGGATAGATGATGTGGAAGCAGATCTGAAGCAGCTTGGGGTTAGGGTATGGAGACGAAAGGCCCAGGAGAGATCTGAATGGAAGGATGTGTTAAAGCAGGCCAGAGCCCTCCATGGGCTGTAGCGCCACTGGGATGGATGGGATGGAATTAATTCCTAATGTTGACTTAGAAAAGGAATATATATATAGAGAGAGAGTAGTGCACATAGGCTTATTGGTTTTCCAGTACTTTTTTTCCTCAACCAGTTACTTTTGAATTTGCTAATTTGAATAAAAACAACAAAAAAACTTGTAATTTTATACATATGTTGGTTCTTATATTTTATACTAAATATATAGTTCGCATCAAGTCTTTTACGCTCCTGAAATCAAATATTTACTCCTGGAAATCTGAAATCCTTATCTCAAAATGGTGGGGGAACCCTGCTTTAAGAAGCTTAGTTATTCACAATCATTGTTATCACTTTCATTCTTCATTATTGTCTTATTTGATTGAGACTATCTACAGTTTCATCCAAAGCTTTCCTAATGCCACCAAGCCATACAGATTATCTAATTTCAAAAGGGACCCAGCCCCCTCCTTTTCATTTTTTCCCACACTTTGTAATCTTAGTTGGAAGAGATATTTTATTTTAATGTCACAAATGTATGTACTTTAATGAAAATTAAGAAAAATAAATATTACATCTAAATCTATAAAACTAATAGCTGCTCTATCAAATATGTTCAGTTGTTAATTTCAATTTTCTCAGCAGGACCAAGGACAAATGTGTCATTCAAAAAATGTCAGCAATATGTGCCGCCCTAAAATATCCATCTGATGACAATGAAGAAAGCAGCCATTTTGAAATGGATTCTGAAGCTGATGGAGGAGGAAATGATCTAGTTGAAGATGATCCACAGTGGATACTTTACAATTATGTGAAAAACTACACAGATTCTACTGGTGATACTATAGCAGATCCCTTCATTAAATTGCCTAGCAAAAAGTAAATAGATTTCTTTTAGATTTTTAACAATTTTTTTTATAGATTGTCACAATCATCAATAGTGGATGTCAGATGTCACAGGTCTATACAGATTCTATGATAGATGTCACGTTGAAGATTATCTTGATCTATATCACACTATCAATGATCGTGATTGCCAAGGATCTTGAAATCGTCTTTTAATAAGATGATTGTATAGAAGTAGCTAGACCTAGCTGATAATACAATCATTCAGAAAGTTGCCAATCGCTAAATCGATCTAAGTATGTTACTATATTCAATGAAGAAACTTCTCTTCGTCTAAAACAATTACTTTAATTCAGAACTTGAAAAAGCTATTCACAAATAATTACAATGGTTAAATGTACTTGAATAAAATGATAGATCTACACAATAATATAATTGAGTTCTAATACAAAACTCTAGTACATGTTCTCACTTCCATGTTCCATACAAGACTGACCAAAAATCTAGACCCTTTCCCCGGGTATAGCGTTGTCACGTGTCTAACGCACCTCGTTGCAATGCCAACCAATGAGTGCAGCCCAATTTACAATAATTAATATTTCAAAACCAATCACATCCATAGCTCTCCGCGTGAAGGAATTTCCAGAGGTTGCTGACGAGCTAAATATAGATACTGTGTACGTGACATAGATATATTTAAACTTTATTAATCACACCTTAACCTTTACTCTTTTTCTTCAATATGATGCTCCCATAATTAATTTGAAAAGTCGGACCAATGCTTCTATCAGTGTTGCTTTGAAACTCCTTTGTTTCATTTTCTTTCTTCTCCTAATGTTATTGCTTAAAATTTAATCTTGAATAGGTTCCTCTTTTTTTTAAATATTTTTCTTTCATTGTGTATTTTAAGTATTTATGATATTTTGAAGCATGCTGCTTAAATTTTCTCTTTTTAGACAGATTTTTTCAATGGTGGTGTAATGGGATAATAAACTCCATTTTATGGGTTTTAAATAACACATGATGGTGTAATGGGATAATAAACTCCATTTTATGGGTTTTAAATAACACATGGTGGTGTAATTGGATAATAAACTCCATTTTATGTGTTTTAAAATTTTTATAAAGTTTAGCGAAAATGTGGATATAATTTTTGCAAAATATTTTTTATCCAGTTTGGATAATAAATTATTTCCTCGATCTAGACTAGTTTTGATCTAGATCTAGGTGACTAGTCCACAGTTAGTGAGTTTTCATTTTTTCATTTTATTTTTTTGTTATCCAAAGTAATTTTTTTTTCCTATGAAAATTAATTGGTATTATATAAAAAATAGCATGCATTTCCATTTGATTCTATACCAAAAATAACATTTTCTGATTACAACCTAAAAAATTATTGAAATTTAATCATAACATTGTAGTGCACTTATAAATGGTCATATTAAATAATTCTCTCAGAACTATAAAATAATTTTATAGAGAAAAAGTGAAGGAAAAAACAACATAATTTCAATCATTTTTATGTTAATACATACATAAAAGTATAACTAATTCAAAGTATAAAACCCAACTCTGAGTGTAAAACATAATTTTAATTATTAAAATGTATTTTGATTTGATATAGTTGAATTTAATGCAAGACATTAGATTCAGCATTTGTAAAATTAATTGATAATTGAAGTCAGCATCTATTTTTTTTTAAGGTTTTATCCTGATTATTACAAAGAAATAAAGAGACCCATGTCACTTCAAAAGATTCGCTACAAAATAGAGGTATGAACTTTTGGTAACTTATTTCTATCACTTTGTTATAAAAGCAGTTTTTTAAATATTTTTTGTGCAATTTATTGAATACAATATAATTACGCTATTTACTTCAGATGAATCATTATGAAACAATGCAAGAATTAGCCCAAGATTTTAATCTTCTGTTTGAAAATGCAAAGAAATATAACCAAGATAAATCACCAATACACAAAGTATGTACAGCCCAGAGTTTCTTCATTGAATTTTGGTACTTTCGAAATCAAATCAAACTTTATTTTTATGTAAATTACTTAATTTACTTTTTTATAGCTTCTTGTTATAAATTTAGTGTTAAGTTCCATCTACACTACTATATATATATTGAAGCTGCAGTCATAAAACATTCCAATCATTATCAACCACTTCACTTAATTAAATGACTACCTACATCACAATGTTTATCACAGTTGGATGGACGCATCTGAAGACTTTAAAAAAAAAAACCCTTATGTTTTTGAATTAAGGAAAGGTTAAATTATTAGGGGCTAATAAAAAAATTCAAGCATCACAACTAGACTGGTGCTCATCGAAGTGAAGGATAAACTGAGAAATTTCAAAATTTATACTCCCCTTTTTTGACGATATTTATTCAAAATTTGTTCTTGTAAATGTAAAACAAACTTTTATTTTAGTGTGCAGTAGAGCTTCAGAAAGTTATGATAGAGAAATGTCGTGAGTTGGATCCAGATTTATCTGTAAGTTTTTGTTTCATATTTATTGACTTCTTTGTTGAAACCTTAATTCTTTTTTTTTTTAAATCATTGTTTCCTTTTAATTCTCTGTTGATGTTCACTGAATACAAGCAAATATTCTCCAACAACAAATAAAGCCAGCTTTGTACAAGCTGAAAGAAATTATTGTGATCAATTTGCTTCTGAATGTGAATTTATGAACCCAACTATTAGCCTAGTAGTATTCTGAAATTTTAAAACTCTTCATTTTCCTCATGTTTGTCATTCATTTAATGCAGAAGTATATAAGAAGTAAAACTTTAACTTTTTTTAGGTAGTGATCCTAGTGGTTATCTTAGGAATACTAAATAGTCTTTGTGGCTTAATCAAATGTCTTGAATTCATTTTCACAAAAATAGTTAGAACTTCATATTCTGAAATGAAATCATTGTTAGTTTTGAATCTTGTCATTAAGATTTAACTATTTTGCAATGACTATTTTTCTCACTAGTTTTGTTTTGTAGATGTGACCTGAGGAAAAGAAAAATGCTGCTAATTAACTTACATGTCTTAATGAACTTAAACTTTCAAACTTATTTACTTATTAGATTTGTGCAAACTTTCAAACTTATTTACTTATTAGATAAGACGGAGGAATTGTAGCTCTAATGTTTACACCTGTCACCAAAATTTCTTGTCTCTCTCTCAAAACAAAAAATGTAGGCCACACAAAATTTGAACTATTCATTTCAATCTAAGTAGCAGTATTACTTGACTAAAATGTATAAAATCTGTATTTTAACATTACCACTGAATAATAGGATTTATTGTCTGAAGCATAGATTTCTGTTATTTATAAAAAAAAGAAACTTTGTATGTTTTTCCAAAAAATATTTTAATAGTGTTAAGTTAAGTGTTAAAAAAAAAGCATTTTACAGAATTCAGACTTTCTAAGCATATACTGGCATTGTGAATTCCTTTGGGTGTGGATTTTAACAAATAATTTTGAATGGAGGGTGTCTGATTATCTTCTTGGTACTCCAGGAAGAGTTTATTGAAGCGTTGGAGAATACGGGTAATGTTGAGGATGAAGACGAAGATGCACAGGAGAGTATAGAAGGGGTGAGTCAACCATCCCCTCTTTTACCCATTTTTTTTTGTTTGTTTGATCTTTACATCTGACTGGATAAATGCTTTAGTGCTTTATTTTCATTTGAAAATTCTCACTTGCCAGACCATCATGACCCTATAACATAGATAGTGGAAAAACTGGCTTAAATGTTATGAATGTTGTGAAGCCTAACTTTTTTTTCTACAGTTTCCATCTATCTACTCCACTATGTCATGATCCCCTGAATTGGGAATTCCCAAGTGAAAAGAATGCACCATTTGTGACAATAGTCTTTATAATGGCTGTTTTGATGTGCAGTGAAGCATGTCTCAAGATGACATGACAGTTTTGTCATGTCTTTATGTTGTCATTAAAATATACTGCTTTTTGGCTTCTGCTAAGACTTAAATATTCACATGAAATCTTTATTTCTTTGATGATCATGATTATTTAAAGTAATCTCCAACTTGGAGGAGTAAAGTCATGCTTTTTTTTTATTAATTAGTTTGTAATGGCTTTAAAAAAAACAAAAGGAAAAAGTTTAACAAGAAATGAATTTTACTGGATTATGCTATGCAGTAGATGCTTTCTATTGAATGAAGATTACTTTTTTTTTGTTGATTATTGTGAGCCACAGTTATTGTCTAATTGATGAATTTCATAATGTAAATAATCCTCTATCAGCAATGCTTTATTTTCTATTCAATAACATTTTATTAATTTTTAAAATAATTCTTAAACCAAAATAAAAGTATTTATACTTATAAAATATGGTTATTTACAACAGATACAAATTAGCCTATGACTACTTATTTCTTGTGCAATTCAAATCCATATTTGCACTCAAATTATTTTTAATCGGTGATAATGGTTCTAAATATTGATAGTTATATTTTTATCTGATCAAGCATTCTTATGTTAAGCAAGCACTCAACACTGGCATAACTTAAGGTATTAATTTAATCCTTTGTTTGAATTTTTAAAAAATTCTACCATTTATTTTTTTTATAAAACTTTTTGACTTGCACCCATTACAATCTATTAACACAAGGTGTGCCTTCTAGTACAACACATTGCAAAGTCTTCTGAAAATAGTTTTATATAAATAATTTAGTTTTACAACTTTTTTTTAACTTTTTCATTTTTCCAATTTAAAAAGGAAAGATTGTTAGTCAATGTGTACAAATAGTATAACACAAGATATAAAATGCATTACTGTTTGGTGTAAGATTTATGTGTGTAATGTTCAAAACAACTAAACCAAGTCATTCAATATTGACTCTTCTCCTAAATAAATAAGTTTTTCATAATTAGAAATATTCTATATTTGTTTTCTTAAATTAAAAATCTTTTAAATTGCTATGATTTATAGTTGAAGTGTAGATAAATACAAACTTTGCTAAAAAGCTAATACTATCTCTGTTGTATGTGTATACTTATCAAACCAAAGCTTGTTATAGATAAACTGAACTCAGCATATAAATGACTATGTTCTAATCTGTGAACTAATAACTTATTACAAAAGTTATGAAAATGACACAGTAGTCAACACTTTTTTACTTTCACTTCACTCTTTTCCTTGTTTTCAATGATGAAAATGTTAATTGGCAATGAAACAAATTATTTGACTTTTGACTCAGTTACTGAGGCATTGAGTCTACCATGCCCTTGACACATTATGATAATTCATTAAACTGTTTATTACAAAAATTCAATGCAGATTTGACTGGATACACTTAAGACTGCTTTACTGATCCTTATTATAAATGTGTTATGAAAGAACACTAAAGAAATCAGACACAACACACAGAGAAGTTCCTTCAGTAACTTCACACACACACACACACATTTTTTTCAATCTCTTTAGTCAACAAGTAGCACTGATATTTTCTGTCTTGCTCCTACAAGTTACTGGATTATGCTC
Organism: Biomphalaria pfeifferi; assembly: GCA_030265305.1. Lineage (NCBI taxonomy): Eukaryota > Metazoa > Mollusca > Gastropoda > Planorbidae > Biomphalaria > Biomphalaria pfeifferi. Next base: position 3,976,821 of record JASAOG010000025.1, read on the forward strand.
TGCTAATCTTGTAAATGACAAAAGTCCTTTCTATCCATTGAAATTTGTCTTTGGTTTATTATTCTTGTATTTTTCTCTGCTCCACTAATCTTGTAATTAATAACAGACTCCCTCTTTGTATATATATTAACAGAAATCTTTTTGGTTTACTAATTTTGTATTTGATAAGTTAACTTCTAGTTAAGTATTTATTGAAAAATATCCTTTTGCTCCACTAATTGTATACATGTACATGTGCTCAGTTTGTGCTTGATGTCCCCTTGTGTGATCGTTGTTGTTGTTGTCAAAGGTTGTCATCATGCTTGCCTAGCCATTGTGTTTTTTTGTCGAGCTTGTTAAATAGACTATTTCAGAGTTTCTTCAACCTTTCTTAGAGTGATATTTGTTTCAATTTTTATTTTAAAGAAAGAGGAAGAAGATTTTGCAGTGGATGAAGATGCTTCTACAGCACCTACAGGACGAGGACGTGGACGCAAGTCTAGCCTAGGACTGACCAATACACCTGATAGTGATAAGAAAAAAACAGGAAAAAGAGGACTTGATGACAATGTTAGAAAAAGATTGAAGTTGTTGTTTTCTACTGTGTATGACTATAGCGTAAGTAACTTTGATCAACGAGACTGATTTCTTGCTATCTGTGCTTTTTTTCTGATGTTGATTTGTTTATATAATGGCTTGCATGTTATTGTGTAAATGTCAATTAAAGTTTTGTCTACAATAAATATCCACTTTTATGTATATTGACTTTGTATAAAAACATCATTTTGTGTAACTTTTCAACTAACTAACACAAGTGATGGCATAAAAACTTTTGAGATGTCATTGAAATATGAAATACTGTTGTTGTTTTTTTCTTAGGACATTAATGGGAGGTTGCTGAGACCTATTTTTATGGTCCTCCCTTCACGCAAAGATTATCCAGATTATTACCAGGTTATTATGGAACCCATTCACCTGACTATGATAGAATCTAAACTTAAAGCTGATAAGGTATTTGTATTTTTTAAAAATTCATTTTCATTACATTCATTTATATTCATAACCAAAAAACAATGAAATCTAATTTTATAATATGAAAATCTGTTGTCTTTAATATTGATCATTATATTTTTTACAAACTAATTGGTATACATTAGAAGCTATAAATTCCTATTAATATGATATGAATATACACACTTCACAGTATCCCAATGAGCAGGCATTGTTGTCAGACTTTGAGTTAATGTTTAACAATGCCAGGCATTACAATGAAGAGGGTTCTCAAGTTTATCAAGATGCCAATACATTGGACAGGGTCCTTAGAGCCAAATGGAAGCAAATGTCTGGGAAAACTTCTGGTGGTAGAAGGTAATGTTACACTAGCAACTACTATATTATACTATCATGTTCCTATATAACCAACTAGCATTAGTAAAGTTGAATTTATTGTGAACTATTTTTTTTTTTTCTAGATCTAAACTTTCTGAATGTAATCCACTGGCTGAGAAGCTTCAAGAGTTGTATGAAAGTGTCAGAGACTACCAGGACAGGGCTGGTAGAGCATTGTCCTCACCATTTATCAAACTTCCCAACAAAAATGTAATATATGAAACAACTAAATATAAATACCTATTTTATTTCATTATATGCCTCTCCTAAAAGAAAAACCCATCTAGATTGGGAGAGGAAGGAAGATAGAGAGGATCCTGTTAACAATGTGTGTGTGTCTTCTCTTCTCAAGGATTACCCTGATTATTATGAAGTCATCAAACGACCAATAGACATGCTGCGTATACAACAGAAGATGATGTCTTCACAGTATGAGTCAGTGGAGGATATGGTGGCTGACTTTGTCCAGATGTTTGACAATGCTTGTAAATACAATGAGCCAGATTCTGTCATTTACAAGGTAAGCAGTTGTTTTGAAGTTCTCTTTTTTCATTTACTCAAATTAGCACATGATTTGTTTTCATAGAATTTAGCTATTAGAGTAATATACAACAGTTATATTTATTGATGAAATGAATTTTAATTTCAAAATTCAAAAGAATATTAATGGGCGTTTGTATTAATATAGATATTTATAAATCAAAAACAGGATGCCCTGGCACTGCAGAGAGTTTGTTTCCAGAAGAAATTAGAGCTGATGTCTGACTGTATGAATAATGTACCTGATGTGAAAGCTTTGACTCAAGAGCTTATGAAAAATCTGTTCATTTCTACAATTAGTCATGAAGTAAATAATAATCACAAAACAAAATATATTTTGATTGCAGATTATCTTATCTTATATAATACAGACGTTACTTCAAAAAAGAAGATGATTACATCCTACGCGTCATGCATTTAGTCATGCATATTAACCAATGACTTAAATTCTGCCAAGTCACTGGTTTTTCTGGCTAGCTCAGGCAACCCATTCCATGCTCTAATAGCACTAGGGAAGAAGGAGTATTTGTACAAATTTGTCCTAGCATAGGGGACAAGGAATGTGCCTTTATTTTTGTGTCTTTCAGAGTATTTTATTAAGTTTTGTTTTTGTATTTGAAGATGGTTCAGTGTTTTATGTATAATTGCTACTTTACTTTTGAGTCTTCTGTCCTGAAGGCTTTCTAAATTTAGTGATTTTACTAATGGTGTTACTCTAGTCAAATGTGAATATTCTTTTGTTATGAATCTCACTGCTCTATTTTGTGTTTGTTCCAGTTTCTTAATGTTTTCTTGAGTTGAGGGGTCCCAAACGGTGGATGCATATTCTATTATTGGCCTAACCAAGGTTAAATAACATTTTAGTTTTATGTTCTTATTTGATTTATGGAAATTTCTTTTAATAAACCCTAATGCTTTGTTGGATTTTTTTGTAGTTTCATCAATATGTGGATTCCATTACAGTTTTTCATTTATTATAACACCTAGGTATTTTGCGTTTTTAGTCTGTGTTACTGGTTTGCCATGAATAAGAAGTGGAATTAATTTGTTTTAGTTTTTTTGTTACTCTTAACAACTGACATTTTTCTGGGTGGAAAGACATGCTCCAATTTGATTCCCATTTCTGTAATTCATCTAATTCTCTTTGTAAAATATCTGTGTCTTGTGTTGTTTTTATTGTTCTATATATTATGCAATCGTCTGCAAATAATCTGACTTTTGTTCCTGAACTAATGCAATTTGGTAAATCATTTATGTAAATTAAAAATAGCAGTGGACCCAAGACTGTTCCTTAAGGTACACCTGAATTTACTGTTATTGGTGTTGATTTAGAGCCATTTATTATTACAGTTTGTTCTCTCCCTATCAGAAAATCTTTAATCCACTGATGCAGTGGACCATTAATGCCGAAATATTTTAATTTTTTAAGCAAACTATGGTGGTGAACTTTGTCAAAAGCCTTGGAAAAATCTAGTAAAATAGCATCTATTTGTTCACTATTATCTAAACCTTTTGAAAAATCATCAATTAGTCCTATTAGTTGTGTTTCACATGATCTATATTTCCTAAAGCCATGTTGGTATGGGGTGATAACATTATGTTTGTCTAAGTGGTGTATGATGTTGCTACATATTATGTGTTCTAGGATTTTACATGTGATGCTGGTAAGTGGAATCCACATATTGATGAAACTATAAAAAAATCCAACAAAGCATTAGGGTTTATTAAAAGAAATTTCTATAAATCAAATAAGAACATAAAACTAAAATGTTATTTAACCTTGGTTAGGCCAATAATAGAATATGCATCCACCGTGTGGGACCCCTCAACTCAAGAAAACATTAAGAAACTGGAACAAACACAAAATAGAGCAGTGAGATTCATAACAAACGAATATTCACATTTGACTAGGGTAACACCATTAGTAAAATCACTAAATTTAGAAAGCCTTCAGGACAGAAGACTCAAAAGTAAAGTAGCAATTATACATAAAACACTGAACCATAATCTTCAAATACAAAAACAAAATTTAATAAAATACTCTGAAAGACACAAAAATAAAGGCACATTCCTCGTCCCATATGCTAGGACAAATTTGTACAAATACTCCTTCTTCCCTAGTGCTATTAGAGCATGGAATGGGTTGCCTGAGCTAGCCAGAAAAACCAGTGACTTGGCAGAATTTAAGTCATTGGTTAATATGCATGACTAAATGCATGACGCGTAGGACGTAATCATCTTCTTTTTTGAAGTAACGTCTGTATTATATAAGATAAGAAGATACTGGTCTGTAGTTTCCTGGATCAGATTTTTCTCCTTTTTTAAATAGGGGGGGTGACATTAGCTTCTTTCCAGTCCTTTGGTACTCTGCCCTGGTTAAGCGATGCCTGAAAGAGTATTTTGAACACTGGGGCTAGCTCATTGCTTAGTTCTTTGAGTAATCTAGCTGGAATACCATCAGGTCCAGATGCTTTATTTGGTTTGGTGTTGGATAATAGTTTTTGAATTCCATTTTCTTGTACTACTAAATCTTCTATGTTGTCTACTTGGTTCAAATTAAGAAATATGTCTTTGTCTCCTGGGGCTGAGAATGCTGATGCAAAGTATTTGTTTACGATGTTTGCTTTAGTTTCATTATCATTATGTATTATGTTATATTCATCTTTTAATGGCGCTATGCCTGTTGTTTCCATTTTCTTAGACTTAATGTATGACCATAGGTTTTTGTTGTTATCTTTAGATATTACATTGTTTATGTATTCACTCTGCAGCTGTCTGCTTACTTTTTGGGTTAGGTGTTTAATTTTTATATACTTTTTGTGAACTCTTTCTGCCTTGGTTTCTTTAAATTTTCTATATAGGTTTTCCTTCTGTTTACAAAGCTTCTTTAGTCTATTATTAAACCAGCATTTATTTATTTTGTTTGATGTGTATTTAGTTGGTATATGATTTTCTATAATGCTTTTAAGATGGTTTTTGATGAAATTCCAGAGGTCATCGGTTAATGTCTTTTTCTAATAAGAATGTTTGTTGAAAATTTAATGCAGCTTGGTGTAGTTGTGTTAGGTTACATTTATTCCAGAGTAAGATTTTTCTTTTAGGTTTTGTATTGGCTACTGCTTTTATCTGACTGTGTATTTTAATGATCTCATGGTCTGATAGACCAGGGATAATATCATAATCAACTACTAATCCAGGTCTGTTGGTTAAGAAGAGATCTAATGTGTTGTTTAATCTAGTTGGCTTTTTAATGATTTGATCTAAACTTAGGTTGTGTAAAGTTTCTATGAAAAGCTCATTTATGTCCTTAAGGTTTTGGTGTTTATCTATGGTTGGTGTTTTCCAATTTATATCAGGTAGGTTGAAATCACCCATAATCCAAAAAACTGCATTTTGTTTTGTCTCTTTAAGTGTAGTAATCTGATTACATAGTTCCTGCATGTATTCTAAACTAGAATTTGGTGGTCTGTAAATGCTGCCTATTATTAGGGATGTTGAGGTGGTATTAATTTTACAAAATGTAGATTCTATATTTTTTGAGTTAGGTAAGGTAATTTCTTCTGCTATAAGAGTGTTTTTTATTGCTAAAAGAACCCCTCCATGATTATCAGCCCTATCTTTTCTAAAAATTTCATAATTACTATTGAAAATTTCTGCATTATAAATTTCAGAATGTAGCCAAGTTTCTGTTCCTGCAATTATGTCTGGTTTCTCACATTCTAATAAAATTTCTAAGTCTGCTGTTTTGTTCCTAATGCTTTGAAAATTTATTACTAAGGTTTTAAGGTATTTCGGTATTACTTCTTTAGTAGGTTTGTTTAGTGAGGCTGTTGTATTAATTTTAGTAGATTTAGGTTTAACAGGAGTGGATCTGGCTAGTGGTTGGTGAGTTTTTTTGGGATGGTGTTTAGGATGTTGTATGGGTTAGAAGTGTCCGCATCAAAGGAATCAAACAGTCCTGATGTAAACTGAGGTAACCCACACGGTACACAGTGCCATGATGCATCTTTGTTGCCTAAGGCATAATACACAGGTGTATTCATATGGAGACATGATGCATGGTACCATTCATCGCAGGTGTCACATTGAATGGCTTTCTGTTTCATGGTGCATACTTTTTTGCAGATGTTGCATCTATCTTTAGATCTAGGCCCCACATCTCCTGCTATTAATATTAACAGTGATAGGTATTTATTTCTACTGTGTCTGATTGAGAACTTCCATTTGTGATGGGTAATCTTCTTTAATGTTATGGATGTGTATGTTAGGTTATTTTTGAAGTTGCATTGATCTCAAGTGTGATGATTGATTATGACTGTTTTTTCCTTTTTAAGTTTAGTGTTGACTGAGGTAGATCTAGTTTTGTGTTCAGCTAGTGTGTATTTAGTAATTATTAGGATAAATAGCCAGAGCAATTTCATGATGACAATTGTTGATTTTAGTTTTTAAAGGTCTAGTCTAAATCTAGTTTAAGGTTAAAAATGCCTAAGACGGCCTAAGTTAAGTCTAAAGTGAAAGCTAATTTACAATGACAATCAAATGGTTTATTCAAAATATAGACCTAGACTAGATCCAGATCTAATTCTAGATCAATATATTTATGTGTTTAACTAACTATATAGAATATTACTATAAGTTATTTTAGTAGATGATTTGTAGATCTAAAGCTTTAATTAAAGTCTAAGACTGACTAGATCTAAAATCTAAGTATATAATAATAAATATAGACTAAATAATATTAGATATAATTATAAGGATTAGTGAGACAAAATAGTCCTAAACTAAGAGTTGTTAATTTGAATTAATTAGTGGAAATAATGCTGATTTAAGTTAAATCTATAATTTAAAGATATTAGTTGAATAGCTTTTTTAAGGAATTTTGTTTGGTTTTAAATTTAATACGACAAAACGAAAATTTAACTCATCTATGATAACTGTAAACAGGGAGCAGCCATCTTGTCAAGAGCGCGTATTATAAAACAATTAATTTTGTAAGTTTCTATTCTTAAGTAAAAGTTTGAATGTTTCTAATCAATCCAAAGGATGATGAAGGCAGATGTTACACTGATTCCTTTGCTGAACTTATTGAAAAAGATAAAGCTCTACAATTAAATGGAGAGATTACAGAGTAAGGAGCATACTTTTTTTTTTCCTCAATACCAGTTCTTTCATAAAAACTTATGAGGTTTTTAACAAAATTACGTTATTGTGTTGTTTTTTTCAGGCGACCTTTGACTTTTGATCAAATTAAAAGAAACTTAGATAAGGTATGTAAGATCTATTTGAAATTTTTTTTTTTTTGCTTGCTTTTTGCTTGTTCTTTACCCAATAAATCTTTCACAACCAGGGTCGCTACCGAAGAGTGGATAGATTCCAAGAAGATATGTTTAAAGTCTTTGAAAGAGCCAGAAAATATAGCCGCACAGATTCTCAGGTTGGAAGATTTCTTTTTATTTGTCCTTCAATTTTCAGGCTAATCTAGTGTGTTAGGTAGCTACAGCCTATATAAAATTTATAGCCAATTTTTTTTATTTTATCCTAGCTTTATGAGGATGCTGTGGAAATGCAAAACTTTTTTATTAGAACTCGTGATGAGCTGTGCAAGAATGGAGAAATGCTGCTGACTCCTGCTCTTAGCTACACAGAGCGTCATTTAACTTTGGCATTAGAGCAAGAACAAAAAGAGAAATTGGAACAAGAAAAACTAGAACAAGAGAAACAGGAAGAGGAAGAAAAAAAGAAACTCTCAGAAGAAAAGTCAGAGGAAGAAAAGGTCATTAGTTATTCTTCAATCTGATCATCTAAACAATCAAAATCTAGTTGTATTGGGATACATTTGTAACTTTAGAGATCCTTTTAGTTATGCAGTTTTCATTCAGGTTTTAAAATTCGTAACAAAGATTATTGGAATTTTTTTATTTGTATGATAGACAAGTGAAGGTGAAAATGGTGTAACTGATGAAGAATGTGAATACAAGGGACAAATGTATGCCAAGGGAGATTTTGTTTACATAGATTCACGGTGAGTACAGCAAGGAAGTCCTGTAGCATATGTCTTTGTTTATATATCACTATACTCTAATAAACTGAGATTGTATGTATTAGGGGTGCACCAGATAGTCGCTTCGGCTGAATATTCGGCTATTTTTCACGATTTGGCTATATTTGATTTCGGCCAAATATCACTGCCAAATAGTTGGCTGAATAGTAAAAACTATACTGTAGTACCTATATTTCTATTAAAATTGTAAGATACCTCCGCGCTAAGTCTTTTCCAGATAAGTCAAACAGAAGTAACACTTAAATATCGAAACAACACGGGTAAAGGCCAGCAATATAAGAGTAATCGACACTGATAAACGATGTCGAACAAGATGTTTAATACTTAATGAAGGGAACCATCGAATGTCATAAAACTAAATATCTACGTCAATAAAAATCTGCCAATATTTATTAAGTGGACATGATTCAATAATGTCAGTTCTGAATTACATTTAATGTGCTTTTAAAACTATTAGTTCAAAGACGTGGCGTGTTAATCTAAATAGAAATAAAACTTTGCATTATTAATTTGAGTTACATACACAGCAGCGATGGCTGGCACATTTTAAAATTTTGTCTTGACCTTTGAGTGGGCTAGTTTACGTAATATTTTTAACTAAGTCACGCTGACCAGATATTTGTCTAGATGTGCGGGTATATTTCCAGAGGTAGAGATTAACAAACCCCACCTTCTTTTGTTTTGTGTAGTCCATAACATTGAGTTCATTGATAGGCGACCACATTAAGCCAGATGTCAACATGGTGACACTGTCTAGAGGTCACATCTTAAGAGGGAACTGAGTTTGTTTACTTGGAGAAAAATCTTTATTAAGGGGGCTGGACTTCAAGCCGCACCTCTACACATGTAACAAGGGTAGAGATGAACAACTCCCACTCTCCTTTATTTGGTTAGCCCATCACATTGAGTTTGTTGATTGACTGGTGACCACAAGTCAAATACGATAAACGTAGGTACTCTCTAGAGGTCACGCGAGGGAACTGAGTTGGTTTACTTAGTAGCTAATCTTAATTAGGGGTCGGGATTTCAAGCCACACCTCTACAGGGGAAAGAGGACAATGAGTTTGTTTATTTGGAGAAAAATCTCAATCACATGGCTGGGCTACAGGCCATATCTCTTCACGAATGCCTAGTTGGCTTATTTGGATATAAGTATTTATTAGTAAGCTGACTAAAGATCACACACCTTTTGCCACACAGAACACAAACCGATTTCATAGCCCAGTAAGCCAGTACTAATTATTTTGTAGAAAAAAGTAAAAGACTCTACATGCTTGACTTGACTGTTATTTTTTTGCCTGACCACTTAACACTATTGCCTATGCTCAAGGAAAAAAAAACGTGATGGTCCAACAACATCAACTATACACACTACACTAGAACTACATGTTCTACTTCTATCTGACCAGGTTGTTACAATCTGTCAAACACACAGTCTATTTATTTTTGTGGGTAAGGTTTGTGTGGATGGTTTTTTAGCTGCCCCCGAAAGGGGAAAAGATGCTATTAGTTTTGTGTGAAATGTCCGTCCGTCCCGTTTAGATCTCGTAAAATAAAAAAAATAGTGAAAATCCGACATCATAATATTTTAGTCCATTCAAAGTTCTGATGCAATGGCTACTTTTTTCTTTTCTAAAAGCGAAAAATCTAAAATCACTTATGCAATCAGTTTTTTCATAAAAATACACCACTTTTACAACTATTCACTATTAATAATAACAAACACTGGAGGTTTTTTAGTAGGGGAGATGGCTCTTTACCATATTTTAAACACATTTATGCAAATGGTTTTAGACTTTTTGTTAAAAAAAAATCATTTTTTTTTTTACATTTGTATTGCTACGTTATGTAAGTTCTGTCCTACTAACTACTACATGTACCCAAAAATAATGTTGACTTTTTTTAAGAGAAAAAAAATCTATTTAGTATGCATATAATTTGGACATAATTTAAAGCAACAATTAAAAAGCAGGCTTTCGTATTATCGCGTGAACTGCATTCTCCATTTTTCTCTGTCATTTGTCTTTGATAGAATTTAATTCTGATGTTCTTTCTGAAAATATTGATACCTGGCTTTTTACCTGCCTGGGTGGACCACTTCAGGGGCCGATTTTGAGTTTGTTTCCACACAAACTGTCTTTGTAACCTTGTTTCTTCTATATTTAGTTTTCCTAATGCTCTTAGATCTGCATAGCTGTAGATTTAAACATAGATCTCAATAATAGACCAGGCCACAATTTAATATATGCTTTGGCATCATCTAAGGTTCAAGCTATAAATAGGTATAATTGGTGTTTCTGCTGTTAATAAAATATCGTTTACCACAAATGAATTGATCTAAAACAATAAATATAGAACACTTCAGATTCCAACTAATTAACAAAAAGTTACTATCAGTATTAAGCCCCTGAAGCCAGAAGCAGTCCTTGGACTTTAAATTACAAGCCTGATGACCAGTTGTTGGTCTGAAATTCATGAACACATACATCCACCCACTATACAAGCCAGATTGCACTTTATCTTTAAAAGATTTACATTAGTAAGTAGTTAAATATATATTTACATATTTTACATTGACTATGCCACACACCCCTTGACAGTTGGTGGACTCTTACATAATACACACACTCATGCTACACAGATTAGCTTGTGATAGGCCTATCTGTTAATAAATACTGTTAATCTTTAATTCATCAATCATTAACAGAGTTTAAAGCAATAAAGTAAATAAAAGGAAAACAATTATTACGAATATAGGTATGTTATTTAACAGTTTTGCAAAATGCTCAGCAACACAATCTATTTAAAGACATGTAGGTATTCGGCTGCAGACAAATATCATATTTTACTATGCGGCAATATTTGGCTCTGGTCGAATATCAAAAAGTACTATCCAGTGCACCCCTAGTATGTATACCCCTTTTCGTTTCCCTTGTGTTTGAACAATTCATGGACATGAAAATTGCTGCTTTACTCTTAGTAAATATCCTAATGCTTTGACATACAAGTAAAAAATACATGGAGCTATTGGAATGGGTCTTGTTTATCTGTTAATATTTCTTTATTGTTTTATTTTTAAAAAATCAGATAACAGAGCATCCCCTTCTGGGGATATCAAAGATAGCTCTGTTTTATCTTACATTCTTAAGCCCCTTTAGCTGCATTCTGTTTGTTCTAAGCACTAAGTAAATCTTAATTAGTAATATTGTTAAACTATTAGATCATAAATGTTATTTAGTCACCTAATAGCTACTGATGTAATTTACAAATCCTTGTGTAGAGTCATTGACATATCAGTCTTGTATTTGTGTATAGAGATACTCCAGAACCCCATATCATGGTGATAGAAACATTTGGCACAGATCAGAGTGGGCAAAAAGTAATCAAAGGTAACTGGTTCTATCGACCTGAGGAGACGTACCATATTGCAACACGCAAGTTTCTAGAGAAGGTTGGTGATTTCTTAATTATGCCTGTTGATTTAGATATACCCTCGATTAACATTTAAAACCAGTGTATCTAAAATATAAGTTATGCAGTATAGAGAGTATTAAAAAGACTTCAGTTATAGTAGAAGTCACCAGCCCTTATTCCCTCCTTGAAGGTTGAAGAAAGTGTAAAACAAAAGAAATGTAGCATGATGCTTATCTTACTAGAGTTATGGGAAAGTGTGTGTGTTTGTGAATACTGTGATGAAACATGCAGTCATGGAAATCAAAAGTTTGATATGTTTTAATATATATATATATATTTTAATAAGTAAGCAATAATTTTATCAATAGGAAGTGTTTCGAAGTGAAACAAGTCATGGAACACCCTTATCCGAAATTGTTGGACGTTGTTGTGTTATGTTTGTCAAAGACTACTTCAAACATAAGCCAGAGGTAATATGATTTGGCACAGATTCTACTAACAATAAAAATATATATTTTTTTGTTAGTTGAAATAAATTTGTGTTTAACTGTGAGCATCATATTGTTATGAGTTTCTCTACCAGGCCTTCTGTACACATTGCTTAACAACACAACATATCTAACTCAAGAACTTGACAACAAGAGTTCCAAATAACAATGTGATGGTTTAATAACTAAATACATCAACAGCCAATTGGCTACACTAACTTCAAATGCTTTGATGTACATAACAGAACTGCCATACCAAACTCTCCTAGTCTCTGTCTACTCCTGGACTTGTACAACTGCAAGGACTTACATTGTACTGCATTGTCTGTACTGCCTTGCTGTCCTGCACTTTCTTACACACTGTCTCTGGTCCACAAAGGCTTTCAATCACATGACCATAACATGGGTTATATTTGTATGTACAAGAGGTACTGTCCCTTGTCCATTGACAGCCATTGACCTGTGTGTTTTGCATGAGTCACGCATGTCAGTAGGTCGCACACATTAATCCTATCAGTCCGCCATTGGAGTTACAACAATATAATAATTCTAATAAGTTTTCACATAGAAAATTAATTTAGAAAAATATAAAAGTTTTGTTTCTCTAACAGAATATTCCTGATAAAGATGTTTATGTTTGTGAATCACGTTACAATGTTCGTCACCGCAGTTTCAAGAAAATAAAGGTGAGAAATTGGATATTATTGACTCATGTATACAAATGAATTACTAGAAGAAACTTGTTGATCCCTGAGAAAATATTTTTCTTTTGTTCTGTTACTAGTGTACACAGATATTTAATCAATGTGATGTTTTTTTGTTTTTAAAATCCTTGTACGAGTAGTGTGACTTTGGAAAGAAAAAGGATATGTTTAAATAACAATAGAGACTGACATAGGGCTGTTATTGTTTCATGCTCACTATTTGAACTGTTTTATTTTCAGGTTTGGCAAATTCCACAAAGTAAAAACTTAAATTTTGTCCCCCGTGATGTGCCATTGACTCCAGTCAGAGTTGTTTCTGTCTTTGCTGATAAAATGAGTAGTGATGGCGTGTTAGATGAGAGTGATACAATCTTGGACAAGAAAAAGGAGGTAATTTACATGAATCTTTTTGATTTGTGCTCTCTATTTTAAATTAAAGAAATACATTTAAAAAAAATACAATTACAATTTTGAAACATAATAAAGTATGTTTACCTTTTAACTTCAGATTGTACCTTCAGAAGTAGAGCATGAGGATGGTAATACATATTATGATCAATATGTCTGTGACTTGGGGTGTTTTAAGTGTGGTGAGTTGCATTGTCAAATCAATGTTGATAGATTATAATGATAGTGATAATACCTCAATGCATACTTTAAATAACCGTAACCCTAATGTAACATAACTGCATCAGCTGTTCTATAACCAATATTAACACTCTATGTGTCTATCTTCAGGGGATGGTGTATACATCAGTAACCCTGCCGGACTTCCAGTTATTGCCAGAATAGATAAAATATGGACAGACAACATGTAAGGAAGTTTTGAGATTTCATTTTATCCTAAAATTAGTTTATAAATCATAGACATTTTTTTTCAATGTTTTTTTATATTCTTTGTATAGGGGTGAAGCATTTTTTCACTATGCATGTTTCTTGCGTCCATCTGAAGTAGAGCATGCACCAACACGTTTGTTTTATAAGAAAGAAGTGTTTCAGTCATCCCTTGAAGACTGTGCTCTGATTAAGAATATTGTTGGCAAATGTTGTGTTCTGCACATGAAGGAGTATTGTTCCAGTGAGTTTTTATTAGCGGCTGTTTCTTTGAATTTGTATTAGCTCATTGTAGGATGTAAACATATTTAAACTTATATGCTAGTAATGTAAGAAATAAATAATAATAATTTTGATTGAATGTTTTTTATACCACTATTGAGAATTACAAAGTTTATTTAAACTTATCTGCTAGTAATGTAAGAAATAAATAATAATAATTTAGATTGAATGTTTTTTATGCCACTATTGAGAATTACAAAGTTTAATTACCTAACATAAGTTGTTTTTTAACCTGTAATACTTTTTATGATCCTGTCAGGTCGACCAACTGAAATAGCTGAGATTGATGTGTATATAAATGAATCAAAATATCAGGAAGCTGACAAATCCATCAAAAGACAGAAATTGATCAAAGTAAGAAAACTTATCTTGACAATGTCTTTAATATAAATAACATTAACAAAATAGTGAGAGCTAAATTATTTTAAAGCATCAGGATATAGTCTAGTGTGTCTTAAGTGATTTTTTAAACAATTACTCTCTTTCTCAATAGCAATTGCTGATATAGTTGCATTATCATCAAAGATTTGCACTTAATAGTTGACAAACTTTTATTTCACAAAAAGACCTTTTCTTTATGGAATAGCCAAAAGAATATTTATCACACACAATCTGTATTTATTGCCTGTCATTTTATAGCTGTTAGTTTATGTATTCATTTATCAGTTAAAAAAAAGTATCAAACTTTTCAAACTCAGTTTGAATATGCATGCTTAGCAATAAAAGATGAATATTTCTGATTTGTTTTTCAGAAGTACACATTGTCTCCTAAAGTGGTTGATGATGAAATCTATTTCTTCAGGAAACCTATAGCACTTGGAAAGGTAAAATAGAAATCTTTAAGTGATTTCTTAAAACATAAATAAACTTTTAATTAGATATTTAACAAATACGTAATTTTAATTCTTTGGATATAGGATTTGTTGACTTCTTCCATTTGAATTTAGACGTTGATAAGACCTAGTTCTAAACAAGTAAGCAGTGTAAAAAAAATAGAATGAAAAAAAAAAAGATAATTTCCTTTGGTCCTTTAAGTTGTCATAAGTGCACAGTTTTGGGGAACCATGTATCAAGACAAGTAATGAACTATTCCTATATCTATTCTTTTATATTCAAGATCATAGGGTACTTAATTTCTTCAACTTCAAGTAAGGAGTTGTCTTTTTCTAAATCCAGGAGCCTTCTCCCCTTTTGATGAAACAAAATACTGAAGAAAGTTTCTTCCTGGACAATGAAGATTCTTTGGGTGCTGAACCTGAAGCTAGTAATGATGGGATGTCTGTCAGTATGGATGTACCAAGCCCTGCTCCCACCAAATCTCATAAAAAGGTTTGTACGTCTCAGTAATTAAATATATCAGACAACACCTACTTAATATGTGGCTTATAACATATTGTTATATTACATATTGATATATTACATATTGGGTCAACAAATATTTTTCTGAAAGCTTAAGTGAAAAAAAATTTATTTAGTTTAGCAGTCAAGCACTTTCACCACTTAGCCTAGGCTACCATTATCCTATTGCAAAAAGTAATATTGTAGAGTGTTCACAAAAAATGAAAATATTCAATAAGCTCAGATGTCACAAAGTAAAGACGGACATCTTTGCTATTAGTCACTGTCTTATCGGCTGCATTAATGAAAAAAAAAATCAATATTTTTGCTGCTACATTCGGTTTATTTCATTTTCCATGTATTCTAAATTTTGTATATGTTTAAAATTTAGAAACCCATCAATCCTCGTCGGCAGCCAAGTGGTTATATACTATTTGCTGGGGAGATAAGAAAGCAGATTTCTCAGGACAATCCCAGCTGCTCTTTTGGAGACATTAGCAAGATTGTTGGCACTAAGGTTAGTTAATTGTATTGCACATTCAGGGTAAGAGAGCATAATTTAACAAAGTAGATCAAAGGAAAAAGTGTTTGGTTCAGCTCTTACTGCCAGTCAATCTATGTTTTTCTCAATTTATGTTATTCATGTTCATTAAATTTATATTTTATTTATTTCTGTGATTTGAAGTTTAATGTTTGGATTTATATTGTTACACTGTGCGATTTAGTTTAAAAACCTGTGAGGTGCTGTTCTATGGAGGGGACTATCATAATGGTAATACAAATATATTAACTCTTAAATAAGCAGGCCTAATTATTTACCTTATTCTTGTTATAAAGATTTACTTTAAAGAGTATTTAGAGTTGTATTTTACCCCTCCAACTAGCAAAACTCTTTGAACATAGATAACAAAAAGGGATTGTGATGCATTTTATTTATTCTTCTCTAAGACTTGTACACAAAACATTAGAGTTGACTGGTTACAATTTTTAAAAGCAAATTTTACATAAATTTTTGTAGTTCTGGTATTTCAGTGACTAATTAGACTCAAACATGCTCAATTTTAAAATGTTTGTGTAATGTTTTTTTCCAGTCTGTTTTAACTTATGATTGTAAAAAGGAATTGAATAAAAAAGATATCTACAATAGAATGTGAAACCATTAATAGTTTTAGTTCAATAGATCCTTAACTCTAAATAGGTCTTATTGTGAACTTCCTTAGGGTAGCCATTAATAATTAATTGCTCCAAAATGTTGTTTTATTGTTTACAGTGGAGAGCCTTGTCAAAAGCTGAAAAAGATGTTTTTGAAGAGAAAGCTCGTAAGCTAGCAGATGATGTGAATGCCAAACAAGCTGAAACAGAAAAATTATTGAATGAATCTGTTCGTTCTCAAAGCCCAAGTTCTGATTTTGGAAGTAAGAATTTTATTTTATTTGTATTCTATTGTGGTTTCTACTTTTAACAGAAAATAATTTGCTTGAAAAAAAAAGGTTTTAAAAAAAGAAATGTAATAAAGATTTTTAGTGATAAAAATTATATTTTTAAATTTATTTCCACTGAGAGAACAATAGTAGAAACCATCATTTCTAAATGAGATATGCATCTAATTGCTTTTTTTTTTTCTCATGTTTAAATGTCAGCTAAACAAACTTGCTCTTAAGGGCACTTTTAACAAATAATTGTGCTTTAAAAATAATGAATTTCTTTATATACATGTTCTATAGATGTAATTATTCACTGTATGATTTGATGTGCTTGTTTTTGCTTTGAACAGCTTTTTTTTTTTTTTTTTTTCAGTTACATTCACATTTTCTTTTACTTCAGCATGTGTAATTATAATTATCATCATATTAAAACTTAACATCAATTCCACTAGGATTTTTTTTTTTTTTTTTTTTTTTGTATAAAAAAATGTAATTTGTTATTTATTGCATGCAACCTTCTACTGTGTTTATTTTTTGTTTATATTTTGTGTGTTATTGTTCCCCACATTTTTCCTTGTTTTTTTAGCTGCCCCAGCAACACCCGTTCACCCCATTTCTCAAGCTAGCCAACAGGGTTTTATCCAAGGTCATATGACCCCAGCAGGTGAGTGTTGTAACAATGGAAAGCAAAGATATAGTTAAACATCCCTGGGTTTGTGTATAATCTATTGAATATTTTAGTAAACAAATGATGATATAATTCATTTGGTTGACAAATTAAACTACAAATATTTACATAGTCAAATTTGTTTAAGTTGAAAGCCTTAACTTTGCAGTATGTAATTGTGTTGTCTCCCTTTCACTTAGTGTGCATTCCCACAGATTCCATAAAGTAAATGTTAATTTTACAATTCCTTTGGAGCGTCCTAAGTCATATTATCAATCCCAGTCACTATGTTGAGACTGCAGACATTTTAAATTCAAACAGAAATATGTATCTAGTGCCTGTAATACCTTGCCTGATATACAAAGAGTAAGATAGATATAAAAGTAAAGCTGTAGGATTTGGATATACATTGCTGCGTTGTTTGTGTTGCTGCTTCCAACTAATTGTTTCCTGCAGTTTTTGTGTTAAGTTGTTGCTTTGTTTAACATTCTAAATGGATCAGTGGGAACATAACTCAAGTGCATTTTTTTTTTTTGGTCTCCAAGTAATTGTGTATTTTGTATTAGTCTTATGCATGACATATGGTTTATGTTGTGTATTCTTTGCATTTTGTTTGAGCCAGCCCCACCTCTATAGTCCTTTAGATTTATAATAACCAGGTCATTGAATTTTTCTACTTTCATTGTTCATATCTCATGATATCTATTCCCAGGTCAATTAACACTAAACTAAATAATCCAGGATTTATATGTTCCTATTCCATATTTAATTAACATTTATTTATTTAATTTTGTGACCTTTTGTCACAGGATCAACTTGTATTGATCAATGTATCCCAAGGACAATATGTGGTTTTCCTATACCATTAGTTCATCATCCTATGTCTAGATCAAAGTTCTGTTTTTAAAGATATTTTTCCAAAAGTCAATATATTTGGTAGTGATTAGGCTTTTTTTCACTTATATTCCAAACATTTCTTTTATGTTTAAAGTTCATGATAAGTAGTATTTTTTTTTTATAGTTTTACCAACATATTTATCAGAATTTGTTACATCAAGTTACCGGTATAAGATAAGATAATTTTATTAGTCCAAACAAATTAAAATTCAGTTTGACTACAATTGTCCACTTCAGCATTACTACCAAGTTAAAGTAAATTTGCTGTCAGTAGATATTAACTTTGTTGGCACAATTAATGATTGAGTAAATTTTGTAGATTTTGATAAACTAGTATTGGTAGTTTGACAAGTTAAAAATTTACAAACCTTTTTTTTCCAACAGCACACAATAGTTTACATTTAAGGTTACAGATTTTTGACACACAAATATAATTTTGGTGTAACTGCCCTTCTTAGATTTAAATAAGAGAAATAATGTTGGCACACTTATTGCTTTAGATGTAGTAAACATGATGGTGTTTCACTTATAGCCTAGATGTAGTTGACATAATGTTAGCCCACTTGTGAAGGAGACATTATTTTCACCCATGTATTATGTAGACATAGGAGACAGAATGTTAATAACTTGTATAAATTACTTAATTCAAACTGTTTTGTTGCTAAATGAAATGTTGAACCTTTCAGGCCCTTACAATGTCAGCCCCTTGCCTTTGTCTGGTATGGCCAATGGTATGCTGTACCCCATGCAAGGATATCCTCCCATGTCACCTCTGATATTGAATAATAGCTACATGATTGGTCAGCAGTCTAGAAACATTTTCTCTATCACTTGTAGTCCACAATCTTTCTAACAAATAAAATTCTGTATTAATAGCCTTTGCCACAGTGTTTCCCAGCATGCAGCTTGTGCATACCTTTTTAGCTGTCTTGTTAGATCTCTTGCAGCTTTTGACATTGTTAATCATTTCATATAAAAAGTATTAGAATAATATATTCTTTCATATTTAGTGCCTATTATAATTTTTTTCTTTTTCTGCTTTTATGAGACAAACTGATTTACATCATACATTAAAGTATTATTTTTTGTTTGAAGCTTGAAATAAATTGTAACATTGATTTAAACACTAATAGAACAACAAAACCTGATGTTTAGTAAATTTTCTATTTTTCAATAACACAAAATAAATATTTCAATCATTTTCTTAACTGTTTATTGTAATTTTGTGTATTTCATTATTCAAAAGTTAATACTCTTCATTACTTGTAGATAATATATTAATTTTTTGCATGTATTTTCACTTACTTTTGCATGAATATTGATTTTTTATATAAAAAGATTTTTTTTAAATCCTGAATCAATACAAATTTTTGATTAATATAAAGCATGATTCCAGATAAATTAATATTTTGATAGTATATTTTCTAAATTATTAATTGATCAATCAAATATATGTAGTAATAAAATAATTTTTTTAAGAGATCAAAGTAGACTAAGGCTAAACAAAACATGTATTCTATGTTTTAAGTTAAACTAAAAGTGTAGTCACATTTGTGCTGTTTTGTTTTTTTAATATGAACCTATGACAGGGAAAGCTGCTAGCAGTCATTTGGAGTTATTCGGGTCTAAGTGAATAACATTGAAGAATTGGACTATGGTTTCATTAACACATTGAAAAGATTTCATGCCTCAGTTCATACAAACTTAAGTAATGAGTTTAGTTTTTAATAGCAATAAGCTCAGGAAAATCATAATGAATTTATTTTTTTTTAATAGAAAGAAATATCCCCCCTCCTCAGTTTATCCCTTTTATATATTTATATTAGCTCATAGTCCCTAAGATCCTAATTGCTTTGCATATCTTAACAATCCCCCCTTCATGCTAACACTATAATTTGTCTTTTTTTTATATGAATGCACTCCAGAGAAAACTTGTTCATCTTCCCACTTTCAGTACCAAATGTCACCACTTTATGAGCCTTTATATTCATTGGTACACAGTTTCTCAGCCACGACAGATTGGTGGAAGTTGAACAAGTTTAGGCTGGTCATATCTTTAAAATTGAACTGTTGCATTCCAGTTAAATGTAATGATCTATGTTGTAATCTGAAATACTTCACATTTCTTTCATGATTGGATTCAAGAACAAGGCCTATATAGGTCTAGACTATGCAAACAAATTTCATGAAATGATATTTACCTTCATAAAATATTATATAAGAGATAGTTCATTTTGTTTCCAAAGTAAAATTTTAAGCATTTAGAAAAGTCCATTATATCTTTCGCATACTGATCAATGCATTCTGTAAGTCTGAATGAACCAAACAAACTTGATTTGAATCTTAGTGTAAAGCAGTAACATTGAACACAAAATGCTTTTAATTAAAAATATTTTTTGAATCAAGTTTTTAATTCAAGTTTCTTCAATTCCAAAACACATCACATTTCTTTTCAAAGTTTGAATCAAATATTTAAAAACATTTCTCCTTTGTTTTTCCTATATTTTAATTTATTTCAAACTATTTGTGTTAACTAATAACCAGAACTTCTAGGATCTAATCAAAAGACACAATTGGCTTGATTATTTTTATTTTAAGATTGCAGGATCCACATAGTTTTCTATTCTTGAGATAATGTTAACCAAAAGCACATTCAGTTAGCAAACATCTTCCTGGATAATCTTTAAGCATGAATCACACTAACATATATTTAGTTGTTTTTTTATCTGTATTTATTTTTTTTTTAAGAAACAGGTAGTTGTAATATAACTTACATTATTCTTTTTTTCCCCTCTATGTAATTGTATACAAACACTTTGAACAAAAATGTTTGTGTGTTTTGTCTTGAACCTGTTGCCCTTGTTCTGACATCTCATATCTTCTGCATTGACACTTTTATTTTCTCTTCTTTAACTTAATTTCTTTTCTTTTAAACATAAAGCTTTTAACATTCTGTAACATTTTTGTTATTGGTAATTAATGAAAGATATAATTTTGTTAATTGCATTACATTATGTTATGTTATGTCATTTAATTATATTGTCTTGTAGAAGAGTTGTCATTAATGAACAGATATAATAATTTTTACCCAGCTTCTTTTGTAGCAATGGAATTTCTATTTTTTTTTTTAATCTTAGTATTTATTATTTTTAACTATACTTTTTAAAAAATGAACACTGCTCATTAAATCTTCGTACAACTCCAAGTAAAAGACAAATTTATTTGGCTAAAGGCGTTGGTTATTGGTTGTCATAGATGATATTAGACCTATAAAGAATGAGGTAATTTATACTTTTGATTGTCCTAGATGATGTTAGACCTATGAAGAATGAGATAGCCTAAAAGTAAAGATCCTCTTTCAGACCTTGCGATCTATAGGGCAAATGATGTAAAAGTCATCTGTTTCTGTGGCCAGCATAACAACCAACTGCTTTTACTTTTCCCCAACTAATGTTAGGTACCCATTAGAGTTGGGTGGACTCAGAGGTGCCCTAAAGATCCAGAAATTAAAAATCCCCATCTTTACCAGGATTTGAAACAAGGATCCTCATTTTAGAAACTAAGTGTTTTACCACTCAGCCACTGCACCTCCCAAAGAATGAGTTACTCTATACTTATGATTGTCATAGATGATGTTAGTCCTAAAAGTACCCTCTACTTTATTTCAGGTCAACAAGCAACTACACAACAGTGCCCACCCTCGCCAATGTTTGTATCTGTCCCTCCTAGAACACACAAGCTGATGCACTCTGAAACTTACTTCAGGTTAAATATACTAATAAAACTACTAATATTAAGAGTGATGGGGGGTGATGATTAAGTAAGGATAATATTGTATGAACCTAATTGATTGATAAAATATGGGACATTACAAGGGCTTCTCTGGAATTTTTTTTATAAATCCTGTCTATTACTGTCAGAGGCAAGCATTGAAAAATGAGTTTTAAAAGGGGGAAGGAGTGGGAGTAATCCACTTTGAAAGATTGAAATCTGTTATGTAATGCTAGGAATAACACTCTTTTTATTCTTAACTCTCAATATTTAAGGTTTTAATAAGTCATGCCAAAAAAAACAACAACACAGAACAATGTCTAATTCAAAATTTTAAAAAATTTCCAAATATTTTTAAAATAGAACAAAACGTTTTTAATATACTAAACTTCCCAAGCTGGCTCTATTTACTTTGATATCCATGCTATCGTTTAAAAAGATTTTCAGCTTAGAAAGAAAAAGCTATACAGATCCAGTTTTTATTTGAAAAAAGTTAAGAATTTCATTCTGACTGAGACTTCTTATACAAAGTTTTAAAAAACTGCTAGCAACTTTCTATCCCATTGTACTGGTTTTTGGGTTAAATGATATTAACTAATGTTTGACATGCCAAGATTATTTCTTCTCTTTGCTTTACAATCCTGAGCTGTATTTTATCTCAAATCTTCAGCTATTTATGTTCAAATGTACTTTTTAAAGATCTGTTACAACTTAAAACCAAATGAAATAACCATCATTGTATTCTTTTTACAGATACATAGAGAGTTTAACTTCAGATTCTCACTACATCTCCAACTGGGAGAAAACATTGTCAGCCACACAGGACAACACACCTGCTGTACCAGAGGCTAACCTTCCCGGGCAATGGTTGGCTCAGGGAGCGGGGTGTCATGGCAGCATTACAAGTGCATTGTGGGCACTACGTGACTTTATGTTGAAAGATGCTCTGAACATTGCCAGAGCTGTACCATTTGATGATCTTTAAATGCCCAGTTAGCTAAATTCATTCTACTCTGGGCCCTATGGGGAATAGGATAATATTGTGTTAACCTAATTGAAAACAATAGTTTCAAGTAGAAAAAATGTGGGGCATTATATTTTATTTTCAAAATATTTTTTTTTTAATTCTTAAATTATTATGAATATGGCATTTAAACAAAAATCCTTGTTATTTTAGAGATTTTTGTTGTCTTTTATTAAAAACATAACAAAAAAATGATACAGAAAATAAATTTAAGGAAAGTCTTTTTAAAACCTAGGTTACTTTAATCTAAGTACAGAAAGATTTTTAAATTAAAGTTTTAATATTTGTTCTACATTGTATATGAAAATTCCATAATCTTCTTTATGAACCCTTCTTCTTTTAAACCAATGTTTGATTCTCAAACTTTTATCAGTAGCACAAGCCTAGTGGAATAAAACTTTCATTCTTGCACCCCCCCCCCCCCCCCCCCCAGTACTAAGCCATCTGGGGTTGTGGTAAAAAAGAATAAACTTAAAGGCATACAATTATAACACAATTTTTCAGTTTTTCTTTGCATATATATTTACAATAATTTTGGAAAACAAATTTACATAATGAATGTTGTTCATCAAAGTTAGCCAGTTTATTTTAATTTTTTTTTAATTATTGTTTTGTAAATAATTTTTAAGTGTTTTGTGTGTTCGAAACAAATCTTTCTGGAGAAGGTAGAGGAGATGCAACAGGTTTCTCCCGCGGCTAGCATTGAGTTCTGGGGGAATGCTGAAAGGTTTTTTTTTCTCTTAGATCGCATGTCAGAAAAGGTTCAATTGAAAAGGGTCGGGGCAAGCCAATATGTATGTCAAATTAAGTCTAATAAATGATGTGGCAGTAATGGCCAATTGAAGGTTCATATTTGGCACATTAGATCATCTTTATGTTAACTCTTTGGCTCCGCAACAACGCACAGAACGTTGATTTTAAAAAAGGGGAAAAAAGTCGGACCACCGCTGGGGGCATCGGCTATTTCAAATTATTTTTTTCGATTCTATTTCTCCAATTCTTGTTTTTTATTGCTTAATTTTTTATCTAGAATAGTTTCCCTTTGCAAAACATCCGAATTTCCTTCATTTAACGTGTTTTTATTTTGTACGAAGTTTGTAAAGAGATTACATTTATTTTTTCTGTGTGCGTATTTTTTTAACATGGAGCTTCAACCAAGACCATATAAACTTTGTAGATCTAAAATTTCTTTGATAAAGAAGCATAATAATTCAGATGACAGTGGTTTTGTTTCATCTGATGGTGATATTGATAAATCTAATTATATAGATCTAGATCTAGTAAATTAATTTTTTATTGATCTAGTTCTAGTAATGATGAAGTTTATCAGGTGATGAAGCAGCTCCACCCCTAGCCAATGTTCAATGTAGATCTAGAACTAGTTTAGCTGTCTCTACATCATCTAGATCTAAATCTAATCAGATAGAGGTAGATCTCTAGATCTATCATCTAGGCACTGAAACAAATCAATTTCAGATTTTTTCAATCAAGAAATTGGGTTGTCAACTTAGACTTGTCAGCACTGCATCTATTGAGCTGGAATGTTGTTTTTTATCATTGACAATCACATTGTTGATAGTCTTGTCAGCAAAATAAATAGCTATGCTGACCATAGGATTAAATTGCTAGAAGAAGATCCATTTTCAGAGAATGGAGACCTATAGCTATAAAGAAAGACAGTGTATGTAAACACTGTAGGTCAGGGAGAACGGTTTATGTTTGCGCTGGATGGAAGTCGAACCCACACATTCATAGACTGCTTCCATGAATATCGCAACTAGAAGGAATATTTATATACTAAGTACATGAAGAACTTTAGAAGAAAATACTATAAATATATATATGCTGTCAGTTGGACTAGTTTTAGGGTAAAAATGTTTTGTTCCAAGAGTGTTGTTTTTTTTATGGGCTTTTTTGTTAAAGTAATGACATTGGATTATTAGTTCCAGTTTATTATTTTTTGCATCTATTGCTGTTTCTTCTATGGTGTTCTGTAAACAAATGGATAAAAATGAGAAAAAAGCTAATTGGATTCAATTTGAACAATAAATTTCAATACAATAATTGATTGTATGAAAATCATTTTACTAGGTTAATATTCAGACATAGATTTTTTTGTCCCAGCTTCCCAGGCACACCCTTCCAATCAATCTTGCCAGGACATCCATGGGGGTGCATCCCACAGTTTGAGAAACGCTGCTTGAAACCGTTATTTCAATTCAAAAACTGCTTTGTCTTATGAAATTTGTATTCAACTAGCTACTGATGTACACAATACACTTGTCTTAAGAGGCAGCACTCATGTTTTTAACATGTTCATTAATATCACTTATTTTAACTCTATACTCTATTGTTTTAATTAGGAAAACATTTTTTCTTTTCAATGTACATATATCATTTAAATTATGTTGTTGTTTTTTCAATGTATGTGTAAAGTGGAAATATATGACTATTTGTTTGTTAGATTAGATGCTACAGGTTTTTGTGCACTTTACACAATCTCAAAAAGACTTGACTATTACGCAATTGTTTTTAATTGTTTTTGTGGTAAAAGCAATCTCATGATTACTGAAAACATAGTTTTGATATTTGAGGAGGCGAATACTTAGGTGAGCACATATACATAGGCTCAATGAGCTGACATTGATACTGTTGAGTGTATTGCCAAGTCAAAATGTTTATGTTGTCAAAGTTTTTATAATGCCATCTTGAATGCTTCTCTATGTTCATGGTTTTTCATTTATTATTTTTTAATAAACTCTTTGTAACTATTTATAAGACTTTATTGTTTATTCAACAAGGTTTAATGCTACAGATAAATGCTGGGTATCAGATACCAGGAAAAGAAGACAAATGAGTTTGTACTTTTAAAAGTCAACACTCTGGCTGGCAAAAAAGGAAAAACTCAATAATGTGAAGAAACTAAAAGCTGGTTTGTCTTATTGTAAGACATGACGCACTATCAAAAGTCATTCTTCGAGGTACAGTGGAGGGAGCAGGAAGAAAGGGTCGTCCAAAGAAAAGCTGGCTGGATAACATAAAATAATGGACCAGCCTCACTCTTGATATCTAAGAACATCTGCTGATCGGGAAATAGGGAGGGATTTGGTTACGCAAACTGTCACAGCACCCCTATGACATAAGTCAAGGGATGAATGAGAGAAATGCCCACACATGTTACACACACACATAAATATAAGAACACTTATTCATTCATCTATTGCGTGATCTCTGGGACCACTACCAAATGGATTTGCTTTAAATTATTAAGAAACTGAATGTACCTATTTTTTTTTTTTTTTTTTTTTTGCGGGTGAAGGAGTAAATGGTGGAATTCATGGTGTGGGGAGTGCTTTGATGTGGACTGTTCCACTTAAAGTGAACAAAATAGGAGGGGCAAACTAAAATATTGCATAAAACGGAACAAGATCATGTTTGAAGTGTTATGAAATAGGCTTTAATTATGATAGCCTTTTTCTCTTCCCGTTTTGGTAGAGGCTTAGAATCAAATATGTCAATATATAACCGATAAAACTGAGACGAACTTGGATTTATTTCAGACCAGGAAAGCCATATGTACCAAATAGCCGCCCTGGTTCTGTCCGCTCCGAGTACTCTATTAGGGCACTATACAGTGTTCTATCTGGGTTCTTCATGAACGACCCATCGGCGTTTATTGTGTGTCTTGCCATCTGTTGTAGCTTGTCAAATGGAACATTCCTAGGGGTTGCTCCATTCTGCCGGCTGATGTTGATGGGAAGGGTGGACAGCCTCCTCCACTGACGACAAGTAAGCTTACTAATTAGGCTATCTTTACAGTAGGCCTACCCTATCAGGGGAGAATCAAGCATTTTCACATTAATTGTGCGCAAATTGTAAAAATGACCACATTTTAACGGGGTTCCTTTCCCTCCACTGACTGAATTAAATTGTAGTAAGTAGCGAAATCGCCCCGCGTTCTTATGCAGTCAGCATCGCCATGTTCTCCTTAAATTAAGGAAAGTAACGTGTGTAAATATAAAACAGAAGAATCAATGATAGTATGTAGGACATTTTTTCTGGGGAGGATGGAGGTAAGTGATATTACAATTATGTGTGGAGGAACGTTATAATAATGGTGTAATGTTTTAATTTAAAAATTTTAAAAAGGACTCCGACCAAAATAAACAGCACATAGTATCGACTAGTTAAACGTAAAGGGATATTATCATTCAAGAGCCAAGTGAATGTGTGCGGAAGTTTTATAAAAATAAGGCTTCCACTCCCCCCCCCCCCCAAAAAAAAAAACAGTCTATAAATATTTCAACATAAGGGATACTAGAATTCACGGGTCAAAAGTAAATGTGGGAAATGTTACAATGATGACTGTTACATATGAATTGCGAAAAAAAAAAATCGATAGGGAGGTCTCTCAAAATAAAGCGCATGAAATAGGCCTATTTCAAGACAGCGAAACTCAAGTAGGCCTATCATGGATACTAGAAATCACGGGTCAATTTTAGACCTATGTGTGAAGTGTTAAAACTAGGCTTTAATTAGGCCAACCTTTTTCGCTTCATCTTTTGGTAAGAGATTATAAGATGCACTAATTTTCCGAATCTTATAGAATTGATCTTTGGATTTTTTAAAACAAGAGTAGGCCTATATTGTGATTAATCAACATGCGTAGCCGGTAAGTAAAGGTATATTTAATTATTATAAACCGATTTTCAGCGATCACTTTTAATTGTTAAGGCAAAAAGTATATTTTTTGTAAACCGATTTTCAGTGATTACTTGTCATGGTAACTTTATTTTGTGAAAAGTTATGCGAATCAGTAGTTGTTGAATCTTTTGCTACTGTGTGAATTGTCTGGTGAACTACCAATGTTTCGTCGAACCATTTGTTGTGAACAAATAATCACTGTCTGTGAACCATTTGTCATGACCTCCTGTAAATGGTAGCCACTAAATTTGGAAAAGTACGAGTTGAGACTAGGTCTCTTGAAACTCTAAGCCAACGAAAGCTACCCTCTGCTGGCCTATTTGAACAATAGTTCTGTTTGAAAGGGATCCAGCAGATAGATTAAAATTTGTTGCATTTCTGTTTTCAGTGGTTGGTATCCCATATTAGACACTTGGGACTAGATGCTAGACCCGAGCCAAGCACCATAGAGAAACCCCGTAATTTTCTTTTTGTGCAATAACCTGTGTTCCTTGGCACCCCAACGTAGGCCTATATATAAATAGGCCTAAATATAAATATATATATATACAGTGCTTTTTGTGACGGTACACACCCCTATGACATACCGGCACCTTTTTCAATGTGGAGAAAAATTATTACTTTTCAAGTATTTTAACGTTTATGATTAATTTATCAGTAGTTAAAAGTTAGGCAATCCATCACTGATCTGAGTACCCTCCCCCCCCCCCCCCTTTGGCTACAATTATGGAAATTGGTGACTATCATTTATCCTTCAGTTTTTGTTGTGTAAAAAAAAAGGGGGGGGGGGGGTATCTCAAAACCACCTTGGAAATATTTATGGAATTTAGAGACTGTGGTTTTCCTTTACATTTTTATTGGCGTTTTTTTGTTTAAACTCAGCCCCCCCCCCCCCCCCATGGCTACGCTCATGAAATTTGGTGAGTGTAGTTGGGTTCCAAAGGACTGTCAATGCCGGGGATGAAAGTGGGGATAAGCACCCACTTTCCAAAAAATGCTCCCATGGCTTGCGTCTCTAAATGCCTCTGACAGTCAAATCCAGCTCCTGGCCTTCACGTGTGATTTTCTTAAAAATCCGGCGGAACCTGTTCTTACAAACTGACTGGAGAAGGGATGAAAGGCGGAACACTGGCGCCTCAAAACCAGTTTAGCTTCGTGTTGATGGGGCACGTCAGCCTAAATAACGCAACCCATCTAGAAGAAGAAAAACTCTGACTCCAAACCTCCACTCTGTGGCGATACTCCCCCGTGTGGGTATCGGGGCTTGGAAATGACCAAGAGAAATAAATAACCCCACTACAGACATCGACACGCAGGAAATACTTCTTTGGAGAGGAGGAACAAAGTACACCATCAATAACTACTATTGCCCACCATCATCAACAGCAGAAATAGACATACAACTACCACACTGCACAAGGACAATAATAGCTGGCGACTTCAATGCACACACACCTTCCCTAGGCAACCCACACTACAACAAGCGTGGCAAAGAAATAGAGGATGTAACAAATGCCTCTAACCTACAACTTCTGCAAAACAAAACTTCACCTCCAACTTTCCTCCACAGAGCACACAACACAACTAGCAGACCTGACCTAACTTTTATCTCTACAGACATTACCGACTATTCTAAAATAACAGTACTTGAAGACATAGGTAGTGACCACAGGCATATACTCCTCAATATTGGAACGCCAGGTAGATACCAATCCAGCAAAACAACTAGATGAAACTATAATAAATCTAACTGGGCAGCTTTTTCACAAGAAATAGACACAAGACTATCAAGCATAATTGAGACAGACGTCAATTCAACCTACACAACTATAGTCTCCAACATCTTACAAGCAGCAAAAAAAACACATCCCTCAAGGCCAAGTTAAGAAATGCAAACCTTTTTGGACACCTGAATTAGATAAATTAGTAAAAGAAAGAAACATGGCCAGGAATAAACCTACTAGATAGAACAAGACAACGTACAACAAATTGACAGGGCTTATAAGAGACAAAATTAAAACAGAAAAAAAGAAAAAGTGGACCACAACATGCGAACAAATAGATCTAAACAAGGATGGTCGAAAGGCCTGGACCCTTCTGCACGGCTAGCAGGAAAGAAACAAATAACAAACCCCCAACATATAAAAGGCACTGACGACATAATAACAGAAAACCTTAAAAAGGCTGAAACCTTCAATAAATATTTTACCAGCATTAACAAGTCAAAGCCAAGAAAACAACTGGATCAGGCCTTCAGTAATATCTTAAAGAAAGAAGAAAAAGCTCCAACAGTCAACTGTCAGATCTTTGACACTCCCTTCACTCTACATGAGCTCAATACTGAGCTCAATACTGCCCTAAAAAGCCTCAAGTCAAGAAAATCCCCTGGACCCGATAAAATAACAAATGAAATGATTCGGGGACTAGGACCACAGGCCCAAAACTGTAAACTTAACTTTATCAACCATACATGGAAAACTGGAGACATACCACAGGAATGGAGAACCGCAAACGTAATACCCATTTTAAAGAAAAATAAACCACCTGGAGACCCAAAAATTTATAGACCAATATCTCTAACATCCAACATTGGCAAAATGGCAGAAAAAATGATCAATAACCGACTTTATTGGTGGCTAGAAAGTACTTGCTCACTCCACAATGCACAAGCTGGCTTCAGGAAAGCAAGTAGAACAGAAGACCACCTCTTTCGTTTTATCCAGGACACAGTAGAAGGGTTTCATGAAAACAAGCACACTACAGCAGTATTTATAGATTTGCAGCAAGCCTATGATAGAGTGTGGAGAAAAGGTCTATTTTTGAAGATGAAAAAAATGGGCATCCATGGAAAAATGTACAGCTGGATCAGGGCATTCTTAAAAAACAGAACCATCCAAACCCGATTCGAAGGTGCCATCTCTAGTAAAAAAAAAGTTTGGAAGAAGGACTACCACAAGGTTCAGCCCTTAGCTGCACTCTCTTTCTAATCTTCATGAATGACCTCCCGGACCTCATTTCGGTCAATAAGGCACTTTATGCAGACGACCTTTTAATTTGGACTACAGAGAAATATCCAGTGCTGACTAGATCCAAACTAAATAGAGCCCTCACAACTATCTCCACATATTCAAAATTATGGAAAATGGAAATAAACAAAGAAAAGTCAGTTTATTCAATCTTTAGCCACAGCAACAAAATAGCAAAAAGAAACTACATCCTAAAAATAGACTCTCAGCCAATAAATAAAGAAGAAAATCCAACATATCTTGGTGTAAAACTAGACCAAAGACTGTCTCTAAAACACTTTATGGCAGATTTAAAAGAAAAGGCATCACAAAGATTAAACATAATAAAACACCTAGCAGGAACATCCTGGGGAGCTGAAAAGAAAACCTTAAGACAGTTATACACTGGATATGTCAGATCTGTAATGGATAACTGTCTCTCCATACAAGTAGCTGCCAACAAAACCTATCAATCATTATTAGATACAATCCAAAACCAAGCCTTGCGGCTAATTAGTGGAGGTATGAAAACTACTCCCACAGCAGCCTGTGAAACAGACTCCAATATTGAACCTCTTAAGTTAAGGTGCAACAGAGCAGCATTAGAAGCTATTGAGAGATACAGAAGGTTGGAGGACGATCGTCCAAATAAATTACTAACACAGAGAAATAGGAAAAACAACCAAAAAAAGCAAAGGACTCTGATCCAACTTAATGACGAACTAGCCCTAAAACACCACCTACCCAATAACAGAGAAAAAATTACCAGGTTTTCAAACATTACACCCGGGCTAAACTACAAACAACCAACCATCAAAACACATTTACTAAATAACACCTTAACAAAAGAATCAAATCCACTGGAGCTCAAATTAGGCAAGCTTGAAACAATTGAAAGCTATCAAAAAACAGCTATCCATATTTATACAGACGGATGGGCTTTCAAAGCTACCATCAATGCTGGTCTTGGTGCCTTCCTGGTCTTCCCTAAAAATAAACACTTTGAGATAAGCGCACCCTGTGGCGATTACTGCTCAAACTTCCAAGCCAAAATTGAGGCAACTACCATACCACTTCAGACAGTGGAAAACAAATTATATGAAGGAGTGCAACCACAATCAGATATTGTTGTCTTTACAGACTCCCAATCTACTCTGCAAGCACTTAACAGCAGCACCTCAAACAGCCCAAGAGAGTTGACAACACTCATTGTGATAATCCACCAGATGATATTAAATATCAATATCACACTACAGTGGACACATTGGCATCATGGGAAATGAAAAGGCAGATAAGCTATCAAAGGCAGGTATCTATGGAACAACCAGATAGACCTGTTAACTACCTCACCCTAAGGTCAATGTTAGTCAACAGTCACAAAGAGGAGTGGCTCAACCAATGGGCATCAGGAAACACAGGCAGAGCCATGTACAGAGAAATGACTACGCCTAACAAACTGGACAGTATTAACTTCCTCCCCCGCAAAGAACAATCTACAATCTTCCAACTAAGAACAGTACACACACCACTATTAAATTACCACCTGAACAAAATAAACACCACACGACTACCCCTTTGCAGACACTGCGCCCATCCCTTTGAAACCGTAAACCATATCCTCTTTGAATGCCCCTCCCTAATCCACCTTAGGCAGACCCTACTTCCACTACAGCCCAACATAACCAACACCCTGTACGGCAGTGCTGAACAACTGAAGAAAACAGCACTTTTTTTCCTTGGCACAGTCTGCAAAAGAGCTCACAGCTCAGCAGCAATAAAGCTGGCTAGAAGAAGAAGAAGAAGAAGGTGAGTGTAGTTAGTTTTAGTTTTGTTTTTTTAATTGAAGAGTGGGGTTAACTTCAAAATACAAAACCCCGCCGTAAGTGGAGGATTAGTGTAAAATTAAAACCCTCAAGAGGAAAGTTGAAACCGAAAACCACCCTAAACTAGAATCTATACACATTCATAAAAGTTGGTGCCTGTAGTTTGCTTTATTTTTTCTGGGGGGGGGGGGGGGGGGGGGGACCCTCTTAGCTACACTCGTAAAATTCGAGACCAGTTTTTTTTTTTTTTTTTTTTTTTTTTTTTTGAAGAGGGGGTTTTTAACCTCAAAAGCCCTTTGGCAATGCTGGGGCAAGATATGGTTTAGCATTAAAATCTCCTCTCCGATAAAAAAAAAAATCAAGCAAAACAAATGTGACGAAATTCCACCCTCTGCGGGAACGATTTCATTTTGGTTGCATCCTTTTTTCCACAGATACGCCCATGATTTTAGATAAAGACTCCAGCAGTCAAAAGATCTAGATTGAGAATATATCTATATGTATTTTTTTTGAATCCACCCATTTTTTTTGTGTGTATAGGCCAGTGCTAATTTAATTTACGGAAATTTTCGGAGTTTGGTGTAAACAGAAAACTAAAAGGTAAGAACAGAGGCAACGATGAATGTTAGGTAGTCTGGTTGTTGTATGTGTGGCAATAGTACCATGAAATTAAATCTAGTAGCAAAACTAGTCTTAATCAGTTTTTTACTTAATCTACTTCTCCTGCCAGACTGTTGGTGTTATAGTTATAGTCACGACTGGGATCCCATTCACAACAAATATCTCTATTTTAGCAATGAGGAAAGACTACAAATGCTGGATGCATCGAAAAAGATGTTTCAGTTTGGTTACGAAAATTACATGAAATATGCATTTCCAGAAGATGAGCTTGATCCGGTTCACTGTAGAGGCCGAGGCCCCGATTACGAACAACCGTAAGTCATGAGGAGAAATAGAGTCTGTAGAATAGAATTTATATCAATATATGTCATTATTAATAGACTTAAAATAATGATTGATTAATAAATACTGACCAATACTCATACTGTAAATTACTATTTTTACGGTATTTTACCCAATTTAACAATTTATAATTTATTAATTAATCTAATATGAATATGAAGCCAAAAGTAAGGCATATGTTGTATGTATGTCCCGAAAAAAAAAAAAAAATGTCTGACCAATCTTGATAAAACTTGGCATAAAAGTTCCTTAGATCATGGCGGAGACTGTAAAAAGTAAAGTTTCCCTTTCAGATCTTTTGATCTATAGCCTATAGGATAGATAATGTAAAGGTCATCTGCTTCTGTGGCCTACGGTTAACGAGGTTGTCATGTGGCCAGCACAATAACCGACCGCCTTTACTTTTCCCCAACTGATATTAGGTACCCATTAGAGCTGGGTAGACTCAGAGGTGCCCAAAGATCCAGAAATTAAAAAATCGCAGTCTTTGGATATATAAATATATCGGCTGAGGAAATAAATAAGAAGTAGCTAGTGTTGCTAAATATTTTTAGAGACCCCCGAAAGGGAAAAAGTTGCTATTAGTTTTGTGTGGAATGTCTGTCCGTCCCATTTAGATCTTGTAAACTAGAAAAGATAGTGAAAATCTGACATCAAAATATTTTAGAACATTCAAAGTTCTGATGCCATGGCTACTTTTTTCTTTTCTGAAAGCCAAAAATCAAATTTTTAAAAATCACTTATGCAAACAGTTTTTACATAAAATTACACCACTTTTACAACTATTCACTATTAATAGTAACAAACACGGGAGGCTCTTTAGTTGGGGTGATAGCTATTCACCATATTTTTAACACATTTATGCAAACGGTTTTAGATTTTTTGTCAAAAAATATTTTTTTTTACAATTATTTTGCTAAGTTAAGTAAGTTCCGTCATACTAACTACTACATTTATGCAAAAATTAGTTTTACTTTTTTTAAAAGAGAAAGAATTGATTTAGTATGCATATATGTTGGACATAATTTAAAACAACAATTATAAGTAGTTTTTCATATTATCGTGTGAACTGTAGCACTGCACTACAGCTATAAAACTCAGAATTAAAGGAATTTTTTTATTTAAAAAAAATTTTTTTTTTACGGAAATGTTTTCTTGAGGAATAAGAGATTGACCCTTTACAAAACAATTAGATCAATTAGATATTCATTATAAGACATCAGTTAGGCCAGGTTCACATATAACTTCACATTCACTTTCATCTATCCTTTGGTCTGCTGGACCGCTGGGGCACCACACAAGATCTCAACCTTCTTTCTCCATTCTTCTCTGTCATTTGTCTTTGATAGAATTTCATTCTGATGTTCTTTCTGAAAATATTGAAACCTGCCTGGGTGGACCACTACCGTGGCCGATTTTGAGTTTGTGTTTCCACACAAACTGTCGTTGTAACCTTGTTTAAAGTGTTTTTGTTTAGTCTTTTTTTTTTTTTGAAATGGAAAAAAAAAACATTGAACTAGCATGTATTTTTTACTTTTCTAAACTTTGGAAACATTAATGTGCATTAAATGTCCATTAGAACACAATTTTCTTTACTGAAAAACTTTGTATCCATTACAACCCATCCAAAGCCATCACATCCATTGCTGCACATTGTTTCTAGTAGAACTCAAAAATAGTTGGTGACTATTGCTGTAGCTCTAACTTAAATTTTGTTTAAAAATTTACTTTACAGAGACAACATTAATATCAATGATGTACTTGGAGATTACGCTTTAACCCTTGTTGAATCTCTTGATACATTAGCTGTAAGTAATTTTAGTTTGATTTAAGTAACCTTAGCCAAATCACAAACATACACCCTCTTTATTACCTAATATAGTGATGCACATGGACTACCTAAACACTTGAATGCTTGATTTCTGTAGGCTAGCCTGGTTGTAGAGAAAGGGTGATTGTGGGACTTGGCTGCTAATACATATTTCATGTCTTAGTGTCTTTACACAGAAGTTTTTATTCAAGAATATAGAAGTTCTCCTAGCTTCAAATGAATACATAGCTTTAGCTGATAAATGTAATGCAAGTAATGCGTAGTGTTGATCATACAACATCCTTGTCAACCCTTGGCCACAAAAGACAAGTGAACTTAACATTATCTACTCTATGATCTATTAGATCTCTAAGGAGATTTTTATATACTTTTTAATACCCTTGCTGGACTACATATTTTCTATACTAATATCCCTTTAGTGACAGCAAGAAGGTTTCCATGGCCATATTGGTTCATTTAATCTTACACTAACTGAACATTTAGAAGGGTATTTTATTAAAATATGAATGAATTGAGAGTTTGGTCTTGATATGTCCTGGAAACCCAACTAATAATTCTTTTCTTATCTCACAGGTGAAGTTATGGTTGCTGTATCCCCTCTCTTTGAACTAAAATGGCCTAACTTTTTTTAAAATGAAAATTGACAAAAAAACTAACAAAAAACAATAGCTAACCCTAGCAGTATTACCATAGCTATCATTAATTAAACTAAATTAAACTAAAAGAATGAAATAAGATCCAGCATGTAGTACATGGATACTGGGGGGTGATGTGTCTTTGAAATATAACTGTAGAAGTTAATCTCTTTGTTTTTGTTGCAGGTGATGGGTAACAGTTCAGAATTCAAAAAAGCAGTGAAGCTTGTCATTGAACATGTTTCTTTTAACAAAAATAACACCGTACAAGTCTTTGAAGCCACTATCAGGTCCAACACTTGGATAGAATGTTTTTAAGATACAGAGACAGTAATTAATATTGTGATATAGATATTTTTAAATTGGCTTTGCTTGATGTATTGTTTCTATTTAATTTTAATCCTAGAATGCTTGGTTCGTTGCTGTCTGCTCATCTGATAATAATTGATCCTCAACAAACTCTAGGAGACATGTCCATTCCAGACTACAACAATGAACTGCTAGAGCTGGCTCATGACTTATCTACCCGCTTGCTCCCTGCATTTAGTAATACAGCTACAGGGATTCCTTATCCAAGGGTAAGAAATAAATTAAATGTGTTACTGTGTGATGAAACCATTCACAGTTATTTTTTAATAAGTTCAAAATAAGACTGATATTGGTTAGAAACTATGAATTGGATACAGCTAGCTTTGCCCCTTGATTTTTGTGTGTAAACATATTTACACTATCTATGAACAGGATCTGTGAAAA
Organism: Biomphalaria pfeifferi; assembly: GCA_030265305.1. NCBI lineage: Eukaryota > Metazoa > Mollusca > Gastropoda > Planorbidae > Biomphalaria > Biomphalaria pfeifferi. The sequence goes on from JASAOG010000025.1 coordinate 4,013,347, forward strand.
CTATTTAAATAAGACTAAAATTGATTCCAAGACCCAGTAAAAAGAATATTCAATTTAATTGAAATGAAACCTTCAGAACATGCCTCAACTTAAATTTACTTCATTAAGTAAAAAGGACTACTCAAAGTACTAGAAGCATAAAGCATTCTTCAAGGAATAAGCAAATATATAATTCTTTTAGGTATAACCACATTTTTTCAAAAGTAAGCTGCATCCTTCTTTTTTCCAAGATTAAATTTCAGAAAAGATTTACATTCTGAGTGTAAGCTGTAGCTGTTCTATTGTATGTTGCACATTTTCCCCTTTGTCACATTTCTATGTTATGCTAGACAATGTAGATTTCTGCATGTGTCTCTTTGGTCATTGATATTGACATTTTTGTGCTATTGGCATCATGTACAAAAGATATGTTGGTGCAAATAGCAGGCTGGCTGAAAAAGTAAAAGGTATTTCAACATTAGGTATTGATGAGACCTGTATATGGCATAGTGGAGACCTAAGTTTCAGTGTTCCAGTGTTAACAGACATGAAAGAAGTTCAAAGCATGGAAGATGTATAATTATATTATATTATTAGGTTCAGTGGGAATAAAAAAAAATGGACAAGGTCTCTTAACATTTTCTTCTGATTGGCTACAAGAAAATATTGTAGAAGTTGTTAGAGCCTATAAAAATCAGCTCACTGTTTTCAATAATTTTGGACTCTTTGAAAAAAAAAATTGAAGATAAAATTAAAAATAAAATAAAAAATGTGTTCATAGTTTTAGTCATTATCCTTATGTGTAACTACTATTGGTCATCATTTATTGATGTAGCTTGACACATTACTCATATGGTGATCTACAAATCTGGACATTTCTGTTGTTTTTACCAGAGTATGTTCACTATATTTCTGCTTTCAGATACAACAAATGTAGATGAAATTATTGGGTCCTTCAGAGTTAATTAAATTTTTTTTTTATTGTATTGCTCAATACAGTTGATTACACCTGATGCAAAAAATTCTAATATTTTTCTTATCATATACTCTGGTCCAGGTTTCTCTTTCAGAAGGTGTGCCTATGAATTGTGTAAATGTAACCTGCACATCTGGAGCTGGAACATTGGTCTTAGAGTTTGGACTTTTATCACGTCTGCTGAATGACCCAGTTTATGAGGCAGTGTCACGTAGAGCAGTTACCACATTGTGGAAGTTGCGTTCAAATGTTACTGGCCTGTTAGGTAAGCCATGGATACATATTGTGTAAATAATAGTTTAGAGCGCACTTTTTTGTTACATTTAACTAGGGGTTATAATAATAATCATTTTGTTTGTTTTTTATGTGTCCAACAATTCTTGTGTATATTGTAGGAAACGTTATCAACATTCAAACTGGTGAGTGGGTTGGTGCAATGAGTGGACTTGGTGCTGGCATTGATTCATTTTTTGAATATCTTCTAAAGGTATTGAAAACATTATATAGTTAAAAAAATTCAGATTATATAAAAAAATATTGAAATTTTAATATTAATGATGGCAGTAAGACACAATGACATGTCTTTTAAATACGTATTGATTTACTCTAAGCAGTAAGTTATATGGTGTGTCTAAAAAAAAACAAAAAAAAAAAACTTTGTTATCTAAAAATTTATTTTGAACACTTGATTTAAATAAAACTGTATTTATCTATATTGAAATTAAGACAGTTACTCCTGCAGCCTCTGAGCATTAGGATTTCACACTAACTAAAATAAAGACTGAACTGAATGTTTGTTTGATTCTTGTTACTTATGATATAAGTGAATCGAATGTTTGATTCTTTTTACTTATAAGTGAACTGAATGTTTGATTCTTTTCTTAAACAGAAAAATTCTATTCATTTTTAGTATAGACAAAAATGATTTTAGGCAAAGCAAAAATTACATCTGTCTAAATAATGGGAGTTCAGAAGTCAATTTTAAGTCAATTAATACTTTTTTTTTTTTACTTAATACTATTTGAATACATTATTTTCTTTCTCCTGATTTCTGACTGAAATATTTCTGACTGTGTACATTTGTTTCAGGCTTATATTTTATTTGGAGAAAAAAGTGACTTGGAAATGTTTAATGAATCCTATGAGACAATAAAATTCCATTTAAGAAGAGGGTAAAGAATTATTTTTTCTAAACAAAATATAGACACAATTTCGCTTCTAAGTTAAAAAAATTATTTCAATTTCTATTTTAGATATATGGTTCAGATAGTGTGAAAGTAAATTGATTAAAGCAATGCTGAAATTTCAATATTTCATTAATATCATAATTTTAAAATAATTCACTTACACTCAGTGAGTCTCAAGTTTTGCAACCCACACCCTTATAATTTTTCCTACCTACTTATTCAAAGTGTGTTTTGAAAGATATCCTTTTTTTTTTGTCTCAGTTCAACATAGCAAAAAAAGAAAACAAATTACCTAACAAGAAAAACATAAGAAAATACTTTTTGAAAAAAGTAACAAAGCTTATATTGAGTGTAATTGCATCAATTAGTTTGGATCAGTCATGCGATTAAAATTGTTATAGATCTAGACTAACAATAATAAATCTGAATGATTAGAAATGTTTTTGTTTAGTGCAATTTCTTGCTTTTAGCTTTCTTAATGTGCTATTATCCTATCACTTGTCTGGACCAGTTGGGAAGAGGGGGAGAGAAAAGGGTATCTGTGTGAATGTTACTGTGATCATTTATATATGGATAAAAAAACTTGTTCACCCAGGCCTCAAGGGGACTACTATCTGTCAAGTACGATTTCATGTCCATGTTCGATACCAAACAAAATAATTAATTACCAATAGTTAATTAATTATTTTTTTCTTTTTAATTGATTCTTGTTTTGTCAGGTACAAGAAGTAATTGTGCAAAATTTCAGCTTCGGTGTAAGAAAATAATGTGTACATACAATTAGACTGAGTAAATTGATATAAGCTTTGTAAAAAGAAAATAGCTAATTTACTTTTAGTTCCAAAGCTAAAGAAACCAACATGTGATTTAAAATATAAAAATTTTTTTTTTTTCGAAAACTAAAAGTTTATTACATTTTTGAAAGTAGAAATCTCTTTTGAACCCCATATGTCTCTATCTGTGACTTTAATTGAGAGCACCCAATTGGATGAGCACTAATTTATGCAATAGTTTTTTCAGAATTAATTACTGAAAGTAAAATTTAGTTTTGGTATCAATAATATTATTCAGCAAAATTTGAATTTTCAGTCGCCCCAAGTGTAACTATGGCTCTGGCAATGTTCCCCTCTACGTCAATGTAAACATGAAGACAGGAGAAACTGTCAACACCTGGATTGACTCCCTTCAAGCTGCATGGTCTGCTGTACAGGTAAATTGTTAGTTGTTTGTTTTTCTATGATTTGTTTTTAAATCAGTTTTACACTTTTTTTCTTGAAGGTTACTAAATTATGTTTTATCTGTTAATTGCCTACATAATTTAGAGACAAGCAATATGTATGAACTACACTACATCTTTTTTTATTGTAGTGTTGAAAAGATATTTTATTCAAATGATTTTCTTGGCCAGATGTAATAGTAATAGTTAAAAAGTTAAGCTTAGCATAATGTTACATTGATTTTTTTAAAAATGAACTTTAATGCTATTTTAAGATTTTCAAAATATTTTAAGAAGTTTTTTTAATTATGCTCTTTGGATTTTAAAATGTTTTTTTTTTCTAAAATTAAGATTAAAGCTTTATTATTCACAATCATTTTGTTGAATAGAATTTAATACACTTCTCAGTCTTATAGTCCTGTAGACATTTTTAGTTGAATTGTTTTTTTAACAATAATGATTTTTCTAACTTAAATTTATGATTTGAAAACAATCCTGTATCCTGATACATACAAAAAATGTTTTCTCTAAATATTTATTAAATCACGCAAACATATTGCTGTTACTATTTTTGTTTTTAGGAATAAAACTATTTTGATATCATCTTCAATTGATTTAATTATGAGACTTTCGTTCTTAGAAATAAATTTTTTATTTTTTAGGTTTTAAATGGTGATATGGAGGAAGCCATTTGCTCCCATGCTCTTTATTATGCCATATGGAGACGGTACAATGCACTTCCTGAAAGATATAATTGGCAATTAAAAGCTCCAGATGTTAGATTTTATCCTTTGCGCCCAGAGCTTGTGGAATCAACCTACTTTTTATACAGAGCTACCAAAAATCCTTTTTATCTCCATGTTGGTAAAGATATATTAGAGAGTATCAATCGACATACAAAAGACAGGTGTTTATCCATTCTTTTAATTATTTTTTTATGTTGGTTTTATTATAATTTTTACAATAAAATACAAATGGTATTTTAAAATTTTGTATTTTAGTTCTGTGAAATTTTTTGCAAGTCTTTGCATAAAAATGTGTGGAAATAAGTAACATTCTTATTTTTTTGTGCGTTTTTAAGAATACTTAAATATAATTTATGATTTGAAATATATTTAATCATGTTACATTATAGTTAAATGTCTCAATAAAAGTTTTAAAATAATTGAGTCATGTATGTTTTGACATTTGTTTATCACCATTTATTAAATAAAATGTACCATTGGTTTTATTTGTATGTATAGGTGTGGTTATTGTACTATACATGATGTAGACACCAAAGAATTAGAAGATAGAATGGAAAGTTTTTTCCTTAGTGAAACATGTAAATATCTATATCTGGTAAGTCTTTTTTTTTATCCATTTAAATACATTACCTACTGAAACCTTAAGATATGTGGAGCAGATTTTCACCAATTTTTGTATCCCACTATGAGACTAGATGCCCAGAAACATGCTTGAATTGTTAGTAAAAATCTGTCATACTTTGAGTTTGATGTCATATCTGTCAGGTTTAGGATTTATTTGGGTTGTTAATTAGCCGTATACTATTAAGGTCCCGGGGTTCAACCTGACAAGAACATCACTCATACACAGTCGTAAATACAGTAACCAACTAGGTGAATAGTTTAAATAACAACAAAAATAAATGAATTTAATTGTATGAAACTGATATATGTGTATGTACAATGAGGATGATAAATAGACAATATATATATATATTAGATATATATATATAATAGGTATATATAAAGATATTATTCAATAATTAATTTAAGCACCTTTGCTACGGCTATCAACTTGTCACCCTGGTTACATAGTCCACCAGACTCTGACCGACTGGCGTCACAAAACTGCCAACCTCTGTAATAGTAAAGTTAGACCTCAGATGATCGCTAATTTGACAATGACACTGAAAAAACTGTAATATATATTTCTGAGACGGCAAGCGACTCCCACAACTCCAACTCTGGCACCCTATAAACAAAATAAACACAATACTCTCAACTTCTACACTAAAAATAGAAATAGTGACAACCTCATACAACATACAATAATAGATATCACAAACGAATAACTCACCCTAAACAGGTCCCAAAAATCCTACTGAATAATAAGTCCGAGAAACTAGTACAGACAAAGAACGTTTTACTGGCCAACACACTGTCCGTTTCAACCAAAGAGGGTGAACTGCCTCATGACAAAAGAAAGACCAATAGATGTCACCGGACTTTGTGACGTAGCAAAACAATTCAAAACAAAAATACAAAACACTCTCGCCCCGTACAAGTACTACGACTAGAGGAAATAAAAAAAAAACAGAGTTAGGAGAAAGAAAAAGACAATTAAAAGTTAAAACTTTTATTAATAATATTCTGAAGTAGTTTGCTTAATTTATTTACCATCTTTATAAAGCTATATTTATAGTTAACCTTTCAAATATTTACAGGTATATTGGGTTTGAAAAGTTTAGACTAAACAAGTAGGATTCTGAATGCATAATCTTCTATGATTTTAATGTAATATGCATATTTTAAGTACCATAAACATAATATGTAATATATTTTAAGTTACTGCATTTAAAACTTCATTTCAGTTGTTTGATGCAGACAATCCAGTCAATCAAGAATTTTCCAAGTATCTTTTTACTACAGAAGGCCATTTGATTCCATTAGATAGGAAGTTCCACAGAAAACCTTGGGAACATTATAATGAAGTGCACTCACCAGAAAAACTAGTAAAAAAAAAACTTGATGTGAAATTATTGAACAATGAACTTGAAGACTCTGAAGAGAATCACCCTGTGATATTTTATGCTAGGACCAATTCTTCTATCGTAAGAAATTTTTTTTTTTAATGCAATATATATTCAAAGTATGATAGGTCTAAATCAAGCATTCATTTTTTTCTCATGCAGCTCTATGCTAGGACTAATTATTCTGTTGCATTAGGCCAATTCTGAAAATAGTACAAAAATGTTAGTGGTTAATATATTAACAATTTCTTCAAGACCTCATAGTTCATTGGCAGGTGGAGTAGATTTTTCTTGCATTGGGCCAGCCCAATGGTCAAACATAAAGGTAGTTGAAGTTAAGAACATATGCTAAGACGAAGTCTTTTGATCTACAACCTGCATCTCATAGTCCTTCTATAAACACCTTGTTTATTAAATATCATACCTTTTCTTTATTCATAGTGTGATACAGTAAAAATTGAAAGGCGTTATAATCTGCCTATCTTAAGCCAGTACTTGACTCAGCTGGAGATTGCAGTTGGATTGCGAGAAGATCCCTGTGACTCAAGGTTGGATTAACAGATTAATATTATTGTTCTATTGTCAATGTTTTAACTTGCAATACTAAGGTGCAGATACTCTCAAAGTATTTCCTTCAGTTGTTACTAACTGCTGTTTCCAATGTGTAATTTAAAAAAGGTTTGTCTATGCACTAAATATCTATCATGTGTTTCGATGTGAAATCAAAGCCGATTGAAGAGCAGATTTGTATGTCTGTTCAAAACTCTGTTCATATTTTTTTATTTGTGGTATTATTATTAATTAATTTTTTTTAAAGATTTGTTAATTATGTCTTGTTAACTCTGACCTAAATAATATTCTGAACCACTAAAAAGAGTAAATCAATGGAATAACTAAATATAAACCCAAAACTATTGTGCCAGTTCTAACAAGGAAAAGGAAACATTCAATCTTCATTGGGTCTTAGTTAACATGAAAAAAGAAATCCTTTCACTAACACAATGTTTATCTTTGGCACTAAAAGTTTCCATACACTGTAAAGATGTGTTTTTCTAAAGGTCTGTGTATATCAGGCCAGCGTGTTTGTGAACAAAAGTTTTCATGAAATAAAAATAATAAAGTTGCACTTTGACTACAAGAAGATATTTTCAGAGAAAACAATGTCAACAGTTTTTGATTAAGTATATTTATCTCTGTATTCAGTAATGTCAAACGTGATGCTAATTATCTTAGTAGTAACACCAGGAATACATTCATGTAGCTTATGATTTGGATAAATAATATGAGTTAAGTTAATAACATATATCCTAAATTATATTAAGCCAGGGGTTGTTCCTAATAAAGCTGTTTTGTCTTAAAGCTATTAAAGTTGATTGTGTGACCCAAGCATTGTATTAGAGCCAAAGTAGATGAGTTGAATGTATACAATCTCTCTTCAATTGTAATGATCTCAGCATCTGGCATAAAAGAACACATTACTTTATTTCGTGGCCATGGAGTTGTTTATATTTATATACTAAAAATGTTTTAATTTGTGTTATTTCTCGATAATAGTCATTTATGCATAATATTTAGTTTCTAGTAAGAAACCTTTGATTATTCCAATTTTTTTATGTGCTTGCACATTTTCTTTAATTCTTTTGTAAATTATAAATATTATATTTCTTCCATTATTTTTTTTTTTTTATAAAAATATTTTAGTATGTATGACTTATACAAGTTATCACTGTATTTTAAAATGAAAATTGTACCTTTTGTACATTGAGAAAAATACAAATGTTTGTAAGGTAAGGTTTCAAATTTATATTGGATTATTTTGGGGGTACTTTTCTCTAATTAATGCTTTAATAGTGTAATATAACACAGTAATATAGAATTACTTTTACCATTTTCATTTTAACACAAAAATAATTGCATAATGAATATTGTGGTATATGTGAAATCCAGTTATATAAAAATCATATAATATTTATATAGGGTATATAAAAAGATTACATGACAGTAAAACTTTATTGGTAGTTAAATGGAGACAAACAAAATGGATAAGTGAAAGTCACTTAAAAACAAAAACATTCCTAATTCTTTGTTGTGTTAGTTCGAGACATACAGAAATTGTTTTAGTTTTCACGTTCCCAACTTATGACATTGCTTATCTACTTGCGTTAGTTTCAATAAAATACAGAGTTTAAGAATAAAAATGCTAACAAAATGTTTAGCAATCAGCATTGATGTCACAGGGCAATGATTCTTAATTAATTTTATATCTTTACATTTTAGAAACCAGACAGTTTGGCTAGACAATCTTAGTTGTTTAGAAAAAGTGATTGATTTTGTACAAGTTCAGGTTTTGACTTGATTAGTGTGTTAATGTTATACAAATAAATTCCAATGTTTAAAAAACAATTTCATAAAGATATAAAACATTGCTAGCTACTGTCAAACTTTATTATCGCAAACTTCACAAGACCTACTTTATATGATGTCTATAAGTGATTATAATATTTATTCCTTTCTTTACATAAAATCTACTTTCCTAGTCTCTGTGTACAAATGTAAGCATCTACCAATGTTTTGATTGCTTTATTAATTTCATGGTACAATTGCTTAAGCTAAAAAAAAAATATTTTTGGTAAGAAACACACTCTGTCTGTTATTAAACGACATTAGAAATTGAAGGGACCACAAGAGAAAAAAAAGATATATTACATACAATATCAACCCTTCTGATGAGCAAAATATTTGTCCTTGGTTGTTTAAGTTAATTGAGATAATAGCCTATTTTTTCATTTTTTAATTTACTGATGAACTTATGCAATGTTGTGATTGTAGAATAATATAGTCTCACTATGTGCCAATGTTACTGATTCATTGATGTTATTTAATAATGTTGCTTTGTATACTTCCTTGTGTGTATTGCATTTATATTATAAAGTAATTTAATAATGAAATTGTATCACAAAAACAATTTGTCACATTAGTCGTAGAACATTGCTAAATTATCTATTTCAGTGATGCCCAACCTTATTTGGTCTGCTGGCCATTTTAATTTTTGGCATTCGTGTCGCAGGCCATATCGCAAAAAGAAAAAAAATTATATAATAAGCTATTTTTAATAGTTTTATTTGTGGACCTACTTACATAAATTAATTTCATTTTTTAAATTCTGAAAATCCACAAATCTTTCACTGAAATTGTTGATCAAGAGCCTCAGAAGTTGGATCATTCTTTCTTTAGGGAAAGACATATTTAGCTGCTTATAATTTTGTAGAGTGGTACAGGTTGGAAAGTGGACAAGATGCACCTTTTCCGCCTGTTGAATAAAGAGTTGCAATTTTGTTTGGAAAGCACATATGTCTGCATACACATGCGAAATCAATTAGTCTTTCCTTTGTAGTTTGGTGTTCAGTTCATTTAGATGTGATGTGATACTTTAGATGTCGCATAAAATAGCCAAATCCCACAACCATTCATTCTGATTTTCCCGTCATAAATATTTCAATTTCTCGTCTCAAATAAAAAAAAAAACGTTTTAAAATCTTTCCTCTGCTTAAACCCCCCCCCCCCCCCCCCCCCCCCCCGCACTTCTCTATAAAAAAGAACGTCTTCATATTCTGTCAGAAAATTTTGAAAGTTCTGTGATTCAACGTTCATTGATATGATGAAATTTACAGTGTTGAGCACAATCATCATCACATGTTCCAGATTCAAAACCTTTCCACAGAGATTTTGTTGGTGAATGATGCAGTGAAGACGCAGGGGTTCAGTTTCATTTGACTCAACAATTTTTTAAATAACTCTTGCTGTCAGCCCGCTGTAACATTCAACCATATTTCTAGCACCATCAGTAGTTACTCCAACTAATTTATTCCAAGGAAGAGCAAGGTCCTCGATGACCGTTGACACGTCTTTGAACAGGTCTTCTCCAGTTGTAGTCCCATGCATGCTCCTCATAGCTGCTAACTCCTCTGTTTTATCAGAATTGTTGTTTGAACCGCGAACAAATACCAAGATGTTGAGCTGTATCAGTTATGTCAGTGGACTCATCAGCAGCAATAGAAAACATTTCGAATTCTGCTGCTTTGTCCTCTTTTATTGTGAATGGAGATTTTCACCCATATCTTCCTCTCGCCTTGTAATTGCCATGCGAGAAAGGCTGACAGCTTCTACAGCATTCTTTTTTTCAGGACTCATTTCTTCTATCACTGCTAGCAAACACTTTTTTACACATTTGCCATCAGAAAAGGCTTCATTGCTCTACTTTAGATGTGAGCAACTCTGTAGCTGGCCCTTATCGCCGACTCATTTTCTGGTCTCTTTTTGTTAAAAAATTCCTGTCAATCCCCCAATCTCTAGTCGTAGCTTGGCAATCTTGTCTTCGCGGCTCAAACCAAGAATGCAATCAAATATGTTTATGTGTTTGGCTTCATAATGCCTTTTAATGTTATGCTCTTTAGAAACAGCCACTTTTTCTTTACAAATCAAACATGTTGGCTATCATATTCCACAAAAAAAAAGTAAAGATCTGTCCACTTTTCCTGAAAGTTTCTACCTACAGTGTCCACTTTTTGTTTCTTAGGTTCACCCATCTCATAAATCACAAACGTTAAACACTACGGTACCAATCACTTTGATATCGAAAGAACACAACCCAAAATGATGCATCGATGATGCTCTTGTGTTGCACACACAAGGTGTCAAGGACACTTGTTTTTGTTTTTTTTTACAACATTGTACTTAGTAGTATACAATGTTAGAAAACTTAAATGCAAATTATTTTAAAATTCAAGAATCACTATCTCAATATGGCTATTTTTTTTTTACAAGATCAACTATTAACTTTTAGATTATTTTTTTGTCCCTATGCACTGTTATAAGCAATACATAGCTAGAATAAGAGCTATTGTTTACATATAACTATATATTATTCTAAGCAATAAAAATTATGGTTTTAAGTCTAAACAATAAAAAAAAACACCTCACTTCTCTTAAAGCATTATAAAAGACAACTTTCTAATTGTATTAGTCTATGCAGCTTTTTTTTTTCTATTGCTCCAGTACTTCCATACCAGACCTATTATTATGCAGGCACATGAACTTCCACTTGTCTGTATAATGTGTCTGTCAGTCTGTTACGGTTCTGGTCGTTAACATAATTGAGCATCAGCATGACCGCTTGTCATTCCCTAGTTCCTTATGTTTGGGTCAGCACAGGTGTTATTTGATTCAAGTGCCTTAACTCAGGGTCTTCTGTTACATTGTTTCTTTTAATTATTGAACCTGGTCCTTTGCACTATTGACTTTTGTTTTGAAACCATATCTTTAATTATCTTCTGTGCTCTGTGTCAATTACAATCAACATGTTTTCACCTTGCAGCTAATAGCATTGTCAAAATAGACCAGGATTGCTTTTCATACAAGTAAAATGTTATATGGCTGTGAAAATAAACCATCTATGTACATTTGTATTTATCTTTAAGAGTTCAAATAACAGACAGGGTAAAAGAAATGAACACCAAAGCTTTAAACATTTAGTGTTGTCTAACATCATTATATATTAAAGTGAATTGTTCAGTTTATAAAGCTTGGTAAAACATCAAATGTATGAATTGAAATCTAATGTATATTGTTCAACTAGATATATTTGTTGATATATGACTTGCTCATAGTTTATTTAAAACATCTAAAGTTAATCATTGTAAAACTATTTTTTGTAGCAAGTTATTTCTTGTTTGAAGTCACTCAATAATTTTTTTGGAATGCTTATCATAAAGAAGTCAAGCAATAATCATATAAATATATAATTAATGTTTTGTTAGTGTGCATCTCTCAATATAACCCTATTACATGTAACTTTAATTTTTTTTTTTTTTTTTCATATCCTTTAGAGAAGTTTCACATTTATTTTCTATAAAAAAATGGGTTAGCTGTGATTGTTGGGGTCACTGAAAGTACTTCTAATCTGATCTAAGTTACTCCACATGGATCAGTGAGACACAAATTTTATTTGTTCACAATAAAGCTTTTTTAAAAAAAAAAAATCAATTTTTCAATTTATCTATTATTAAGTTATCCATTATTAATCTTTTAATTATTTTAATAATATTTTTGCAAAATGCCAAGCAAAAATTCATTTTCTTGTATATTATTATTTTCAGTGCTTTTTTTGTGACAGTATGCACCAGTAAATGTAATGTAAAGAAAAGTGAAGTTCCCCTTTCAGACCTTGCGGCCTATAGGGCAGATGATGTAAAGGTCATCTATTTCTGTGGTCCACGGCTTACAAGGGTGTCATGTGGCCAGCACAACGACCAATTGCCTTTACTTTTCCTTAATTAATGTCAGGTACCCATTAGAGCTGGGCGAACTCAGAGGCGCTCAAAGATACCAAAATTAAAAATCCCAGATTTCGCAGATTCAAACCTGGGACCTTTGGTTCGGAAGTCAAGTGCTTTACCGCTCAGCCAGCTCGCCTCCACCTTTTTCAATGTGGGGAAAAATGAATACTTTTCTTGTATTTTAACATTTATTATTAATTTATTAGTAGTTAAAAGTTAGGCAGTCCATCACTGAGTACTGACACCTATTTTATTTTACAAAAAAGAAGCACTGATTATTTTTATAACTTAATAAATTTTTTTTGGCTTGGGGGGGGGGGGGGGGGGAAATCAATATTTTGTTGTTTAACAGCTGAATGTAGTTATGTAGAGATGCTACATGCTAGGTGCTGCTATGTTGACATTTTTACCAATCCTAATGACTTAAAGATAGCATGTGTGTTTGCGTTTTATTGTGCTCCAAGTAATACTTATTAATTTTATGAGCTACAGTCTGTACTATTTTGTAGCAAAGCTCCATTTTAGAATGTTGATTGATTTATTTAGTTGCAGTTCCTAGTTTTGTTCAACCAGTTTCTGAAAAGACAATGTTTAGGTAATATTTATTAGGCCTACATTATCATCATTATCCTTGGGCCTGCTAAGTTCAACCTCTGGCTTGATTATCCTTGGTTTTGCTGAGCCCAACCTCTTGCTCTACTATTCTTGGTCTTGCTGACCCTAATCAAAGTGTCTTTTTTTTTTTCCCCTCTCTGCCAGCTTTGTATAAAACTAATATCAACTCACTCTCTCCGTCTGCCTGTCTGGTAAAAAGTTTGTACACGTTATTTCACCCACACCCAATCTCGGATCAAGTTGAGATTTTGCACAATTATTTCTTTTTCCTGACAAAACAAAAAAACAATTTAAAAAAACAAACAACAATAATTACTTAATTAACTATTGGTCTGGCGTGACGCGCGATTCGAGTACAAAAGTACCATTAAGCGTTACATCCATTTAAAAAAAAATATTTTGTAAGAAATTGCCCAGTACAAAAAAAAATCTTGTTCTAGGTATCTTGCGCATTTTTAAAAGTGCCTAAGAGAGCCGAAGTGCAAAAATATTTAATAATTTAATATAGTTCCGTGGTCTAAATATAACGTATGCGTATAGTGCCACCACAGACATATTTATTTATGTCTATGAGTGCCACGTATAGCACGCCCACATGACAAGAGAGCTCTTGATATGCACTCTTCAGACTTTAAATACACTTAATAAAGTGAACTTTCACTTTCATAACAAATTGAATTTGAACGGGGATTTCCTGTGGCTGCAGCTAACAGATCATATGGAGATGACAAGATTTGTTATTCACTTATGATCAAGAAAATGAGCGCATATAAGAAAGTAGCCAAAGTGTTTGTTGCGTCCCGTGTTCAAAACCTCGCAAATATTCTAAGAACTTCCACTTGTGACATTGTTGTGGAAGAATGTTCGCTTTCACAGAACCCTGAGAACCGTAAGTCTGTCACACACATTCCAATTCCACACACAGTTTCATGAATGATGAAGCTCACAGTCACAGGCTGTCACAGCGTTTTACACACGAACACTACAGTTGCTGATATTAATTATTCAATTATTGATTGATAGATCTCTAGATGTAGTAATTACTTTCGGACAGTAATAATAATCAATCGACTCTTATACTTGGACTAATTGTTATTGTAACTTTAACTTTGTAGATCTAGATCTAGAATTCGACTAGATTCTAGATCTATATGAGTATATCCTATAATATTAGACTTGATTAGTATTAGATCTAGATCTAGTTTTAAAATAGATTCTAGTATTGGTTTTAAAATTAGAGATCTAAGTTGACAAAATTAATTAGAGGAACTTAAAGAAAATAATTTTTATCAGTATTTTTTTTCTTAACATTGGTTTTAATTAAATTAAGTAAAATCTGCTCAATTCAAAGTGTAAATTACACTTGAAAAATGGAAATAAATGAATATCATCAACATGTGATGTTATTACAAAGCTTATATCAACTCACTCTGTCTTTCTGGTAAAAAGTTTGTACACATTATTTCTCCCACACCAAATCTGGGATCAAGCTGAAATTTAGCACAATTTTTTATTATAACTGACAAAACAATAATAAAAAAACTCAACAATTACTTATTTAACTATTGGTAACTAATTATTTTGTTTGGTATCTTGAACAAAAGAAAGAAATTGTACTTGACAGATATGGCGGTATAATTTGAATTAGTCCCCTTTTATACTTTGTGTACAGAGACAAACGTTGCTAAAAGTTTAAAAAAATAAAAAAAAATAAAATGCAATTTAAAAAAGAGCTCATGGTAAGATTGACCCAGAAACTTCCTTAAAAATTAATTACATGATTGATTTAAAATAATTGATGCAATTCTAGTATTAGTTTCAAAATTAGAGATCTAAGTTGACAAAATTAAGTAGAGGAACTTAAAGAAAATAATTTATCAGTATTTTCTCTTTACATTGGGAAGCGTGGTCGAGAGGCTTAGTGTGCTTGAACTTGGCTTGGCTTGGCTACCTATGAGGTTCGACACCCAATCTCCTAGATACCCCCTCCCTCCCACTGGTCCACAACTGAGATTGGACCAAAGCGCTCTGAGCATGCTATAAGCATGAAAGTAGCGCTATATAAAAGACATAATTTATTTTAATTTTACTCAATACGTTTAAAAAAAGAATTCTTAATATTCAAGTTGTTTTTAAAATGATTACACGTTTCAGATTTTCCTTCAGAGTGGAAGATAATTTACTTCCTAGTCCAACCTCCTGCAGGACGACGGGGGATGGGAATGGGCTGGGTTTGAACTCAGGACCATCAATAAGTCTGAATGGCAGTCTAGCATGTAAACTGCCCAACTAGGCAACCTATTTTGTGATAATAAAACCTGGCCTCTGGACCTAGTGCCCATTTGACCATGACAATTAGCTATTCATTTTAAAAAGCATATATTTCTTTGCACTAATTACACACTGTTGAATCTAATTTCTGAGCCATTGCACCTGCAGTACAAAGTAATTTCTATTATTTAGTAATCTTTCAATCTCTCTTTATTTTTTTGTCTATTTATTTCAAAATCTCTCCTAATTTTCCTCTTTTTATTTTCTTAAATTTCATTAAGGTTCCATGATATCACCCACATTTCTTTATATGGCTGTTTCTTCTATTAATCTCTTCATATTTTACTGCTTAAAGAATGGGAACTGGATATCAAAATGCAAATGAAGAGTGGAGTATGATGATTAACTTGAGTATGAAAATTCCCGATTATAAGATTCTACTGTGATATATTCTCAGTTTATTCACTCTAGATAGCTAAATTAAAGTATTTAATAGTGGCCAGCTTAACAACCAACCACCTTTACTTTTCCCCAACTAAAGTCAGGTACTCATTAGAGATGGGTGAACATAAGGGCACCCCAAGAATCCAGAAATTAAAATCCCTGTCTTACCTGGATTCAAACCCAAGACCCATCTGATCAGAAGCCAAGCACTTTACCAATTAGCCACCATGCCCCACTTTGTAGGTTAGTAACTATCATTTATTTTCTCAAAATTTTCTTAAAATATTCTATATTACTATGATGATAAAATATGATATAGGTTTTCTGTTGATGAAATACTTTTGTTTGAATAGCTTACAAGAAAGAAAAAAAAAAGACAACAGTATAGTAAATCTCTCATATATATATATATATATATATATATTTATATATATTTTTTAAAAAAGTAAAGTTCCCCTTTCAGAGATTTATAGAACAGATGATGTAAAGGTCACCTATTTCTGTGGCCCTCAGTTAACAAGGGTGTTATTATAGCGAGCACAATGACCAACCTTTTACCTTTACTTTTCCCCAACTAATGTCAGGTACCCATTAGAGCTAAGTGGACTCAGAGGTGCCATAAAGATCCTAATATTAGAAATCCCAGTCTTCAAACCCTGGGCATCTTGGTTTGGGAGCAATTTATCACTCAGCCACCATGCCTCTAATCTTACATAGCTTAATTTTTAAATATCTGATTCCATGAATGTTGTTATATTTTTACATCTGTTTTAGCCACAGGAATATCTAAAGAATTGGAGAAACATGTTTCTGAAATTGAATTCCTCTTTGCTGATCCAGATATCATTGGGCAAGTGCTTGCCCATCCAAGAAATAAAGTGAAATGGGCGCAGAGTACTTTTGCTGGTAAATCTTTTAAAAGCATTGTGTTTGTAGTCTTCTAATATCTTTTGTCATTTTAATTAGAAAGGTTTTTTACTGTTGTAATAAAGTTCAGAGTGAACATACTTTTAATAAAATTATTAAAACCCATGCATAGTAGGTACTCCTATAAGACCTATTGCCAAAGTGATGCCCATTTGAGTGTTGTAAGAAGTTTGAAAGCTCATACCCTTAATTTTATCTCCAGTCAATTCATCCCTTGTCACTTCATCCTGTCCACTTCTTTATAAATCTGAATCTTAGGTCTTGAAACAATAGGGCAACAGGGCATAAAGTTGAAATAAGCAATGATTGGGGCACATTAACTTTTATGAGAAATGGCACCTCAGATGTATCTATTGTTTGGTCTTTAATTTTATGTCCATAATCTATTAATTAATTTTTGTGCTAATAGTGATCATTGTTTTGCATTAAGGTTCAGCTCCTATATCTTCATCTTTGGACAACTAAGGCCCAGCATTTTAAGCATAATTTAAACTTTACAAACTAGTAACAGTATAGAACATTTAGTGTTAATATTTACAATGGAAATAATAACTAGATGTCTTTATGACTAGTGGCAAAGGATCAATATATGTGTAGTTTTGACCATTGTGAAATTTGTGACAAAAAGTGCTGTTAATTCATGTGGCACATGATATTTTCATTACTATTCATTAACAACTGTGCAATAGGTGTAAAAAAAATTAGGGTGCATAAAAACTGAATTTATATTTGCCTTTTTTTCAAGCTATTATTATTATTTTTTTTTTGCATAGATAAAACTAACAACAATAATTCAAAATTTTTTTTCTTTAAATTTTAGGTTTGGATGCCTTATTTAAAGCTATAGACAAACTGCATGTAAGCTTCATGATTTTTTATTTATATTTTTCATGATTTTGAAAAGAAAAAAAATATTATAGATAAATAAAATTACTACACAATCATCAAAACAAGTTAATGATATTGATTCTTTATGCTACTCACTTTGTCTTTTTTGGTGGATTCTTTTATACTTTTATTCTCCATTCTTGAACTAAGTCGACATTTTTCACAATTATTCTTTGTTGATGGACAACACATGAAAAAATTAATCAATTAGTGAATCAGTTAGTGATAATTAATGAATTTAAAAAAAATGGTGAGATAAAACTTGCAATATATGGCAATAGCTGAATGGTGCTCTTCAACACTCAGTATTAGTTTTTTTTGTTTTTTTTTAAATATTTTTTTATCTTGCACACTGTCACTTAATAATTTAGAGTTTGTTTTTGTAATGTTTTAAGTGATGTTTTGGGAAATTTTCTTTTTATTGTTTTAGCAACTACCTGATGTACTTATTAGTAGACAAACTGGCGGCTTTGGACAAAAGATGGGAGAATATGTTATTGGTCAAATTATAGCCAGAGAAAGAAAATTTGACATAATGAGAGACCTACAGAAAAAGAAAAACTTTGATGGGTATAAGTTTTATATATGCATGTTTTATTGAATGCATTTTCACCTTCACTTATACCTTAGTCTATTCAACCATTGGGGCACCATCTTTCTCCATTCCGCTCGTCATTTGCCTTGGATAGAATTTCATTCAATGACAGGCCTGACCATTCTTTGATGTTGTCTTCCCATAGCTTTCTCTGCATTTTAATGTTGATAAAAAAAGAAAGTAATATAGCACAAACATTTAGATTCCATGTATGAATTCTAATTGTGCCTTCACAAAATAATCAAAGAATTTTATAAACCAAGTAACTCTCTCTATCTCACTGCCACCATAGCATACAGAGATGTATGAGCAGGGGTAGTAACATTGAGAAAGGAATGAAAAATTCATATTCATAGAAACAATTTCTTGATAGGCATGGGAACATAAATACACATGCTACACAGGGAAGTGATAACCAATTTTTTCAATTAGAACTGTACTTTAGGAGGCTTTCTGTTAATGACCATTGAATACTTTCTATCACTTTCATTGTAAGCTTATTTCTCCTTCTTTCCATCCACTTACATCTCTAACGTTTCTCTGTTTCTTTCTTTATCCCATACTTATCTATACAACTTATCTATATAACGTTTTTCTCCCCTTTCCAAAATGTCTATGCAGACCTTAATATTGGCGAGTTCATTTCTATTCCTTCCTCTTATATTTGTTAAGTCAAATGTTCCTCAAATGCTAGACTCAATCATAACCCTTTCTTTAATATGTAAGTTAAACCTATCTACATATGAATATGAAACCTACTTCTAACATCAGCTAAATATTTTTTAAAGCAAGCAATCAATAAAACTTGCTGAATGTTAGCAATTCAAAGTGGCATATAACAGGAAGTGACTTTGAAATAACTAAATATTCAAAGTTTCTTCTCTTGTAATTGAAGTCCTCAAGCTTGAGCGTATTTCCTATTTGATATTTGCTCACAGTTCTTCAATATTGATAACATTATTTTTTTCTTTTATTTTGCGTTGTTGATGAAGTCAACTGTAAAACTCACACAAGTTTGCTTGCAACTGGGTACTTTGATGGAAGCCATGTATCAGACATCACTTATCTCAATGTCATCATTTGGGCCTCTAAAAATGTTCACTACACGTGAAGGCTTACATTAAAATGAGTTTGGGTTATACGTTAGCGTAAAGGTTGGTTGGGGCTTAGAAAAAAAGGATATAATCATGTTTGAATAATCAAACTGTTATGTAAGTTTGAAAATGTTTTTTTGTATTCTACATTCCACTGATAACATATTTTGGGAAATTTCTTTGCATTTGTCAATTTAATATTTCTGATCTATTGACCTATTCAAAAAAAAAACCACCAACAAACAAAAATTGCTAATTCTTGATTTTTTGTGATGATCTTTTATCCCTACCAGATTGACTTTTCTTGTCGTTGTTATCCCCCCTCTCCATCATGAATGATTTTTTCTCAGCTAGGTCTCTTAAATATTGAATGGTATTTATGTGTGAATGGTAAAGGGTGAGAGACTTGATTAGTTAGTAAAACTTGAGAAATACTGGTAAGCTATTTTAGCTAAAATAAACATTCATTATTCAAGGTATTTCATTAGCTATGACAAAAACTTATTTCAATACTTTGTTTTATACAGGAGTCAGCTATACAGTTATAGATGCCTCAATTCTTTATCAATAGGAATCTTAGGTTTTGGAACAATAGGACAAGAAGGTATTCATTGTTTATTGAAAGACCAAGATTTATAAATACTTTGGTCTCTTAAATGTCTACTTATAATTGGCTTTTGATTAATAAGTATAATTATTATAATAATATGTCAAGCTTCTTTCTTCATTTAGAGAAATACTGTTTTTGTATGTTACTTAAAAAGGAGATGCTAGATTTTTTAGTGTGATGTTAAATTAGCTTCTGTTCTACTTGGGATTGACAGAGAGAGGGGTCAAGAGACAGAGAGTTAAATATGAAGTTTGTGTAATCTTGAGCTAAAAGAGCTAGAGTGATTACAAAGTGGCATGGCATTACTTCTAATATATGCTAGTCATATATAAGGACACTTCTTTATTTCAGTTTTGAACAATAAACTCTCATATATTCCATACCTTTAAAAAAAAAAAGATCATATGTTAAAAAAAAAGTGGTATCTGAGTAAATGTCCATAGCTGCTGTAGTCAACATGAACAAGGATAGCAAGTGGAAAACATCACTCAAAGAGCTGCTTGACCCAACAGATGTTTATTTAATAATTTTATAGTTCTTAATTTTTTTTCATGTGTGAATTTTTTAAATTAACCTTTTATTAATTTCTTGGTGTTCTAGTTGTGAGACAGTGTAAGGCTATGAACATGAATGTTTGGGCTGCAGTCAGAGATGAACGTTTTGATTCTGGTGAAAATCTGAATCATTCCGTAGATAACTTTGTGTAAGTCTTATCTTTTTTATTAAGCATTACAATGATGTCATTAATTTCCAATGTTACATATGAGATTGCATTGAATTGACTGAATTATATATTTTTTTTTAGCATACAATTATTTGATTGGTCTAAAATATTTTTAGTCTTAGTTTGCTGTAGGAAGCTTAGTATTTAATTTAGTAATTAGCACTCATGAAGTCTGAAATTCTATGAGTTTTAAGATCATAGTCATCATAATTTAAATTTTAGAAATCATGTTTTGATAACAAAGAGTTACATCTGGTTGTGCTGCACTAACTTCTGTTTATCTCATCATCATGGTATCAAGAATGATTATAATATGCAGCTTAAACTTACCTGAAGTCCTCAGGATTTACACCTTTTGGCCTTTAAATAATTGCAATCAAATAATTATTCAGTAAAGAAACTGGGCGATGTTGAAATGTCAAGTACGCAACTTCTGGTATGTGGGATTATTGAAAAGAAAAATTACAAATGTTCTGGAGTGTGTAGGAATTCATTCCCTGTATTGGTTGCTGTAAGTAATGTATGATGTAAAGATCATTAGCTGTAAGGGACTTTGTACCCATCCAGATTGATTTTAGTACATCCATTGTCTAATTAAGCATGAACTATCAGCTGATTGTCAGGTGGGTTTTGTCGATTAGCTAGGGTATGATATTATGGTCCCGTACCCTAACCTGAACAGAGTAACGCAATAACATAAAGGTAATAGCATGTAAAATACACACATTGAATAAAACTTATTCAACTGAACATTTAGTCAATCCCAACAGTTGTTCAACGTGAACAATATTAATGACAACATAAGTTAATGTACATTATTTAACAACAAGGTTGTACTTTTACCAATTTAATGAATGTATGAAATATGATGACATGAGTGATAAATAAAAGTCAATAGTATGTTCAAAGGAAACACAAAGTATACAAATTAGGCAACGAAATATATCACACCTTCACTCAAGGCCATAATTCAATCACGACGCATCCTACACTCAAGGCCTTAGATACACGGGCCATTCAAACCACACTATGAATCAAGCTTGACTCCAACAGAGTCCCAAGCCTGCGTCCCTATTACAGAAAATACATATTCTTTGAGATCGCCTTCCACACGATCGTAGGAACAACAAATTTTGAGCTACACCACGAAGACTAATACAGTAAATAACTAACATACCCAATACTGGGGAAGAAAACCCATAAGAGAAACTCACAGAAGATCTAGCCTCATCACACAACAGAAGCAAAAACAAGTAAGCAAAAATGACATCAACAAAAGCGCGTTCCTAGAAACCAAAACTCACAATCTCTTATGGTACACAAAGGAAAACACCAAAAGAAGATGCGCATGACAGTGATATCATCACCACACCTGCCAACAATTAGTTATTTGTTCATGAAAGAAACAATTAATTGTAAGCAAATATTATAATGTGTAGATAAGTTATTTATTCTATACAATAGTCAGTTGAGCTACTTTATTACATAATGATTAAATTCACAAACTATGTTCTTTATTTAAGACCTATGTCTCGTCTTAATGAGATGTTAACAGAAGTTGATTATTTGGTGAATGTTTTACCCAGTACACCCAAAACACGAGGATTGCTATCAGACAAACTTCAGTTTTGTGAAAAAAAAGTATGTAAATATTATTTGTAATATTTGATTTAACAAATATATTTATAAATCAAAACTACCATACATAATTATTTGATAACTTTGAAATACAAAATAAAATGTATATTATTATTCAAACAATTTTCAAAGATATATTCCTAAACAGCATGATGAAATAAAACTTTTAAAATTTATTTACAACATGATGATGTGACATAATTTTTTTTTAGAAAACAATTTTTATCAATATAGGACGAGGGGATATCGTGGATGATAACAGCTTGATAACAGCAATCCAGTAAGTTGAATAAACTTTGTGTTAAATCTGAATAAGAAATGGTAAAATAATATCTTTATCATCCTACAAGAAAATTTGGTTTAGGACTATTACACATAACAAAATATTACAATGATGGAATGATATGTACATTCTTATAACAGTATTACACAATATATGAACAAAAATTTTGATTACTATTCAGGAAATTTTGGAGGAAAATTGAATTAATTAATAAAATAAAATAGTTTTTGTTAGATTTAGATAAGGCACATATTTTACTTGCTTAAGAGTTTAATTTATGTTTAAATGAATAAGTAAATGTAGATTGTAAATCTATTCTAAATTTATACAAACAGCATGATTACATTTATTTTGTAATAACAGTATTTAGCTTTATAATGATTTTTTTTAAAATTTGAATTCTTTTGTAGATCTAAATGTGAAAAATTCAACTTTGTAAACTTACAATTTCTCCATAAAAAGTGTGAAGATTATAAACAAGATTTAACTCTTCAAGACCGTAATGACGCTGACAGCGACCAGTCTCCCGGCCGTGCTAACGTAATGACGCTTCCAGCGTCCAATCACTATTTCCCTGTTTACTTCTTTTTCTTTTCTAATCCACGTTTTTAATCCCTTAAATGGTTTAAGGAAACGCTAGAGCGACCATTTTGAAAGTTTTTTCCTTCTGATACTTTGTTGATCTAAGCTGTTTTTATTGTTCTAAATATTTTTTTTTGTAAGTGACTAGTGAATTTTTTGGTTTTTTTTGCATCAGACATCATGGCTGACAGGCCTTCTTGCCGTTTTACTGCTGATCAGGCTCTAAATATCTTTTTAGATAGGAATGATAGTGACATGAGTGACTTAGACTTAGAGTTAGATAGAGATTCTAGAGCAAGAAAGTTATAATGAAAGCGATTTTCAGACTCAAGCGAGTTTGATAGTGAATTATTCATCCCTAGATCTAGTAAAAGTAGTAAATGAAAATGGGGCGTCGCCCCATCCAGGCCCTAGTAGATCTAGAAAGAAACCTCACTAAAAGTGTAAATATTGATCAAGTTTGACAAAGTTATGTTTTTTAAATAGATAATTGGATAGAGTTAAATATTTCATACAATAATAATTTATAATAATTGAGGACTGTTGGAATATTTTTTTTAACTTGGGAAAGTCAGTTTTTAAAGATCAAATTTAAAAAAAAATAATTTTCATCTCTGAAATTACCTAATTTTTTTTTTCCAGTGACTATCTATAGCATTGAAAGATAAATTATCTTGTAGTACATTCAATTTCCAACAAAATTTTATATAACATGTCTATGTTTTAATAAACAGAAAAAGAAGTATGACGTTTATAAAAAGTCTTCTGTGGTAAAAATTGTGGGGAAAAAAATAATTCCGGTAGAATGAGAAAAAAATTAGTTTTTAAGAGTTAAGACTAGACACCAAAATTTTAATAAAAATGAAAAAGAATTTTAAAAATGTATTACATTTATTTAAACTAAGAACAGAGATATTTCTATATGTTCTATTATCTGTATCAAATTTAGAACTAACCTAAATCATTTTTACAACTCCCAAACTCTTCATGGGTTCAAAAAGTATAAACTAGATGGAAACTGGAAGCTAGACAAGTTTTTTTAAAATAGACTAATTATTTTCCTAGAAATTTGATAAATTATGTATATTTTGGGAACAAAGTAACTATCTAATTGGTTGGACAGTGAAAAAAGTCTTGAACAACCATAATGATTTTTAAAAATATAACCGTCTTAAAATCAAATTTGTCTTTTTAAACAACCTGAATCACCTCACTCAACTCAATAATTTCTTTGTGTTTAGTAAAGAGTTGAATTACTAAATAAATGTATATAAACATTTTGCCTGCTGTCTTATTTAGAAATCATTAGCTGGACTGTAAATAAAAAAATTGGATTGTGCAAAACTCATTAGAAAGACTCCATGCAATAATGAAGCGTTACAAGAATATAATGGAATGAGAAACCAACATTAGTTTTATAAAGGAGAAATAAATTTGTAAAAACTTTTCATTATGTTACTCGTGGCAATGCAATGCAACAAGATAGTATTATTTTCTTAAGCAACACATGGTACTATGGTTAGTAAAATAAACCTCTTAGCATTAGAAGATTTTTTTGTTAAAAACATGAACATTCTTTAAAAACAAAACAAATTGATTTCCCTACATTGATGATGTCAAATTTAGTTTAATTTAAATTCTGTGATACCAGAAATGGTTGGCTTGGTGGTGCTATCCTTGATGTATTCAATAAAGAGCCATTACCCAGTACCAGTGAACTGTGGAATTTGCCCAATGTAACTATCTCACCACATGTTAGCGGAATAACATTTGCTGTTGAGGTATTTGGAATTCAATGTTTTGGTTTCACTGACAGCTTTATGAACATTTTTCTTACTTTTAATAATGAGATATTTCAGATACATGAACTAAATTCAGATTATAATTCCTATAGATTACACTAAATTAGTAACATCTTTGTTGATTTTGTTTCTTAGATTAACATTGAAACTGTTTCAGAAATAAGCCAGATGTTTCATTAATATATTTTTAATTATTTAGATGTTTTTTAAAAAAATTGGAAATAAAAATAATTTTAGGCGATCTATGGGGCAGATGATGAAAATAGGTAATCTGTTTCTGTGACCCTGGGTAACACTTAAGGGTGTCATATGGCCAAAACAACTACGAACAGCCTTTACGTTTCCCCAGTTACATTAGAGTTTAAGTGCTTTAAAAATCCCAAAATTTAAAACCCCTGAATTATTGAATTAAAAATTTTTAATTTGAATTTCTAATAAATTCTCTTTTTTTTTCTGCAGACAATAGAGACTTTCTTACTAAATTTAAAATTGTATCAAGATGGTAAAGAGTTAATTAATCAGGTAGATTTATCACGTGGCTATTAAAGTTGGATTTTAAATTTGTTGTAAAATATTTTAATCAGAATTATAAAGTAGTCAGACAGCCATTCATTCTTTTTCTTCTTCATTCTCATTTTACATGTCGGAAGGTTCAGATCAGTAATCCTATATCTGAGATGAACTGCACAGTGGTTTCCAGATCAGGCAGTTCTCCTTATAGTTTTCATTCTATAGGAAGGTTTTAGGACCAGAGACATGTTCGGGCCTCTTGATATAGTATGCAGTTTTGAAGGACATCGTCAGCATTCTCTGGCGATGCTCCACAAGAGCAGGTTTTGCTCATCCCAACTTTTAGCTTCCGGAACATATGTTGTTTCATTCTGTTGTGTCTGGTTCTGAGTTGAAAAATTATGTGTTGGTCATGTCAAGATAGCTTATAATAGGCGTCTTTAGCTTATAATAGGCGTCTTATTTTTATAATTTCTTCTGGTTAGAAAGGGATTTTTATTTGTTTGTTCATTCTTCCATCTGCTTTAATATGGGGATCATGATGGCTTTCTTCCAGATGTTTGTGATTCCGTCTGCTTTCCAGCTAGGATTAAAGATCTGTAGCAGTTGTTTTTTTTTTTTTGGCTTGAGGGCCTATGTGAAGTAGCATGTTGTTAGAGATTTTGTCGGGGCCTGGGGCTTGTTTTTGGTTTGAGGTCCTTTAGAGCTTCATCTAATTCTTTCATTTTTAGATTTGTTATCATTCCTGGAGAGTATGCTGTTTTGTTAACTTGATTTTTATTTTGGATTTCTACATGGACATCTTTAATTCGACTTTCATTGATTTGTATATGATCTAGACATTGAAATTATTTTATGAATTCATTTGCAGCTTCTTGGCCTTTCAGAGGTTGGTTGTCAGTTGCTATTCATTTTTTAAATTATTCTACTTATCTTTCAAATAAAACATTGTCCATTTATCTCCTGTAGAGACAAGGCCCATGGAGGGATTAGGTCTCCTTTAATACATCCACTTTACATTTATCAGAGCCTAAAATGTGTTTTCTATAATGCATTATTTAATTCAATAGATAACTAAAGAGAAGGGCTATACATATGTTATTATATTGCCCATTAAATAAAAATCACATTATGTTATCTCTATAAATATTGAAATAGTTTGTATATACCATATTTCTATCACTGAATGTTAATATTAAATACATATTCTTCTGCATTTCATTTTCAATAAATATACATTTTTTTTCAAAGTAACTTTGAATATTCAGTACATGTTATGTTTATGTTTACAAAATGTATTTAAATGTCTGTATTTAGGATGATGACATTTGATAAAACTTAACTTTTGTGCATTTTTTGAGTTAAAAGTGTAATTGGTAGTATAACTTTACACTAACCCACAATTGGTTTCAACCATTATAGCATTTAATATTGGGCTGAAAGAAACATGCTATAATAAATGTACAGGTAAACTGTATTTTAGCTTCATGCCAGTTAGTTATTTCTATTTCTCAAGAATACTCAATTCAATAAAGATAATTTAACTTTCATGCTGTTTACCAGTACAGACAATTTCTCTGTATGTAGATGAGTATATTAACTTTCTTTCAAGCCTACAGTATCACTGTTTTCTTTTCTATTCAAACAGTTGCTAGAAACTGCTATTTGATCATTGTTTCCTATCTTACCCTTTAGACATGAGTTCTTTGTCATTTTACACTCATTAGTAAATTATGCTAGTATAGGGCATAATTTCTTTATTCTTTATGAAACAGCAGCAGGTGGCCTTTTATTAAATATGTTAATCTCAAAGAGAATAAAACCAAAGTTTGGTGTAGACTACTTATGTTAGTTCACATTTTTAATAATAAATCTAGTAATTTATGTTATAATTCTTTATAGAATCCACATTTACAAGTTAAGTCTCATCAAAAGATTCCTATAAACTCAAACAGCATATCTTATTGTCCAGGAGGATATGTATCTAATACATCGGCTATACTGACTTTGTTATCAATAAAAGCATAAATTATGAGAATGGTGAATATTTCATTCTTAAATATTTTATTAGTATTCAGTACTTTCTGTGATTAGAATTGAATTTACTATGTACAGTAATTACAATGATTACATCATTAAATAGAAACTACATTATTAATATGCTGATTAAATAAGAATGTAGATATTTATTTCCCTTGTTTGTATCAAACAAAATGATTAATAACCGGTAATTAATTGACTAATTGGTGTTATTTAAATTGATTAATTTGTCTACGCCAATGAATAATTGTCCAAAGTTTCAACTTGTTGGAGAAATTACATATTGAAACTTTTTATCTGACATACAGAGTGAGTTGATATAAGTTTTGTAAAAAGTAAAAACAAATTAGGTTACGAAATAAATTATCAAAATAATATCACAAGGAGCAAAATTTTACATTGATATGAAACATACAATAAATATAACAAAAAATCAGATACATTGTTGTAAAGAAAATAACCAAATATAACAACAAAAAAAAGCAACTAAATTTGGTAATCAAGATCATGTTGGTCAATATTTATAAATGGTAAAAAAAATAGTCACATGCACCAAGATTTACCCTGGTATAAAACAAACTTAAACAAACACACAATAAAATATCCCTTTGAATGTTCCTATGCTTAAAAACTATTATAATGAAATGTAATATCAGATTACCTACTTGTACTCAATGTCAACTTGCCGGGCATATCAAGACATCCAGGGGGCAGTGGAGAAACATTTGATTGAACAATTAGCTAATACAAATATTTGCAATTCATAATGTCGTCACCAGAGCTACAATAAAAACTATTAATGCATGTAATTAACTTTAAATCAATATCAAAGAAAAATTATAGCTCAAGTAAATGAAATATTACTTTCAACGGTTGGGCTAGTAGTGTCTTCTGCTATGTTTATCAGGCTACTGTCATTTGAAGGCACAAGACGTCGTTTCCTAAGCTTGCTAAGCTGTGGGTTGTGTATGAGCGTATATAACAAAAACCATCGAGTCCTTGCGATTTTAGAAACAGAAAACCCTTTTGTATCATACAATGTCCACAAGTTTTGCAAACTTTCTGCGGAAGTCTCGCTTCCAGTGGGTGATGCTGCTCCGTATGAAATGTGATCAGCGTGCGTACTATTAGGACAAAGCGGTGTCGCATCATGGCTGACCTCTCTATGACTCGCTCTGAAGCGAGCAGCCAGCGCTTGTGTCCATAATAGATGGGCGAACACTCTCATGCTTGGATTGTTGTGTGCATTGTCCACCAATAGCATTGAAACATACGCCCTGTAGCCGTTGTCATAATTTTCCTTGTCTCTAGTGAAAACACTTTTATCCAGTCGATCAACGGAAAATATTCCAAATATTGCACTCAGAAATATT
Source organism: Biomphalaria pfeifferi (assembly GCA_030265305.1). Lineage (NCBI taxonomy): Eukaryota > Metazoa > Mollusca > Gastropoda > Planorbidae > Biomphalaria > Biomphalaria pfeifferi. The sequence goes on from JASAOG010000025.1 coordinate 4,042,191, forward strand.
CTTAAAAGGCAAGTGAACAATCCGACTGCCATGTTGGTAAATAGGGAATAATAGTTAACAAGTTCATAAAATTTTCTATTGTTGACATTTAGAGGTCTCTGCTTGTCAGACTCGTGAATCTTATCTTGAAGTAACAGACAATTGCAGAGATAGACTTGAAGGTAAAAGAGGACAAGCATCATAACAGGAAAGCTCAAAAGTTGCACAATACTCAAAAGGACATCTCCAATCATGTCGAATGCAATGAAAAAGTAAATAGGCTCTGCGATTAATAATGTGATGATAAGAACAAAACCAAAACTGAGAACCAGCCCCCACATCATGAAAGCTACCTGGTAACCAGGATATATCATGCTGCTGGTCAGGAGATATTGGGTTGATACATCCATCTGAGGAAGGAAAGTTTTGTCCCCTTGGTAGAGTCTCAGCATGTGGTACCGATAGTTTCTAGTAGCCATAAAAATGTGTGTTAATGAGTTCGAGATGGAGGCTAAGAGAGAAACGGAAGCGCATATGCTTACAAGCGCCACCTGTTCCTTATCACTGGAGGTAATCTCTGTCTTCTGCAACACTAAGTGAAAAATGGTGTATAAAATTTGCAGTGTGCCCGAAATCAGGAGCATCCCCATCCAGTAGATAACATTCAGCTGCACGAAGGCGATTGCAAATATTCGGGTGGGATATTTGAAAAAGGGAAAACTGGTAAATAATTTTAACTTCCTGCTTTCGTGCATCTGTTGTACAAATGTTTTATCTCCCCAGAAATTGGACGATGTGGAGTTTTTAGACTTCCTTAAAACCCAGCGAACATGTTCTTCCTGATGTGGCTTTATGGTAGTCATCATTTGCTTGTTTAAGAAGACTTTAGTCCTGAAGCACCTCTGAATAACGTAGATACAGTAACCAATCAGCACGACATAGCAGCAGATGATTGGAAGGCCCTGGAGAGCTGCGGTTGCCTTGTTCAAATCTTGAGAAACAGAATCATTTGCACTCACGAACCAGTATGTGGTGTTAGCGCTCTCCTGAACTCCCTGTATAGTGTCTACAATATTCAAGCTCAGCCATACAGCTGAATACAAGATGCAGACAACAGCTCCAACAACGCGATACCGCGTAGAAAGACACGCAAACAAAGGGAAGCATGTCAGGCATCCCACGAAAGCTTGCAGGTATACGTATATTGCTCGTCCCCATAATGGCATGTCAAATCCCAGGGTGTTCTTTGATGTCACTAGGGACACGATCGTGCTTGTAATCGTGCCAAATGCCATTGCATAAGCAGTTCTGTTGTCGTAGCCATCCAGGAAGGAAAACGGTATAACGAGAGCGGGCCTTCCGTGGCAAATGTCGCGCCTGTTTTTTCTTTTTTCTATGAATGACAGCAGTAGAATAACAGGAGCTACCACGAGAAGCATCCACAAGTTGATGATGTAAATATTGAAATTATCGAGATCCATTTTGGCCAGTACCAATAGTCAGATTGGTATTCTCTGTTAGGTATTTAGACTCAACCAAATCTAATCATCTGAAAATCAAATGAGAGAAATTTTCAACGGACCTGTAGATTTAGACAACACATTTTATTACTGGTTGCAGTAGCATTGTAAATAGGTTATATAACATTTGCTTTTAAGACTACAAATTATACTCGAATGACTTTGATGACGTAAAGAAGGCCTAGATTTTTAATGTCTAACTTTTTTTTTCTATTCACCATTAACGCCAACATAACACATTCAAAATACGAGATTTAATAAAAATGCTTCTCACAATTATATACATGGACATCCATGGATCTCAGTATAGTTCCATGATACATCAAGGTCTCTATAAACTGTGGCTTGGCTAATCAAACTCGCTCAAACACACATTGTATAAACCCACATAACGATCAACCAAATAAAATGGATTGAAATGATTTGGACCGTGTGAAGTCCAAACTTATCAACAAAGTGCAATGTAGGGCTTGGAACGGAAACAGATCTATATAGAACGATTGCTAGACTCTGTGAATTATAAGAGTGCTTGTTTTACAATCGAGTGTAGGCTAACATTAATTACGTTTGAAATGTAGATATTGGTCTAGATGACTAATTATATAAAAAAAGGTAGGGTCAAATCAGTCAGGGCCCTTGGGAATATATTATAGACATAAATTAAAATTTCCTCCCTTTGCTGCTGCTTCAACACAGAGCACGCAGGTCGGTGAATGGGACATTATTAGACAGTTGGTCCGTCCAATTATCTTCCTAAAGTAAAGTTAAATAGATGTTACCGGTATAAATAGTACAGTTATGTTTTCCCAGTGATTATTCAAACACAATAGTAACCTCGTGTATGTTGTTATTTCTAGCAATTTTCGGATGTGTTGTACATTTCTGTTTGACTGTTGGAAATGAAAAAAAAAAAATCATACTAGGCTACTTGCAGGTGTCTTCCAACCACAAAATTAATTCAGACTTGCCATTTATCTTCATCTTTTTTTTTCCTTGGCCTTTTGTGAACTGCACTAACATATAAAACTAACTGCAGTTTCTGTTTCATTTTTAAGCAGCGTGCAAAGATTTTCAATTTCACAGAACCAAGTCGTCTGGACTGTGCCACCTCCACTCTTATTGTAGGGTCCCCGCCAACCTTCCAGAAACCGACGGAACGTCACTCGACCATTCAGGTTGATCCCTTGACTACATCCGAAATGACTGGCCTAATGAGTACTAGTTACAACACAGATCATTCCAGAACGTCTTCGAATCCCGGTTGACAGTCTCCACTCGTGAGGGTTCGACCGCTCGCCTAGCTCTGGCCTGGGGCGATTTGCGTCGGTTGACATACATACTACTACCCCTATCCGCGCAACCACCAGAATTATAACAATCTATATATATATATAATTCTCTTCTTCGCTCAACAGTTTGGACGAGCAAGAAGGAAAGGAAAGATCTCTCTCTTATTTCTGCGGATACTAACTCCACAAAAAACAAGCAGCGCCAGACTTAAACATTGTGACCAAGAAGTCATGGAAGAGAACAAGTAATCTACTATGTATATTCACTCGTCACTAAATAGCAGAGCCGGACTTAAGCACTGTGGGGCCCTATGCGAAACGGATTTCGCGGGGCCAAGTTTGGGTAGGGTAAGAGAAATTTAAGAGTTTGTATTAGAAAATAAATTCGTCTATGCATTTTATTCATTCTTTACTACGTACAAAATTACTTTACGAGCCTTGCGTGTAGCAAAGTCATACAGTAAGCCTATCATAATAATTCTGTTTCCTACATAGATCAAGCTCAATAGCATGAATTACCAAATGTTTCAATCTATCTTTGAGAATTGTTGACCTCAAGTAATTCTTCATTAGTTTGAGGCACGAGAAGCTTCTTTCACCAGATTACACAATTACAGCTTATGCATAATGCCGTTTTTATTTATCGCTCGTTGGTGTTTTCCATATTGAGTGACACCCCAAAATGACAACTTTTTTCTACATATTTTTCGTATATTTTAAGGACTTCTTTGTATATTTTACAATTTCGGGAGGTTTCCAGGAGCTCCTGGTAAATCGACAGAAGGGAGCGGGAAATCTGTTTTAAGTTATAAAATGGTTTAATTTAATAATTTATACACCTTGAATTAGCGCGGGTTCTATGAAAGTGCGGGTCCTATGAAAGTGTTTAAAGTTAAAGGATTTCATTGTCTTCAAGTCACTTCACAGATCTATGGTTTATCTAAATGAGATGAATGCTGAGATCATGACCGATTGCGTGACCTTCATATCCCCCTTGTTTCTAGATTTTATTGCTTTGATATTTTATGGCAGTTGTTTGGATGTTATGTGAGACTGTTAGGCCGTCACACAAAACTCAATAAAATATGCATTAAACAAAAATATAACTAAAGAGGTAGACAATGAATGACTTAGGCCCCTACACATAGATCCAGATCTTGTAGGCTATGCATATTAAGAGTTCAAACTAGCGAGGAGAAAGAGTAGGTTACTGTATAGTGCTCTGCGAGCAGGGAATAGATCATGTCTGAATAAATTAATGATAAAAATAGATTAGGTACACATTTTCTTTTCAGTTCCTACTATTTAGCTCACACCATAGACCAATATATAGATCTGTGGCTCACACTTTTTTCATAGTCAAAAAGTGGAATTTGGTCAAAAGTTTCAAGTCAAAAACTTGTAAAAAATTGAATCATTTATTGATTATCTCAAAGCTTAAATTTAGCACAAAATGGTAGGCCTTTGTATGTTTTGTTAAGTTGATAGGCCATATACTTTATAGTCTAGGCCGCTTGAGAGGCGCGCTAAAAACGCATATTTTGAGATTCGATATCAATACTGCCAAATTTGTACAAAGCTTGTATCAACTCATCTCTGTCTGATAAAAGGTTTGTACACGTTTTTCCTCCCACACATCTCCCCTATCTCGGATCAAGCTGAAATTTTGCTCACTTATTTCTTTTATCTGACAAAACAAGAATCAATAAAAAAAAATTCAACCAATTAGATAATTAATTATTAATAATTAATTATTTTGTTTGGTATTGAACAAGGGAAAGAAGTAATACTTGAATGATGTTGTATTATAAATTAAATGAGTCCCCTTTATACTTTGTTTTATAGTTTGAAACTAGCAATAGATAACTATAGAAACCTTCTATTTTCATAGGCACACAGATACCCCTTTCTTTCTCTTCCCACCTCAAGCTAAAAGCATGACATAGCGCTTAACAAAAACAATTGGTGAAAATATTTCTAATCGCACAGTTTTATTATTGTTATTGCAAATTTAATTACATGACTGATCACAACTAATTGATACAATTACACTTCATATGCTCTAAGCTTTGTTTTCTTTTAAAGTATTTTAAAAATATTTTCTTGTTTTTCTCTTTATTTTTCAATGCCTAATACGACTGAAGCAGTGGCGTAGCTAGGAATTTGCCATCATTCATTTGGTGGCCCGGGGTGGGGTGGGGAGCTTGATTTCTTTGGGGGCCCCTGCATTTTGACATTCGACATCATGACATGAAATAATGGCTTAATATTTAATGTAAAAAATATTCGAAGACTCATTTGGGTGACCCCTCAAGCGAGGGCCCCGTGGGGATATGTGTAAAGTTGCGATTGTAGGCCTATTGTATATTTTGTTTCATATATAGCCACAGACGCAGTCTAAATGTAGACGCACACATATAACCTATAACTTAAAACCCGTCTTTGCATGTAATCGCTCTGCTTTACTTAATTTGCATAACAAACTTTAATTCTTAAAAGTGCTCTTTCTTATCTAGTTCCATTAATCATTACTAGAGGCTATGGAACTCGTTATCTGAATCAGCCAGAAAACCAATGAATTAGTAGAATTGAAGTCTTTAACTTGTACGATTATATTAATACAGAGATACTCGCACGTATGTCTTAATTTTATGCTCTTAAAAAAAACGTCTGTAATTTATAAGAAGGATTATTATATGAGATCATGTAGGCTACCAATATAAGAACATCATATGGCAATCGATTTGTGAGCCGGATTGTACGATAATGCCAGGGTCGATTTTGACACTTAATACACTTCTGCAATAAATATTCTTTATCTGTTACAGCCCGATGTGTTGTTTACGTTTTGGAGCAGACGTCACGTGATTTAGTGACAGGCTGACAGGTAGACAAGATCTAGACCTATAGATGTAGGCTATATAGATCCTGAAGTGTCTTACAACGTCACTGACTGAATGTGTAAACCTGGATACATTTATTTTGTTACTATTTTAAATACATTTAGATCTATACCTTTTCATATTACCACTTTACAATTGATAGCATAGAAAATGTGCCTTCGATTTAATGAATGATACATTACCTTTTCCCTTGTAGCCACAATCAATACTGCAGATCAGACGCTCTAGATAACAATATGCCCATCTATAATATAGTCTGTTGGACAACAGGAACCCAAAATAGTCTAACGCTAGTCGCAATGCTAAAAATACTTTACCGGGAATGTGAAAATCAGTCACGTGAATTGTTGAACTGGTTTTCAGTTACTTAAAACGATACCATGATATTTTATACAAGTCTGCTATCAGTCTGCTGATATGGCGGCCAGCTATAAACCATTTGTTTAAAGTAACAAGAGGGACATGCAAAAAAATGAAAGGGCAACTCTACACTGTCTTAGGATATTAAAATTAAGGAAAGTTAAGACCATGTGCATCACGCAGCGGCGCAACCATTGGTGGAGGGGACGGGCCGGCCTTAGGCATAGGCAAACTAGGCAGCCGGTTTGGGCCTCCGATTGCTGGGGACCTCGCACAGGACTCTATAACATTTTTTAAAAAAGGAAAAATAGCGAAACCTGTGTCCAGTGTTATTGTTTGAGTAGGCTACATTAAGTTTTTAAATAAATTCTGTAATTTTATTTTTTTGCTTTTTAATTTTTCTAATTCATTTGGGGCCACCAAATTCACTTTGCCTAGGGCCTCCAATTATCTAAGGCCGGCCTGAGGGTTGTCGTTACTGGACGTTAATTTGTAGCACCAAACTGCTGATAGACAACTAAACCGTTTAGCGTAATATATCTTAACTAATAAACTTGAAAAACTTCTTTGTGAACACTACTAAATATAACTTTATTTATAATATAGACGAAATCAAGTTAATATGAAATTCTTTAACAATTATCTAACTCATTACAATAACACTACCGTTCAGGGTGCAATGGAGGTTCTTAAGAGAATCTCAAGAGAGCGACCCATACTTCTTTTTTCAAAATGCTGCATTTGTTTACCATGCCATGGTACTAAAAAGATAGTAGGCCTAAAATGTTATATTTGTTTCTTTTACTAGGCATATTTAATTCTTTGTCAGAAAGAAGTGCACAATTTGGAGGGTTTTCATTAATTAATATTCTTCTGTTAAGTAGGTTTGCATAATTAGGTAGAACATCTATACAAAAGTAATTCCAGGAACAAACATATTCTGTCTTCTTCAGCTTTCATATCAACATGTTGAAGGGTTCAGGTCACCAGATCTAGTCTAATCTAGTCCTATATCTGACGATGAACTGCGCAGTAATGCCAAGACAGCTACACAATGGCGCAAATGTTTGACGATACACTGACATTTATTCTTCTTCGTTCTGACTATAAAGTTCTAAATCTATTTCTATTTCTGAGATGAACTGCATATCAAGCAGTTCGTCTTCTTCATACATTTTTTTAACTAGGAGTATTTCAGATCTTGCGATCTATGGGGGCAGATGATGTAATAATGCAGTGGGTACCGAGTCACAGAGGTGTGAATGGCAACACTATTGCAGACTCCTTGGCTCACTAAGGAGGGCAAATTCCACCCACCGAACAGGCTGTAAGTTTCCACCATGCTCTGGCTATAATTAAAAAACAGAAAAGAAAAAGTGGTCTGAGTGTTGGGACAAGTCCCAAAAAGCCCTGGGAGAGCATGAGGCGCCTTGACCGCACTTCCCCGTGATGGAGGCTGTCCAGGCTTAAACAAGCTATTATAGCACAGCGCAGGACAGGCCACTGTCCCGTTGCCTAATGTTTCTCACGGCTATAGCCAAATTTCGATTCACGGTGCCCCCGCTGCGGGAAAGAAGAGGAAACCATGCCTCATATTCTGTTTGACTCCCCAGACCATCTGATCTCCGTCTCGACAAGTCTGGGAAACCAAAAATTCTCGACCTGTATGGTGAGATGCATGCACTACGCAATACAGCAGGGTTTCTGTCCAGGGCTTTAGCAAGAGAGGATTTGAGCCTCTCAAGCCCTCACTCAAATGGAGTTTTATGATGATGATGATGATGATCTAAAAGTCCTCTGTTTCTGTGGTCCACGGTTAACAAGGGTGTCATGTGGCCAGCATAACAACCAACCGCCTTTACTTTTCTTCAAATTAATGTCAGGTACCCATTGGCTCGGGCTTGCTGCCCTGCCTCAGGGTGGCGCACGGGTGGAAACGGTCGTGAGAGGGGACGACTAGGCCAAAGGGTAGCGAAACAAGGCTCCTGTGGGAATACCTAAGGTCGTGTGAGAGCATCTCCATTGCACTGTACGGGGATATAAAAAAGCTCCCGCAGCGATCTGTCAACGTCCAGGCGCCGTCCCTCAAGGGGCCGTTACATAAATGGCGTGTCCCGCACGGTTAGCCCTGGTATAGTATACGAATACGACGGGGTCCCAGTGGTGCGGTCTTCTTCCGCGTCTCTAGTCCGAGAGTCCAGAGTGTCCGTGTCCATTGGAAGTGAACGCAAAACAAACTTTAAGTTTAACCCCGAGTCTCACGCCCCCCCCCCCCCAGGTCGGACAGATAGCGGGAAGAAGGAACTCGCTGTCCAATTCAGGCTGGTGAAATGGAGCTTTTATTCCCTTTTGCTGGTCTTAGTGTTTCAAGTGCGACGCACAACACTACTAGAAAATTTCAGATTGTACCCATTGGAGCTGGGTGGACTCAGAGGCGCCCAAATATCCCGAAGTTAAAATCCCAGTCTTCACCAGGATTCGAATGGTTCCTCGGTTCGGAAGGCAATCGCTTTACCGCTCAGCCACCGCACATCCTATGTATCCTGTAGGTGATTTATAAATAAATAAACATATGGGGATATGGTTCATTAGAAGAACCATAGAAGAAATGCCCCCCCCCCCCTTTTTTTTTCATGTTATGGAGTGTGTATGTTTATGGTGACGGTGAGAAGAAGCTAGCGATTAGTTTCTGGCAGTTTGAGTGATGCAAGACAAGCGGCACTGTCATAATCTGCGTTGGGTATGCCAGATGACTCCGGGATGCCAGAGTGTAAAGGCGTGTTTTTATAGTGAGTTAGATTTGTTTAAAATATATGTTTATTTCATTTCATCTCAAGTTGAATTTGTCAATGTCGTAATGAAATTTATCTATATCGTAATGAAAGTTATAATTAGTTTTGTTCACAAAGAAGTTATTTCAAGTTTATAAATTAAAATATAATACGCCTTCAGCGGTTTAGTTGTCTTACCAGCAGTTTGGCACTACAAGTCAACGATTGTCCACAACAAACTGCCCCTCATTTTTCAAGAATTAATGAAAATTTTCCCTTTCAGACCATGGGGCAGTTCATATAAAGCTCATCTGATCTGTTTTTTCTATGGCCGACTGTTTACGAGGGTGTCATGTGGCCAGCACACAATGACAAACCAACCTAACTTTCTTAAAATTATTTTTTAGGACTTATAATAATAATCCTAATCATATTACAAGGGATGGAAGCAGGGTTTGAACTCGAGCAGTGGCGTAGCGAGGTTCCAAAGTTAACCTCTAAAATACTTTGAAAAATTAAAAGAGTCATCGTTTAATTGTCTGTCGTTGAGGCCTGTATTACGAAACATTTTGGATTTAAAATTTGAAGAACAATCAGCATCACCCAACAATTATTATTTTTTTTTGCCTTTAAAAGTAAAGGTGGTAAAAAATAGTGTTGTTTTTTAATCTTCGTTGATGTTTGAGCATATACTAGCAGAGTGATCTGCTAATCCCAAATACTATGAAATAATGAATATGCCTAATAGCAAATATGGATTTAATTTGACATGACCAGCCAGCCTTCCAATGAAAGCCACTTAAAATGTCTTTATTGCATCCTATAGAGCCTATGTATAGGGCAAGGTTTTTGTTCCGAAATGTTTTTATACTTAAAAAAAAAAGATTCACTTATTCGCTTATCCCATTGTATCGCTCAAAAGCTTGAATTATTAACATCATTGCATATCCCCAATGGGCGTAGCCAGGATTTTCTGGGGGTTGGGTGAGGGTCATTAATGCGCTCGCGTGCGCGCTCACACACACACATATATAAATATAATGGGGAGGGTAACTACAATACCCCTTTTGACTAGGCTTATGAAATTTAGTGATTGTAGCTTTACTTTTCTTTTTATTGGGAATGGGTTTTAACTTCAAAACGTCCCTTTGTTACGCTCATGGAATGTATTGACTAGTTTTCCTTTAGTTTTTTTTTTTATTGGAAGATGTTCAAACATCAATCCTATCTTGGCTACGCTCATGGAATGTAATGGCTGTATCCAGGGCCGCCGTTTCCTGGCCTTGAATTTTCGCGGGTAGTTTGTAATATTTGTTTCTAGTCGAATAGCCCGGCCTGTAAGTTGATCTAGTAATTAGAAAGTCAATTTTTAAACATTGTCACTTTTATTTGAAATGGCTGATGTTAGTTGGGATTAGAATATTTTTGGCCAATTATAGAGTCTAGATGTAGACCTACATTAGGTTCATTTGGGTTCTAGTTTAAAATACATTATTTAATTATCTTCTTTTCGTAGTAAAATCAGTTTAAAATGGTTTCTGTTTTATAATATTTAATATTAGAACTACCTAACATTTAACTATATATAACGGTATTTAAATTTTCTTTTTAGTGTTTTATTTTTAAAATTTTACCATCATCCGTTATTGGATTATAATTGCTATGTTATGTTTCGCATTATTGATCATAAGTATTTTTAATGCAGCATTTCTCAAACTGTTGGGTCACCCGGGGGGAGGTACCTTTATTTGGGGGGGGGGGGGGGGCGCAACTTCCTGACGAAGGGGTGTTTTAGAGTGTTTCCTAGGCGGCGGTAGGAAGAGGTTGATGGTTATGCATTGAGGATGAAATTAGCGTAATGCAAATGTGAAAAGGCAGACGATCTTGAGCAGGGGCGGACTGGTTATATAGGCATTCGGGTAGATGCTCGGTGGGCCGGTACCCCATTGGACCGGTATGGCCACCGAAAGGGCTGCATGAATACCAGTAAGTTGTTTCAAGATTTATATTATTCTCTTTAAAAGCAACACTTTGATTGCTACATTCTAATTAGAATACATTTTACACTTTTTAAGTCTAATACTTATCTAAAGCATCGTCGTAAATATCTTTCATCTTATATCGTGCTTCTAGTAGACGTCACTAAATGATAAAAAGAAAAGAGAAAATTAAGGCCTTTATTTTTTTTTATAGAGATCGACAGTGTCTTTATATTCGGATTAATCTATAAAGGGACCAATAACAACGTTCCAAGTCTCTCGAGTTGGCCCCGCTACGAAGTCCTTCACAAATCACAATTATTATCTTGAACAGCGTAGATTGGAATCAAATTACAAAAGAATCGAACAGAAGGAACAGATAATAGTAAGATATAAAATATAAAGCAACAAATGCTGGAATCCTGTGCAAAAACAACAAACAAACTAAAATTATTAGTGTTTTCTCGCAAGTACTGGAGATTCGCCAACGTAATCATAACAGTATTTACGAAATGAAGACATTGAAGAGGCTCCATGCCATAATAAACACTAAAGACAAGACGACAAAGTTATTGATTGAAGTCGAAATACAAAGAGGCTTTGCTAAAATAGGAGATAATCTTGACAGCATTTGTTTTACTGAACGTAAGGATATTAAAAACAAGCGAACATGATCTGTTGTGGTGTGTGTGTGTGTGTGTGTGTGTGTGTGTTTAGCCAGCTCTAAGTTGCAGTCAAACTAGATTTCCAAAGCATATGTGAGTAAAGTTCTCTTTCAGACATTGCGACCTTTCTTAGCAATAGTTTACGAACAGGGAATCATGTGGCTAGCACAACGAGCAACCGCCTTTACTTTTCTCAACTAAAGTCACGTACCCGTTAGAGTTAGGTGGACTCAGGGGAGCCCTAAAAATCCCGAAATTCAAAATTCGAACCCAGGACCTCAGGTTTGGAAGCACATAACCTCTCAGCCACAGCGCCGCCATGACCGTATAAGATGGGCAGTTAAAGAATGGAGGATTAAGGCTTATATTTGTAAATTGAAGTCCATATGCCTGAGAAAATGTCAAGGAGTGAAAGTGACTCATAAACAATGTGTTCGTTGATGGAGGAGCTTCAAATGTCTTGAATGTAAATGAGAATTTTTCACAATAAGAGATTCCCCATTCCAAGTGTTATACTTTATTCCTTTAGAAATAGCGCTTATCAGATAGTTTCAAAATCATCAATAAACTACTCATTACTAACTACTTTCGATACATACTTTACAAAATACTTATCAGGACAGGTATGATTGGACGCCCATCATGTGGCAGACAATATGTGGGCCGGATTGTTCAGAAATGCTCGAGCTAATTTTGACACCTAGTCCGCCCCTGATCTGAAGGCATGAAAAAGTAAAGATGTTATTTTGTGGTTAGCTTGATTTGGTTTAAATATCGGTATATTTCATTAATATTAGATCTCTATCTCAAGTTAAATCTGTGAATATTGTAATAACAGTTATAATGAATTTACGTTCACATCAGAAGTTTGTTTAAGTTATTTAAAGTTTATTTATTGAAAATATAAAACGCCCACATTGGTTCAGCTGTACTAGCTGTTTGGAGCGATAAGTCAACAACCAACTAACAACAAGGAGAGGGGGCGGCGAATTTTTTTTTACTCTCAGTGTAATTTATCTTAGTATTTGTAAAATTAAATGTTTAAAATTTAAAATATCGTAAGTAGGAGATTTTAAAACGTCTCCGCTAATCTGATTCTTCTGGATTTTTGTTTGTCTCAGAATGGTCGAATTTCTTCCGACTATTGCACTTCCTTATGTGTGAAAAAAACGTCCGCGACAGAGACGTCTTACTTAACACAAAGAATATTTTTAAAAAAGATCATTACAGATGTACGATCTTATTATATAGGCCTACCTAGCATAATACTATTTGATTTGCCAGGGCTGCCTCTTTATTATAAGACTTAACATGGCCCTCGACCTTTTTTTTTTATTAGGATGAATTGTGCGCTCTGAAAGAAAATACATCAATATTAACCTTTTTTAAATTCTCTCTTTTTACTAAGAGAAAAAGACCAGAATACGCTTAGTGCCGAGTCCTAACCGGAATCAAAACCCTTGCTGACTTGAGCGAAAACCTGCCGCATCTTCAATTCTAGCTCCATGAAAAGACTTATACAACGCTTAAAATTTATGTAGGCAACACTATTTCGGAAACAAAAATGACCATAGACCTATTATTTATATATATATATAATCGAGCTGTAAGATGAATAATAAACGAATATTCACATTTGACTAGAGTAACACCTTTAGTTAAATCACTAAATTTAGAAATCCTTCAGGAGAGATGACTGAAAAGTAAAGCATAAAACACTGAACCATAATCTTCAAATACAAAAACAAAATTTAATAAAATACTCTGAAAGACGCAAAGATAGGTACATTCCTCACTCCATATGCTAGGACAAATTTGTACAAATGCTCCTTCTTCTCTAGAGCTATTAGACCATGGAATGGGTTGCTTGAGCCAGATAGGAAAACCAGTGACTTAGCAGAATTTAGGTCATTGGTTAACATGCATGACTAGATGCATGACGCGTAGGACGTGATCATCTTCATTTTTGAAGTGACATCTATACAGACTGACTCATTTGAGTGAAATTTCATTACCTAAATTTGGATTCTATGCATAGTGTTAAAAATATAAATGAAGAAGTATAACCCTAAAAGTGTATTATAATTAATTGAGACTAAACTTCTTTTCTTTTCCATTATATTCTTTACACACACACACAAAAATGCAACGTTAAAATTAAAAAACAAACAAACATAAGAGGTCATGGGGATACCACAACGATGCGAATATGAAAGGGGAAAAATGGTATGAAAATAAATCAAAGAGCGCTTTAGGTACAGTGTCCAGCTCAGTCTTAATGATTTTTGTTTCTAAAAAAAAGGACCCGGGGGGGGGGGGGCGGCATTTAAAATTTTGCACGCAGGTGGCCACAACCCGATCGCGGCGGCCCTGGCTGTATCTTTGCTTTTTATTATAGGAAGGGGATTTTAACATCTAAACCCTTCTTGGCTACACTTGTGGAACTTGGTGACTAGTTATCCTTCAGTTTTTATTGGAAAAAAAAGGAGAGTGTGGTTGGGTTTAAGCTCAAAATCCCCTTGGCTACATTTATGGATTTTAGATACTAAAGTTTTCCTTTAAGTCTACATTTTTATTGGCGGGATCGGCTACCCTCATGGAATTTGGTGTTTTTTTTTTTGTCATTTGAAGAGGAAGCTTTTAATTCAAAAACTCCCGAAAAGGGGCGGGGGGACTCAAAACCCTATGGAGGTTGTGTGTGTAAATTCAATCCCCCTCCCCGTCTAAGTTCACGGAATTTGGTGACTATAGTTCGTTTTTTTCAGTCCTTTTTTTTTTTTTTTTTTTTTTTATTGAAGAGAGGTTTTTAACTTTAAAACCCCTTTGGCTGGCAGTGCGATGAAGCATGGTTTAACATTAAAATCTCTTCTACAATAAACAATTAAAGCAAGACATCAGTCACAAAATTCCACTCTCCCTTCTGGGGGTGGGAGGATTCTTTGGGGGGGGGGGGGATTTAACCTCGACACTTATTCATAACTTCCTCCGGCTACGCCCATGACATGCCGTATTGTCACCATGACATTGTAGCAATAATACGATATATAGGCAAGTAATATTTTTTATTTGATGTGTGCAATGTACATTAACTTAGGTACTTCCGCCTTCCTTAGCAAGTTTATTTTTGTTAAAATTTTCTAGGCTAGGTAGGATCTGAAAATCTAGATCTAGGTCTATTAGAATTTAGATCTCTACTAGATTCGTTGATTGCTAAGGCAGTTTGTAAAATCGGGTAACAATTATTGCATTTGATTGATATAATAATTATAATAATCATTATACGACAATATCAGACAACATAGTTAGTCTGACATAGACACTGGCAGTAAGACAGATAGTTCACATTCCTGTTGTGACATGACACAGTCAATGATTATATGATGGTCATGTAGTCATGATGAGTCTCAGTGACTCAGTATCTGAGTATGAATCATTATAATTATTGCAGATCAATTATTATCTGAATTATCATTATAATCATTTATTCATTATATATTATAGTATTATACTATTATAGATCTATATAGAAGATTCTTATATATCTGAACGCCGACTTTCGGAAACTAGGTCAAATTTTTATTTTACTTTTAAATTTGGTGAAGGTTTAACTTACAAAAAAACTATGAAGTGTGTTATTAAAATTGATAGAGACTGGCTTAGTTGCGTTGCTAATTGCCAGACCTGCAAATGCACGCTCGCCACCCCCATCATCACCTGTCCTAAAATGACCATCAAGATCAGTGGCAAATTTAACTGTAATGAGTAGAGGAGTCATATATGCTATATTATGCTCAAGGTGTTAGATGGTCTATATCGGAAACACAGGCAGGACCTTAAAAACACGACTCCAATACATTTTAGAGACATTCATAACTTTGCAACTAAGCCCGTCTCTATCCATTTTAATAACACACATCATAGGGGTACCACCGACCTCCTCGTCACTGCTATACAACAATGCAATGACAAAAGCACCCGTCTGCAGATCAAAAACAAACTTATTTACATGTCAGGCACCCTCCAACCTAACAGGATCAACAACCAGCACACTTTTATTTAATATGCGATGGGCATTAACACTATGGTACCCCCTTTTCCCATCCATCTTTGCCTGACATCTCCACCCCTTTCCATTTTCCTGCGCTTTTACACCAGCGTAGCTCATTTCTTTTCTGCCTCGATAGAGAACAACATCGGACAGATAAGTTAACTTAAGACTAATTTATTTTGTGTTTTATTTAATTGTTTTTTATTTTTTGTTTGTTTTGTAGCTGATGAAGGCCTCATGGCCCAAACGTCCTTTGTTTTACTTGGTCCGGCAGGGTTACATATATGCATGTTTTTTGTTATATTAATAGAACGCAGTTTTTTGGCTTTCTCCTCACTTGGACAGTGAGCACCGTCATTAAACAACACTATGTAATTGCTAATAAATTATATCTGTGTTACTTACAAATTTTTTAGATTGTATTAAAAGAAGTAGATTTACTTTTGCAATATGTATTTATAGTCTATTTCCTCATATACTCGCTCTCTGTCTCTCTCTCAAACTCTCTCTATATATATAGAATCTCTCTCTATATATATATTATCGTTATTAGTTTATTTATTTATATACCTAAGTAATCTATGTGTAGAAACAGACAGAAATAAATCTATATAGATTATAGATCTATAAATTAATTATTATAATTTAATTAACATGATATTTTCAACTAGGCTACATTGGCTACATGTATTTTCTGTCTTTCTTTTAATTCCCATCCAAGGATCCTCTTCTTATTTTCATAATTAGGATGTTCGTTTTGTGACACATTAAGTAACACCCCCTTCCTCCCATAGATGCTTATAATTCTTTTCATGGCTCTCTCCCCCTGCCCGCCACTGCCTGTTTGATAGGTTGTGACACTACACGCTTAGTGTAAACCTCTCCTCACCACCAGCTCACCTGGCGTGATCACCTGCAGTGGGCATGGTCTCTGGCTTCAAATTAGCAGCCCACACTTTTTCTTTCATTTATAAATTATATATTGTAGGTATCTTGATCTAGGTCATGTTTATTCATTGAAAAAATCATAGATTTATTAATTCCAATAATATTTCTTATTACGATTTTGCCATGTCCAATAAAGGAGAATGTGTTAAATTCATTATTATTCGTTGGGACACCTCCTTTTTTAATTTTATTTAACAACTAACAGTATAAATGTGATTGGAATGTCTTTCTAAAGATCTTTGGAAGCTTATTTTGATATGCCCATCAGCCTACGATCAAACAGGCTCATAATATAGCCCTCATCCCTTATATGGGTGTGAATTGCAGGGGGAGGTTAAAACAATAGCTTTACGTACATGGTTACTGAGAATATAAAAAACTGCCATCTGCTTTGAAAAAGCGAAAAAAAATGCCGGAACTTATCTACAATTGTACTATTATGTAGTCCTGAAACGTCGTTTTTAGCTCCAAACATAAAAACAAATGAATTACAAACAAAGAAAAGTGATGCTTTCAATGAAGGAAAATGAATGTGTCCCTTATATAAGAGCCTCTTCTAGGGATCTACTCTAGACTCTAGATTTCTAGATCTATCTAGAATTCTAGAATCTAGAAAAAGAATTAGATCTACTCATTATTATAACTATATTACTAATATTAGTGACATTATCTCATCTACGTCATAATTACCATGACCAGTGACAGACACAACAGTTTGGCTAGGACCTGTGTGTAAATATTTTGCATGCAAGTCAGTGTAAGTGATCAATCGGAGTAGTCAAGTGACGTTCCATCCAGTTCTGTGAGGCCTGTAGGGACCCTATATAATAATAATAATAATCTTTATTGGCCGTATGGAAATTTGTCTTACAATTTGTGCATTACACCAAACAAAAAACATTATAACTATAAGAAACCAGAGTGTACATTCACACCAGACTCACTCATAATTCACATGAGCGAGTGTGTTAAGAGTCAAGATACTTCGCGTTACCTTACAATGTGAACAGTACAAGGCGAAGTCAGAATCAGCACGGTGTGTGAAGTCTGGAGCAGAGACTAGGTTTTTGGGACAGTTAGTGTAATGTTGTTGCCAACTGTACAGTATTTGTGATGTATTTGAAATTAAACTGTTACTGTTACTTTGGAGCCCTGAGTTGTGAGGTTCTTTAAGCTCGTTGTGTCATGTGGTGCAGTTTGAAGAGAGTCTGCAATAGTGGAGATTCGTAACAATATATATATATATGTAATTAGAAAAATACTCTAGCTAACTGTGTATGAGGTCTTTTAATTCAAATACTCTTTCCTGTATGTTTTTTTTTATACTTTTACATTTCTTTTTTGTTCATACTCCCAGTTGAATTACAACAACAGTTAACAATTTCTGAAACTAATTTTAGTAATATTTTTTTTAAAAACTTTATCATCTTTTTACTTTCCAACATTTCGACGCAAATGTAGAGTTGTACTTAACTATTTACACTCATTCATAATGTTCTGGAACTATGGAACTAGCTTACTAGTTATTATTCTTTCAAATTACAGTCAGGCAACATCGACCTATTCTTACATTTGTTTATTTTCAAACAAGAAAATGCTTGTTCACAGATGTCTGTGGGCCCAAATAATCTTAAAGTTTAGCATCAAATTTTTTTTTAGGTGTGTAAATACAGCTTCTGGCACCCGTAAAACTCCCTCGAAAGAATTGACTGGAACTTCTCTTTCAGATCATAATTTGCTTGGAGGTATGTGATAATGTCCTCTGGAACTGAATCAGTTTCTGCACTAAATGGTCAGCTGAGGGTATGGAAAACTGGTTCCAAGTTCTTGACATCTTAAAATTTGCTTTCAATTAAGGAACCTGAATAAGTGTTTAACTTTTCAACCATTGCACTAGAAATAGTTTCAACTTTCAACATAGGAAAATGACAAAACCTGTTTTCACTTGTTTGCCTGGAGAAATGGAAATGCTTTGTTTGAAAAGATTTAACATGCACATACATTTCATGTGCAAACAACCCATTCCAATACTTCCAATGAAAAATATGAAGTCTGTCTTCCACTCTTCAATAGAAATATTAGTCACAACATCACAATCAATGTCCTTCCTTGAAATCTCATATTTTTCACAATACCTTGCCCATGTTAAGCCAGTGGTTATTACTGTAGTACCCAACATCGAAATGTCTTATTTCCAAATCTTTATAAAATGTACTTCTTGGAACTGCCTATGGTAAAGACCCCTAGTTCTGATCAGTTTGATCTTTGAGATAATTGGGTCAATAATAGGTTTGATATTCAATGCAACTTTGCGCAAACTTTCCCATTTAGTATAATGTTATGACTGGTAAATTGTTCTTTAACATATTTAAAAAAAAACTATTTTTCTTAGTTAAAACAAAGGCTCCATCAGTTGTTAAACACAGCATTGAAAAAATACTGGCCTGAGCAGCCACATAAAACACTCTAGGGGACCGCATGTGGCCCACTCCTGCACTCGTTTATAGTACTAGATCTACTTTCTAGATTCAAGATCTAATCCAGACTCTAGATCTATATTTATAATAATTTATTATATTAACTAGCTAGATTAATATTCTGATAGATCTATTCTAGAATCTAGATCTATTATAAATATTATAATATTAATATTATTTAATATATCGAGGCAAGAATAGCAAAAGGTCCTATCTACAGAAAACTGTTAACAGAGAAAAGTGGAAAAAACATTCTCAATTAATCAGTCAGCTTCAGATAGGTTAGTTTGAATTTCTTCCTAAAAAAGTTGATTTTGATTGGATCTGACGATAGCACCTTTATCCAGACATGCAGAAAAACATTATCTACAAGGTGGTACCCATAACTCAATAATGGTAATATTTGTAGATAGGACCTTTTGCTATTCTTGCCTCGATATATTTTTATAGATCTAAATCTATAATATATTTACTAATTTACAATGGCTGTCAAGCACAAGTGACAAAGACTTGAGGCTGATTCATTCATCATTCATTCATTCTCCCACTTGCCGTGGATGAAAAAATATGTCACTTTTTATGTGAAAATGTAACCTTTATCAGGGAAATATCGCTTAACTTTGGTCTAAGACAAGTTCAAGGTATTTTCATAATTGAAACCACAGTGGTTAAATTTACCATTTACTCGTAACTTTAGCGCCCCCCCCCCCCCCCCCCATGCTTTACTATGCTAGAGAGTGACAATAAGTGGCGATTCTTACCTTTTAAAACCATACATATGAAAATGAAACATATATTTTAGACCTTGCGCACTCTATATATGGCAGATGATGCAAAGGTCATCTGTTCTGTGGCCCATGGTTAACAAGAGTGTCATGTGGCCAGCACAACAACCAACTGCCTTTACTTTCCCCAACTAATGTCAGGTACCCATATATGGGTGGACTCAGAGGCGCCCTAAAGATTCCGAAATTAAAAATCCCAGTCTTCTCAAGGATTTGAACCTGGGATCCTCCGGTTTATAAGTCAAGTGCTTTACCACTCGGCCACTGCACCTCTGAGTATACCTACTAGTTTAATATAAACAAAAATGTGTCACTTCTGCTTCTCTTCTTATTTCATGAACTCCATAAAATTTCCATTGATTTGCTCAATTCACTCCTTTTCCACCCTGTTGCTTTTGTACATTGACTTTTATATGCAGACTTAAAATCTTAGTTTAAAACTTTAATGATATACACTCAGCCATTGACTCACAAGATTTCTGAAAGACTTTTTGTTTCTTAATTGCAGTTCTCATTGATGAATCGGAGAACATAAACCAGCCATCATGGATATTTTTCTTGGTGGATTTTACATACTGACTGTCTTGTGTGCTATTCTGTACCTGCTAACAAGGGCAGCATTACCATCAGTCGCAGATGCAGCCTTCAGTGTATTCCAACGCACCTATCTTGTGGTGTACCTGCTTGCTATGGGTGAGTCTACTTTAAAGTTTTAATTATGAAGTTTCTAGACATAGAGACAGCTACATAGAAAGATATTTAGTGAAGTTTTTTTGTTTTATTAATTAAGGATTTTTGTTTGCTATTTGAAATATTTCTCTGGTCACCCATAATTTCCTTCCAAAATATATATATATGGCCTCCTTTAGTCATTATGACTTTGGTTTATCCCGTAGAACTCTTTTTTAATGTGACCTTGGAGCCCTTTTATGGAGAGACACTTCCACCAGCATAAATCGCAGGTTAAGGTGGCTTTCACTTTGGTTCTGAAGGAGCTAGCTATTTTTCGTATGGCACGTTTTTCTTCCAGAGCTGAGGCCCATGTTTTTTTCACTGTCCATAGCTTTCTTGGTCAGCATCTCTCTCCGCGTAGTGCGGCCTAGGGCTATGTCTTCCCAATGGTCAGTATCAATGTTCACTGTTTTAAGGTCTTGTTTGATTACATCCACATAACAGAGGTGGGGCAACCAGTCTTTCTTGAGCCAGACACGAGTTGCAAATAAAGAAAGACTTTCTGGATGCGATTGTCCTCCATCCGAAGAACATGAAGAGGTTGATAGTGTTAAGGACTGAGGCAGAGACTGAGCTTGTAGCGAGTGCATCTCTCTTGGCTCTGGTGACAGAGACACCCGAAATCCCTGTATTTAGATTGTAAAATTAATTTAAATTTATCAACAAAAAAAAATGTATCACAGCTAATTGTTTTTCAAGTTTATTATGTTTAAAATTGTTTGCTGTAATTGTAGAATCTATTTATGAAGTATACTCTTGTTGAATTTTTACTTATTAATTAAATAGAAAATATTGAAAACATTATTAAAAGAAAATTTCATTTCCATATTTTTAATATTTACAAAACATTTTTGTTCAAATTAATTGTGGATTGTCTGCACTTCAAGGCATTACTAACATTTCTTGTTATTGTCGATAAGCTGGAGACTGGCTCCAAGGACCTCATGTCTATGCACTTTATGAGAGCTATGGGATGAGCACAGATCAGATTGACATATTGTTTGTTGCTGGCTTTGGTTCAAGCATGGTGGTAGGAACCATTGTGGGTTCCATTGCAGACAAATAGTAAGTAGAACACATAAGTAAAACATTCATGAAATCTCTTTACAAGTAAAAATGTTTTACAGTACAGATTTAAGTAAAAAAAAATTAAATGTTCAGATTTTATATGAGACCTCTTTACAGGTAAAAATGTTGTACTGTACAAATTTAAGTAACAAAATTTAATTACTCAGATTTTATGCAAGTTCATTTTTATTAACTATATCCACATTTAAAGTATTTGTACTTGTTTTGAATAAAAGTTTAACATCATTTTTACAAATGTTTAGCCAACAAATGGTAACACTGTTACCTAAATTATTTTGATTTTCTTTTTACCTTTTTTTTTTTTGCCCGGCTGATTATGTTACTGCCATGTCTTAAAGGTTTTTTTGGCCAATTGTAGAGCTACTTGCTCTGATTATTTTACTGTCATGGCTGAAAGGTTGTTATGGCCAATTGTAGAGCTACTGCTCTGATTATTTTACTGCCATGGCTTAAAGGTTGTTCTAGGGCAGGCACGTCAAACTCATTAAGGTGTATGGGCCGCATAAAAACTTACTATGACCTCTAGGGCTGCAAACAAAAATCAGTTGGAAAATATAACCTACTAGTATTATGTAAATTAGATACAATACAATAGAATAAAAGAATTAATGGTATACCTGTCCTTTAGTTATTATTATTATTTTGACTATTAGAAATTACTATGATTACAAATTATTTTTGTTGTCCTGATGTTTGACATCTTTTCTGGGATGCAAGTTTATTAATGTCAGGTTGAAGTTTGTTTGCCACTGACACTTTCCTCACTGATGACAAATTTTGATCAGATAATCTCGAACGCTGAGGTGTTTTTGAAGCTTTCAATATGGAAAAGAACTGATCACAGAGAAAGTAGCAAACATAGCAAAAATTCTGTCTGCCTATTTCCGAAATTCAAGGTACCGTTCAGATAAATAACTAAAATTTTGGCACATCTAGTTCTTTCAGCAGAATCTGACTGCAATTTTATTATCAGCATTTTCATGAGCAAATGAAAATGGAGATACAAACAACAAAACTTCTTGCTGTTATGAAACAAAGTCACAAAAACGGTCATTGATAACATCTAATAACGATTCCTGGTGTAGGACATATTTAACCAAATGCTGCAATCATATTTAATCTTTTTAGTTCCTGACACGTTGAGAAGTGAACAAGATTTTCTCTTGATATTTGGTTTATTCACAGTCGTAACTTTGCTTGAAAGCACTTCACATCATCACACGCAGTTGTGACAATTTTGTCTTAACCTAGAAGTTTCAAATTCAAGTCTTGCAGGTGACCAATAAGATCAACTACAAATATCAAATCCTGAACCCATTCCTCAGTTTGTAAATGTTCAACAGGCTCACGTTTCATATTATTATTATAGCTTTTATATAGCGCTAATTTCATGCTTATAGCATGCTCAGAGCGCTTTTGGTCCAATCTCATTTGTGTGTGTGTGTGTGAGGGGGGGGGTGTTTATCTAGGAGTTGGTTTTCCGTGCTGCCTTTAGGTGCTCAGTAAACACAACTCTGCCCTAGTCGGGTGTCGAACCTCGAGCCCCCTTCTAGGTAGCCAAGTTCAAGCGCACTTGGCCTCTCGACCACGCTTCAGAAACAATACAATTTCCTCATGCAGTGAAAAAAATCTCTTCAATAGTGTATGATAGGAGAGCCAGCGGACTTCTGTGTAGTAGGGAACACAATCCAGTTTGTGTCCAACGTCATCCAGAAACATTGAAAATTGGCAATGATTTAGGCTATGGTCATGAATGAAATTGACAGTGACTGAAACGGGTAATTGGAACTGTAATTGCTTTGCACATAATGCTTCTTAGTGAATGATGCATTGAAAATTAGCAGATTTAAAATTAACATTATCAAAATCAACATCTCTTATTACTGCAAGCAGCTTTACGTGGCACCAACATCATTTCTAACCCCAATCATGGTTGGTGCGCCATCCGTTGCTAAACTGGCTAGCTTTACCTAAGTAAATTGTACTCTAATATTACCTCCTGTAATTTCTCAAAAACATCCTTGCTTGTTGTTTTGTTATGCATTTAACAGGGCTCAAGTGGTTCTTCATGTACCTCAAAATTCCTGTCACAGGCCCTATGAATATAGCCAACTATGCAACAGCCACTACATCTGTTGACTCATCGAGCGCTAATGAAAAGAATTAAAAATCAGCCTTTTTGTTCTTTGTTTACACAAGCTGACTGACATGTCATTTATTTTATCTGCTAGTATGTTCCTAGTTAATGTTATTTTTTTGAATGCTTTCACCTTTTCTGGACAAATTACTTCAGCAGCTTTAACAACACAGTCCTTAATAAAATCACCTTCACAAAATGATTTGTGACAATTGTAAGTCTAACTCTAACATATTGGCCTATTTATAATATGATTATTAACAATTAATAATAATAATTAAAAAGTTAACAAATCAACAATAAGCTTACAAAAATAACTTGAAAGATAATTCTAACTTAATAAATAAACGAAATTTTCGAGATATTATTTGCTTTAAAAAAATCTGATCATTAAATAAGTTCGACACAGTTGGTTGTTAAGTTTTTTTTTTTTTTCAGTTAATTTTTATCCTGAAAAGTAGTGGTGACTTAAACACTTAATAATTTAACACTATTTTGATAATTTTAGAAGTGGCCAATCGGGCCGCATGCAAAGTGGTTGGGGGTCGCATGCGGCCCTCAAATGCTATGTTTGACATGCCTGTTTTAGGGTTAAAATCTCAACCACCCCAAATCAGAGAATGCTTCTATTTGAACCTTGAGAATCTCTTATAATTAAAAAGTTACCCTTTTTAAAAATGTTTTGACATTAATTTTATAAAATTTCAATAAAAACTAGTGTTCTTCTTTATATAACAGTGGAAGAAGAACAAACTGTATATTGTATGGTGTACTTTATGGTGCAGCCTGTGTAACAAAAGTAAGTTATGTTCACTAAATAATTAATTCCATTCCACAATGGATATCAGAGATTGTTAAACAATGCAAAAGTTCAAAATAAAATAAAAATGTTTCATGTTTTCAGCATTTTGGAAACTTCTGGATACTTATGATTGGACGTTTGCTAGGTGGAACAGCTACTTCAATACTTTACAGTGCATTTGAATCCTGGCTGGTGTATGAACATCATAAGGTATATATTGACAAGTGTTATTAAGAGACTAGAATCAGAGTACTTAAATAGTAATGAACAGAACATATGCAGAGGCACATTGTTATCTTACTTTACAAAAACATTAGTTCTGAACATTAGCAAACACTGTTATTTTCTGAAAATGCTGGTTTCTAATAACTATCAAATCAAAATCATCATAACCTCTTAGAAATAAGTTTTATGGTTTGTTAAACTTTTAGACCATTAAAAGTCTTGATACTTCTGTAGTCAATATTACAACATCCATGTGGTTCAGTATCTATTGAAAATGTGTTTCAGTCAACACACAACAGTATTGCCTTTCTGAGTGGCCATACATTTTAGACTTACTTTACAAAGTAAACAAACTATGTCTCCTCTGTTTATCCAAATGAAAAGTGTCAAAAGCAGTATAATTGCAATGCCTTCTTTACCGTTCCCCCCTCAAAATGTACAGTACTATTGCATCTCGACATCACACTTGAGAGCTGGCTGTACTACAGTCACTTCAAGGCTTATAGTTTTTACATTTTACCCTTAATTTCTTTCATAATTTTTTTTTCTTTATTTCCCAGAGAGGATTTGATGCCAATTTATTGGGTAATATATTCAGTTTGGGAGTTCTTGGGAATTCAGTAGTTGCTATAGTTGCAGGTTTGGTGGCCCAGAAGTTTGCTGATTTGTTTGGCTATGTGTAAGTATGCAGTTTTCCCAGTTTTATTGTTATTAAAATAGTGTGTTATGTAAACTGTAGTTAAGTTTTATTCATTTAGCTTGACTGTTCCTTACCCACTTGTTCATTCTTCAATCTTTTAAAATCACTGTTCCTTGTTCTATTTGACCCTGCCAGAGCCCCATTTGATGTCTCTCTGTGTGTGCTGTCTTTAATGGTTATCATTATCATCATGACTTGGACTGAAAATTATGGAGACAAAACCAGCAACATTTCCCATTCCTTTGGTGTGGCACTTACTGCCATCAAACAAGGTAAGAACACATTTATGGGCCCTTATTTTAGTTGTTCATATTAGCTCTTGTCTGCAGACATAAGAGCTTAAGCTAAAAAAAACAACAAAGTTGTATATCAGTTATTCATCTTGCCTAGGATAAATGAATATATTTTCAGTCTAGTTGTTTGATTGATAAATAGAAAATATTTATAAAAAATGCACACCCACCATTAATATAAATGATGTTTGCTACGTTATACTTTACATTTCAAAGCACTTCAGCTAAGGACAACTTTTTATTGTTGTATAAGTGGTACAAATATAGAAACACAGCTAACTTTTTAAAATAAGTAATAATAATAAATAATTTTTTGATGTATTTAATTTTTAGTTAAAGTCACGTCATCTTCCTTGGTTTTCCTTTGTTTTCCAGTATTTGTCTGATCAATGGATGATTTTTTTAATCCATTTCTTGACATATTATTATGTGATTACAAAATAAAACATTTAATCAAAAGTTTTAAACAAAAATGAAATTTTTTGTTTATTACTAAATAATTAAAACTACTAAACATATTTCAGACCACAAAGTTTTATGCCTTGGACTGATTCAGTCATTGTTTGAAGGTGCTATGTACTGTTTTGTTTTGGAGTGGACACCATCTTTAAGTATAATTTACAGAGGCAAGGCTGGTGCTCCAAATGAAATTGAAGAAGTCCACACAGATATTCCACATGGACATATATTTGCAGGGTTTATGGTAAGATAATAAGATAGAATTTTTTATTCTGTTTCCTCTGTATTTAAAAAGTAGTTTAAGTTCATTCCAGTTTTAATATGAATTATATATAATTCTCATGGCTCAAGAGTTTGGACGAGAAGAAGTAAAGGAAAGATCCACTCTCTTATTTCTGCGGATAGTCACCCCATGAAAAAACAAGAGAGGGGGGAGAACAAGTATTCACCGGTCACTACAGATGGCTGCCTGGTCGTGCGGTTTGCACGCTGGACTGTCGTTTGGATTTATCAAACCCTGCCCGCTCCCATCACCCTTCGTCCTTCAACTCTGAAGGAACATCAGAAACAAATAAAACATTTTACAAACAAACATTTTACAAGCACCAAATAGCAGCGCCAGACTTAACCATTGTGACCAAGAAGTTTTTGAAAGAGAACAAGTAATCTACTATGTATATTCACATGTCACTAAATAGCAGGGTTGGACTTAACCATTGTGGGGCCCTATGAGAAACGGATTTTGAGGGCCAAGTTTGGGTAGGGAACAGGATAATAAGTGAAAATTAAGAGTTAGTATTAGAAAATAAATTCGTCAGTGCATTTTATTCATTCTTTACTATGTACAGAATTACTTTACGAGCCTTGCGTATAGCAAAATCATACAGTATATCATAATTATTCTATTTTCTGCATAGATCATGCTCAATAACAAGAATTACCAAATGTTTCAATCCAATCTATCGTTGAGAATTGTTGACCTCAAGTAATTCTTCATTAGATTGAGGCGCAAGAAGCTTCTTTCACCAGATTACATAATCTTATCTTATATAATACAGACGTTACTTCATAAAAGAAGATGATTACGTCCTACGCGTCATGCATTTAGTCATGCATATTAACCAATGACTTAATTCTGCCAAGTCACTGGTTTTTCTGGCTAGCTCAGGCAACCCATTCCATGCTCTAATAGCACTAGGGAAGAAGGAGTATTTGTACAAATTTGTCCTAGCATATGGGACGAGGAATGTGCCTTTATTTTTGTGTCTTTCAGAGTATTTTATTAAATTTTGTTTTTGTATTTGAAGATTATAGTTCAGTGTTTTATGTATAATTGCTACTTTACTTTTGAGTCTTCTGTCCTGAAGGCTTTCTAAATTTAGTGATTTTACTATAGGTGTTACTCTAGTCAAATGTGAATATTCGTTTGTTATGAATCTCACTGCTCTATTTTGTGTTTGTTCCAGTTTCTTTATGTTTTCTTGAGTTGAAGGGTCCCAAACGGTGGATGCATATTCTATTATTGGCTTAACCAAGGTTAAATAACATTTTAGTTTTATGTTCTTATTTGATTTATAGAAATTTCTTTTAATAAACCCTAATGCTTTGTTGGATTTTTTTATAGTTTCATCAATAAGTGGATTCCATTACAGTTTTTCATTTATTATAACACCTAGGTATTTTGCGTTTTTAGTCTGTGTTACTGGTTTGCCATGGATAAGATAAGTGGAATTAATTTGTTTTAGTTTTTTTGTTACTCTTAACAACTGACATTTTTCTGGGTGGAAAGACATGCTCCAATTTGATTCCCATTTTGGTAATTCATCTAATTCTCTTTGTAAAATATCTGTGTCTTGTGTTGTTTTTATTGTTCTATATATTATGCAATCGTCTGCAAATAATCTGACTTTTGTTCCTGAACTAATGCAATTAGGTAAATCATTTATGTAAATTAAAAATAGTAGTGGACCCAAGACTGTTCCTTGAGGTACACCTGAGTTTACTGTTAATGGTGTTGATTTAGAGCCATTTATTATTACAGTTTGTTCTCTCCCTATGAGAAAATCTTTAATCCACTGATGCAGTGGACCATTAATGCCGAAATATTTTAATTTTTTAAGCAAACTATGGTGGTGAACTTTGTCAAAAGCCTTGGAAAAATCTAGTAAGATAGCATCTATTTGTTCACTATTATCTAATTATCATAATTACGGCTAATGCATAATGCTGTTTTTATTTATTGCGCGTAGGATTGGTGTTTTCCATATTGAATGACACCCCAAAATAACAATTTTTGTCTACGTATTTCCGTATATTTTAAGGACTTTTTTGTATATTTTGCAATTTTGGGAGATTTTCAGGAGCTCTTGGTTAATCGACAGGAGGGCGCAATAAATCTGTTTTAAGTTATAAAATGGTTCAATTTAATAATGTATACACCATGAATTAGCGCAGGTCCTATGAGAGTGCGGGCCCACTGTAGACGCATAGGTTACAGTGGCCTAAGGCCAGCCCTGCAAAATAGAGGTGTATGCTACGCCACCAGTCGACTAGTATGAATTACAACACTCACCCTGTCACACTCACAAATACAAATATTAGAATGAAAAGTAATAAACTATACAATGTTCTTATGAAATGTGACAGATTTTTGTCAGTGACATTAACAATTGTACATGTTTTGTTTCTTTTGTTGTTTAGGTTGCCCTTATGATTGGCTCATCACTATTTAAACTGTTGTCCAAATACACATCAGTCGAATCTTTCATGAGGTTAGTTCAGATTAACTTACATGGTGTAAAGTGTTGTTTAGAATAACAAACAAACACAAGTTAGTGAAGTTTTTAGTTTTTTTTCATCAACTTTATTTCCCACTTTTTCTAGGGTTGTGCTTTTTGTTGCTGCTCTAAGCTTGATGACCCCAATACTGTACAAAGGAGTAAGTTTTATTTTGAAATGGCTTTATTTTTATTTGCCTAGTTTTACCTTAACTTTTGGTCTAAGTGCTAGAATTTTTTAGAAATGTTTCAGTGTTTAAAACAAAAAATTATCTAAAGGGTTTTTATTTCTCATATTATTATAGTCAATAAAATGTGTTGTATTTCTCTGTATTTCCCCTAGTATTATAGTCAATAAAATGTGTTTTATTTCTCTAGAAATATGTTTTGTTTGTTTGTTTGTGCACCACAGAACCAGATGGTGATATTTATTGGCTTCTTAGTCTTTGAGATGTGTGTTGGTATCTTCTGGCCATCTATGGGAACAATGAGGGGCAAATATGTAGCAGAAGAAAGTAAGTTTGGGAGAATGGTTTCAATCTAGTTCTCAGATGTGGATTTTTTTTTCATGGCTTAAAATGTTTTGGAGCAAAGAAAAAAATTATTATTTTTTTCTTAAACATTAATTCTTTTTTTTTTTCTTACCTTGCAGCCAGAGCAACCACGATGAACATTTTCCGTGTGCCACTTAACATGATAGTAGTGGTTATCTTACTACAGGTATATGTATACTACTTTATTTTTTAAGGGGGGGGGGGGGGGGGGGAATGATAGCTTGGCTTCTGAAGTGAGCGGTCTTGGGTTTGAATTCTGTGAAGAATGGTATTTTGAATTTTGGAATTTTTAGGGCCCCTCGGAGTCAATCCAACCATAATGGTTGTGTGACAGGGGAGCACAGAAACAGATGAATTTAAATTATCGGCCCTATAGAATGCAAAGTCTGATAGGGTACTTGTTATTTTTTGTCTTTCAGCATAATATTTAATAAGTAAATTATGAAGTATTTGGTTGTATGGAATCAATAGCATCATTTATTTCATCATTGCTATTTTTTGTTTGTCCTCAGCACCTGGAGAGAGATACCATCTTTGAGTTTTGTGCATTGTTTCTGATCATAGCTGTTGTATGTCAGCAGTGGCTGTTCACGTGAGTTCCATTTGTAGTGATCCCTTGATTATTTCAAGCTTTAGCTTTATTGATATAGCGTGTGTGAATGCTTGGATTTGCTCATAAAATTTAAGTTTCTCTTTGCTCCCAGTGAAATTAATACTTATCCCACCTTAATCTTACTACTGGTACTTAAAAGTTTTGCTGTAAAACTATTAAACTTCAAATAATGCTTGCTGTACAGTTTTCTATTTTGTACTCTTTAATACTGTCTATCTATTAAGTTATTCTTTAACTCTGGTATTCATAAAAAAAATTACACTGGTTATGTTTCATTTTAGCTATCTAACATAGTAAGTAGTTATACAATAAATGTAATAGAATTCAAGGAAGAAGAGAAGTGTTGTTCAGAAAAAAATTAAAAACTCTTATTTCAGGCTGTTATTAACTCTTTCTCTCTGCATTTATTTTCCTCTTTTCGATAGAATTATTTGTTTTGCTCATTTGTGTTTCACTTTCCTGTACGATTATACTTCAATAACCTTTTTGTTAGCAGCAGAAAATGTTAGATTTGTCATCGAATTACACAAAGTTTTTAAATCCAAAAATCAATTTAGTTTAATGGGATCAACGTTGGCATCATCAATTAGGAGAGAAAGAGTTAAGCTTACTCAATATCCAAATATTTTGAAACAAAGCAATTCTAATTTGCTGTTGGATCCACACTGCTATTTGGATTTTCATATAAGAACAGTAAATAGTCTTTATGCCATTGGTCCTGTTTAAGATCACTCTATCCAATTACATTTCTTTACTATGTTTGTTGTGAACATATGTAATTGTCATTGTGTTTCTTGTAACTGGATGGTGTTGAAAAAACATTATTCATGTGCTGTAGTTTATCTTTCTTTGTAATTTACTTTCAGTCTGACATATTCAGCTTCAGGTCCTCAAAAAATGTCATTGGTAACCTTATACTCTTTTTTTTTTATTTAATCATGCATGATCAATTAATTATGTAGTTGTCAATTACTTCCCTTGGAATCAGCAACCACTTTTTTCCCCTGTATATTAAATCACAGTTTGCTTTATGTTTTTAATGCATTTTATTATTCTAACCTTTCCAAGCTGAGCTGAGCTGCACTTAATAAATATTTGCTAAACTATTAAAAATAAATTAATGTTTAAACTCATAACAAACTTATGTTCTTTTTGTTTTCCCTTACTAGCATATCATCTAAAAATATGTTGAATCATTTCTGCTAAGTTTAACTGATGTCACTTATCTTTATAGAATAAAAAATAAATGTCTGTATCATGTTGGCTTGTGGCTTAGGTACTTCTGTGAGAATACAGTATACTAGTGAATTAAAACAAGCAAACTGGAGAATGATTTAATTGTACTGAAGATAAAGTTTTGAAGCGAAACAAAACAAAGGGAATATACCAATCTTACTTTTTTTTTTAAGATATCAATCCTGTATATTGGAAAAGTACTGTTCAATTTTTGTAAAAAAAAATTTTGCATACATTTGAATTTCTACAGGCACACATGAATTTGATAGTTTTGAGAGACATGTAAAGATATAAGTCCTTGGGATGAGATAATATGTATTAACACATTATTATTGATTTGAAATTAGTTATAAAATATCTTTCACTTCAGCTATAGGTGCTTGGTACTGTGATCTTTTTTTTTTTGTTTACTTTGCTAACACATATTACTATAGTTAAGTAACACATTTGATAACTGTGCCTATTTAATTTAGCTAAACATCAAAATAAACTTATTCCTTCTTTCTAAAAGACTTACTGAGGAATTTCTTTAAAATTCCACATTTAGCTAGCTATTTATTCATGTCTTCTGTAGTTCTTATAAAACATAATGCAGCTCAATTACTCACACATTTAACAATACATGTACCACTGTCCAGTTTTTTGCTTACTTGTTATAATGCCAAATAGCGGTTTGGATCTATATTTCTGGAAAAGCTTGTTGTTTCAATATATTTTTGATAGTGTAATGCTGGTTGACTTCATTTCTGTTTCACATTGATTAATTTAAAAGTTTCTTATAATGTTTATGTAACCAATCTACATGTTGCCTTACAGATTGTATGAAGGTTTACCCAAGACTACTTACCTGAGCACCACTGCGGATACACTCAGGAGAGATAGTGTCACAGAGGAGAAGCCTAAGAAAGGAATTGATGACGAAGAGGAAATAGTCTAAATAAAAAAATACATATTTACTGCTTTTGTGAACACAATTTTTTTGTTTGGCAATTGTAGCTTGTTGATTTGAACAATGTTTTGGTCTTGTAATTTGTATGTATTTGGGTTAATTTGACACAACCATTAAATTAGTGGTTTTTTTAAAGATCTTTGACTTATACATATATTTATTTTTACCAGTTGCCATTAGGTGCCATAAAAAGTAACATGAGAAATTGTTGGCTTCATCAATTGTAGACTCCATGTTTTTAAGCTAAAAGAAATATTTTCCCTTCATTTACAGCAATTTTTTTTAACCAAATATTTTGTTGCCTAAAACATTGTAACATTTGGTTCTATTGGGCAAAACTTATTCTGAAAGCAACAATGTGATAAAAAGCATGATTATTAGGTAACTGTCTGCATCTGAATGATGCTATTGACTTACATGGACTAAATGGACTTCACTGCCTTGTTGTCACTTGATCATTCCATTACAACCTTTTTCATGAAATGTTATACATCTAGCACTGACTCATCATTGCTTGCTTCAATTTTACCAGTTTTAACTAGGTATTTTATTTTTAATTGATAGAAAGTTTAAGTAACCTTGAAATATTGAAATCTTTAGTTTTTTTATGACCTTCAACATTATTCAATCAGAGGTTTGACCATTTTTTTTAAAGGGCATTTTTGTCCCAATCTATCTAATTTGAAGATCTGACATAAAAAAAACTAGTTAGATGTTGGACTGTGTTATGTAAGCCTCAGATATGTACAGCTTCATGCTGTCTACCAATGTTTGGAGTATCTCAGCCATTACAGCCTTTAGTAACCATAGTCTCTCTCATCTTTTGAAATAATTGATGCATTCTTTACATTTCTAAAACAACTATTTTCATCAGCCACCATCACTTCAGTAGCAAAAATATCAATCAGCAGATGATTCCATTAATAACACAACAATTTGTGTTCAATGTCTTTTAATATACTAACTTTATCCTTGAAGATTAAATCATTATCAGATGTGCCACATCGCACAGTTGACTACTAGAGTATTTATCAGTGCTACTTATATTTGTAAATATTGCCTGCCACTAAAGAAAGTTTTATTCATATACTTATGCTAGTATTTGAACAATGCATTGGTCTGTGTTGTTTCTTAAAATTATTGTAGTTGTGTTGTTTCTCGCCTCATTCTAGCACTAAAAAGCTTGCAATATAAGAGACTAGTCTCTTATGAACTACATTTTTCATCTCAATGAAATGCAATCATTTATAATGCTACAAGTGGAAAAACAAAATAATGTTATGAAAAACAAATGTATCATAACAGCAATAACTCTTGATAATTGTTAAAAACGTGATGCCTTGGTTCTTGGAAAGCAGATCTTTTTCATCATTGGAAATGTAAAACAATTGTGAAAACGTTTTTAAAAACAATGTCACCGGTTTAAAACTTAAAACAACATTTATTTGATTTCACACATATGTATAAAACAGCAATGGTCGTACCCTCATGCTGTGTTGACTATTTATTTATATCATAAGTTAGTTGTTTTTCTTTGATTGAATATTTTTTCTGAAGTTCACCTGTAAATTTGTCTTTGATATTACTGGGCTTTAGCAACATCTTGACTTAAGGTACATTTACAATTAATAGCATAATAAATTAGTTCATATTTGTAATGCATTGCACCTTATGGTATTTTTTTAAATGCTGTTTCATTTTTAATATTTTTTCTTTTTTTTTTTGTATTATAACATATGTTCATTGAAATATTCTGGTGATATAAGGTTCAGATAATAATTGTTTAGAAAGTGTAAAATAAAATTTTAACTGATAGAGAGTGACTCAGTTGCACTTCATATTTCAAGTGATTCAGAGTGCTCATTTTTAAGGATTTTATAAGATTACTACTGAACTACCTAAAATAATAGTTAGAAATATTCATAGCAGCAATGAAAACAGGGTAAATTAAAAACAAAAATCTGTTACAGTTGCATTGCTTTTGTATAATTATAATTGTTATAACAAAATTTTTATTTCACAAAAAAATTGATCACACTTCACTTAGTATCAAATTATATTTGTTCTGTTTCTTAGTGCTGGTTAAATGCTATTGTATAACATTTTGTTTTGTGATTTTAAAAATTTGGATAGCTTGGGAGCTTTTTGGCTTTGTATGGTCCTGCTGGTCTCACAGATTATAGCAGGTCCAAAGAAACTCTTGCTTCAGATAGTAACATGAAAAAAATACATTTTGATTCTTTTCAAGGTTCTTTTAATCTCTAAATTATTTTTTTCTGAACAGGGAAAGTGTTGGGAGGGGTCAAATAATTTTGTCTGTCACATTAGTAACACTGAATTCACTTGTTTGATTCGTAATACAACATTTTGAAAGTTGGGCTACTAGAATCTTTGTAATGCTCCAATGAGATCCCAGCACATTTTATATTGGTCAGTGTGCAGGAGTTGTAAACTAAAATCAATTTATATAACCCTTAAGAGACTGAAGAAAGCAAGGTCAAGGTGAGCTAAAACTAAGAATGTTATTAGACTGACTGTGATGAGAATATGCAGCATAGAATAAAGTGTGAATTGTTTCCTTGTCTCCTAACACTATTAGAATATAAGTGTTCTGTTACAGAGTTCAGAAAATGTTGTTTTTTAGTGGTTCACTGTATTGATATTATTATATAACTTCTTTTTTTGATCAGCTTGTGGTGACTTTGTTTTGGGTTTTCATTGTGTTTTTTTTTTTAAATATTTCCACACAAATCTTTGTTATCAGTGATGGCATAGATTTATGTTTTTGTTTGGGTTGAAACTATTTATGCAACAAATTGTGTGTGTTGTTGAAGAAGTCTGATTATCATTATGAACATTGTTCAC
The DNA here is from genome assembly GCA_030265305.1 of Biomphalaria pfeifferi. Lineage (NCBI taxonomy): Eukaryota > Metazoa > Mollusca > Gastropoda > Planorbidae > Biomphalaria > Biomphalaria pfeifferi. The sequence goes on from JASAOG010000025.1 coordinate 4,077,346, forward strand.
ATTTATTTGACTTATTGACGGATGTAATTCATCCTTGAGGGATTGATTGGATCTTTTGGTTCATGTTAGTAACCCGACTGTTTAAAGTTCAATATATTCTATTTTTAACTCCAAATTTCTTGTTTTTTTTTAATGTATGCAAGAATAGATTTTAAGATGGTCACACTTTGTCATCAGTGTATCTGTAATGATGAATTGCGCCCATTCCATGTTGAGTCCATATGCCTGTCAGAGAAATCTCTGGTTGGTACCACATTACCAGATGTTTTTGTTTTTTTAAGAATATTTTTACTGTCATTAAGATAATTTTATTGGTTTAAACAAATGGAAATTCAGTTTGACTACAATTGTACACCTCAGCATTGCTACTGTAACAATAACAATAGAGATGCAAACAGCTAAACGTACACATTCTAATGTACTTCTTGGTGACGACAAACACCCTGACTGAAAATGGATATATAAGAGTTTTCTTTGCTAAGTGAATAGAGGGGAGCCGACCACTACGCCCAGATCTGATGTAACTATGGTTTAATGGGTGCTAATCGTCCTTAAGAATTTTGTGTGTTTTGGAAGGACATGAAAAAATTGACTTCAAGACATGGTAGCTGTGTTTAAGAGATACATGGCCTGCAGCCACTTAAAGATCATGTAACACTGGCGTCCTATATGAAGATCTCACAGTACCGTAGACGGGCCTATGGAATTATAACAATGAGTATTTCCCGTTAATCACTCTCAAATATTATTCCTATTAGTACGATAAACAGGTGCTTAATGAATAAACAGGTGCTTAATGGGCTTCAGCAATACTAGAAGTTATTTATCCTGCAATATGTTTTAAAAAATAAACTGTCTTACAGCTCCCAATGATGTTACGATTGGCTATGAATAAACATAACTTAATTTCAACAACAGATTCACTAAAGTATTTAACATGAAGATTGAAACTTATTTTACATAAGAACTTTTTTTTCTTAAATACGCCTATAAATAGAATCTCATAGAACAGGAAAATGGGGGCGAAGTGGCTTGGCTTCTGAAAGGGGAACTTACAAGAAATACACTCTTCATTCCGTCTATTTTGAAACTTAAAACTCAATATCGCAGTTTTCTTTTGGTGAAGAGCAAATTTACTAATATAACGGCCATTGTGTTTTTGGCTATCCTTGTAAATATCGAATGGAAATGAGCCAATACATGTTTTCACATTGGTCAGCCTGTATATTCTATGTCAAAGGCCATCTAACATATATTTTATGTGGTTTCTATAATAGGCCTCTGTATATTTGCATATCTCAGTATTTCTCAGAAACAATTGTAAAACAAGAAGGTGTAGTAGGTGCATCACTGTAATCTTGAGCACTTTTAATGCTTCAAATATTTTAAAACATTTCAATGTAGTCCTTGTGTAGGAAGGGTGGATTCACATGTTTGAGAACGACTACCCCCAGGAACCGCCTCTACCCACAGCTTCCTTTGTTTTGGTTCTGATGAGTGTTACGTTCCCCAAGTTTCAAACTTTCAGCGTGTACTGTTCAATTAATTTCTCAAATGTAGGCCCCGCTGGATACATCGTCTGGATGTGAGGGAAAGAAAATATTAATTAAAGAAGGGGAAATCACTAGCCGCGGCTATCGAATGCCACGAGAGTTGTCGAAGTTGACAAACATGATTGGTGAGGTAGACAAGTGGCCCACTAGCCACCACATCACGAGAGTCTCTCACAACTGTCAACATTTCACTAAGATGTAGCAAAGAGCCTCTTGGACAGGCTACTCTACCGGACGATTCCCCCATCCCCTGTTCGCACACTCGTGTCCGTCCTCAGACTCGCCTGTAATAGGGTATCAGTAGATTGGGGATGTATGGAGATTTAAAGATAGTGTCTTTCTGTAATCCCCCCCCCCCCTTTTTTTTTCCCCAATAATATTAACAAAGGCATTGGCAACAATATAAAAACAAATACCTACTTTTCTTAAAACGATTTCAGTAGGCTACATAAAGAATTTCGAATGAATTTTTGTAGGCCAAACAGTGTAAAGGTTGCTCCTGTCATTGTGGTAAACAGTAGAAAATAGTGTTTCTGGCAACCCATTTAACCGACAGTAGATTGTGGATGGATGGAGGTTTAATTACTTCATTTACTTCATTTGATCTGGCTACTCATAGTTAATCTAGTAAAAGTTTAGAATGAAAGTAAAACATTAATCTAGTAAATAGGCAGATGGAAGGGAGAGGGTGGAGCTTATCATTTTGCTTTGTACCGTGAAACATTCTTTTTATTATTTTTTGTATTATTTTTTTCAAAGAAACTAATTCTATTTTTTGCCCTCCATTACATATTTACATAGGCTACCAGATGTAAATGTACAGGTTAATTAGGACTGCAAACATCTACTTTTAGTTTATATTTATTGGTAAGAATCACTTAAAGTTGTTTAAGCAATAAAATAAATATTTTCGGCTTTTTATAAAATAAGGTATTAAACTGTTATTGTTTTTATTGGGGAACTAAATCATTAAACATTTTCAATAAAAAAGGTTAGGGGGATGAAAATCTAAAAGTTCATCAATTGTCAATAACATTATAAAGGGTTCGCGCTGATAAAACAAAAGTCGCATGTTACAAATGACAAGGCTGACGCGTCGTGTCCGTCCCACAAAAGTTCTAGGCTAAAAAAAAAGTATTTTTATTTTTTCAAAATAATTTATTAATATTACAATTATTAGCCGAGTCAGCTCTAGTCCAAAACAATCTAATAAGTAATAAAATCATTAGTTCCATGATAACCAGAATCTATAGGGGCAGGTAGGCACTTAACAGAACTGCTGACAGTTTGTAGGGCTATGTACGGTCAAACATGAGCTATAGGAAAAACAACATGACAATTTCTTCCTACCAAAATATCAAAGCAAGAGATTTTGGTTGGTAGTACAAAGAAGGGGAAAACGGGGTGGGGGTAATCCCAGCGACGAGCGAAATTGATTTGAGGAGTTGAAATTGTGTGAAAAAAGCCCGAACCGACGCCAGATGTCGCTGAAAATGTGAGATTGATATCCTGGAAGATCGACAACCAATTGAGCCATGTCTGGAATTGGAACGAATTCAGGGGCGGAGATGTCATCTGAGAAATGTCTGCGTGTACTTTGAACCATATTTACCCCCTTCCTCTTGACTGCCTTGATTTTAAAAACAGCGAATAAATACAAAACATAGTATTTTATAGTTTAAATACCTATTTATAGCACTGTTTGATACTGGAAGTAAATAAATAAAAATGATTGCCCCTAGTTTCTGTTTATATGGCCGAAATATATTTCCCCACCAGTTATTAAATAATAACATTTTATATTAATGATAGTTTCAATTCAGTTACTTTCATTGATCAAAGGCAAAAGCATACAAACAGCGCCGTCCATTTTGGATATAATAAAGAAAAATAAGTAGAACTCCCTCTCGTAATTTGTAATAATATTAACCACCAAGATTCAGAAGTCAACGAGAAAAAAATTACAGGAGCTGATAAACTTAAACATAGGTAGCGCCAAATGTGGCATTCTTTTCCTCACTCTTGCAAGTGATTTTGTGCCAAATGTAAAGCCTAGTAATCCTTTAAATGAAAAATGGGAAGATACCGAAACAAACTGGCAACCCATGGCATTGTTTAACCTATGTTAGATAGGTAGTTTAGTTAGTTGGGTTACGCACTTTAATATACTGACAGTGAACGGATATTTTAGAATGACGACATAGACTTTGGGGTTAGAGGTTAAGATTGACATAGAAATCAGTTACTGCTAGACTCTTGAGGGGATAACATCGTTTTATAGTGACAGACTAGACTGTGGCCCATTCTGTAATAAACGTTTGTTTGAAGTTCACATTGAGTCAACTTGGTCATTGAGTCTGTGATACCTGTTATTGTAGTGGCGGATGTTATGTATCGAACTTGCAACCATAATACACTCAACAAGGTACGCATGCATCTAGGATAAATAATCATCTTTAGAAATACTCCAGCTACATCTGACTTACACATGCATCCGTTACACCTATCTAAAGGCCTTGGAATGCATACAGGGGAGAAATCATCTAGACATATCCATTGTCTCTCGAGACAGAGAAAACCATATGTAAAGCTGACCCGTAGTGATAAATAAAGCGATGTGCCTAAGATAATACTGTAAATTAAATCTGGCTTTGATATTTCAATTTTATTTAGCAGAGAAGTATAGAAACAGAGCAAAAGAGCATACATTTAGCTACAAAAGAGCAAACGATACGAACAGAGCATATATTTACCTATAATGGAGCAGACGATACTGTCACAGCTTTCCTATTCTATTTATAATTATAACTCGATAGAATCTACCTTAGGTCTCGATACGTCTAGGTGTCCCTGGTTCAGTTCTAGTTAACGAAATGAAACAATTAACCACTAGATCAAAAACACATAAACTTTAATCAGCTTTACTGCATATCATACACGCTGGTCTCCCTCTGACAACAAAACACACTTCCGGTCATTCGCGCAGAGTGTAAAAATAGATTATACATACACACATTCATCCGTGACAGATACCATCAGGGAACTATCTAGCTATCTGAGCAGCTCAGAATAAAATGCCAACAGATAGGCCTATGCAGCTACAAAGGAGCAGTATATTCGTTCAGAGCAAATATCTAGCTACAACAGAATAGATGACTGATCGTTGTGACCTAGTTTATTAAATATCACGAGGCAGTGCAGCTAATATATAACCACAATACAAACGAGACATTAAAAAACATAGAAAAAAGATAACAAATTCGCAATTGCATATTTTTACAAAGCTTATAACAATTCAGTCTGTCTGATAAAAAGTTTGTATAATTTATTTCTCCTACACCCATTGACAAGACATGAACCAATAAAAAAAATAACTAATTAGTCAATTAATTACTGGTAATTAATTATTATGTCTGATACCAACAAGAGAAAATTATTTTTCAGTGTTCACAAATACGGCTAAATATGTAGGGTATCGTCCGCTTATATAATTGAGCACGCTATTTCTCCTACACTCATTCTCGGATCAAGTTGAAACTTTAAACAATTATTTATTGCACCTAACAACACACGAATCTATAAGTCTATTGTTTATTGGTAAATAATTACTTTGTTTGCTATTGTATAAGGGAAATAGCTTCTACATTATTGAGATATATAGATATTAGTGCTGAGTTCTTCCTCATACAAAAAGTAGATTTGATTTTTTAAAAAGGATTTTAAAAAATATTTTGCTTTGTATTTATTTGTATAGCTTTCATTCTAAAAAATGTTCACTCGAGAGGTAAGTTCAGTATCCGAGTTGAGTAGAGTCGCCAATTAGGCCAATGTATATGTAATGTTACATGGCTAACTCTATAACTGACCCTCATTACTTTCCTCAATAGATGCTTAAAGCAAGAATAAAAATGACTGTCAGGCTAAGATATAAGAACCAATGATTCAGCAGCCACGTAGCAGATTATAGAAAATTTACATTTATCCACCACTATCCTTTCAGTACCATGTGGACAATATTTGTTCACTGTCCCCAAACCAATCAGATGTGATGATAACCCTCCCTTAAAAGAAATGAACAGTCTTTGACTTCACATTGAATGTCTGCTAGCAACTAGAGCTGGGAACACAGGAACACAAGGAACGTCGTGATGGCCAGGGAACAAAATCTGACCTTCCTAACCTGATCTTGAAACTTGAGTAATCAAATCATCATGACAAGAGACGATCATTAATATTTCAAACATATTAATTTTTCTTTAAGCCAGGATGAATACAGTCAATCTAGTTGCTGCATTAAAACAGAAGAATGAACAGCAGAATTTTATTTAGCACCGAGACAGGGGAGCATCTTGTCTCTCTTCCTCTTTCCCCTTGCCATCGACTACATAATGAGGAGCGCAATGAATCAGACTACCTTCGGAATTCCTTGACGTGAACAGAATCGAATGACGGACTTGGACTTTGCCGATGACGTTGCACTGTCGGGTCTACAAGTAAATTGATACAAGAAATGACGGTAGAGCCTAGATACAGAGGCACCCAAAATTGGCCTCCGCATAAATTTGGATAAGACTAAAATTGTGCGAGTGGGATATAAGACAAATGGGGAGTCTTGACTTGGCGAGTCAAAGCTTGAAGAGTTGGACAAGTTCACATACATTGGCAGCATCATAACAAAAGATGGAGATGCCTACCATGACGTAGCGTGCCGAATAGTAAAGGCAAGGAGCATTTTCCTAAGATGAATGAATTACGCATACCAAGAGTTGCGATGACTTGTAGGCTAATACGAGGAAAGCGCAAACATGGAAGTCCTCGTATAACTTGGGGCCACGCTTTCATGGAGGATATCAGAGCAGCGGACTGCAAGTGGGAAAAGGCTTCAGACGTTGCCAATGACAGATCTTTGTGGAGACAGCTTGCTGCCCAATGCGTCGAACGGCACGGTATGATCTTAGTAAGTAAACTCACTTTGAAGTATTCATATTTTCTATCAGGAACAAGTCGTATGGACTTGTACAGGAAATGAATTTTTAAAATTCTTGATAGCGAAATGACAGAATTAACATATTAAAACATTTATGACTTATTTTGCTTTCTTACAAAAGTAAATCAGTCAGCTAAAACTAGCGTAGAATCATCCAGTTGGTCTTCTAATGTGTTGAGCCACTCGTGACGTGTACTTAACTCTTTTACCTTAGGCTGAGATGAAGACGTCAAGGTTGAGGTTATGTCGTGTGCCTGGCTTGACAGGCGAGGGAAGGGCGTTGTCATGACAACCTGTTGCTAAACAAATAAGAAAAGACATTATTAAATTTCTGGAAATGGCGACAAGTAAGTGAACTGGCAGACGATAGGTTGAGCCAGTGTAACCGAGGAGAACACTTTGTTTTTCCGTCCGTGAACTCAATCGTATAATTAATATTTGGTGTTTTTGTCCATTTGTTTTTAGTTAAGAGTTCAAACTCCTGGCGAATTGATTGTTACTTTTTAAAAAAGCATCATTTAAAGAATACATCTTTTTCTTAATCCTCATTTACTTTAGAGTAAAACACGTTGTCAAGAAGAATGTGTAGAGTAACACGAGGCAGGTAAAATGTGTAGAGTAACACGAGGCAGGTAAAATGTGTAGAGTAACATGAGGCAGGTGAAATGTGTGAGTAACATGAGACAGGAAAAATGTGTAGAGTAACATGAGGCAGGTGAAATGTGTAGAGTAACACGAGGCAGGTAAAATTTAATGTAACAAATACAATTAAATATTAGATGTCGCCTTTTTTTAAAACTGGGCTAAACGGATCAATATAGATAGATAAACAGACAGACAGTCAGACAGACAGACAGACAGATAGATAGATAGATAGATAGATACATTAGATAGATACATTAGATAGATGATAGATAGAGTTAATGCTTATTTGTACATTATACATTATATAATGTATATTAATCTTATCTTATAAATTACAGATGTTCTTATGTAAGAGAAGATAATACCCACCTACGTGTATCCCTCTGAGTCCACCCAACTCTAATGGGTATCTGACTTTAGTTAGGGAAAGTAAAGGTGGTTGGTCGTTGTGCTGGCCACATGACACCCTGCTCGTTAACCGTTGGCCAAAGAAACAGATGACCTTAACATTATTTGCCCTATAGTTCCAAAGGTCTGAAAGGGGAACTACACGTATCCATTTTTTAATATAGTCCACTTAAACTCTATTAAGTCATTTTTTTTTCAACCCGTTCCATGATCTAATGGCACCAAGGAAGAAAAAGCACTAGTACAAATTTGTCCTAGCATATGGAATAAAAAAATTAGCTTTATGTTTTGTAGGTATTGTGTATTGATACATTATGGTACAGTGTTTTATGTCTTATTGCTACATTACTTTTTTTAGTCTCCTGTTTCGAAGTAATGAATTTAATGATGACCAAAACGTAACTTACATAATTGTATGTCCCCAACAACTTTTACCTATGTGGCAATATTTTTAACAAAGTGTGTTATTGTTTACTGCTTTATTCACGTGCCATAGGAAGTCAATCACAAATGAAAGTTAACTGGCCAGATGACGAATTGAAGATTTCTTCCTATAGAAAAGTCTTCACTGCATCAACAATGCAGATTAAGATCAAATCTGAATAATATCTAGAGCACCCGATTTGAATTATACTAGTGTTGACTTCATCAACTGATATTTCCTATGTTCTTGTTTTTTTCCCCTCATGTATGCTTCCATCTCCCCCCCCCCCCCTCTCTCTCTCTCCACAAGACAGCCAATTGTGAACGAGTGTGAGGCTTTTTAAAAAATTCTAGTTGATCATGACTGATCCGGAAGGGACTATTAAATGCACTATTTGTATGGTTCAGGAAATCAAAGAAGGGAAAGGGTTAAGTGTTGACACCTCTTTTCCCCAAACTATTTCACTTGTTTCTTCTTTTTTTCCCCAATAACTATTTGATTTAGTCTTTCAACAGGAGAAAAAGTTAATAATAGGTCTGCCTTAAATAGTACTGATTGTAAATGTTCTAGATGTAACTGCGACTTTGCTAACGTTATAAAATCGTATTCGTAGTGTAAATTTCTGATGTGCATTGCCAAAGCTTAATGTAATATATTTCTTTGCTTGTTACATATTTCGTAGGTTGCTACAATAATGCGTTAATATTATATAGGACCAACTAAAAATGAATGTTAATCGTTAGAATCCAGACCAACACACATTTTTTAAGTGCACCAGCTGTATATAACTAATATTTTTTACAATTTTATACTTATCCAGACATCAACCATCTATATCTAATACATCACGTGCTATAGAAGCCATTTCAAGAGATTTGCAAAAGAGAAACCCATCTTTAAAGGTCGTTATCATTTATATACTTCAGGTAAACAGTAATTGTGATGTGCAACCGCTTTGGCTTTAGCAAGCTGGACTCTAAATATTGGAAGTGGAGCATATGCCATTTCCAAGATGACCTGATCTAAAATATCAGCAGACATTTCCAGCTATTCCTTTGAAAACTGAGCCATAAGGAAATGACATTAACTTAGTGACAAAATCGACTCCAATCGTTACCGGAACAATATATTAAAGAAAAAAAAAGGAACTAAAACCGTGACTTAAAAAAACAAACAGTCCCTCTTGGCAACTCCAGAGTTCACGCGGCAACCACGATGAGGTGGGAGCTGAAATGTGTAGGACGTATTTATCTTATATTAAGAAGTAACGTCTGTAACATATATGATAAGATACAATTATTTAATCTCTTTTAGTAGACACGTTATGATTACTTTGGTCTACATTAAACAAAAGTTAAAAAAGAAAACAAAAATGAAAGTGAGAAATGGAAGTACTTGAGTTCTACCCAACAATTACTTGTTGACGACTAGTAGGTGTAGATCTAGCTTAGTTCAAACTGCGAGATACGTGACTTTTGCGGTAAATTTTAACCACACTAATCTGGTAGCATAAAAAACCTGCCTGGACACGATTCTCGAAAACGGCTCTAAAAAATTTGACAGTTTATGTATATCTTTGGGAGGCGAATTGCTAACAATTGCACAAAAGTGAAAACTCGGATTCGACCGTTATACTTTTTAAAATATCATCTACTAACATTAAATCTGGCCCGAGGTCTAGACAATCTATATTTTCAACGCATATACGTCAGCGGTTATTTAAAGTCATTTAAGAGATAAATAAATAAATAGACTTTCAGGAACATTTTGCGCACCGTTTTCTGATTCTGGATCTAAAGACATAGAATTTTATACACTCTGAGTACATTTATACATTAGCTTAACCAGGATTTATTTCGGGGGAATTTTCCATTTTTATTACAAAGCTTATATTAACTCACACTGTATGTCTTGTAAAAAATACATGTTATTTCTCCGACACCCAACCTCGGATCAAGCTCAAATTTAGCACAATTGTTTCTTTTAACTGACAACACAAGAATCAATTTAAAATTTAAATTTAACCAATTAGTTAATTAACTATTGGTAATTAATTATTTTGTTAGGTATCTCGAACAAGGGAAAGAAATTGTACTTGACTAAAGTGGCGGTATAAGCTGAATTAATCCCCTTTATAGAACGCCTCTTTAAAGTAAATTTGAAGCAATAGATAACTATACAAACTTCTATTTTCATTAGCGCCTCATTAGCAGAGTGGTTAGTATATTGGCTTGAGCCATGAGATCGAATTAAGGTCTTACCCCCCCCCCCCCCCTCCCCTCATCATTTTTTAAAAATAAATACTTTTTAAAAGCGATTACGGTAAAGTTCATCCAGATCTCCCTTTCTCCCCCTCCCCTATTTTTCCAACTGATCCAGATAAGAGATAGGATCATAGCCTTTTGAGATAGCTAAAAGTATGAACATTTAATTACATGACTGATTCAAAGTAATCTGTTTATTAGCTATTAAGAGCAAGGGAGGAATTGTCTTTTTTTTTGTTGTTTCTTGTTAGTCATCCACCATAGTTGGGAATGTAAAACATTCTTTTAAAAATCAATTACACAATGATATAATTGTACCTTTAACACGTTTCCTTCCAATTGTTGATGTTATTACTTTCTTATTTTGTTAAGCTCGAAGTTGGCAGGTTGAGTTGTGGCTAGTGGAATCCATAGCACAAACATGACATTTGGAATCCTAGTTAGCTCTTCAATCTGAAGTTCAATAAAGAAAAAAAAACTTGATTGTGAATTGGAGAGAGAAATAAACTCATTGTTTTCTTAGTTTAAGTAATTATAAAAACTTTCCGGATTCGAACATAGACTGTGTGTCTCTCTCTTTATTGTCGTTTAAAAAATCATCTTTCTTTGTCTTGTGTTTTTTGTTGTTTCATTCTATCCTGACACACTTGCTCGATTATTCAAGCTTTCATTTAAATACTCACGCTATGTCATATTCTGACTCACAGCTTATCTACTCACCTAATTATTTACTCATCACTCTGCCACACTATTTTACGTGCTCTTTCTTTCCATTCACTGAGCTCTCCCCTTGCTTGTTTTCTCTTGATGTAATCTCTCTTTCTCTCCATCCACTGAGCTCTCCCCTCGCTTGTTTTCTCTTGATGTAATCTCTCTTTCTCTCCATCCACTGAGCTCTCCCCTCGCTTGTTTTCTCTTGATGTAATCTCTCTTTCTCTCCATTCAATGAGCTCTCCCCTTGCTTGTTTTCTCTTGATGTAATCTCTCTTTCTCTCCATCCACTGAGCTCTCCCCTTGCTTGTTTTCTCTTGATGTAATCTCTCTTTCTCTCTACCCACTGAGCTCTCCCCTCGCTTGTTTTCTCTTGATGTAATCTCTCTTTCTCTCCATCCACTGAGCTCTCCCCTTGCTTGTTTTCTCTCGATGTAATCTCTCTTTCTCTCCATCCACTGAGCTCTCCTCTTGCTTGTTTTCTCTTGATGTAATCTCTCTTTCTCTCCATTCACTGAGCTCTCCCCTCGCTTGTTTTCTCTTGATGTAATCTCTCTTTCGCTCCATCCACTGAGCTCTCCCCTCGCTTGTTTTCTCTTGATGTAATCTCTCTTTCTCTCCATGCACTGAGCTCTCCCCTCGCTTGTTTTCTCTTGATGTAATCTCTCTTTCTCTCCATCCACTGAGCTCTCCCCTTGCTTGTTTTCTCTTGATGTAATCTCTCTTTCTCTCCATCCACTGAGCTCTCCCCTTGCTTGTTTTCTCTTGATGTAATCTCTCTTTCTCTCCATCCACTGAGCTCTCCCCTCGCTTGTTTTCTCTTGATGTAATCTCTCTTTCTCTCTATCCACTGAGCTCTCCCCTTGCTTGTTTTCTCTTGATGTAATCTCTCTTTCTCTCCATCCACTGAGCTCTCCCCTTGCTTGTTTTCTCTTGATGTAATCTCTCTTTCTCTCCATCCACTGAGCTCTCCCCTCGCTTGTTTTCACTTGATGTAATCTCTCTTTCTCTCCATCCACTGAGCTCTCCCCTCGCTTGTTTTCTCTTGATGTAATCTCTCTTTCTCTCCATCCACTGAGCTCTCCCCTCGCTTGTTTTCTCTTGATGTAATCTCTCTTTCTCTCCATTCAATGAGCTCTCCCCTTGCTTGTTTTCTCTTGATGTAATCTCTCTTTCTCTCCATCCACTGAGCTCTCCCCTTGCTTGTTTTCTCTTGATGTAATCTCTCTTTCTCTCTACCCACTGAGCTCTCCCCTCGCTTGTTTTCTCTTGATGTAATCTCTCTTTCTCTCCATCCACTGAGCTCTCCTCTTGCTTGTTTTCTCTTGATGTAATCTCTCTTTCTCTCCATTCACTGAGCTCTCCCCTCGCTTGTTTTCTCTTGATGTAATCTCTCTTTCGCTCCATCCACTGAGCTCTCCCCTCGCTTGTTTTCTCTTGATGTAATCTCTCTTTCTCTCCATGCACTGAGCTCTCCCCTCGCTTGTTTTCTCTTGATGTAATCTCTCTTTCTCTCCATCCACTGAGCTCTCCCCTTGCTTGTTTTCTCTTGATGTAATCTCTCTTTCTCTCCATCCACTGAGCTATCCCCTTGCTTGTTTTCTCTTGATGTAATCTCTCTTTCTCTCCATCCACTGAGCTCTCCCCTCGCTTGTTTTCTCTTGATGTAATCTCTCTTTCTCTCTATCCACTGAGCTCTCCCCTTGCTTGTTTTCTCTTGATGTAATCTCTCTTTCTCTCCATGCACTGAGCTCTCCCCTTGCTTGTTTTCTCTTGATGTAATCTCTCTTTCTCTCCATCCACTGAGCTCTCCCCTCGCTTGTTTTCTCTTGATGTAATCTCTCTTTCTCTCCATCCACTGAGCTCTCCCCTCGCTTGTTTTCTCTTGATGTAATCTCTCTTTCTCTCCATCCACTGAGCTCTCCCCTCGCTTGTTTTCTCTTGATGTAATCTCTCTTTCTCTCCATTCAATGAGCTCTCCCCTTGCTTGTTTTCTCTTGATGTAATCTCTCTTTCTCTCCATCCACTGAGCTCTCCCCTTGCTTGTTTTCTCTCGATGTAATCTCTCTTTCTCTCTACCCACTGAGCTCTCCCCTCGCTTGTTTTCTCTTGATGTAATCTCTCTTTCTCTCCATCCACTGAGCTCTCCCCTTGCTTGTTTTCTCTCGATGTAATCTCTCTTTCTCTCCATCCACTGAGCTCTCCTCTTGCTTGTTTTCTCTTGATGTAATCTCTCTTTCTCTCCATTCACTGAGCTCTCCCCTCGCTTGTTTTCTCTTGATGTAATCTCTCTTTCGCTCCATCCACTGAGCTCTCCCCTCGCTTGTTTTCTCTTGATGTAATCTCTCTTTCTCTCCATGCACTGAGCTCTCCCCTCGCTTGTTTTCTCTTGATGTAATCTCTCTTTCTCTCCATCCACTGAGCTCTCCCCTTGCTTGTTTTCTCTTGATGTAATCTCTCTTTCTCTCCATCCACTGAGCTCTCCCCTTGCTTGTTTTCTCTTGATGTAATCTCTCTTTCTCTCCATCCACTGAGCTCTCCCCTCGCTTGTTTTCTCTTGATGTAATCTCTCTTTCTCTCTATCCACTGAGCTCTCCCCTTGCTTGTTTTCTCTTGATGTAATCTCTCTTTCTCTCCATCCACTGAGCTCTCCCCTTGCTTGTTTTCTCTTGATGTAATCTCTCTTTCTCTCCATCCACTGAGCTCTCCCCTCGCTTGTTTTCTCTTGATGTAATCTCTCTTTCTCTCTATCCACTGAGCTCTCCCCTCGCTTGTTTTCTCTTGATGTAATCTCTCTTTCTCTCTCTCCTCGCCAACACACCCCAACTGTCACCCGATAGCTCAATTATTCAGCAAATTAAATGTCCTCTAATCGACTTTTTGTACGTAGGGGACATTTACGACTATTTGCTCGGGAGGGGGAGAGAACTTCCTATTTCCCCCCTGCCATCCTGGTTGCAGTCACCTCCCATTTAATGTTCAAGCAAGCATATTCCTCCCCCCCCCCCCGCTCCGGTTCTCCCCCTTCTTTTCCCTGTGACTAGGTGAGCCCAATTTGAAGTGAAACTGAAGAGTTCCCCAGTCCCAGACTCGGCCTATGACATAGCTGTGGTTCTATAAGGACACTGCCCAGCCACACACAACTAAGTCGTCCTCTCCCTCCTCTAGTACCTCCCCCCCCCCCCCACTTCCCAGGTATAATTGGATAATTGGACAGCTCTTGTGGCTAGTTGATAGAGGACAAAGTGACGTGACATATTCTTGGACAATGTTGGAAGTTATCACTGCATCGACTTTCTTATTCAGTCGATAAGCATACAAATATTGATACAGTTTCTGAGAGTGTTGATCCAGATATAAATAAAGTCATCGATGAATATGTTAATTTATTTTAAAACCCACCAGTACGGACAATCTAATAAGAAAACAGCTAAAACAACAACAACAAAAGTCACAACAGTATTTAGTCAGTTTCATTCATTTTGGGCTTAATGGATTTAAGAGCCGAATAAATAAAGATATGGAATTATTTTTTTTTATAAACCTGCGCTAGAAGTCAAACAGTTGCTCACGTCAAACAAAATAAATTCGTTCGATTAATTTCGAAATCCGAAAGTTAATTAATTTTAAAATTTCATATGATAAGTCTACATTCGCTGTAGATTTTCCAAAGAAGTAGAAAAAAAATCAGGCCACACTTTTAGAGTTATGTTACACTTGTAAGCTATTTAAAGTTACCACAAAATAGTTGGCGCCTTCTCACTGGGGCGATAACTGGGTTTCTACGGGAGAACTGTTCCAGTTTGGATACCAAGCGTCCCCGTCGACTTTGTTGAGTGAACTGTTCACATGGTGCCGTAACGTAGATAGATCTAGTCTAACTTGAGCATACAAATGTCAACCACTTCTCATGGCCTGCACTGTGTGCTTTAGTCAGACATGAACTAATGGGAGTGAATTCATCTTTGTATGTGATAACTTTATGTTGCGATGGATGTAACAAGGTAAGACTTAGCGGACACACAATTCTGTCTTACGTCTTACGGGATGTAGTGGACGTTTTAAGTCAATTATCAAGCCGTGAAACGATAACCTACGATTTTAATACATTTTATATAGCTGTATATTAATTGCAGTGTACATTTTGTAATTAACTGAATAACTTTCTAACACATGGTCGGAATGTGGTTAATATACACACACAAGCGTGTCATTTTTTATATGAATTAGACTACGTATATAATCTTAGTCATTTATAGTGTACGGGAAGGCTAGCACATTGAATATATTTAAAATTCCCTTATATTAAAAAAATAGTGTTTCCAATTTCTAACTAGTCTAAATGTAGGCCTATACATTGCGTCCTCTCTCTCTAGCATAGAACTTATAGGCCTACTCACATAAGGTTGAAATACAAAACTTATAAATCCCATTCCAAAGGTTATATGCAGGATAAAGAACTTTTTAAAAAAAAAAGACATCTATTTCAATTTCTACTCAATAATATTTACACCACAAATATTTTGTCGTTTCAAAAAATCATCTTTCTTTGTCTTGTTTTTTTTTTGTTTTTTTTTTTGTTGTTGTTTCATTCTATCCCTGACACACTTGCTCGGTTATTGAAACTTTCATTTATCATCAGGTCAACATTTTTGTTCAGGTTTTTTTAATACATGACATCCATCGGGCCTATACAGTGCATTTAGTAAACAGTACAACATCCATCTGGCCTATACAGTGCATTTAGTAAATAATACATCCTTTATACATGGCTGCCTGTTCGTCTGCTCTACACTGTTGTTCAAAGGTCTCGATGGTTCTGGATACGAACCCTGCCCACCCCCCAAGGACGTAATAATCTTCAAATCTGATAGAACATTTGAAACATGAAAAAAAGAAACAAAACAAAAAAAAAGAAAAAGAAAGAAAGAAACAACTACATCATATTTAAGACAAAACATAGATTTTTAAAAACAAGAAAAATATAAACAAGATTTTTTTAGACATTGGTTTCTGACATCTTCGAGTTTCTATACAGTAGATTATGTAGGAGATATAATTAAAATATAAACATTTTCCGGTACCAGAAGATTCGGTAAATTTAGATTTCTGAGTTTTGTGGATCCAAACAGTTCAGTAAGTCTGTAGGTGTCGAGCTTCACGTTAAGTCTACTCCAGTGAATTTATTATTGAAATGAAATTCTATTGTGTGAAGCAAAGCATAGTTTGTGATCTCTCGTTTTAGGATTTCAATTTAAATTATTCTATTTTGAAAAGAAAAGTCCTGTAAGTTCTTGATCCAAAACCAGAATCCGCAGCATACAATTGGGTTTAGGACCATCAGATTTCAATTTTTGAGAATGATAAGGCGTATTCACCACACAAGACCATCGCAACAAGACCCAAAGCTATGAAACACACCAATCGTCATGTACACATATACAACAGATGTTATCCAGGTCAGGATTTATCCATCGCCCAAACAACACTTTATTCAAACTGTGTATTAATGATGACGCTTATCATTTCTACAGCTAATTATTTTAACTAGAATATTTTCTACTCTCTTTCATAAAGATATCAGCTAAATAATATGACTCTTATCTGCTGAACGACTCATTATTTCTTGTATTTTTATTTCACAGAATCACGAGTAAATAGTCAACATTTCTCCTCTATGACAGTACCCATGGAC
Organism: Biomphalaria pfeifferi; assembly: GCA_030265305.1. Classification (NCBI taxonomy): domain Eukaryota; kingdom Metazoa; phylum Mollusca; class Gastropoda; family Planorbidae; genus Biomphalaria; species Biomphalaria pfeifferi. The sequence continues at coordinate 4,094,033 of JASAOG010000025.1, forward strand.
TGATCAAGGCAAGACAATCACCTGAACAGAACGAGTTCACATCTGAATACCCTGCTGCCACTCCTGGAGAGAACGTGGTATTATATTCCTCACTTCTAGTCACTTCGGGCTATCTTCCGTCAAAACAGATCAGGCAGGAAGGCGAAGATGCCCGACAAACATAACAACGAATACATAGAAATGAGCCAGGGAGGCGCCCCTAACCAGGAGACATCTAACAATGGCCGGGCTATAGAAGCTAAACTGGAGGATACCCCGGAGAGAGAGTTGTGGACAGGGAAAATCGAGTTCGTGCTGGCCTGTGTTGGTCAGTGTATAGGATTCGGTAATGTCTGGCGATTCCCGTACCTGTGTTACAAGAATGGAGGCGGTAAGTCACTAAATTATAATTGCCATGGTCCCCTAAAAATAATCGTTAAGACTAGTCCAAGCTCCACCATCTTGCTCGTGAGATAGTTTTTGAATCTTTGTGTATTTCAAACACCATATATATATATCCCTCTTTCTCTCTTATTTAAGGGACACCCGTATATAAAAATGGCTGTATTGTCTGTCAGTCCGTTTGCTCCTGAATCTTACTATCAAGTTTAGGTCTCAAAAACTAAAAGAACTTTTAAAAGTGTATTCTCACCATCGTCCTAATCGTGTTTGCAAATAGAAGCCAATGTTACTTTTAGCCTTATGTTTTTAAAATACCAACTTACCAGTTGAAAGCCATGAAAAGCAGTGTTACAGTCTTGTTTCGTTTATTGTAAGAGTATAGTGACAACATGGATCATCCGAAAGTGTCATTCAGTTTTAAAAATTAAGTTCTCATGGTGTATACACATGGCAGCCATTTTGAAAGAAAAAGTTAATAGGTCAATAGGTTTTCGGGATCAGTATGATTTCAAAAGAAGTCAATATAGATCATCAGATCTAGCAAGGCTCCCTCCCCAAAAATACTAACAGGGGGCGCACCTGACTTGTGTGTTGGCTTTTGCCTACCCATGACATAACCTACTGAAATAAGACAACACTTAAGAACAAAAACAGAACTTTGTACAAAGTCTAAAGATAGTTTAGGAAAAGTGTCAATTGGTTAGGAATAAAAGTTTGTAAAGGTCACACAAAAGTAGAACGTGGATATTGTCTCCCCTGACACAGTTCCAAAGAATGCGTTCACAATGCAAAATGCTTAAAAAAATTGTGCCAACTGTAAATCATGACTCTGCAGTGATAATCGCCCCTTGAGAAACAACTCGCTCGTGCTTACCGTACGCGCTTCAAATGGCAGACGCCAGGACCTGTACCGAGTTGAAACAACTAATTTATAGCTTCTCCCATAGTTAACTGCTCTGATGGGTGGGATTATACTGAGATAGTAGTGAGATAACTGAGTCTGAGCCTGTCAGAATAAACGTAGAACAAACAGCTCAATAGAACTCCGTGGAACTTTTGTTTTGCTTTGTTTTCTTTCTAAAGCTAAGTCGACACAAATTCTCAAGATCATATTCTTGGTTTGGATTTGAGTTCGAGACAAAGGGTTCAACAATTCAACGTTTTATCATAATTTCCTATACCTATATATTGTAGAATGGAGACGCGATGGCTAAGTGGTAAAGCGCTTGGCCTCCGAACCGAGGGGCTTCAGGTTCGAATCCTGGGATTTTTTAATTTTACGGCACTACCCCAGACCCCCGAACTTGGAAGAGGAAGGCCTCAACATGACTGTTTTTTTTTCTCGCCGAAGGTTGAAGGTTTTATTCATATATATATATATATATATATATATATATGCTGTACGCACGTTTATGCATAGTGTTAGGGTTTACTGGGCGTTAGGGTTAGGGTTTGGAGAAAAAAATCGCCCCCCCTCCAAAGTTCTGGATCCTCTAGTGGCGGCCCTCCATTCCCAATTTTTTTTTAAACGCGACCCTAGATAGAAAAAGGTTGCCAATCCCTGCACTATAATGATGATTTACACACCTATATAGGTCAGTGATCAGTTACAATGCACATCAGCAGACACTTGCAATAAAGGGGAAGCAAATCTATTATTCAGCGCGCGTTTAAATTCTGTGCGTTTATTACTAATTACTCTAATCCAGTGATGCCCACTCTAATTCAACTTGCGGGCCATTTTAATTTCCAACACTCGTCTCGCGGGCTACATGAATGAAAAGGTACAAAAAACGAAATGAAATAGACCTGAAAATATTTGATTAGAAACTTACATTAATTATTAATGAGACATTGGAAGTTAATCTTTTTTTTTAACGCTTCGGAAGTAGCTTCATTTCACTACTTAAAATGTGAGCAACTGTGTAGCTAGATGTACCACCGACTCATTTTCTTGTCTCAATCCTCCGATTTCTAAGCGTAGTTTAACACTCTTTTATTCGCGGCTCAAACCAAGAATGCAATCAGATGTGTTTCATAATGTTTTGTTTTTTATACAGCCACACTTTCTTTAGAACTTTATATGTAGGCTTTTTATCATGTTCCACAAAAAGTAAAGACCCGTTCATTTTTCTAGGTAGATTCTGCATTCAGAGTCCCATTTAACAAACGCACAAATGTTAAAGGTTAATAGTAAGGGCCCTAACGTAGGAAAAGAGGCATTTTTAATAAATTTTTTTTTATAAAAGAGGGAATTTCTATACTTTCTGCTAACTGTCCGGCGGGCAGGATAGAACCACGTTGCGGGGGGAATGTGTCCCACGGACCGTATTTTGGGCATCACTGTTCTAATCTAATTTGAATTTGTTATACATCTCGCTGCTCTATTTTTTTTACTTTTTTAGATTAGTTTGTCATTTCAGCTCTCGTATTTATGTTTGGAAACACCGCCTTGAGCCTAAATTTTGTTTGTTAACAGCGCTTTATAAATAAAATTATTTTTTTTATTATTATTATTTGTTCTAGTCTTTTTAGTTTTCTTGAGTTGAGGGATCCCAAACAGATGATTCTTATTCTAATATTGGTTTAACTAAGGTTAAATAGCAGTTAAGTTTTATGTTCTTGTTTGATTTGTAAACATTTCTTCTAATAAGCCCTACTGTTTTTCACTCACTTTGTCGAATGAGTCTGCATGGTAAAAAGTTTGCACACGTTATTTCTCCAACACCCAATCTCGCATTAAGCTTAAATTTGCACAATCATCTCTTTTACCTGCTAACACAAGAATAAAAAAAAAATTAAACAATTAGTTAATTAACTATTGATAATTAATTATTTAGTTTGATATCTTGAACAAAGGAAAGAAATCATACTTAACATTTGTGGTGGTATAAGTTGAATTAGCCCCCTTGAGGACTCTTGAGCCCTGAGTGAACTTTTTTTAAAAGTATTTAAAAAAGATCATGTAAACCAGCTGTTCATATCCTTTTCAGTCCCGCGACCACTTTTTGCAATTGCCCACAACGCGGCGACCCTCAACCGTTACATCTGTGTTTTTGATAATATTAAAAACCGTAATCATAATTTAAATTTCTTGTATAAATTGCCAAAAAACTATATATTTCTGCTTATGCGTAAATGACAAATAATAGTTTTTATCTCAATGACTTGCTTTTATTTAATTTTCAATTGCGTATTCACCATATTGATGTTTTAGACTTCTGTGGCAACTTGAAAGGCACTACGAAGCATGGAGCCAATGAGCTGTACCTTACATTGCTACAATTTGTCGATAAAACCAACTTCATTGTGGAGGTTGAGCTTTCACCAATTATAAAATCCTAGGGCAGTTGGAAAATCCTTTTTTTTTTTCAAAGATATGTTGTTGGAAATTTAACACATTTAAGATTTTCTGTATTTCACTTTCATCGCTAAAGAGCGCGTACAACTGTCGTAGTTTTTCTATTTAAGATAAAGAAGGAAAAAAAATGCCCCATGAAAACCATCTCACTTCAGTGTGAACTAGCAGCACATTTTAGGACGCTCCGAATTGATTACAACGCGTTGAAACAGTCTGTTATAAAACAATCGATTTCCTAAAATTGAAAACAGTAACATCGTTGTTTTTTTATTAATTACTTCTGGCTATTCTTTTGAAAATTACCAACATTTGTTGATGAATCATACAGGGAATATCAGTGACTGAACACATTATATATCTGCAGTACGGAGACGTCACACACGTTGAAACCAAGACTAACATCCAAGTATACCTGGAGCAGAATCATTAGAGACACTACAAATAGTATTCCAAGAGATTTTGTCAAGTATATCAGATGGTGCAGCAGTAGTCGTGTCAAGAGATTGCAAAAAAGAAACTCGACTATAAAATTGCAATCATTTAGCTCGTATATATTGATTTTCTAGACTCAGCTTTAAATCTAAACTAATGTCCGTCATTGTCGCCAAAGCTCGGGGAATGTTTGATCTCAAAATGACGTCTCACTTTCTTTAGCTTTATAGATTCTGACAACAGAGGATATGAAGAGATCATGGGAAAACAGGGATTAAGTGAGATGAATGAAAATGGAGAGAGATTTGCAGATATTTGTGCCACGAGCAACTTAGTGATTGGAGGAACTGTCTTCCCACCCAAACGAATACACAAAGCAACATGGATATCACCAGACCTATCAACAGAGAACCAAATAGACCATATCACCAGACCTATCAACATAGAACTAAATAGACCATGTAAACAGACCTATCAACAGAGAACCAAATAGACTATGTCACCAGACCTATCAACAGAGAACCAAATAGACTATGTCACCAGACCCATCAACAGAGAACCAAATAGACCATGTCGCCAGACCTATCAACAGAGAACCAAATAGACCATGTCACCAGACCTATCAACAGAGAACCAAATAGACCATGTCACCAGACCTATCAACAGAGAACTAAATAGACCATGTCACCAGACCTATCAACAGAGAACCAAAATAGACCATGTCACCAGACCTATCAACAGAGAACCAAATAGACCATGTCACCAGACCTATCAACAGAGAACCAAATAGACCATGTCTGTATTGTGAAGAAGTTCCGCCGATCTCTTCAGGATGTACGTGTCAGACGAGGAGCAGATGTTGCTTCAGATCATCTTCTTCTGTGCACTCGAGTGAAACTGAAGCTGAAGAAGATTTGGACAGGAGGGTAGGGTCCTGCCAATGCCAACACTACAATACCATTGCGCTGAAAGATTGCACAAAACATGAAGAATTCAAAGTCACCTTATCAAACAAGTTCCAGCTCCTAGAAGAGATACTAAAATAAGAGTCAGTAGACATGCCAGAAAGTGAAAGAAACAGTCACCTCCACATGCCAAGAAGTACTGTGTCCCATGTCATACACCCACAAGGAGTAGATTTCAACAGAAACTCTTCAGAAGATCAAGGAAAGAAGAGAAAAGAAAAACAGTAAATCTAGGGCAGCAAATGTAAAAGCACAAAAGGAACATGCTGAAATAAAATAAGCTGGTATGGAGTGCCTGAAAAAATTACAAATATTGTCAAGAAGTCATATGAGGGATTGACTTGCAGAATTGTGCATGGCAAACAACTGACAGATGCATTTAAAGTCCAAACAGGAGTGAGACAAGTCTGTTTACTCTCAACCTTCTTGTTTCCACTAGCCATAGATTGGGTCTTGAAGACAACAACAGACCAGGAGTGGAAGGGTATACAATGGACACTGTGGAAACAGCTAGATGACATTGAATTTGCAGATGGCTTGGCTCTTCTTTCTCACACACAGCAGCAGATGCAGGAAAAAGATAAATGTTGTTGCAGACAATTCAGGTAGAATAGGTCTTACCATAAACAGAGGGAAGAGCAAGGTGTTCAAGATAAAGGCATCCAACAATACACCCATTACATTCCAAGGTAAGGCGTGGAAAGCTTCACCTATCTAGGCAGTATCCTAGACCACCGAGGAGGATCAGATGCAGATGTCAGAACCCGCATTGGTAAAGCTCGAACAGCCTTCCATCAGCTGAAGAACACCTGGAGATCTAGGGAAATAAGCATCACCTTCAAAATTAGGCTCTTTAACACCATTGTTAAGCCAATACTACTTTATGGAGCAGAGACCTGTAGAACCACCATCACCACCATGAAAAAAATCCAGGTATTCATCAATACCTGCCTGAGGAAGATTATTATGATCCGCTGGCCAGACAAGATCTCGAATGAGGAACTGTGGCAAAGAACAAAGCAGCAGCCCATTGAAGTAGATATCCTTCAGAGACGCTGGAGATGGGTAGGTCACACCCTTCGCAAACCTGCATCCAACATAACAAGGCAAGCCCTAACCTGGAACCCCCAAGGAAAGATGAAGAGGGGACGGCCCAGAAATACATGGCGCCTCGATTTGGAAGCAGATGCCAAGCAGATCGGCAAGACGTGGACACAGTTGGAGAGACTCGCCCAGAACCGAGATGCCTGGAGGAAGCTAGTTGGTGGCCTATGCCCCAGAAGGGACAACAGGCAGAGATGATGAGATGAATGTCTATCATTATCGGCAAAGCTCGGGGAATGTTTGATCTCAAAATGACGTCTCACTTCCTTTAGCTTTATAGATTCTGATAAAAAATTTAATAGACTTTTAAATGACGCATTGTGGTTTTTCTATTCCTGCAATTATCAATATAAAATCATAGCGTCCGAAATCCACATTTTATTTTATTTTTCAGAGATCCCTTTCATGATTTTTTAAATAAATAAAATATTTCATTCAATAACAAGATGGCATATTACTACTTCTATATTTATGCTGCGTCAATCATAATGCTTGTAAAGATTCTGATTCAGTTGTTTGTAACATCTATCTTTGAATGACAAATAGAAAACGCAGTAACTACCCATGATCAATTAAAAAAAAAAAAGAGATCATTTTTTTTCCGATGGTCTAAGGCGACTCCTGAAGAATCGTCATTCGAACTCCAAGGGGGCCGCGACCCACAGGTTGAGAACCTCTGATGTAAACATTTACAAAGATACCCACTTCTTCCCTCTTCCTTTCACAAATGGTCCACACAAGCGATAAGATCATAGCGCATTGAGAAATCTAACAGCTAAACAAAACAAAAGTAAAAATATTTCTAATCGCACAGATTTATTAAGTGTAGGTCAGTTATGTATATAACTAATTGATACAATTACAATTAATATAAGTTTTCGTTTTTCTTTTAAATTTTTTGTTTTTTCTTCTTTAATAATTTCATCGATATGGAGATTTCGTGGTATCTTTTCATTGATTATTACACCTAGATATTTTGAGTTTCTAGTCTGTGTAACAGGTTTACCGTGAATAAAGTAAGTAGTAGTTACTTGTTTTAGGCTTTTTTGTTTGTTATTCTTAATAAGTGACATTTTTCTGGGTGGAAAGACATGCTCCAACTTAATTCCCATTTCTGTGATTCTTTTCAACCTTTTTGTAAATGTGAGCAGGCCAGGCAGGCGCGAGTGGGAGACCTATTCCCTTCTGCTCAACGTTAAATTTTATTTACAATAGGCAGATTTTAGCGCTACTGGGTGGGTTCAGTCTGTGACACCTCAGTCTACGACCAAGAGGCTAGAGTCGCCTAAGTAACCAGACATACTAACCTAAACTAAATGAAAACACCAACGAAACTTTAGTTTAGGATAAATAAACAAAACGAAACTTTATTGACATACACAATATTAAATCAATAATAAAATATATACACTACAAAGAAAACAACCAACACTAACTAAAACCCTCTGAATGTACGCCACTAAAAACTAACCAAACCTACTATCTAACACAAACTGATCAAAACAACTATCTAACTAAAGAGAACTAAATCACTACAAGACAACTACTATAATAGACCTAGATCTACACAAACACACTACAATAAACTAGTCTAGATCTACAATATTCTACTACTATGACCTACCCATAACTAAAACTAAAACAAGAACACCTTAGCCTTAGTACCTTACTACTAGTATTCACTAAAAACAGAAACAGACTATAACTAAGCCACTAAGGCAACACTTCAGAAACAAAATAAATCTATATCTACAGCAGAGTAATAGCAGTTATAGCACATCAGAGTAATAGCAGCATGTATTTCAGCAGTTAGATCTATATTCAGCAGCTATAATCAGCAGTTAAAACAGCAGGCCGTCCCAAATACAGAGTAATAAAATAATTACACGACAGACCACAAAGATCTTCAGCTGTCACCCAGACAGAGATACTGTATTGACCACTGGTCAACTATACACTCAGCTGTTTTAAGACAGCATGTAGTACATCACTTTTTATACTATCCCGCACTAACCTATTTAATATGCGGAAGTACAATTTTAAAATCTGACACTAACCTATAAAAATAAAATATACAAAAATAGCTAAAAATACATATAAAAATAGCTCTAGCCTATAAAAATACACACACACACACACACACAAATAGCTCTGGGAGCGCAAGCTCACATAAAATTTCAGTATCTTGTGTTGTTTTTATTGTTCTGTATATTATGCGATCGACTGCAAATAATCTGACTTTTGTTTCTGAGCTAATGCAATTTGGTAGGCCACTTATGTAAATTAGAAACATTAGTACATTTGAGTTCTTTATTATTGGTGTTGATATAGAGCCATTTATTATTATTTCCTATTAGGAAATACCGAATCCATTGATGTAATTAACCATTAGTGCCAAAGTATTTTAGATTTTTAAGCAGTCTATGTTGGTGAAATTTGTCTAATTTCTTAGAAAAATCTAATAAAATTGCATCTTTTTGCTCACTATTATTTAATCCCTTTGAAAAATACTCAGAAAAACACAAAGATAAAAATAAATTTATCATTACATGTGCTTGGACAAAATCTGCACAAGTGACTCTTCCACCCTGGTGCCATTTAAACATTGAACGGGTTGCCTGAATCAGTCAAGAAAATTAATGACTTATTAACATGCACGACTACATTGACACATAAACACGCTTAGGACGTAATTTACTTTATTAAATAAGGAAAGTCTGTAATTTATAAGATAAGTTTAGCCTTGAAATAAGGTAATAATCATGTGTTTCTCAAGGAGTGCATCCATCAGCTTTTGGAATATAACCAATGCCTGAATTCAGAGGCGTAGTGTGTGTGGGGAGGGCAAAGGGGCGCCACAGGCATACTATATTTCTATATGATGATTATGGAAAATGGGTGTGGGGGGAAGTACTTTGCCCTAGGTGTATGTTTTGCTCACTACGCCTGAATGACAAGAATGTAACAAAAATGTTCTTGTGACTATTTAGAACTTTTGATTTCCTGAGTACATACTAAAAGTAAAGTTCCATTTTCAGACCTTGTGGTCTATAAGGCAGATTATGTAAAGGTCACCTGTAATCGATTTAAATCACCTTTCTTTTTGTTTCTTACTTGCCTTCTGAAATCTATCGTAACTTCATAATAGAAACACAATAACACATCATTGGAGTGTTCAACATTATTCAGAATTTACCCTTGCAAAATGAACAATACTACGATATAGAGGTTTTGGGTAGGATGAGTATGATGAGAGAAGTGAGTTACTCTAATAAAACTTTTCAGGGTATTTGATTTTTTTTTAAAGTTATTATTGAAGAATTTCACGAGAAACTAAACAATGTCAAGGACGAGAAACCAAACAATGTCAAGGACGAGAAACTAAACAATGTCAAGAACGAGAAACCAAACAAAGTCAAGGGCGATAAACTCAACAATGTCAAGGGCGATAAACTAAACAATGTCAGGGACAAGAAACCAAACAATGTCATGGGCGATAAGCTCAACAATGTCAAGGACGATAAAATCAACAATGTCAAGGACGTTAAATTGAGTCTCAGTGTTGCCAACTATAATACACAATCGAGCTGGCACTCTAAGTGTAATTTTGTTATTCAATGCACTAGCCTATAATTACGAAATGCACAATTCTATCCATGTGTTGCCCGTATGTTTTGAAATAAGTTTGAAATTGTGGCACTGTCATAGAGTGAGAATCTAAAGCAACTAAATGCTTCCTTTATATTGAACGTATTTTGTGCTACTAACTGATGAGATTAGAACGTTGGGTCTGCAGAATCAAAAGTGCAAACAATTATCATTAAGCACCGTTTAAAAAAAGCTTGTCAAATCTGCCTTTATTTCGTACTTCGGATACACTAAGAAGCTAGTTTTTTTTTCCAGCCATGTCTGAAAATCTCCACTCTTGTTGACCTGCTAGGGGAATACCAAGTCCATTGTATAGTATTACAAAGCTTACATCAACTCACTCTGTCTGTCTCTGTGGTAAAAGCTATGTACACGTTATTTCTCCCACAACAAATCTGGGATCAAGTTGAAATTTTGCATGTACAATTATTTCATGTACCTGATAAAACAAGTATCAATAAAAAATAAAATTAACTAACTATTGGTAATTAATTATTTGGTATCGAACATTATGAAAGCGATGACAGTAACATTCACACAGAAACCCTTTTCACCCCTCCCCACCATCCCTCCCAACTGGTATTGACAAGCGATAAGATCAGAGCATATTGAGAGAGCTAGAAGCTTGCAATTGCTGTAAACAAAATCAATTGGTAATCGCACATATTTATTATTGCTACTCTAGTTCTATTACAAATTTAATTACATGACTGATACAAACTAATTCATCCAATTAGGACAATTGTAAGCTTTTTTTTTTTTTGTTTGTTTTTTTAAGTGTTTTTTTTGTTACAATTATATTTACATATTTACTTGTTTATCTTACATAGTTTTTCAGTCTCTGAAAGATAGGGAGGACCCCCACCCCCTCCATATATATATATATAAATATGTAAGTGTCTATGTATGTGTGTATGTATGTATATATATATATATATATGTGTGTGTGATAATGCTAGTTCACGAAGTTCATTTCGTAGGACATATTCGCCCTTTCGTATAGTATAATGTACTTACAAAATTATTGATTCTCTGAAATTTTGACTAATTCACTTTCGTTACTTAAAACGGGAACAATAAAAAGTATTTGACAATAATTTTTTAAGTTAGTCATGGGGGTGGGTGTTTCAGGGCTCAACCCGCAACCGTAATGAAATCCTCCACGGCTGGCGGGTTTTGGAATTTTATGATTGTTTTGCTTGTTTATTTGTTTATTTTTTTTTTGAGGAGAGATTTTCAATATTAAACCATCACTTGCCCCAGCGTTGCCAAGTGGGTTTGTTATGGAGTGTGTGTGTGCGTGTGTTTGTGTGTTTATATGGTGACGGTGGAAAGAGGCTAGCGATTGGTTGTGAATGATGCAAGATAAGTAGCATTGTAGTCAGCGGTCTGAGGAGAGACGACTCCAGAACGTAACACTGAAAGGTTGTGTTATTGTAGTGAGTTAGATTATATTTTAAAAATATTGTTTAAGTCTAGTACAGTTATACCCAACCTAACTCGACCTGTGGGCCATTATAATTTCCGATGCTCGTGTAAAAGTAAAAAGTAGCGATTTAATAGCTCACATCTTTCCCACATGGCTATCCACTTGTGGCTGGGCCACACATGTTACTACCACGAGTACTCACGCGAGTCACGTGACTTGCACTCTGCGAGGCTTACATCTGAGCGAACGAGATAAGCAGTTGCTTTATTTTTTCAATTCACACACGTCACCAAACACAATGTAACCTTGACCTACTTGAGGATGTGTACAGAGATTGAGAGAGAATGTTCTCTGGCAGGGGGAGAAGTCATATGATCTCGAGAGATGCCAAGGTAAATTGTAATACAGGGCACCCTCTTCACTTGCTCCAGTGACAAGTATATCTGATTGTCAAATAGATCCAGTTTAATACAACTATTGATTTCTTTCAACATTGGCTTTTATTAAAATATCTCTGCCCGATTCTCAATAAGCTCCGATTTGTCCTCCACCTCCTCCCCATCGTACGAGATTACACTTGGTATACCAACATGGAAAAGTAAAGGAAACACGCAATATATATATATATATAAATATATATGTGGAAGTTATTTCCCGTATCTAAAATGAAACAAAATAATTATATTACCAATATACGGCCTTCTTCAGTCGCGAAACGACTATGGATCATCTCATGGGAATGAGATGAAATGACTGGCATTAACTATGATCGGGGCCATGAATCCACACAACAGTTCCTCTCTCTTAATGCACCTGACGTACCCAAAGGAACGGTAAGAGCCGATATAGTTTCAACTTATTCGAGAAAGGGTGTGGGAAAAATAGCATGTACAATTATCTAAGGGGATCAAACCCTACATATTTGTAAATACTGAAGGATTAATTTCCCTTGTTAGCATCAAACAAAATAATTAATTACCAGTAATACATTTTGTAATTAATTTTTTAAAGTTGATGTCTTGTGCAAGTTATAGCGTAATCCGATATCGGGAGATGGAGAAATAGCTTGTACAAACGTTTTACTAGACAGACAGACAGTCTGAATTGATCTAAGCTTTGTAAAAAAAAAATAATACTCTTGAAAAAAAGAAACAATGCTTATATTTCGTGTAATTGTATCAATTAGTTTGGATCAGTCATGTGATTAAAATTGTAATAGATCTAGAATTAATCTGTGCGATTAAAAATATTTTTACCAAATGTATTTGTTTAGCACTATTTGATGCTTTTAGCTTTCTCAATGCACTATGATTCTAACGATTGCCTGGACCAGTTGGGAAAGTGATGCGGGGGGGGGGGGGGAAGGGGTAATTGGGTCAATATTATCGTGTTTGCATGAGAAAAAAACTTATTCACTCAGGGCTTACACATATTCAAGCGGACTAATTCAACTTCTACCAATTCCTCTGTCAATTGCGATTTCTTTCCCTTGTTTTTTTTTCAAGATAACAAACCAAATAATTAATTACCAATGATTAATTAACTAATTGTTTAATCTTATTATGCATGTGTTATCAGGTCAAAGAAATAGTTTTGCTAAATTTTAGTTTGATCCGAGATTGGGTGTGGAAGAAATAACATGTACAAACTTTTTACCATAGGGAAGACACAGTGAGTTGATAGAAGCTTTGTATAAATCAAAGCAATAATTATGTATTCCAGTGGCTACCACGGTTACCTAACCTTTTTTGTCTTGTGGACGTCTTGTCATGTTTTTTTTTTTACTAATTTTCGGTAGAACCGCTGTATAGCTAATTATGTATTTTTGCAAATTAATCCATTTCAAATGTTGTTTTTTTTAAAACTGATATCTGAGTGAAGTGAGGTGAAGAGTTATAAAGTAATTCAAAGCAGGATGTGGATATGTTTATGAAATTCAAATTAAAACAAAGCAAAATAATATTTAATATGTATTACATATGTGTAAAAACAGTAGGCCTACTTAAAACTTACAAAATCACTTTTCATGTGTAAAAGACATTCAAATATTTTACTACTTTATCAGGGTGACATCTTCTCAAATAGTTCTCAATCTTAAATGGTTTCATAGCGTCATTAGACCTACGTGCTATATAAAAGTGATGCTTAAAAGGCAAATTACTTGTTTGATAAGGAAGGAATGAAGCCACGTTTTAAATAATCGGCCCTGTACTGTCTACATTTCTTTAAAATTTTTATATTCGGCCATTATAAATACTATATCTAAGTTACCACTGACTGACTGATTGATCAAGAGTTCTGTTAAACTGTCTAACGGATTCACATGAAATTTCGTACACAGGTTCTTTTTACCTCCTAGGCGCTTACGAAGAACCAGTTTTGACAGATTTTCAACCGAATCACCGCTATTCGTTAAAAAACTGCAACCTTTCCATCAATCGAGAATAGGTGTGGAAGAAATAACGTGCTCAAATATTGTACTACTTACAGTAGTAAGTCAAGTTCCCCTTTCAGACCGCGTGGTCTATTGGGCAGATGATGTAAAGGTCATCAGTTTATGTGGCTTACGGTTAACGAGGGTGTCATGTGGCCAGCCCAACGACCAACCGCCTTTACTTTCCCCCAACTAATGTCAGGTACCCATTTATATATTTAGTTTTTTTTTAATAGTTTTTAAATGTTTCCGTATTATTTAAATGGTTATTTATTTTATTTTACCTTTAATTATACATGATTCTTTTATTTTACCTTTAATTATACATGATTCTTTTATTTTACCTTTAATTATACATGATTCTTTTATTTTAAATCTTACAACAGGAGCTTTTCTAATTCCATTTGTCAGTACCATCATCTTTGCTGGTATTCCAATGTACTTTATGGAGCTAGCTTTAGGTCAATGGCTTAGTGTAGGAGGCATCGGCATCTGGAAGATAACACCCATTTTTAAAGGTAAAGTCTTTGGACTGTACTCACTGTACTGCCTTTAATTTTATGCCACAATAACACCCATTTGTAAAGGTAAAGTCTTTGGACTGTACTGCCTTTAATTTTATGCCACAATAACACCCATTTGTAAAGGTAAAGTCTTTGGACTGTACTGCCTTTAATTTTATGCCACAATAACACCCATTTTTAAAGGTAAAGTCTTTGGACTGTACTGCCTTTAATTTTATGCCACAATAACTCCCATTTGTAAAGGTAAAGTCTTTGGACTGTACTGCCTTTAATTTTATGCCACAGTAACACCCATTTGTAAAGGTAGTCTTTGGACTGTACTGCCTTTAATTTTGTCAAAATCCCAATTTTTATTATTAAGTTGTTGTTGTTTTTTACTCACGGGAAATGTGTGTCTGAGTGTAAAAACTTAAAAGGGGGCTGGTATAGGGTTCAAATCCCGACTCAAGAGAAATCGTGTTTGCTGAGCGCCTAAAGGCCCCCCCCCCCTCCCCAACAGGTCCAGAGCGTACAGAAAAATGCGTAAAACAATAATTTTTTTAAAAATATACCGAAACAAGCACTACACACCGGCTACGCCAGTTGATTTGTTCCCAGCCTTTATATTGTTGGGTTTTTTTGGGGGTCCGGAACCTCCGCTTGTTTATGTTAATTAAATATCCAACATTTTAAGTGCTTTACCATTCTGCCACCAAAACGCCCTCCCCACATGTATGTAGTGATTGTTTATGCAGTGAAAGTGGTTATCGCCTGCGGACTGAAAAGATCATCGAATGATTACGAACAGTTGGGATAGGGCTTTGTAACTTGGTCTAAGCTTAGCTGACTGACTGACTCCCCTATTGCTAATATTTACAATTTAGTCATCTGGATGAAATTGAATTGAAATAAAATATTAATTATTATACAGTCATATCTTTCTTTTTAGATGTTCAAGAATTTGCTATAATTAAATATATGATCTCATATGGTAGTTTCGTCTTTTTAAAATAGTATCGATGCCCTAATGTAGTTTGAAAAGGAAGTAATGTGAGCGTTATAAGAATTGAACATTTAGTGTTGGATATCACATTAAATAGACTTCTAAAAAGTCTGATCTATATTGTATTTAGCAGCATTGCATTCAAGAGTGATTTTTTTTGCTATAATATTTAAGATTGTGACGATGTATGTTTGAGTGCCAGATGACAACGATGACTTGATGTTACGATGAGGCTGTGTTGATCAGACAATGCGTTTCTGATGTTAGAACTGTGTATACATCTCTCCTTTATCTGAATATCCCCAGTCATTTAAAAGCCCCCTTGAAGTAACGTTCAACCATTTTTAGAGCTTATGGAAAAACCGTCATCGTTTTAAATACACTTGTCATTACTTGACAATAGCGTACAACCATGACCTTGCGCTGCAGAAATCTAAAAATTAACTTAATGTAACAGCTGCTTTATGCTACGTGACAAAGATAAATATTATTATTACAATACAAGATATCTAATTTTAGGTGTTGGCTATGCATCAACCATTATGGCTTTCTGGCTGAATACTTACTACATCGTCATCTTGGCCTGGACAGTGTTCTACTTGTGTCACTCCTTCACGTCAGTCTTGCCCTGGGGTCACTGTGGTAACGATTGGAACTCCCTCAATTGTCTCAACTCCTTTGAGCGCTATAAGATTCCATTCAACTGCACCAATGGCACCTCCTGGTTTGAGGTAAGATACTTGTCGTGTAGACAGTGCCGGCATTTGGCCGATTACTCCAAATTGGGTCCGGGCCACCACTGCCACCTATTTCATTTGAATTGCTTCCTAAGTATGTTTTATAATAAAATGTTAATAATTAATAGTGATAAATAAATAAATTATGGCTTTTATATAGCGCTACTTTCATGCTTATATCATGCTCAGAGCGCTTTGGTCCAATCTCAGTTGTTGACCAGAAGGTTTTTCCGTGCTGCCTTTAGGCGCTTACTAAAGGGGCCTCGCAAGCATCCATTTAATATGACTCGCAATTTGTAAGGCCATGCATCTAGATGTTCACCCAGAACCATTAATGCATTAATTTTCAGAAGTCATATAAAGTTTTGTAATGTGGTCTTCCACTATTGCATCTCTCACGCGTGACATTTGTATTGTCTGGTTAATAATAGTCAGAATTTTAGACGTAAATCACACTGACACAATATCCCAGCCCAGTGTCCGTGAAACAGCTTGAAATAAACACTCATCCACAATAGAAAATTGAATAATTTAATATCACAGACTTGAATTATGTAATAAAAAATCCCTCAGAATATTTCAAGTATAATAAAGACACAAAATAAATTGATTGGAATAAGTTCAAATGTCGTGAATATTTTTTTTTTTTTTAGATGAAACAAGGCGTTGTTTTGTAAAGTAGTTATAAGAAGTAAAGTTTTTTTTTTTTTCAAACCCTAACCTGTGTAACATATAATTTCAATTTTTAGATCTAGATCATAGACTTATATATATTATAATATATAAATCTATGATATAGATCTAGTAATTGAACATCAAAAAAAATAAGAGTACTCTCGTCTCATAGTTATTATTTTGCAATTTTTAGATACATAATCTAAAAAGATCTAGGTATGCCTAATCAATCTATTTAAATGTACATAAGATGATTAAAATCAACAGTCATCCATTATTTCGATCTAGGAATTTCGAAACATTATCTCAATGGAAACTAACAGGAAATGGCTTTGTTTCATATATAAGCGTGAATAAATAGTTCTGTGATTAATAGTCCATTCTAAAGAAAATCCGATAAATGATTTTGCATCATTTCTAAACTTTGTAAACTAATGATCATTATTCATTACTTTTCTAAGACAGAAAAGATTGATTGGGGCGACTTCCATAGAGCCTGAAAAAGAGTTTATGCTTGCCCTGGATGTGGCAAAATATGTAGGTCACAGCTGGGACTGCGCAGCCACGGGAAAAATTGCATTCCTCACTAATCTTCGGACTCAAAGACTAGCCTTATTAGTTATTCATATATATATATATATATATATATATATATATATATATATATATACTAGACATATAAATATATACTATTACCCGTTGCCCGCAAGTCTTAAGTTGCGTATTGTAGATATAGTCACTGATTTAGAGCATTAGAAACGATTAAAGAAAATAATGATGTTATAAGTAAAGCAAATGCATGAATTCATGATTTTAAAAAATATTATGAATGAACTAAAAATAGCTAATTGACCTTAATTCAATTTTTTATGAAAACATTGGCGAACGAATGTAGATCTATGTAAAAATGCTTTAGAAAAACAAATTTGAATATTAATTTGATTAAAATATAAATAAACTATAATTAGTATGTTAATGTGTTTAATTATAAATCTATCTTTACCAAGAGAAGTTCTATCATCTTAGAGCTGAAATATGTTTTAGGAAAAGAGTTTCGTAACATTTCGGTCCGCGCATGCGTGACCTTTCTATTAGATTACCAGAATGAATGAAACTATTAGAATAGCCTTCGCAGCTCTAGCGAATGAATGTATGAAAAATGCTTTAGAAAATCCAATTTGAATGTTAATTTGATCAAAATATGAAGTGAATGGACTATAATTAGTATGTTCATGTGCTAAAGTATAAAATATCTTTGCGAAGAGAGGTTATATCATCTTAGAGTTGAATAAGAGTTTTAGAATGGAAAGATGTGTAACATTACGGTATTGTCTAATGAAAGAATGTTTGTCAGGAAATCTGAATTCGCAGATATAAGGAACGAATTTATGTAAAAATGTTTTTGAAACACAAATTTGAAGGTTAATTTTATTAAATAATGAAATCAATGGACTATATTTTGTATTTTCATGTATCAAAGTAAAAAAAAACTATATGTGCAAAGTGTACTTCTTAAAAGTAGATCTAGATCTAAATCCTTTCGATCTTTTCTCATGTCAACATTGTAAACAAAGCCTAGATTTATAAAATACTATAGCTTTAATAGAGTTGGTCAACTTTTTTTTGAGGCTCTTAAGTTTGTTTTAGGGCTACAATAAATACAATACGGTCTAAGTTAGTAACCAAGGGACATTTCTGCCAAGTTTTATCAAGATTAGTCAAGCGGTTTTGATTTCTATACGTAACATATATACATACATACGCCTCACATTCTACTTTATAAAGTACTAGCCTGACATTACCCGCGGCCTGTGGGCCTTAATTTTTGTGTTTACTAATCTAGTGGATTGGATTTAGATGTATGTTAAACTTAGCTAATGATCCTTTCAAGTTTTTCTCTTTCGCTACGAAAATAAAAGTAGTTTTGCGAAAATGGGTTTACCCGAAGCCGATACATTCATATATATTAAAAACGAAAGGAGCGATAGATGAATAGGATATAAAGTACAATTAAAACGGGTTTACCCGATTTGTAAAATGAAAGGGATTATAAAGTAAGTCAGGACGTTCTCAATTCGAGATATATGGCACGAATTTATGTTATAATGCTTTTGAAACACAAAATTGAAGGTTAATTTTATTACGTAGTGAAATCAATAGACTATATTTTGTATTTTCATTTGTCAAAGAAAAAAGCTATCTGCGCAAAGTGTGGTTCTTAAAATTAGATCTAGATCTAGATCCTTTCGATCTTTTCTCGTGTTAATATGGCCTAGATCGATGAAGTTATAATGCTTTCATAGAGTTGTTCATTTTTTTTTTTTTGAGGGTCTTTAGTTTTTTTCAGGGCTACAATGCATACACTACGGTCTAAGTTACTACCCAAGGAACATTTCTGTCAAGTTTTATCAAGATTGGTCATGCGGTTTTGATTTCTATTCCTAACATACACACACACACAAACACACACAAACACACACACACACACATACATACATACATAAATACTTACATACATACATACATACGCCTTACTTTCTATTTTATAATATAGATAAATAATTCAATCTTTTGCAATACCTAGATCTTCATGTGTCTAAAATGTTGGTTCTAGAATCTATTTTTTTTTCTTTTCTGAAACAAATAATGTCGAAACTGAGTTCATGCTATTAAAGATTTTCACCTTATGGCCCCATGACCAATCTACCCGCTGTCTCGCGATGTGAATGCGTGGACATTGCATCGTATTGGTTTCAAAATCAACCACCGCCAGAAGTAAAAAGAAGCACACACAAACAAAATACATCGAATGGATGGTATTGAGGTCATACGATGTGAATGCGTGGTCATTGCATCATATTAGTTTAGAAGATTAGTGAGGAATGCAATATTTCCCGTGGCTGCGCAGTCCCAGCATATTTTGCCGCATGCAACCAGGTGCTCTCTTCTATGTCAGCCAGGAAAGTTGACGCCTAAGCTGGCCTTTGAAGCGTTTCCGTGGGGCGCTTCTGTTACGTCGACCACCTTTTAGTTCACCAAAAAAGACTGTGAATGTCTGTGAATCTATCAATCGCGGATAAGAATTTGTTTCCGGTTTCCAGTCTAGTATAGTATATAAGTCTATGGATCCAATGATCCCGACTTTTGTAAACTCTGGGACTTCTAGAACTATTTGTATACTAGTTATTGCAAAGCTTATTTGTAGCTCTAACATCAAGATTCTTTCGAGATTAAAAAGTTGTAGAAGACAACTCTGATGGGTGTTAGTGACATGTCCACATTATCAGAGAAGAAAGTGGATCTTTTATCTTCACATAAGTAAGAACATAATTAGAGATAACACAATAGTCTCGGTGAAAAATATTAAATTATAAAATTATTTTTAAGATAAACTATTGTAAGAAACAATTTTGTTTTACTAATGACTAATCCGACCTCATGCTATTCTCTTTCATACTATCTACTTACATTTTAAACAAAATGTTTATGTTTTTTAACAAAGAAAAATAAATCTATTTGGTACACATATACGTCGAATGTAATTTAAAACAGCAATTAACAGCAAAAATCACCTAGGGCCTATATGATATACTCGACTTATGGTTAGGGCGATTGTGAGTCGTGTCTCCACACAAACCGCCTTTGTAACCCCCCTTGTTTACCAGAACGTAGTAATGAGGAGAAGAGAAGCCTATCAATGCCAGCGGGTTGTTTTTTTTTAATGACGTGATTGTTTCACCAGGTGAATGTTACTAGTGAGTACAATGCTACTAACATCCCGAAACTTTACCCAGAGTTCAACTGCACGCAGGACTATGACGCTTACAATTATATTTCACCAGTCAAAGAATTCTGGCAGTAAGTATAGCAGATGTTTATATAGAATACAACATAGGATACTCTGCGAATACTGGAAGTAAGTGAAACAGATGTTTATGTAGAATACAACATAGGATACTCTGCGAATACTGGAAGTAAGTGAAACAGATGTTTATGTAGAATACAACATAGGATACTCTGCGAATACTGGAAGTAAGTGAAACAGATGTTTATGTAGAATACAACATAGGATACTCTGCGAATACTGGAAGTAAGTGAAACAGATGTTTATATAGAATACAACATAGGATACTCTGCGATATGTTTAAAGGTTGAGGTTGGATTATCGAAAGCTATTGTGTCGAATTTATTTCTGCCACTCACAAGTTCATTCAAAGAGTTAAATCTTTCATCTCTAGACCAATGTGCGTGTGTTTTGGTAGAATTCAATCTAAATATTTGACTCATTTGAATGATTATGAACCTCTCTAGCCAGTTCATTACAATATGCGATATAGACAGATGTCCATTCAATACTAATTAACAACCAGTATATGGTATACTTATCAAGAAAAAAATTCTTTTTGATTTCAGACTTAAGGCTCTCAAAATCTCCAAAGGCATTGACCACGCTGGTCAACTCCAGTGGGAAATGTCGCTGTGTCTACTGGCTGTCTGGGTTATGTGTTACTTCTGTATTTGGAAAGGAGTCAAGTGGACAGGAAAGGTCATTACAACATGTGTTGATTTAGTTTGGACTCTCGGATTTGAAATAGTTGAATTACTGGTAGAACATGTTAGCTTAGCGTGAAAGCGAGTCTATGTTTGAGGGAGTACTTGCTTAGGTGTGTGTGGAGGTGGACTTCATTATCAGCTACCATAAATTAATTTTACATTCTTTTTTTTAAATATATGAGGATATTTAAAAAAAAAACATAAACCAAGTTTTTTTAATATAAATTATTAATTTGTTGACCAGAGACAAAAAACAATTACAAACCAATAAATAAGTATGGATACGTGTGTATGTATGTATTTAAATACGATACTCACTAATTATCCGGTCGGGGCTTTCGCGGGATACAGCCTTCTTAACAGAACGCCCAATGCGTTATTTGAGTCCAATAAGATGAAAAGACATTCCAGTGACCAGTCCAAATGAGCACCAAATTTCACAAAACAACATCCACTCAAAAAAATCACCCCACAGAAACTACTTTCTTGTTCTCTATCTCCTCTTATATGTTTCCTGTGTCAATATACTACACACTTCTTGTGTCAATATATTACACAATTCCTGTGTCAATAAACTACCTACTTCCTGTGTCAATATACTACACACTTCCTGTGTCAATATACTACACACTTCCTGTGTCAATATACTACACACTTCCTATGACGATAAACTACATACTTCCTGTGTCAATATACTACACACTTCCTGTGTCAATATACTACACACTTCTTGTGTCAATATATTACACAATTCCTGTGTCAATAAACTACCTACTTCCTGTGTCAATATACTACACACTTCCTGTGTCAATATACTACACACTTCCTATGACGATAAACTACATACTTCCTGTGTCAATATACTACACACTTCCTGTGTCAATATACTACACACTTCCTGTGTCGATATACTACACACTTCCTGTGTCAATATACTACACGCTTCCTATGACGATAAACTACATACTTCCTGTGTCAATAAAATACACACTTCCTTTGTCAATATACTACACACTTCCGATTGCGATAAACTACATACTTCAAGTGTCAATAAAATACACAATTCCCGTCTCAATACACACTTTCTGTATCAATAAACTACACAGTTCTTGTGTCAATAAACTACACAATTCCTGTGTCAATAAACTACACACAAATATTTTCATCAAAACAAATCAAGTCATCATTTTGACGGTTGACCAGTCTACACGTGGTCAGTACAAGAAAAAGGGAAGTTTTGCATAGATTTGGTTGGTTCGAATCCTGGTGAAGACTTGGATTTTGAATTTCGGAATCTCTAGGGCTCCTCTGAGTCCACCCAGCTCTTAATCTTCGGAAGCAAAGCAAGATAGATATTTGAGACCAACTATTTTTACATTCATTTCGCATTGTAAAAGAAATGTCGACCGTTAAATTTTCCAGAGAAAAAAATAACATTTAAAGTTTGGTTATGCTGTGCTACTGTAACAATTTAAGTTATGTTTTAAGTGTAAATAGGGAGCCTTGTTACATGGGAACTATACTAGCTGTTCCAATCAGAGGCTGCCTAAGCACTGCGCTTGGCCCTGGGCGAGTGACATATCAGGACTACTAATATTTATATAATGGGCTGACGGTTCCAATGTTCCTGGATCAACGTATTGACATTACTTTAAAGGCAGCACAAACCAGCGACACATGTAATTCACTGTAAGATAGATGCAATGATTGGTAAACTTAGATTTAATCTGATTTTATCTGATTGATATATAAAGAAATTTGTAAAGACATATGAACACATATAGCTAGCCAACTTTGTCGGATACGTCTTAATCAGGTTACTTTTTTTGAAGGGAATTTTCTTGACTTCTTCTCCTGTGTTTCTGCAGTCTCTAGATCTACTTGCAAGACGAAACGTGAGATAAACACATTATCCAGTTCCTGATAAGCTCTCTAGTTTTTCGGGACACTCTAAATAGGTTATGCCATGTTTACATGAACAGATTGTGTGGAGCTGATAAATGTGACTGTTTTTTTGTGCGTATTGCTTGCTTAACGATGTCATGGATGAAGCAGAAATGCGAACTCTTTATGAAGCAATTTTAAGATCAAACCTTTTCACAACTATTAGGAGAAAACAAGAAAAACAGTTTAAATACAGTTTTAAAAAGACATTACTTATAATTAAATGAAATGTGTTACAATAATTAATATATTTGTGTGCGTGTGCTTTAAGCCGGACATTGAATTAGTAGCCTACTTTGGCACCGTCAGTTCGATGTACCAATGACGTCACCCCTTGAGCCAAAGCTACAACTTTGTAATTGACTCATTATTTGTTCGTACTTTCATGATCTAGTCCTCTAGAATTAGATCTAGGATCTAGATGTAATCTACATTAGATTTATGTACAAATATAAGCAAAGCTTACATAATCCAACAATAAAATGAAAGCAACTTTACATTTAATAAACGATTCAGTTATCAGTGCACTACGACTGACTACACCAAGTTCTTTAAAGCTAAATTTGAATTTTTTATTTTAAAAATTATAACGGTCGTTCTAGAGTTTTCTCCATGAGACCAACGAGCTAGTCATTATTTTCCTAGCGATACACGTTAAATTTTTAGGAAAATCGTTGGTGCCGTTTTTGAGATCCGTGTCCAAGTTCCATCGTCCACACCTCAGGTTCTATGATTTTCTGACTTGAATAGAGTTATTGTAATAATTTTAATTGTTACTGTTAACTATTTTGAACAAAATAAAGTCTTAAGAAGTGTTTGTGTTTTGTCATTGAAAATTGTAAAATAGTTATGTGAACAGATTCTGAAAATAGTTCTGAAAAACATTTTGAGAATAGTTCTGAGAATAGCCCTGCTTCTACTTATGAAAGTGAATCTGGTTAGGTGGGAAATGGTTCATGGTTGTGATTGAGAAAGAAGGTGGGAAGGTGGGGGGGGGGGGGTAATGGATGAGTATAACGTGTTTGTGGGGCTAGATAACGAGGGAGAAAGCTCGAAACTCTGTCATTATCCTTAGCATGTATTAATAAAATTTCAACCCTCATACAACTACTTTTTGGTACCACTTTGACAAGTTTGGGGCCCAATGGTGTAGAGAGAACATATCCTGAGACCTTGTTTAATGTTAGTATTGATACAGGTCTACGTGTGAGTCCTTGCAGTGTGATTGTCTAACCCGCTAGAGCTCCTACGTACTTGACACTATTAATCTTTTTCCAGGTTGTCTACGTCACTGCTTTGTTCCCTTACATTCTATTGACAATACTTTTAATAAGGGGCGTCACTCTTCCAGGAGCGGCCGACGGAATTCGTTTTTACATCACTCCAAAAATGTCAAAGTTGGCTGAATCTACGGTAAGTGAGGACAGAGTCATTAAAAAAATGAAATACAGAGAGTGAAATACATAGAGGGTTACTAGTGAAATGAAAATGTCTTACTAAATACGTTATCTTGTATTCGGCAGGTCTGGGTAGATGCAGCCTCACAAATTCTCTTCTCCTACGGAGTCGGACTTGGAACGTGTACGGCCTTAGGAAGCTATAATAAATATCATAACAATGTCTACAAGTAAATCATTCTTTTTCGTGGGATTTTCACTACATTAAAAAAAAAATAATTTTTTGGGGGGGGGGGGGGAGCTTTAAGCTTTTTTTATTTTTACAAAGCTAATATCAACTCTGTATGTCGGTAAACAGTTTGAACACTAATTTCTCCCACACCCAAACTCGGATCAATTTGAAAATTTTCAGAATTATATATCCCACCCGACAAAACATGAATCTATACACAAAAAATAACTAATTAGCTATTGATTTTTTTTTGGTATTGAACAAGGAAAGGTTATCGTACTTGACAGATGTAGTGGGATAAGTTGAATTAGTCCCCTTGAGACGGCTTGACCCCTGAGTTGAAATTCAAGTCGTACACCCTTTTTATATGCATTTAAAACGCGATCAAGGTAACATTTACCCACATACCCCTAGTGATGGGAACTAAACTACCTTTTAAAAGTTAAACTAAAACTAGTTTTCAACGAAAATAAAGTAGTTTAACTATTAGTTTATCATGAATTTCAAAAGATAGTTAAACTAAACTAAAGAAAGTTAAATAAACTATAACAAACTTTTTTTTGGGGGGGGGGGGGGGAGGGACGAGGTTGAACTAGACCTATATAGATATAATCATCCGACTGTATGCCAACGGTTCGATCTTATTCTTTTAACATTCTAGTAATATTTATCTATAATAAAATCAGTATTAAGGAATATGTTTCTTACATAACGTTAATGCACAATAAAATAAAATGTCTCAATAAATATGTGTGCTTGTATTTTTGCCTTGAATTAAAACCTTTAGAAAATAATGGTACTCTTTTTTAAAAAAAAATTATATTAACTTATTATATAACGGAGAATCTTACGTATACTGGTAAAGTTTAAAATCTCATTAAATAGCATACATTTAGAATTACAAATTTAGATCTAGTATCCAAAGAAATAGAAACGAAATCGTTGGAGTTTTTAAAACATTTGACCTGTATAACTATTTTATAGTGTAAAATACATGCTTGACTAACCATGCCGATGTGCTATTTTCTTGTCTGACCACTAAAAATACAACTAACACTATTGCATAACCGTTAAACGCGCAAGGGAAAAAAAACTGGGTGATCTTGTCATTATGGACTGCACACTCAGTACACTATATACATGTACATATATATATGTACACATGTACGTCTATCTGACCAGGTTGTTAAAATCAGTCGGACACACTTTCTTTTTACTTTCTGGGCAGGGAGGGTGTATAACTATTTTAGTGTAAAGATATATCTACGAACATGCTAGACTAGCCACGCCAGTGTGCTATTTTCTTGTCTGACCTCTCCACATTAAGCAAACACTAGTGCATAACGCTTAATGCAGGGTAGTCTTGCAGGATTATCGACTACACACGTACAGTACACTATGCCTTCACGTGGTCATGTGTATGTCTAGCTGACCAGTTTGTTAAAATCAGTTGGACAGTCTATTTACTTTATGGTCAGAGAGGGTGTGGATTATGATTTTTTTCTAGAGTTGGTTACCCTAATGCTTTTAGATCTATATAGGCCTAGCTGTTGATTTAGACTTAATAGATCTCAATAGTAAGTCTTAAGACTATAAAAGGGTGTACTTGATGTTCTGCAATTAAAAAAATATTGTTTGCCGCAAATCTATGGCCTCCTTCAGTCGCAAAGCGACTATGGATCATCTTGGTGAGATGAATGCCTGGGCATTAGCTGTGGTCGGAAAGATGTCGCCCACACATATTGTCCTAACTCACTAATCAGATTCCTACTAGAAACAGAAATAGAAATTAAACACCTCCACGTGACTCACAAAAAAATTCGGAACAACCTCATTCATAATACTCCATAGAAGCTTTAGGCAAAAAATGCTTAACATTTTATAATACTGCTACATTCAAGTGCAAATATTTACTCCCATAACTTCTACCAGGATCTTACTTTACCCTCTTCAAATGCAGACTGACTAATTAGTTGTTAACTGAATTTTTTTTTCTTGATAATCAAAGTTACTGATATCACATGACCAGAAAACAGGGAGTGCGTTTCAACCCTGACCACATGTTAAAAAGTTTTACAAATTGTAATTAAACTTTTTAGTTAGTAACTAAAAAAAAATTAATTAAACTACGATTTTAACTAAACTTTTTTTTTCTAGTTAAACAATGGTCTTAACTATTTTTTTTTAGTTAAACTAAAAGTTTGTAACTTTTTAGTTAACTTTTGCCCATCACTAGATACCCCCTTCTTTTCCCTACCCCACCAACCCCTTTCCAAACAGGTCCAAACAAGGGATAGGATCATAACAGCA
Source organism: Biomphalaria pfeifferi (assembly GCA_030265305.1). Taxonomy (NCBI): domain Eukaryota; kingdom Metazoa; phylum Mollusca; class Gastropoda; family Planorbidae; genus Biomphalaria; species Biomphalaria pfeifferi. The sequence continues at coordinate 4,121,142 of JASAOG010000025.1, forward strand.
GTGGGATATCCGTCATATGTTTTTCTTGTTTTTTTATTTGACTGTCATTTACATTTCTTGTTTTGTTTTCAAATAGTTTAAAATACATAAATAGAATTATAGATAAATATATTAAAGTGTGCCCTTCAGTGTGACAGTGTTTCAAGATTTAAAATTGCACATCCTGTGTCTAATTGAATTTAATCAATGAAAACTACACATATCTGTTTGTCTCTAGAGACGCAATGTTGATTTCATGTCTCATTTGTTTTTAACTCTTCAGGGACGCAGTCTTGATCTCATGTCTTAACAGCAGCACCAGTGTATTTGCTGGCTTTGTCATTTTCTCTGTGATCGGTTTCATGGCTCACGAACAGAAGAAAGACATCAACCTGGTTGCTGAATCAGGTCAGGTCAAGATCAACAGTAATTAACTTGATTTGCATATTTACAAACAGGAACTAAGAACCATAATATTCACATTTTATGTTAACTTTTGCAGGTCCCGGCCTGGCCTTCCTGGCGTATCCCAGTGCTGTGGCACAACTCCCCATTTCACCTTTGTGGGCCATCTTATTTTTTCTTATGTTGCTTATGCTGGGTATGGACAGCCAGGTCGGTATACATTTAGAACAATCATTTACAGCAAATAAATCTATGCTGTTTATAAACATTCATATTAAGATCCAGGTGTCAAAGATACATTATAAATTCTTTTTTTCCCTCCCAATTGCAATCAATAAAAGGGGAAAAAAAACATAAAATTTTTTTATTTTGTTCAACATCTAAAAGGTTTATTACTTCACATAGAGATAAATGTTCAATGTTTGACACATGTCCGATAGTCCTTCAGATTGGAAGATAATCTACAACCTAGAGTCCAAACCTCCCGCAGTACGGCGGCGGCAAAGTTTCGACCTAAAGCATGGGACGTTGGTAAACAACCAACATAAAATAATTCTTTTTTCAACAAAGCTTAATATAAGGAAAAGAACTGTATATTTATAGCCATATAAATCAATACTGTAAGATTAATTTCCCTTAATCGATATCAAGCTAAATTAATTAATTACCTGTAATTAATTAATTAACTGGTTAATTTGTGATTGATTCATATTTTTCGGGGAACACTGAATAATTGTGCAAAGTTTCAACTTATCCAAGAATGGGAAGTAGGAGAAATTACGTAAAAACTAAATGACCAAGCTAATAGCCAGGCAGAGTGAGTTGAGATTACCCAGCAAATAGCCAGGCAGAGTGAGTTGAGATTACCCAGCAGAGAGCCAGGCAGAGTGAGTTGAGATTACCCAGCAAATAGCCAGGCAGAGTGAGTTGAGATTACCCAGCAAATAGCCAGGCAGAGTGAGTTGAGATTACCCAGCAGATAGCCAGGCAGAGTGAGTTGAGATTACCCAACAGATAGCCAGGCAGAGTGAGTTGAGATTATCCAGCAGAGAGCCAGGCAGAGTGAGTTGAGATTACCCAGTGGAACTATAAAGGGCTTACAGTTCTCCTCGGAGTTAAAGCCAGAAACTCTCCTTCCCCCTTTGCTGGGGCGTGATAACTGGACGCCCTTTGAAATTCCTAATTAGTTTTCTTCTTAACACACAAATGATTTTTTAGGTAATAAACTTTAATTTTTGAAAAGGTTTAGATAATAGTGAGCAAATAGATGCTATCTTACTAGATTTTTCCAAGGCTTTTGACAAAATTCACAACTATAGTTTGCTTAAAAAACTAAAATATTTCGGCAGTATGGTCCATTGCATCAGTGGATTAAAGATTTTCTGATAGGCAGAGAACAAACTGTAATAATAAATGGCTCTAAATCAACACCAATAACAGTAAACTCAGGCGTACCTTAAGGAACAGTCTTAGGTCCACTGCTATTTTTACATAAACGATTTACCAAATTGCATTAGTTCAGGAACAAAAGTCAGATTATTTGCAGACGATTGCATAATATATAGAACAATAAAAACAACACAAGACACAGAAATTTTACAAAGAGAATTAGATGAATTACAGAAATGGGAATCAAATTGGAGCATGTCTTTCCACCCATAAAATTTCATTTATTAAGAGTAACAAAAAAAACTAAAACAAATTAATTCCACTGAAAACACAAAATACCTAGGTGTTATAATAAATGAAAAATTGTCATGGAATCCCCATATTGATGAAACTATAAAAAAAATCAAACAAAGCATTAGGGTTTATTGAAATAAATTTCTATAAATCAAATAAGAACATAAAACTAAAATGTTATTTAACTTTTGTTAGGCCAATAATATCAAATATGCATTCTCTGTTTGGGACCCTTCAACTCAAGAAAACATTAAGAAACTGGAACAGGCACAAAATAGAGCAGTGAGATTCATAACAAACGAATATTCACATTTGACTACAGTAACACCTTTAGTAAAATCACTAAATTTAGAAAGCCTTCAGGATAGAAGACTTAAAAGTAAAGTAGCAATTATACATAAAAAACTGAACCATAATCTAAATCTTCAAATACAAAAACAAAATTTAATAAAATACGCAAAAAGACACAAAGATAAATAAACATTCTTCGTACAATTTTTACAAAAGCTCCTTCTGCCCTAGCGCTATTAGAGCATGGAATGGGTTGACTGAGCTAGACAGGAAAACCAGTGACTTGGCGGAGTTTAGGTCATTGGTTAATATGCATGACTAAATGCATGACGCGTAGAACGTAATCATCTTCTTTTTTTGAAGTAACGTTTGTATCAAATAAGTTAAGAATGTAAACTATTTCCCTCTCAGAGTCTTGAAACATCAACCCAAGAAAACAAGTTTTTACAGTTTTATAAATTGTAATTATGTCCCCTCTCATTCTTCAAACTGGTAACATCTCTGTGACATGTTCTCTCCTCCCAGTTCTGTACAATGGAAGGATTCTTCACGGCGTTAATAGACGAGTTCCCTCAGTACCTGAGACAACGCAGGGAACTTTTTATAGCTGTAGTTTGTCTTATATCCTACCTCATTGGACTGTCAATGGTCACTGAGGTAAGTAGCAAACAGACATTACTTATACCTATAACCTTCAGCTAGTCTCTTAGTCATCATGCCATCACAACATAAGATCAATATCATAAAGACATGGCACTAAACGTACAATGTTACCCACTGTATGAAAACCTTGGCTTTCTTGTTTAGCACTGTATGTTTACGGTAGTTCTACAGACTCTGTGTCAACTTGTTTTCACGGAAAGTTTTGACCACATACGTTCACAATGATCTAAATTATGTCACGTGACATTGATAAACAACCTCATTTTTGAAAGTATTCAATGGAGACAGTATCTCCTTGGAGACTGCAAGATGATTCTTGACACTTTTACAACGCACTCGGCTCTTTATAATTAGAAGCATCTGACATTAAAAAAAAGCAGAAGAAGGGGATTTTTTTAAAAGCTTCAAAACCTGAAATTAAATTTTCCCAGAGTACAGTCGAAACTTCAGTGCTCACATCGAGACCAATCATTATAGAAGGCCTCAACACTGACCTGTCGGCAGTTTACACCAATAGCACGTTGCCACGTCGTACAGACCTATGACGTGGCAACGAGCTATTGGTCTAAATTGGCCACATGTTGTGACATTGCAGGTCAGTGTTTAGACCTTCTATAATGATTGGTCTCGCTCCAATACGTCTCGTAAGTCACGACTACATTGTAAACACTAAAGATCGACTTACCATTAAAATTACATCGGATTGTATCAATAACAATTTGTTTTGATGCGTCCACATGAAAATACTACATAATTCTTACACACTCAAAACCACAGCTATAACAAGTAAGAAAGAGTAAGAAAGAAATGTCCCCATTAGATTATCTAAATGCTGAAACAGTGAAAAAAAGAGAGTTCGTGTAAAGACGCATTACTCCTGCTCCGATTGAACATTCAATCCTGACTAAAACTGTTTCTTTCTTTGCTCCCTCAGGGCGGGATGTATGTTTTCCAGCTCTTTGACTTTTATTCAGCAAGTGGTATCACAGTGTTATTGCTTATCTTTTTTGAATGTATTGCTATTTCCTGGTCATATGGTGAGTACAGATTTTTTTTAAAAGACACACTCACTTTATAGTTATGTCGAGAAAAATTGTTAAGAACACACACACACAATCTAATAGTTATGGTGAATGGAAATCTTTGAAGTCTTCAAAGAAGACTCACACATCTTATAGCAATATTGAGTAAAATTGTTAATCAGAGATATCTGCTTGATCGTGTGGTATGTGCTCTGCACTGTCGTTGCGGTGGTCTCGGTTCGCTGCCAAACCCATCCTTCCCGCGAGAAATTTGGGCTAGGATATAATAATCTTCAAATCTGGAGGAGCATTTGAAAATAGTATTTTAATAAGCATTTGCTAATTGCTAGAGTTACGTTTTAAATGTGATACTCAACTATTTCAACCGACCACCGACCAATACGAACAACAACAACAAAAAAAAAAACAACATGAACCAACGATCAAAACTTTTTATGAATGAGTCAAGCAGCTGAAGACAGGAACATTTTAAACAAATTAGTTGACACAATCAGACAGAAACTTGTACATGAAATCATGGCTTAATAATACAGCTATTAAATGTATAGATCTTGTTATGGCCTTTCAGTTAACTAATACAGCACTCTCTGAGAATAGTAGCTGGCTGGATGTTATAATGCACTGTGCCAAATGAAACACACACACGAACAGTACATACATTCACACTAAAAATATATACGTTTACTATTCTCATGACGAAATGTTGACTACACCAAACTGACCAAAGTCATAGGATTTATTGTCAATACTAAATAATAAAATTAATAAATAGTAAAATGTTTAACTCTTGTAAATGTTTCAGGTGTGAACAGATTCTATGAAGATCTCAGAGATATGTTTGGATTTTATCCATGTTTTTTCTGGAAAATATGTTGGTGTGTAACTACACCAGCCATTTGTCTGGTAAGTAGATCTACATTCATCCCTGAACTGAAACTTGAAAGAAATCTCTTATAAAGAAGAGATTCTGCAATAAAAAAAAATCTTTTTCTAGCAATCGATTAAAGTGTAAAGAACTTACATTATAATTACACCAAGTCAGTGGCGTCACTAAGGTGAGTGTCACCCGGTGCGGTCAGTTCAGGGTGTCACCCCTGTCCCCCCTCAAAAACATTTCGTGTTTTTTTGTTGTCTGTTGTGCCATAATACACATACTTTATAATTTACTACATTCATTGATTGTTAAACAACTAGAAATGACAATTTATCCATAGGTCAGTTTAATACATTACAATGGTTTTTTTTTCTTTTCTGGATTGCCTACTTGAAAACGTATCAATCACTTACAATTAATGTGTTTGACGATTTTTAATAAATGTGCCCGTTGTGGAAGTGTCGTCTGTTCATTGTCAAACGAGTTCTGCTTTTGGCAAAGAAAAAGTTGGTTTAGTCACCACTTTGTCAATAGTTTAAAGGTAGGCCTACTCTTATATATATATCTTTGGCCTTCTAGTACACCTTCTCCGCAAAAAATAAAATAAAACAAAGCAAAGATAGGTAAAATAAAAGACATCTTGCAACAGATCTTAAGCTGTACCTCTAAAGGCTATATTTTAGAACCAAAAATTTAAGGCAAGAAGCATTTTCTGAAAAGAATGTTGACCATATAGATAAAGTGAATGGCTTTTCTGTTGTTTCTTAACATTTCCTGTACTCTTTTATGGCTCCATACAGCGAATCTGCATTTTTTTTTTATATCCCTGAGCTCGACATATCAGAAATTCAAGCTAACCCCCTTTCTAAACATTTTAACTAATGTAACTAAGTAAATATCACCAGCTCTTCTCTCCCTTAAAATCTTATAACTTATGAATCTGATCAGTGTGCACTATGTCAAGTGTGCTGTCAAACAAATTACGCATGTGCTACAGTAATTTTAACTCTTATAAATATATCTTTTACGTGGTGTTCTAAAACATTGATACACTGTTCAACATGATAGATACACTTTCAGTGATGGGTTTTATTCCCACAACATTTCCATCATCTTATGGAAATTCTATATTCAATAAAGACTAAATAAATGAGAATTGAACCTGCTCACATCCCAATTAAAGGAAAAAGGAGAGAATGCTGACCATGTCCTTCAAAGCTGCATACTATATCAAGAGGCCCGAACAAGATTCTAGTCCCAAAACCCTCCTATAGAAGAAAAACTATACGGAGAACTGACTGATCTGGAAACCACTACACGGTTCATCTCAGATATAGGATTACTGATATGAACTGCCTGATCTGGAAACCACTGCACGGTTCATCTCAGATATAGAATTACTTATCTGAACCCTCCAACATGAAAAATGAGAACGATGAAGAAGAAGAACTAAAGAATCGTTGTTAATATGGTCACGAAATGTCAAATATTCTGAGTTTATAGAAACAGTCCGTGCAATTTATCCTTTCATTGTTTTTCTTCTTTACATCAATTCTAGCAACGAGTTTCTTGTCCATTGTACTAGTACCCTGATGCCCTTGTTTTTCTTCTTTACATCAATCCTAGCCACGACTTCCTTGTCCATTGTACTAGTACCCGGATGCCATTGTTTTTCTTCTTTACATCAATCCTAGCAACGACTTCCTTGTCCATTGTACTAGTACCCGGATGCCATTGTTTTTCTTCTTTACATCAATCCTAGCAACGACTTCCTTGTCCATTGTACTAGTACCCAGATGTCTCTTGTTTTCCTATTTTCATATCCTGATGACAATTCTTCATGCGTCTTTGGATATTCCAATTTTGGACTTTATAGCCACCACTTATGAAGTAACTAACTTGTATTTCATTTCTATAGAATTAGTTGAACATAGTTGAAAACAAAAAAAACATACAATTTCTTGCTACTAAGTAGCAATAGGAAAAAATAGGAAGCATCAGAACCATTATTTTAACAACTGGCGTACTTTTCCTTTTGTGAAATTGGCCCACGACAAAAAGAAACTATCCCCTAAAATATTGAAGTCTATATCTTTATATTGATTCATTGTAACATTTCCTTCATCTTGGCTAGAGTTTCATTTACATTCAACATCTGAAGTTACGTCATCATCTTCAGAAATCTCAATTGTCACTTATTACTTGCAAACTCTACAAAATTTACATTAATTACATTTGAGATTTCGATAATAGTATATACCTGAAGAATGTCGTCATTTGTTGAACAGTGACAATTAGTTGGCATTCTGATATTACAATGCTAGCTATTATTTCAATACATTTGATAAAAATATTGTAAAAGTCAAAGCAGTGTTTATATACATGCAGCTAGAACACAGCTGAAAGTAAGGTTTCACACCTGATTTTGATATAAAGTATGATGTAACGTTTTGGACTATTTGTAGAATTTCATTAAAAAATTAAAATATGTTTAGGCAAAATATTTTTATAAAATGTATATAGATTTATTCATCAATTGTGAATAACATGTTCCAACTTTTAGCCATTTACACTTTTTTTTGTCAGTTATTCCAAACGGGCATTTTTTTTCACCCCCCCCCCCCCGTGTGGATCGCACACTCCCCCCCTAGTGACGCCACTGCACCAAGTAAATATAAATGTGTAAATGTGTATTATGATATATATTTCTGCAATCAAAACTAGTTCAACTGTATTTCAGGGTGTTGTTTTGTTTAGTGTTTTCACCTTCCAGCCAGTGACCTACGTAGGTTATAAGTTTCCTACATGGGCGCACACGATTGGCGGAATAATAGGAGCCTCATCTGTGGCATGTATACCTTTGTACATGATCTACAAAAGTATTATCACAACTGGAGGACCTCGTGAGGTAAGCCACTGCAATTTTAACCAGCTGCATGCTAATTTTGACCTAATTCTGTTTTTCGATATTGAAAGGAATATATTTTTGTTTTTGTTCTTTAAATGAGGGAAGATTTTTTAAAATTATAAAATGTAGTACTTACTGGTATACTAATACATGGATTTCATCTGTTTTATACTCGTATTAGTCCTGTACTACTCAAAAACAACTTTACCTTCTCATGGTGACACAGGCACACATCCTTTGAGAATAAAATTATCATCTCTTAAAGACACAGCCATAAATTTATTGAAGACGCAATTGTCATTTCTTGTAGACATAGCTACACATCTCTTAAAGACAATGATCATTTCATGAAGACACAGTTACACATCTCTTGAAGACACAATGATCATCTCTTCGGATTGAGCGAGTAACGATTAGGGTTTATAGACACTATAAAAGTAATGCAACCAACATGTACATTTAGTCGAGGACAGTTTCCACTGATTTAATAAATATTATTGGGTTGCCTTAACAAGTATATGGGGCTTGGTGGCTGAGTGTTTTAGCGCTTGGCTTCAGAACCGAGCCTGATATACATTGGGCAAGTACATGCAGTTGATCGTTGTTCATGCCACATGACACTCTCGTTAATCTTCGGCCACAGAAATATAAATGTCTGAAAGACGTACCTTGACAAATATCTTGTGTGTGATTCAATAGTATGGTTTAAAATTGTAGTCTTTAGGATTATTCTTATTGGGTTTATTACTAATTAGTGTTCGGAGTTTCTGATCGTGATTAGTTCTGTTTTTTCAAGTTGTATTACATAGTGCAGGGAATCCACTTAGAGGTATTATCACAAATGAAGATACACTCAATGTAGCAAATAAACAACTTGACAGCAGTGCCCATACAACAGGATATTTTTTGTTCAATGTATACTGTTGTATTTATCATGATTTTTAAAGGTAAAAACAACAACAAACAAACAAAACAAACAACAACAAAAAACGATGATTTGTGAATGTTTGATTGATTGTGTTTTTATTTTCTTTGTAAATTTCACGTGATCAAACTACATTACCATTTTTTTAAATATTTAAATTATTTAACATATCATCGAACCATGTTGTCTATAATACAGAGTTATTAGGTATTACGATTTTTTAAGGTGATTAAAAGTTCCCCTTTCAGACCTTGTGGTCTATAGAGCAGATGATGTAAAGGTCTTCTGTTACTGTGGCTTAAGGTTAAAGAGGTTGTCATCTGACCAGCCCAACGACCAACCACCTTTCCTCAACTAATGTCCGGTACCCATTAGAGCTGGGTGGACTCAGAGGGGCCCGAAGATTCCAAAATTTAAAATCCCAGTCTCCATCTTTACCGCTCAGACATCGCGCCTCTCTTTAAGGGGATTATATATGTATGAATGGATTGAGATGCCGATTTGAAGTGGAGAAAAAAAAGAGATAATTTTAGGAAATTTTTTTTCAATTCTGAAACCAGATCTCGTCGTTGTGTATGTGTGTGATCACATCCTTAAACAGATTTAAACTTGGGTGACTTTTAACTCTAATGTTTACCCATTTGAATAAATTGAAATGCGTTAAAAATTTTCTTATTTCTTCAAATATTTCAGAGGGTAAAGAAACTATTCAGGCCCGACATGTCATTCAGTAGAGGGTCGGAACAGCCCCCACCTTACTCGACCATACCAAGGACCGTCGGTGAAGGTGCAGTTAGGTTGTGAGATGTCTCTTCCTAGTGTCCAACCAAAACTTGGACACCATCAAGTCCAGGCACTCGTGCCACTCCAGATGTTGCACTGACATCAAATGACATTCGTGTATAAGTTTATGACATTCAATGACATTCGCTATAACGTAAGCTTGTCAAGCAGATAATACATAAAACATTTTGAGAGCGGTTTGAGAAAGAAAAAGAAAAAAAAGAGACCTGGTGATTTGTGTCTTTTTAGATAACTTCTGATAATAACTTGATTACTTTTTAGTATGTATGTTTTCATTTCGCTGGCACATTTCACGCAAGTAGGTTGCTTGTTTCAGTCACGTGTGACCTAATTAGATCTAATACTTCCACCAGTTTCTCTAACATCTATTTATAACATACGCTTAACGTCGAAAGAGCAGAGAAATCGTTATAAACTAGAAACCAAAACTAAAACAAAGAGCATTTAATATTTAACAGAAAATTGTATTAGTTAACTATGTATGATACTCTTCAACAAATGTTAAGATAAATTTAACATTTCTATAAATTTGAAGACTAAGACAAAAGTCATGGAATTTGCTTTACCTAAAAATTTTGTATTTTTATTAACTGATATTTAGAATCTATACACTATCTCTATGTGTAGCAGTTATCATTTTTCTGTTTCAAAATGTAATTGAAAATATCCAAATGTAATCATGCCATGATGTAATGTAATCAACATGTGTAAAATATTTTTTTATGTTGATACTGTTCTCATTTTTTGTTTCACCTATGTTTTTTTTAATCTCATGTGTTATTCTAACAGAAAATTGTGAATCTATGACCTATGACCTAGAGGCTATATAGGCTAGGTCCATTTGTCATCTGAGCTAAGAGGAATGTTAACTTTTGAAAGAAAAACAAATCCTGTACTGGGCAAATCTTTGATCTGAAAGAATGATCAAAATAATTATCAAATGAATTTTATTTCTATTTCTAGTCTTTGTAAAGTTAGATTTCATCTTTTGTATGAAAAGTCAATTTACTGAACTTGTTATTCGCTTATTTAAATTCATTTAAGAAACACAGTGTGCTAAAAACAGTGTTTCACTTATTTTTAGTGGAATTACAAGAAATTTACATCATTTTAGGCTACTCTACCAGAATAAAATATTATCACTTCTAGATATCAGCGTCAATTAAAACGTTCCTAATTGACATACTGAATGGATCTTGGACTATGCTTGTTCACCATTAAGTTTGACAATTCAAATTTAACATTATCAGGAGTGGTTGCTGTAAAAGTGCTGACCACAACAGCCTTCTTTGAATGTCCTCTACTTTGTTTCAACGCACTTCGATAACAAAGTGTCCATTGTAATCTTAAGTCTTATCTTTCTATATATCTTTGCAAATCTTTCATAAATCCCTTTTGTCTCTCTCACTTAGCAACTGTCATCCATGGGGCTAACATAAACACCTATAATCTTAACACATGTTGTCTAAAACTCTAGTATTAACACAAACATTAGTTGTATCTAGTTCAAACACATGTCCGTAACATGAACACCTGTTTTCTTTAATCTAAATACCTTATATTCTTGTCCCTAATCTAAATACCTATTGTCTAAAGCAGTGTTTCCCAAACTGTGTCACCCTAATGTTCTACGGGGCCTGAATAGATGTTCCACGAACTACTGGAATAGCTAATTAGTAGGTCACCACGTGAATTAATCTCTCTTGAAAAAATAAGCAAAGTGTTCCGCTTAGTACTTAGAATGTGCGAAGTGTTCAGTTAAGAAACACTTGTTTGTCACTGTTGTCCCTAACGCAGTTAATTGTTCTATTTAGCATAAACACACGCTGTCTCTAAGCAAAACACCTGTTTATTTATTTTTTTCTGGTAACATGATTTATTTTGACCTGAGACTATCAAAGCAGAATGAGCAAACAAACAACTTTGATGCTCACAGACATTTCGAACACTGTTCACTGTTGTTATCTGTTTCTTCTAAAGTACATTACATCGAACATGACTCGACTGAAAAAATAATTATAAACCTTAACTACTAATAATTATGAATGCAAATGTTCGCGCATCAAAAAAGTTTCAGCTATATGATTGGTTGTCACTTGAAAACATTCTCTGTTAGTATTCAATAATTACGTCATTTTCTGGAATAAATATATCACTCCAAATGCAACAGAAAGCCATGTACCATACACAATTGACTTAACTGTCATGTTAAGATCTTTGGATTTCATATTAAGTCTATAGCTATGGGAAGGAAACACATTTCAGAACGTAAAAATTCGAAATATTTAAAAAGCTTTAAGTAATCAAGCTTATGAATACACTAGACATATGTTACCCGCGGGTCTTTATTTGCGCATTACTTTCGATATAGTCACTGAGAGTGTTTTGTAAACAATTAAACGAAATAATAATGTAATAAGTAAAGCGAATGTGTCAATGTAAAAATAGTGTGAATGAAGCTATCAAATCAAAATAGCTAATAGGCTAGAATCAATTTTTTTTTCAAATTAAAACATTTGCTTGTAGGCCTACATATATTTTTATTAAAATTTGAGATGAATAGACTCAATTTTGTAGGTTCATGTGTATTAAGTATAAAGTAGATCTTGAGGTAGACATAGATCTAAATCTACACTACACTAATCTAGAGTTAAAAATTGGCTTTTATAGAGTTCATTCTGTGCTGCGCATGCGTGACCTTTTTTTCATGAATGAATATAGGCCTATCTCAACACGGCTACGCAGCTTTAGCGAACAGCGAACGAATGTATTAAAAATGCTTTAGAAAAACAAATTTGAATGTTAATTGGATTACAATTTGAAATGAATGGACAATAATTAGTATGTTTATTAGAGCATGGAATGGGTTGCCTGAGCTAGCCAGAAAAACCAGTGACTTGGCAGAATTTAAGTCATTGGTTAATATGCATGACTAAATGCATGACGCGTAGGACGTAATCATCTTCTTTTTTGAAGTAACGTCTGTATTATATAAGATAAGATAAGATGTTTATGTGTTAAAGCATAAAACTCTCACAGCACGAAAGTCAATGGACAGATGATGATGATGATCAATGACTTTACTGTAATGATTCCAAACCTTCGGATCACCGACCGTGTCTGTCCCGTGACGCTCTGCTATCCGACCCCGCCACACTTCTGCCCAGTGTATAGTACGAAGCAACCTAGAATCGGTTCCATTGGTCTGGAGGTGATCTCAGAAATTTAAACTGGTCCCAAGTCCGAAAAAGGATGAACACCTCTGTACTTAACTGTATCCTTTTGAGTGGAGTTGTAGTTAACGACCCATAGTGGCGAGGTATGAGGTGCTGAACATGTTTTTTTGTATATTTTTAATTATAATTAAGAATCTTTTTTAAGTTTTGGATTGTTATGTCATGTTCTAAGTTTTTCTCCTGATTGTGGAGCTAAGTATATATTCGAGCTAAGAGTTGATTCAGATATTTAAAAACTGTTTAATTCGAATACAGCCTACTTTGTTTATTAAATTTCAAAACATTTATAGTTGGAGACTGGTAGTAATGGTGTGATTGCCAGAAATGTAAGATAGGTTCTAAATGGAAGTCAGAGAAAATGTTTTAAGAAGGTCGAAGGTTTATACAATTTTACCAATGCATTTATTTGTGTTGTATATGCTCTTTTGTTATCTAGTGTATGGCCCTCATAAAGTCGACATTGTTGTACATTAATGTAGAACTTTTCAATGTTTTTCTATTAATGTGTTTTTTAAACATATGACTGTTTAGATCTAGAGCTGACCCAGACTACAGCATGCTAACTGGCTCATAGCTATTCTTACTTAATACACACATCAAAGTTTATGTACCGATCATTTTTAGTCTCTTTTTTTTAAAATGTATTTTTTGTTTGTTTTTGAAGTCAAGAAAGAAAGCCAAGAGCATGTATAAAATCAATAAAGGTATGATGTTTTAAGAATACCTACATCTTAGACGTAGCCAGGATATTCTGTTGTATTCTGTTGTATTCTTAGCTTCGAAAATGCATTTTTCTGAGGTGTGTGCAGCTAAAAAAAAAGTGCAGATTGAATAAGACTTGTCTTCGAGTCCGAAGATTAGTAAGGAGTGCAGTATTTCCCATGGCTGCGCAGGCCAGCTGTGACATACATATTTTGCCACATCCAGGGCAAGCATAACCATTGTCCGCAGGTGGTCGATTTAGATTTTCTTTTCGCCGTCTGCGTTTGTCCTCGGCAGCGGATTTTCTTTTCGTCTCAAATGTGTATCCCGCGGCCTTAGTAAGTGGCCTCCAGCTGTCTCGTTCTCTGAGGCCGCATGCAACCAGGTGCTCTCTTCTATGTCATCTGAGGAAAGTTGACGCCTAAGCTGGTCTTTGAAGCGTTTCCGTGGGGCGCCTCTGTTACGTCGACTACCTTTTAGCTCACCAAAAAAGACTGCCTTTGCATACGTTCGTCTCCCATACGGGATACGTGCCCTACCCAGCGTAACTGCCGGACCATAAGAAGTCCCTCTATACTGCCCATACCGGCGTTTGCAAGGACATCACTGTTTGTAGTGCGATCTTGCCACCTTATGTCCATGATGGAGCGCAAACATCTTTTGTGGAAGCGCTCAAGAAGTCTTAGTTGTTTTCTATATAGTGTCCATGTCTCAGAGCAATATAGAAGGGTTAAGAGAACCACCGCCTGGTAGACATTAATTTTTGTAGGAGCGATTTGTTCCTCCAAACTCTAGCCGGAAGGCGTCCAAAAGCGCTACTGGCCCTTCCCTTGAAAGTGAGGCGTCATTTGACACTATACTACCTAGATATGTGAAGTGGTCTACCACGTTAAGGGGCTGTCCGTTTACGGTGATCCTTGGGGCTGAGTATGTATTATTGGGTGACTTCTGGAACATGACTTCTGTTTTCCCGAGGTTTAAAGATAGACCGAAAGAGGCGGCAGCGTATGCAAATTCGTTTACCGCGTTTTGGAGATCATGTTCATTGTGAGCTAGCAGGGAGCAATCATCGGCATAGAGTAGCTCCGTTATGACCATCTCCTTTTTTTTTTTTTTCATGGGATAGTAGACGTCGAAGATTGAACACATTGCCGTCTGAACGAAACCGGATGTAGATGCCTTCGTGCAATCGCTGCCTCATTTGACTCAGCATTACGTCAAAGAAGATTGCGAATAGAGTAGGAGCAAGTACACAGCCCTGTTTTTTTCTATTGGGAAGTGATCGGAAAGGGCACCATTGAATATCAACTCTGTGTAATCTATGTTCAGAGGTCTCGGCTGAAATTTCTTTGGAAGGCTTATATCAACTCAGTCTGTATGTATGTCTGTCAGGTAAAACGTTTTGTACACGTTATTTCTCCAATACCCAATCTCGGATCAAGTTGAAATTTTTGCACAATTATTTATTGTACCTGACAAAACAAGAATCAATAAACAAAATTACCAATTAGTTAATTACCTTTTTTAAAAATGCATTTAAAAAGAAAAGCGATTACGGTAACATTAACCCAGATATCCTTTATTTCTCCCTCCGCCTCCCCCTTTACCAACTAGTCCTAACTGTCCTAGATCTAGACTAACAAAAATAAATCTTGGCGATTAGAACTATTTTTACCAATTATTTTTGTTTAGGATAATTTCATGCATTTAGCTTTTCAATGCGCTATGATTCTATCACTTGTCTGGACCAGTTGATTAATTTTATTTTATTGATTCTTGATTTGTCAGGAACAAGAAATAATTGTGCAAAATTTCAAATTAATCCAAGATAGGCTATGAGAGAAAAAACTCGTACAAACCTTTTATCAGACAGAGTTAGTTGATATAAGCTTTGTTAAATGTTACTGTTACTCCGCGTTGAGATTTAGCAGATAATCTGTAGTTAAGTCTCTAAGTCTAGGTGTGACTATCTATTTTCTTAGAAGACCAAAAATCTGTAGGCAATAGCTGGGAAGAGGCTGTGGAATTCTCCTGTAACCGATACTTTGTGTGTAATGTGACTCTCGCCTCGGTATTGGGTTTGTCCGGGGGGTGGGGTTGTATACGAAGATCTGATTTATGAATTGTGAACATATAATATTTACATAAGATTTTTACCAAATTATTAAATTTTTACTACCTTTACTATTTTAACTGTGAAAAGACCTTGTTTTTAATGATTTAACTGTATACAATTTAGCCCTTGTTATATAAAGGGAGAGTGATCCTTAAAGTATTACGGGCACGACATGGCCTAAATTGTGCCGATGTGTCTAAACTCAAACTCAGAACGTCCCGGCCTATGCGCCCAACATAAGTAATGAACTTAACACACATTAAAGTTTTCCTCACCGGATTTCTCCTCAAAAGAATAATTGTATTGGTGCTAAAAAGTGCTTCTGTATCAAAGGGTTCTGGCTAACACCATGATCAAGCGTGAAATGGCCAAAACCTTTGCTGAAGCTCTGAAAGCGTCTCTAGAGACCCGGCTCATTGTTGTAGACGACAGTGATGAAGAGGAAGAAAAAAGGTTAATGAAACAAGCCGAACAGAAGCCTTGGGAATGCTTACCTTATAATGTGCTAGTAAATATTTGTAGGTAGGTAGATCTACAATAAGCTAGATCTAACATTGATTGTGACTGATTTGAGATTAATTTTAACAAGTCTACTAGAGTTAAACCAGTTTATAGTTTGAATCTTATTTAGACTAGTTATGCAACTGGATCTAGATTCGATGTCTAAATTGAGCACAGCAGGAATGGTTAAAAGAATGGTAATAAGATCCACTTCTAGGAGAAGAAAAGAAACCCGCTTCAAATTTTTTAAATATTAAACGGTTAACATTATGAATTTTTAATTATTTTTTTTACTCTTTTTTTTTAAATACTCATTCAATTTTATGTACTCTAGAATCGTAAAACACTTTCAGGTTTATGAGCGCTTCACATAAGGTTAAATAGCAACATCTCTGTAGGTATCCAGTGTATTCCAAAGATCTGCCTTTAATAGAAAGACACTGACATTCATAGGCAATCATAGGTTACAAATAAGGCACTGTCTTGAGTCCAAAGATTAAGGCTCAGATCGAGGCTGGCTGCCTGGTCGTGTGGTATGCGCGCTGGACTGTCGTTTGATCGTCTTGATTGTCTCTGGCTCATACTCTGTCTGCTGTCATCACTCGTCGTCCAGCGGGAGGTTTGGACTAGGATATAGGAAGGAACATCAAACACATTTCACCGGAATATGCCCATATGTAGCCTACATATTTTGTCAAAATCTGGTGCAAACGAGGCCTTTGTCTGCTGGGGTTGATCTAAGATCTCTTTCATTTTTGTTATTTGTCATAGTTTACGGTAATTGTTCACCACGCCAAGAAAAGTAAGCTGACGCCAAGTCTTTAAAACATATCTAGGATCGCCTCTGATAGGCAGTCGTCCTCATACCAGGTCAAAACAAGGTTACAAAGACAGTTTGTGTGGAGACAAACTCAAAATTGGCCCCCGAAGTGATTCACCCAGGCAGCTAACAAAGCAGGTTTCAATATTTTTAGAAATAACATCAGAAAGAAATTCTGTCAAACAAAAATGACAGAGAAGAATGAAAAAAAAAAAGGTTGACGTATCGTGTGTGGTGCCCCAGCGGTCCACAGACCAAAGGATAGGTGAAAGTGAATGTGAAGTTAGATGAGAACCTGGCCTAACTAATGTCTTGTAATGAATATCTAATTGCTCTAATTGTTTTGTAAAGGGACAATCTCGTATTCCTCAAGAAAAAAGACATTTCCGTAAAAAAAAATAATTCCTTTAGCTCAGTGTTGTATCGCCATGGGTCAACGCTACAGTTCACGCGATAATATGAAAAACTTCTTATTAATTGTTGTTTTAAATTATGTCCAACTGATATGCATACTAAATAGATTTTTTGTCTAAAAAAAGTAAACATTTTTTTTTGTAAATGTAGTAGTTAATATAACAGAACTTACTTAGCTTAGCAATACAAATGTAAAAAAAAATATTTTTTGACAAAATCTATAACCGTTTGCATAAATGTGTTAAAAATATGGTAAACTGATGACTTCCCTACTTAGAAGCCTCCCGTGTTTGTTACTATTAATTGTGAATAGTTGTAAAAGTGGTGTAATTTTATGAAAAAACTGCTTGCATAATTGATAAAAAAAAGAAAAAAGAAAAAAGTAGCCGTTGCATCAGAACTTTGAATGGTCTAAAATATTATGATGTCGGTTTTTCACTATCTTTTCTAGTTTACGAGATCTAAACGGGATGGACGGACAGTCGGACAGACATTCCACACAAAACTTATACTAAAACTAAAACTTTCGGGGACCGCTAACAATAGGACTACGTACTGAAATATATATATATAATATGAACTTATAAGTAAATGTAATTGTTTAGCTTGAAGATGCGTTGAATAGGAGAATTTACGTGTGTTGTCAAAGTTATAAATGTTAAGAAGTAAATTCCTAAATATGTGTGTGTGTGTCACTGTATACAGTGTGTGTGTGCGTGTGTCTTTACATTCTTGGAATGAAAACACTGATAGGCTGGAAAGTTTATTTTTAAAAGGTCTTCACTTTTCACCATCTATGCTCTATCCATTGGTTCTATGATCTATCCATTGGTCTGTTGGACCGTTGGGAACACATTATCTGTCGATTGTCTTGCTCCATTCCTCTCTTTTCTGTGCCTTGACTAGAAGAGTCTCTTTCAATGAAAGACCGTCCATTGTTTGATGTTGTCTTCCCATCGCTTTCTCTGTCTGCATCTCTTGCTTTCCTCTGGTACTATTCCCAGCAAGAAGGTCTTTGCGAGCCGTGACGACCTCGTGTTATGGCCATAGAGTTTGAGTTTGCTTTTTTTTTTCTTTTTACAGTCATGCATTTTTTTTTATTGTCTGTAAGTAGTTTTAAGAGTACACTTGTGTTAATGCAACTAAACTTCTCAGTTCAATTTTGTTTTTGTTTACTAATTATCTGCGTTTAGGTTTCTTCAAGGAAAAGATCGTTCAAGGATGGCGCTTGTGTGCAGGTCCTGGTATGAAGCCACTAAAAATCCTTCCTTGTGGAGGAGCTATGTCTTCTACCTCTACTCCAACAATGAGGCG
This sequence comes from Biomphalaria pfeifferi, assembly GCA_030265305.1. NCBI lineage: Eukaryota > Metazoa > Mollusca > Gastropoda > Planorbidae > Biomphalaria > Biomphalaria pfeifferi. The sequence continues at coordinate 4,139,820 of JASAOG010000025.1, forward strand.
CCGCGAGGCCTCAGCTGGCTCAGCACTAGGGTCAACCACTTAAGGCATGCCACGATCATGTGCTTTGGGAACTTTGATCGCTACAGAGACAAATTCCTTCGAGCTCTCCACCACGCGAGCTTGCTTAACCTGGACATAAATGGGGCAGCTTATTGGTGGTCAGCATCCACAGGTTAGTTTCGTTATTCTCATAATCTGAAGCTCGGCGCAATAAAGAAACGTTGGGTTGTTGCTGTCGTGGGCGTATTGAGTGAGGATGTCCTTTGGCATAGATCACATTTAGTGTCACCAAAAAAAAAGTTCCACATTTTGTGTACCAGTCCTCGTAATCTCTACATTTAAATATTGCATCGAAAACGGAACACATGCATGCTTGTGTAAAAGTAACTTCTTTAACTTGTAATGCATTGTATTATAAGGTTACCAGTTGTTTCACAAGATGAGGGCACATGCTACTCTTTTTGTAAGATGTATTATCAAAGGTAAGGTCAGAGCCTATCACTGCGTTCTGTGGCCACTTTTAAAAGAAAAACACTATGAAATCTTGTACAAGCATTATTGTCATTGACCATCTGGTGACGGTCCAACCGGCCTATTTGGGTACCTGTCAACTGGGTATTTGCCCTGATGCCCATATAGCCAGTCCGCCCTTGATCACTTTTTTTCCCCCAGATTTTATTGAATATAAAGGCCTAAGAATAACCCCATTTTCCCAAAATAAACTCAACACATTGCTTAGTGTCACTATGTAACACGTTTGTAATTTCAAGGCCTGAAATATATTTTGTAGCTTACTAGATCTATTTAACATCTTCAGATAAAATAAAATTGATCCCAATCAATCACAATCCCAGTGTCCATCAAAAAATCTAAATATATGGTTTTGGAAGTGCAAACAGCAATCCATCCGATGAGCTTATTGTGAATAAATTAAAAGAACAACTATCTGACTTTCACATGCTTGTGTACATATAATAGACATAAAACCAGTTTTAAACCAGCCGTATAACTTTATTTAATTTATAGAAAACCCAAATAAACAATGCAATCTTAGCTTCTTAGCGTTACAATAACAAATCCTATTAATATTTCGATTACTTGAAAATGTTTACTTTATCTAGGAAGAGCTACCTGTGACACTGTGGTAGCCAAAATTGTTCGACTTCTGAAGACACAGCGTCGATTGATGGGATTCCAGATGAGGCAGGCCATGCTAGACTTTAAGACGGGTATGGGAGTGTTAGACGCCATTGCTGCGGCGTCAGGCAATACTCTTCTCCGTCTGGGCCTGGAGGACTTCTTCGGAGACGACATTGTCTTGAACGTGCCTTCCATGCCGGAGAGGTTCGCCCAGGGTATTATGAAGTTTCCCAATCTGAATGATTTGACCATCAACTATGAATATTTAACTGATAGTTTACTACAATGGTTGGCGCAAACAGGAAAAGTAAGTTGGGATATTAATGGATTTTTTTTGTTCAACATTTAGACCTAAAGGCTTTGTTTTAGACATTTAGATAGCGCTATAGTTTGGCAATTAGTTTGACAAATAGATGAATAGAAATACAGAAGGATGGATGGAAAGACAGACGTTCTAATGTGAATATCTGTTTCTCTCTTCCTACCAGAAAAAGTCCGTGCAGCTAAACGTTGTCTCATGGCTGACAAATATTCCAGTTCCAATAGTGTCCCGACATGCCTGGGCTCAAGTCGCTACGCAGTCTGACGTCAGAGTGTACCTCATCTTACAGAATATAAGAAGTATACGGTATATTTTGGAAACGTTTTCAATGTAGTACTCTGATACATAGTATAGGAAACAAAATATTTGTAATTTAAATATCATTTATATTTCTGGATCATATTTAGAATTATCCTACTGACCAAATAACGAAGTCAAATCCCTTCTAGCCAAATAAAATTAAAATCGAATCAAATTTTCAAACTTTAATTAAGCGTTTTTCTAAACCAATATATTGTTTTCATAATATTTGAGACTATTCGTTTAATTTTCTTTAAATAATTTTCAAAATTTAATTAAAAAAAATAGTCCTATTTTAACACAGCTTATATCAACGCACTCTGTCAATCTGTCATTCTGTCTGGTAAAAAAGTTTTTCTACCATACCAATCTTGGATCAAGCTGAAATTTTGCTCAAATATTTCTTTTACATGCCAAGCAAGAATCAATAAAAAAAAAAAAACCAATTATTTTGTTTTGTATCTCGAACAAGGGAAAGAAATTTTCCTTGACTGATGAAGTTCTATTAATCCCCTTTATTGTTTGTAAGGAAAAAAATAACTATTAATAACCATGAAACCTATTTTCCTAAGTAGGTTCTTGGCAAAGCGGTTACCATATTGCCTTGAGGGAGCGGAGGAAGTCTTAGCTCTCGAGATCGAATTGTGGCTCCCTTTTTTTTTTAATAAATACGTTCTAAAAGCGATCACGCAGATACCCCCTTTCTTTCTCCCTCCTACCTCTCTCCAACAGGTCCAGACAAGGAATAGGATCATAGCGTATTGAAAAAGCTAAAAGCATGAAATTGCGCTAAACAAAAACAATTGATAAAAATATTCCTAATCGCATAGATTTATTATTATAAGTCTAGATCTATTACAAATTTAATTACATGACTGATCCAAAATAATTGCTACAACTACACCTAATGAAACTTTGATGAAAAAACAACAGCAATAATTTTCATCTCTAAACTTGTTTAACAAAAAAGAAATTGACAAAATAGATTTAGTTATTAAAGATATTTACAAAAAACTATGTTATTTTGCTCCATATTTATATATTATTTAGTTTAAAATGTTTTTTTAAAATACATTTTGCAAATAAATCTATTAAATCTTCATTTAATTCTCAAAACAATAATTTTCACGATGTAATTTAGTAGCATTTTTGTTTAAATTCACTAGCAGAAGCTGAAATAATTTTGAACAAATCTATCCAAAAAAAAGCTAGAACTACACTACAAATAGTCATAGAATATGGTTTAATATTTAGCCAACGCAATTTCCAGAGAAGTAACAGATGCCATCCTCTTACCCGAGATTCCCTTGCATAGGCTGGACATTGTAGGCATCGCGGCTCTTGGTAACGACAATGTCCAAGACATCATCCTCATGTTGCAGCACATTGGAGACTGTTACGGGAAAACCTTGTCAGGATTTCGTCTCTGGTAAATGTGATGTTTTATGTAAATCACTGGGTCAACTATCATTTAAAATTAACACTAATTGATTCTATGTTATTTACGCAATTTAGTAACACAATTTGATTTTATTCATTTTTCTCAAAGTTTCTTTTTATTTAAAAGTAACTCATATTAATTTTATTCTGGGATTTTTGAAAACGAAACAAGCTACTGTATGATTTCACTTTTTTATTCATTTCCAGGAGTGACAACGACGTCTGCGAAGAAATCGAAGAGTCCATTTTGCAACTGTTGAGGAAAACGCCCCAGTTGACGTACCTCGACCTTCACATGGATGTCCAGGCACAGTTTCTAGGAATTCTGTGCACACTGCAAACCAAAAAATCCATCCACTTAAAGACGCTAAGGATGGCTCGATCTCTTACAGACTTTGTAGAATTTGAAGGCTTCAGGCATGAAGTGCGTACGTGGTTTCCAGTGCTCAGGGTAGGCACTTTAAGGAGAAAATCAAAGTAACAAATGACATAGTGTATGATGCTTAATAAAATTCTATAAAGTACCACCAAAACTTTAATTACCAACGGGAACTGATGCACATTTCGCAAGACTTCAAAGAATAACAACTCTAAAATGTAATTATATCCCTTAGATGTGAATTAAATGTTTAATTTTTAATACGATGTTGTGGACGTTTGTATAATAAAGATCTATTACTTTTCATCCTTGTTTTTCAACTGAAAAACTATCAAAATACAACAAAATTTAAAAAAAAAAAAAAAAAAGCTTCTATAAAGTGTATCAATTAGTTTGGATCAGTCATGTAATTAAAATTGTAATAAGCTTCAGACAACAATCTATAAAGGGGACTAATTCAGCTTATACCACCACTTCAGTCAAGTACTATTTCTTTCCTTTGTTTGAGATACCAAACAAAGTAGTTTGTCATCAATAGTTCATGTTGAAATGGATGACTCTTTCTATTGATTCTTGTGTTGTCAGGTAAAGGACATAATTGTGCAAAATTTCAGCTTGATCCGAGTTTGGGTGTCGGAGAAATAATGTGTAAGACTTTTGGTCAGACAGTCCGACACACAGAAAGACAGGCAGAGTGAGTTGATATACGCTTTGTAAAAAAAAAAGTAAAATAAAAACTAGCAAATAATTGTAAGTTTAAGTTGGCCATATATTGATAAGTCGAGTCATAGCCAGTTACAGCCTCTTCTATGAATTATATGAAATACTATCAATATTCCATTGCTTTTTTTGTGTGGATAACTTTATGCATGTATTCAGTTGCTATTTAATTTTTAAGCAAAGAATATTGTAGCCTATTGGCACTGCTTGTTTAATTTAAAGGCCAAATTTCTATATAAACTTCTATTTCTATATTTACAGGAGCTCAATTTAGATTTTCATATTCGAGCAGAAAGCGCGCCAAACCACAGCGCTTGGAATGAATATGTTTTCATTATCGCAGATGTGGCGGGCATTGTAGACAGTGCAGAAGATAAATTCCAGGCTGAGGACACCTTCAGCGACAGCAGCAACAACAACATCACGAATCCTAACCTGAGAACTCCTTCTGGCAGTTCTATGTTCGAAAGTCCATTCAGAGACACTTCACTCTACTATAGCGGCAGTGAAGACAATTGTAAGAAATGTGAGCTCAAATCAAAACTTTGAACAATCCAGCACAATGGCAACAAGCTGGGCTATTCAACTGAAACTAATATTTATTAGTACCAGCTTAAAACAGACAATATTTTTAACAAAAACAAACAGGTCTAATTATTTAACGTTAGTTTACTGAAAATCATAGGTCTAATTATTTAACGGTAGTTCACTAATAGTAAATATGTATTTTTTCTACAGGTTTAAGTTGGCAAAATATTCCGGTTAATTGATAAGCTTCATTTAGGTGTTGATGTTCATAAATATTAATGTGTATACCATCAAATGCTGTAATTTAGAATGATGCTGATATGTATTTTTTTATACGGACACAACGTCTGACTTTCATTCCTTCTTTAAACTCATACTTTGTATTGTGTACTCAGTTATTTTTTTAATGAAATATATATATATCAATCAGAATTGGAACACTATTTGTTGAGTCTTTGAATTTCTTTTAATTGAGCATTGATAGCAACTTTCAAATGTTATAATGTGTAGATCTACTGTTAAAAAAAAGAAAGCAAAAAAGAAATCGCTCCCTTCAATCAACAGCGGTGAGTAAAGTTAGTGTACAACTTGACAAAGTATTTTGTAGACAAAAAACTTTCAACTAATAAATATTAATATGTTGCACTGTTATATTTCATTATTTTTTTTAAACAAAAGCTAAATTACCATAATTGTCTAGAGGTCTCAGGAAGTACAAGGGAGTGAGTGAATCGTCTGCAAGTACTGAAATGAAACAAGCCAAGTATTATCAAATTTGCAACATTTAAATTTAACTTTATTAATTTTTTATTGTTATTCTCAATGTTAGGACTTGATGAATTATCTAATTCTAATGTTATACAAAATTCTGTTGAGTCTTCTAACCACAAATAGAAACTGTCAGATAAAATATTTTTTAAAATGGACAAAACGTTTTAGTTAAACAAATAAAATCTACTTCAAGTAAAAAAAATATTTTCATTTCATTTCGTAGAACAATAGAACGTCATTAAAAAAAACGCATTGGTTTACACAAACTTCAAGTTGTTGAAAATGAAGGGTATAGCTTGGGCTTAACTTGACTACCTATCAAGGGAGCTCGACACCCGACTCTAGTAGAGGTGTTTACTGAGCACCTTAAGGCAGTATGGAAAACCTTCTCCCAGATACCCCCTTCCCGCGCTGGTCCACAAATGAAATTGGACCATAGCGCTCTGAGCAAGCTCTAGGCACAAGCTATAGACATGACAGTTGCACTAAGTGCAACCAAACTGGGATTTTGAATTTTAGTAGTTTTTAAAACACTAGAGTCCAACCAACTCTGATGTGTTTATCTGACGTCAATTTGAAAAAGTAAAGGCGGTTGGTGGTTGTGCTGGTCACATCTATGACACCTTCGTTAACCGTCGGCCATATATACAAATAACCTCACATCATCTGCCCTAAAGATCCCAGGGTCTGAAAGAGGTAGTCTACTTATTCTAATTTTCAAATAACATAAGTCTACATGTCCTTACTGAAATTAGAAACTTTTTCCGAAGAAAAAAATATACGTAGGGTCTAATAAGATGATCCACGCTTTGATGGCAATTTCGTAAAGAAATAAACTAGTCTTTCCCAATGAATCGTTTATTTGTGCATTGTAACTTCTGCATTTCATGATTAACCTATATTTTATTTTTCCGTAAATAACTTTTTTAAATACATAAACAAAAAAATTAATGTTAGAGGGAAGAAAACAATGTTTCTTCTATTATATACTGTTTATCAATTAAATATTAAATTCAACATTAAATCGTCACAGTAACTGATTAAGCCAAAAAATTATCTGAGATTATAAGGAAGAGCACCCTTGATGAAAAAAACGGCACGACTAGCATTAATTTTAGCTCATAATTTTAAAGGTCTAACAAGAGTTTTCCCAGTGGTCCAACGAGCTAGTAATTCTTTTCCCATCAACTGTCAAATTTCTAGGAAAATCGTTAGGTCAAAAATGTCACCATAATCTACTTTACGGCTACTTTGATCACCTGAAAGCAAGCACTTTTGTTATGATATAATAACCATGTGTACATACACAAATAACATTTAAAATTCTTATATAATTTACGTATACGAAGATCAGTTGGCATGGGAGGGAAGGGGGGTAGGTAAAAAAACAAAATATTTTTTTTAATAAAATAAATTGTATAAATCATGAGATGTGGGAATTTTATACGAAACTAACCTCTGAAAATTCCACCGCAATGAGACACCAAGTCGGAGCACTAAATCATCTGTGAGGCAATTACGTACCTCTTTCGTCCCTCTCAGCCAACTTAATGAAGAGTTGCAATTTCGTATAAAAGACGAAATCATCTTGTTTTTCATGTAGTTTGAGTTCAGTTAGATATGATGTGATCTCACTTTAAGAAGTCGAACCCCACAACCATGAGGGGTCATTAAATTGGGGTAATTTCATTTATTTCTCCGTCATAAAAATGTCCGTTTCATGTTTCATTAAAGGTTTTAGAGCCTTTCTTCTGCTCAATCAACGCACTTAGCTGTAAAATAAAACCTCTTCATATTTGGACTCTTATTTCTGTCAGAAGATTCTTAGATGTTTTGTGGTTGAACGGTTGAAATGTTGTAAAATTTACAGTGTTAAACACATCATCACATGGTTCAGATTCAACACCTTGCCGCAGAGGTTTCTTTTGACTTGACAATTTTTCTATTGACTCCTGGCGGTATCAGTAGTCATTCCCACTAATTTCTCAAAAAAAGTAGACACATCCTCCATGATGTCTGAAACTTCTTTGAACAGGTCTTTGTGGTGGTTCCGTGTACGCTCTCATAGCAGCCATCTCTTCTGTAATTTAAAAATTGCTTTTCGTACTGCCAATAAGTACCAAAAGTTGAGAGGTATCTGATATGTCGGCGGCATTGGAAATCTTTTCAAACTGTGCTGCTCTATCTGGGTAGCGTGGTCGAGAGGCTAAGTACGCTTGAACTTGGTTTGGCTTGGCTACCTATGATGGGGGCTCGAGGTTCGACACCCGAACAGTGTTGTGTTTACTGAGCGCCTAAAGTAGAGACCGGACCATAGAGCTCTGAGCATGCTATAAGTATGAAAGTAGCGCTAAATAAAAGCCATAATTTATTTTATTTATTTATCTCTTAGTTTTGAATTGAGATTTCTAATTGTCATGAGAAAAATGTTGGCGGCTTCAACTGAATTCTTATTTTCATGACACATTTCCTCATTATTAATACTAACCCTTTTTTCACGCATTCGCCGTTTATTTGACCCTTGCTAAATAGTCTTGTCAATCCTTTCTTTTCTTCTCTCCTCGGCTCAAATTAAGAATGCCGCCATATTTGCTTATGTTGTTTGTTGTTATTTCATAATGCTGTTAAACACTACAAATATATTGGCTTATTTTCATGCTCCACAAAAAAAAAAAAAAAAAAAAAATCTGTCCACTTTTGCTGGTAGTTTTTACATTCAGAGTCTACTTTTCGTGTCTTCGACTCTCATCGCACAAATATTCAATGTTACGGTGTACCCTTCGCATTGATAACAAAAGAAGACAACCCAAAATGATGCTGGAAAGATGCACATACAAGATGTCAAGACAAGCAGCATAATTTTTCAAGGATTTAAAATAAATGTCAAATCATGTCGCTGAAAACTAAGTTGTTGTTTTTTTTCTAAAAAGAATATTGCAAAATCTTGATTCACTACGGTTAAGGTAAGGACAGTTCATTCGGTTCCGTTCGTACCGATCAGTTTCAAGGTTCGGGTTCTGTTCGGTTCGGTCGTGTGGGTCGAATTCTGTTCGTTTGGTTCGGGTTCGGCTCGTTTCCCATCCCTAAAACCTATCCCACATGGGGAATGTCCGAATGCCAGATTCGATCTTCTTTCTTTTTTTTTGGGGGGGGGGGGGGAGGGGGAGAGAAGCTTAAAGGCGGACGGCGTATTAGGGTATTATAGCGTGACCTCCGTGACGTAGGTGCCGATTATAGACGCTCATCCCCGAAGCGCTATAAAGATCACCTCAGGTGTTATTTTTCCCCACTGCCTTGGAGGAAAGCCCCTGTCAGCAGATGGCTTCTGAAAGAAACAACAAACGAACTCTCGCGATGGTCGCTGTACACACATTTATGGTCCAAAAAATGGCCTTGCTGTGCTAAAGGCAGATTGAAGACGAATTAACTCGAACTAACCCCAATGGCTTAGCGTTTACGTGTCATGTCAATCTTCGGAAAGGAAAAGATTGCCATTATTATTATTGTTGCATCAATAAGTAACATATAGTTTTATTTAACAATTAAGTGCGAAATCCGGTATTCTATAGAATGCCTATAAACGTCAGGCAAAGTACAAAATGAATTCTTGATTTCCTACTTTGCCTAGGCATTGAATGCCTATGTTCTCTTTGGAATTACTAGAACTGCTTTATAGAATGGTAGACTGTTAAAAGAAACTAAACAATGGTTTATTTATTGTACTATTTTAAATTACGATTCGTCGACTTAAAGAAGTAACTATTTAAAAAAAAGAAACTGCACTTATCATAGGGATAACAGTGTCTAAAGTCATGGGCCTATAAATCATGTATTTATAGTCTTAAGAAATCCTGTTGTTTATTAAATTATTTGTTGCTTTTTTTTTCTCATTTTTTAATATTTAATGTATCTTTTTAAATAAGACATTTTTTTTTACTTTTCCTGGCGCACAATGAAATGGAGAATCATTTCGTACTTAGCATATGATTGTTACCTTTTTTTAAAATATTTTTGCTCTCGCTTTCATTGACTCTTTCTTTCTTACTCTCCCCCTCTCTTTTTTTTCTCTCTCTCTTTCTCTTTCCATCTCTCATTCTCCCTCCTCTCTCTTTCTCTCTGTCTCTAGCTCTTTCGCTCTTTCACCCAGCTCTTTCATTAAACTCATTGTAACGCCAATAAGAGACATGTATTTGCTACCTTGGATGGCACCCTGGTCGTGTGGTATGGGTTCTGGAACTCCTACGGTGGTATCAATGTTTCCAAGTTTGAACCTCCAGCAGGACAATGTGTGATGGCATCGGGAGGTTTGGGCTAGGAAGCAATAATCTTCAAATCTGAAGGAACATTTTAAAAAACTTAAAACATTTAAAAAAACAAACCTTTAACTGTTGAGGAGTTTGAAGTAAGAGTCAGAAAACTGTTTCAGCAATTCGAAAATTACATTGATAAAAATTTCGTACGTTCAAACTCACTTTTCTTAAATCGCTTAGATATAGCCTTAGATGTAGCTATATAGTTCATAGTTGGCCTACATGAAATGCCTGTTTTTCTCATTTTCGTTCAAAGATCCCAATGTCAAATAGCGAAATAAATAGATGAATATTCTTCGCTACATAGGGGTCTATAAAATTTATTTATAAATCTACTATTTAGTCAATTGTAAAATGTAACTTTTTTTTGTGTATATATATATATATATATATATATATGTCATGGTTACATTTTGTTTGCATAGCGATTATTTGGATGGGAAGTGACGTCATTTGTACCCTATCCTATGAATGAAGTTTTAGACCATGGCTGACGAAGATGCAATTGTTCTGAATTTTGGAGATAGCTTGTTACGCAAATCAGACTTTGATTTATTAACAGAACCGAATTGGATTAATGACAAGATAATTGCATTCTGCTTTGAGTAAGTTGTTTTTGCATGAGCAATGGCCGTTTTAATTATTTTACTTAAAACATGATGTTGTACATCATACTTATCAGCGTAGCGTAAAAAAATAATAATTTGTCCTCAACCTCTGCTCTGGCTCTGCCTTACCTCCCCCGAAACTGTGACTGTTACTCATTGGTTATAAACCCTTTTTAGCCTAGTCTAGATTATATCTATATAGGTCTAGATCTAGACTAGGTTAAGAAATGCATTAACTTGATCTCTGATCTAGAGGTGGTTAACAAGTTGGAGACTCAAACTTTGAGTACTAGATCTATTATTTATACTATTAAAAGTTATTCATGAATTAATGAGTAGTATCATCGTTATGAGTACTATCATTTTACTATTTGACTATAGTATAGATCTAGTATTATTATTAAAGTATATAGATCTATTCTAGATATAATATTATAATATATAGATCAAAAGTAATTTTTATGCTATTCAAACACCTACTATAGTATAAGCCAAAAAATTTGACTTTGACAGCGCATTATTTGATATTTAATTCAAACAAATTTTGTCACACTTTATTTGATCCCAAACACCAAAATTTATTTCAAACAGTCTCTATATTTATGCATCAATAAAGTCTTATTTTAATTCTATTTTAATATTAACTAAATCTTAAGATCCCCATGCACAGCCACTCACATGAAATTGTAAAGATGTTTTCAAATTATGCATAAATATTAACACAAAAAATAAAAATTTGAACACACTTATAATTCTATCAAAATTAGGTCACTGGGATAGTGACTTCTACATTGACTTTTAGACTTTTATGTTTGCATGATTAGATGTGTGTTAAATGCTTGTGTTGTTTTTTTTATTCATTTAATAAATTTCTAATACAGATGATCTCTTGTAGTATAGTACAGACTAGGATGGCCATTCTTGCCTAAATAGCTGAATCCTCTATATTCTCTCTGTAAATCTAGATATATCTTTCTAGTAGGTCTAGATTTAGGCATTTAACTTTATTCAATATATCAAGCTCATTCCAAACCTTTGCCCATTTATTCTCTGTAAAAAAAAACAACAAACAAAAAAATATAATATAAGATCATTAATATTGATGTTCAAAATTGTTTTTTTTTTTTTGGAATAAATTTTGGTAAGAAAAGGATTTACCAAAAAAACTAGGGAACCAGCAGTCTTTTGAAGTTGGTATATATTCAGGATTGATTGTATTGGAGATTTTCATAAATATTGGAAAAACTATAAATAGCTAGCTTTTTTGGTATATATATATTTATTTATTTATTTATTGTATAGTATACAAAAATAAGTGTTGATAAAGCTATTTTTTTAAAGGTATAAATCATAATTTTTGGCACTGCAGAATTAAGCTCTTTCGATTATGCAGCAAAATAATTTCAATATTCTAAATGGATATATATCTTTCAATGTATGGCTCTTAAAAACTTATTAAACAAACAATTGGGTAACAAACTAGTGGTAGTAAAAAAGAGATTGATACAAATAGCAACTGCACACATTGTTGTTAAAATTATAGTTCAATTATTTTTGTATTTAACAGTTCAATTAGTTTATCTGAAAATCTTCAATAGCATAAAATATAAATGAACTTTTTCCTACAGCTTCATTTTTGTCTTCTTATCTCAATAAATCTCTGAACTTTTGTTTGAAATGTTCTAAATTTGTATCTACTGTCTGAGTTAGACCTTAATCCTCTCTTCTTCATCATTAGGCCCACTGCTGTTTCTAATTTACATTATAAATGACCTACAAATTGCATTAGTTCAGGAGCAAAAGTCAGATTATTTGTAATAGGCCCCTATATAGAACAATGAAAACAATACAAGATACTAAAATTTTGCTAAGAGAATTAGAAGAAATGGGAGCATGTCTTTCCATCCCAAAAAATGCCATATTTTAAGAGTTTAAAAAAAAAAGAAAACAAATAAAAACTTCCTATATACATTTTATTATTAATAAACAAGTTATAAATGCAAACTAAAAACTCATCAATTGAGATTGGACCATAGTGCTCTGAGCATGCTATAAGCATGAAAGTAGCCCTATATAAAATCTATAATTGTGTAATAATAAATGAAAAATTATCTTAGAACCCTCATATTGATAAAATTATTAAAAAGATAAAACAAAGCAAATAGGGTTTTTTAAAAGAAAGTTTTACAAATCAAACAGGAACACAAAACAAAAATGCTGTTTAACCTTAGGCCAATATTATAATATGTATCCCCTCAAAAAAAAAGGAACACAAAATAGAGCATTGAGATTTATAACAAATGAATATTCACATTGTATTAAAGTAACACCATTAGTAACATCAGTAATTTTAGAGACTCAGGACAGAAGAATATAAATGAAAGTAGCACTACTACATAAAACACTGAACTATAATTTACAAATATACACAAAACAAAACCCATTAAAATACTCAGAGAGACACAAAGATAAAGGTGCATGTTTTATTTCATATGTTTGGACCAATTTATAAATGCTTCTTCCTTGAATCAGCCAGGAAAACCAATGAATTAATAGAGTTTAAGTCACTGATTTATGACTAGATTGGCACATGAAATGTGTAGGACATAATTATCTTCTCTTTTGAACTATCATCTGTAATTTATAAAATAAGATCATGCCATAGGAAATGTGTATCCTTTTATAATTTATTTTACAAGAAAATGTATAGATTAATATTTCTTTTATAAATAGACTAGTGTTATATTTAAAGAAGTTAGTAAAAAAATATGAAAGGTTAAAACTATTTTTTAATTTTTTTTTATGTCTCTAAGTAATTGATGAAGGCTAATTAACCTAGAGTTCCTAATTCTCAGCAGGCACATGTGACTGACTATCTGTCACAGTATCTAATTAGCATAATGTACAGTGTCTGGTGATAGACATTCACTTACTGCATGCTTAGGTTCTCAGCATGATGATGTTATGTTGTTGAAAGTAATAGTATTAAATATTTCAAAGATAGGGCTTGGACAACTAGTGCTTGCATTGATATCTACATATGTGTGTATTTAAACTAAGCTCAGCTGTTGACTTAATTACCTTAAGCTCAGTTATCTTCTATTGACAGTTATCTTAGACTTCGAACTGTGTTTGCATACTTCATGAATGGTTAATAATGAAATTTTGTGTTTTTAAAGTGACTTATACAATTTAAAGTACATTTGGGCTGAATACGCTTTTTTTTTCCTTCTTAATATTTTCTTTGTAATTGACATTATTAGCTCACCGTCTATTGCTCAACTATTTAACTAACAAATTCTGTTCTGTTTTTATTGGCTATGGTGTCATAACTTCTTTTTTTTTTTTCATAATAGTTAATTTAATAAATTACTATTTTATGACATAGTCCTGTTTGTGAAATTAATGTTAAAATTTATGTTCAGGTATCTTTGTTCTTGTATATTTATTTTTACAAAACTTTAAATAGATCAGTCCCTACCAACATGTTGTGGAAAAAAAATCAATTATAGACTACTTGTGTCATGTCTTACAAAGTCAATACTGTAACTAGTGAAATGTCCCCTTCCTCCACCTTGCCTTCCTTTTACATTCAGAGAAGTCAAGGAGAAGATAAGAAAGTAAATCCAGATGTGGATTTGGATAGTCTTACATTGGAGTCACATGGCAGCTGGGGGCCTTACATTACAGTCACATGCAGCACATTACATTCATGTTGATGTCAGACTCTTTTGTAAAATTATTTTCTTAATTTACTCTTGGTCTTTCGGTTAACATATATATATATATATATATATATATAAAATTAAAACCTCTATATTTGTATGTCTGTAGTTTTATTCTAAGATTACATTCACATTTATGTATTTCATTCACACATTTTGTAAATATATTTTATAATAGATGTTATGCTTGCATTATTAGCATTCATCATTATATTTATGGAGCTATGCAGAACAACTCATATGTTCACTATACCACCATACCAGAGCATTAGTATGGCAGTTTGTATGTGAACTCTAATGTTTGAGAGGTCATACAAACAGCTTTATGTTACCTTAATATTTGACTAATTTTTTGGCATGGAAAATATTCTGAATAGATGAAAGCTGACTAAAGAAAAGGAACAAGATAAAACTAGTGCTTTACTGGCTTTGAAAGTATACATTCATAATCTCATCTAAATAAAATGAGTAGTCACTGTTTTATTTATCAAGTTTGTATATTTACAAGTCAATTTGGTCATAACCCCTTTTGTGAAAAAAAGAAATCTTTTGTTGTATACTGGCCATACACTTCACAACTTGATTACATCTCTATATCTAGTATGCAATTGGAACTTGCTTTATGTCTATGTTTTTTTTTTAAATGTGTTGCTAACTCTCCTTTACACTTTCTTAACAAATCTCTGTAAACTGTTTGACAGATAATTATATCCATTCTAATGATTACTCAACTTATTATTTTCAATAATTATAATTGTTAAAATATGCCTTAAAAACAATTCTTTAAAGTACATTACAAATTACCATTTTTTTGGTCTTTTTTTAATAGAAATATTTATTGTTTCTTGTTATTGAAAGCATTATTTTATATATGCTTCATAACTCTTTTAACCATATACACAAGAAAGTGTCAATAAACATGTTATCTCTCTTAACAGATTCTTTGAAAGGGAACAGTTCAATCATTCTGCAGACAGGATAGCACTATTAAATCCATCTGTTGCTGAATTGATGAGATTTGCATCAGGTGAGATAGTGGCACTTGAATTAATGGAGATCAATTTGTAGGACTGATGACTGTGTGTTTTCCTTGATAATCTCAATGCTGTTGTTTTTGTATGTATTACTTTCTGAGATATTGGAACCTGTTCTGACCACATCTGTTGATGGAGTGGCTGATTGCTGAAATAATTTAATGTTGATATGAAGGTTTCATGTTTGAAGCCTTGTTAGGATCTTTTGAGACTATTATGGTATTCTACACAGTTCTAATAATGGCATATAAAGTTGGTCTTTGTGATGCCTAAATAATATTCTCAACCACTGGCTAAAGAAAAGGCTAATCTTTGGGGGAAATATGTATAGAACGTTACTTTTTTCAATGGCTTGTGATTTATTTTTTTTTTGTATTTAATAAATTACAAAATAGTTTAAATTTGAAGGATTTTATTTTTAAATCCAAGCATTTTTTATCCCATTTTCCCAATAATATCAGTGTACCTATGTTATGAGAGCTTGGATATTGCAGTCTAATGACTACAACAGAAATCTGCTATTCGCAGATGACTGTGCCCTAAAAGCCTTAAACGAAGTAGACCTTCAAAAGAACCTGTCCCTCTTCACCAATGCCTGCAAAAATTTTTGCCTCACTTTAAAAATAAATGTAAATAAGACAGAAGTGCTGCACCAACCTCCTCCAAATAAATCTGTAACAGAATCAGACATTCTTATAGATGGCAAGAAACTAGCAAATATGTTTAAAAGTTTGTCAGCAAATGCCAACCTAGATAATGAGGTAGACATCTGTGTTGCATGTACCAGTGCTGCTTTTGGCAGATTTCAAGTGGGGCAAAGGAGAGGACTAAGCATAACCACAAAACTGAAAGTCTGCAGTGTTGTAGTGCTCCCTTCACTCTTATATGCATCCTGGACCTTATATTCCAGCCACATCAAAAAGCTAAACTCCTTCCACCTAAGCTGTCTAAGGAAAATTCACAAGGTGCATTGGTCTGACCACATACCAGATACTGAAATCCTACAGTATGTTCAACATGAACAGTAAAAAGGTCCCAATTTCGATGGGTGGGACATGTAGTCCGCATGCCAGACAATCGCCTTCCCAAATGACTTCTGTACGGGGAGCTGTGTGTAGGAAAGCGCTTTGGGTGGGAGTGGTGTCAATACAAGCACTATAAAGACACCTTTAAGGGGCATGATATTAACATTCATGACTGGGAAGCACTAGCTCTTGATCACTCCTCATGGCGTGAAGCTGTGTTATTGACGAAGTCGTGAGTTATGAAGCAAGAATAGTGACCAGCGTGAAAGAGCGCCAAACCATAAAAAACCTGAGAGAAAAAGCAGACAACTGACATAACCTACCCATGCCTAGTGATGGGAACTAAACTAAATTTAAAAACTAGAACTAAGTTTCAACTAAAATAAAGTAGTTAAACTATTAGTTTATCATGAATTTTAAATTATAGTTAAACTAAACTAAAGAAAATTAATTAAACTATACAAACTTTTTCATAACTTTTTGTGTGTGGGGGTGATCTAGACCTAGCTATCTAGCTATAATCATCCGACTGTATGCCTACGGTTCGATCTTATTCTTTTAACATTGTAGAAATATTTATACATAATAAAATCAGTAATAAGGAAGATATTTCTTACATAAATGTTAATGCACAATAAAATTTGAAAAAAAGATGTCTAAATAAATATGTGTGATTGTATTTTTGCCTTATATTAAAACCTTTAGAAAAGAATGGTACTTTTAAAAAAAAACAATATTAACTTATTATATTATGGAAAATCTTACTTAGCCAATGAAGCTTAAAATCTCATTAAATAACAGATTTAGAATTTCACATTTCTAGTAACCAAAGAAATAGAAACGAAATTGTTGGAGTTTTAAGAAACATTTGACCTGTGAAACTATTTTAGTGTAAAATACATGCTTGACTAACCAAGCCAATGTGTTATTTTCTTGTCTGACCACTCACCATACAGCTAACACATTAACGTTAAAGGCGCAAGGGAAAAAATGCGGGATGGTCTTGGACTACATTCTACAGTACACTAGGCCTAAATACGTGTTCCTCTATCTTACCAGGTTGTTAAAATCAGTCAGACACACAGTGTGTTTACTTTTTGGGCAGGGAGGGTGTGTAACTTTTTTAGTGTAAAGATAGATCTACGTACATGCTTGACTAAGCATGAGAGTGTGTTATTTTCTTGTCTGGCCATATAACGCGCAATGGAAAAAAAAACGCAGAAGTCTTGTAGTATCATCGACAACACACGTACAGTACACTAGGCCTACATGTGTATGTCTACCTGCCCAGGTTGTTAAAATCGGTCAGACATTATTTACTTTATGGTCAGGGAGGTTGCAATGTAAATTAAGATTTATTTTTTTTTCTAGTTAAAAATCCTAATGCTTTTAGATCTATATAGTCCTTACTGTCAATTTAGACCTAGATCTCAATAATAAGTCTAGCGACTACAAACTATTAAAAAACAGGGATATGCGTTTTAATATATATATATATATATATATACCTTTGTTATATTTCTAATTCTCCTCATGTGAAAAATGTTTTGTCTAAATAAATGAAAAATATTATTGCTACTAGATCTTAAGGAATTTATTATATCGATTGAAATGTTTCATTAGAATGTGTTTCTTTGTTTGTTGCAGTTGAAGACTTAGCTGTACTTTTAGAGCCTTTACATTTGCCTTCCAAACAGTATGTCTTTGTACCCATCAATGATAACCCAGACCCAGCTAAAGTTGGAGGCTCACATTGGTAAGTGTTCACCAGAGATGTTACTGTGAACTTCTATTTGTCTAGTTCTCAATGAAAGTCAACCATTTAGATGTTACTGTCCTATAACTTTGCAGGAGCCTTATGGTCTATGTTAGAAGTAAACAAGAGTTCCAGCACTATGATGCACTCAAAGGAAGTAATCAATCTGTAGCCAAAAGATTTGTTGATAAACTGCAGCCTTTTGTCCAAGGTAAAAAAAAAATTGTCAAAGATGTTATCCCTAATGTATTTATAAATTAAATGGACAGCATTTTTTTCTCTCATCTTTTAGCACCACGTGGAAAATTGAAATATGTTGAAATGGATTGTCCTCAACAGCAAAATAGTGAGTAGTCTATTTATGCTAACAAAATAATTTCAATTAGATTTCCCCATAGAGATTGAAAGTATAAAGAGATATTTTAATATACTGACTATGGTGAATTAGGAATGCATATGTTATTTCAAGACAGTTTTAATCATTTTTCAGGCTATGACTGCGGCATCTATGTGATAGCTATGACTGAGCACCTCATCAAAGAGTTCTGTGAATGTTTCAGTGTCCCAATCACAGAAGTTGTTAATCACAACATTGTACAGCAAAAGCGGAAGCATATTGAATGCCTGATACAAGAGCTGGCGGTGGCAGACCCAAACAGTGACACACACCATCTTTTCTCTTCTTAGTGTTAGAATCTCAGGGCACTACGATATTGACCTCATAGTTGGAAGGAACTCAACATATGTGTGTTAGTGTGACAGGAAAGTGTTGGGCTTGTTGATCATGGCACTGTTGCAACAATTAATCTTGTATTTGTGTTGGAAAGAGAACTAGTACATATGAACAAGATATTAGACACTATAACAAAGACCTACTGAAAAGTGGTGCTGGTAGTATAGTTAGAAGCTAAGCATGTTCAATGGACATTCACACACAACTTGTTTGTTAGAAACTGCACCATTTATTATTGATGTAGACTAGTTTGCTTTTACATAACCAATTTTTATTTGATAATAAGAGAGTTATTAACACAGACACACACACAATGTCTTCGGAATGTTGTGTTCATGGAAATGTTAGTTTGTAGTCATAACATTTACTTGAACTATTTTTATCTTTCCATTCAAATAATGTTGAATATTTCAACCCAAGTTTCTAGATTTTTTTGCCTCCCATTTAAACAGAGTTTGTTTGAACTTATTTTATTGAAATGATAAAAAAAACTATGTTTATATTGTATATCATATTTTGTATTAATATATAAATACTTAGCTGTATAGAGGAAAGCGATTTTTATAATTGTATTCATATACATTATGTAAGTGAAATACCTCAGAGAATAGAATATGAATTGTATGAATGTGGTCTGTGTCCTGTGGATAGAATGTAGTGCACATATGATTCAGCTGTCTAGTGGATAGAATGTAGTGCACATATGATTCAGCTGTCTAGTGGATAGAATGTAGTGCACATCTGATCCAGCAGTCTTGTGGATAGAATGGAGTGCACATCTGATCCACCAGTCTATTGGATAGAATGTAGTGCACATGTGATCCAGCAGTCTAGTAGATAGAATGGAGCGCACATGTGATCCAGCAGTCTAGTAGATAATGTGTGTAATCCTGATATCATTTGACATTGTCTCTCCGGAATCATCAACTTGGTCAATTTTATATTCATATGACAAAGAAATATTTAAATGAAGCCCTTGTTATTGTTAATTTTCAAACCATTTTGCTTTTTTTTTTTTTTTTTCTTACGGTAACGGTACACACACAAAAAAAAACAACTAAAATTATTGTTGTAATTAGTACTAGATGAAGAGTTAAAAGTGTGACTGCCAACCTAAAGCTGTAGGCTTCATTTATATATATTCTCCATTTAATGAGACTAAAGTCAGCAGTTTGATTTGATCCTTTGTTGTGCACTATGTTTTTCAAAAGTAACCTAAACAGTACAATGCCAACTTATTTTACAACTGTATTTCTATGATATTGTTTATTTGTTCACCTAAATGCTCCTCTATGTTAATGCTATCCCCTGCTTGCATTTCATAATAAGCTACTAATATCAGTCTCTCCTATTAAGGTGAGTTGAATGGAGGTCTGGTTGTAATATCCTGGACTGTGTTATCAGCATCTGCCCTTTAAAAGGAAACTTATTTAATTCAATGAAAAACAAGCTGTTAATTTCATACATATTTATGTTTGTTTTACCTAAAATTTTTCATCTTGACCAAGCTCTGTCTAGCCTTTTGTTGAATTTTGTTTAGCTAGATTGATTAAACTTCTTGCCTAATGTGTACTAGACATGATACAATTAGAGATTACTCTTTCTACAGAACTGCTTTGGTATAGCTGTTATGTCAGTGTGGAGAAATCTTGAATGATTTGTATGTTTTCATGACTAAGTGTGTATAGCTGCTGTTTATCAAGTCATCTAAACTATTTATAAATATCTATATTAGCCCATACTTGGGGTTATTGTAACTTTTTGGTGAACATTTTTTATTAGTATTAACTTGACAAACCTCATTTTGTTGTGAACTTTGAATGTACAGCTTCTTCTTCTATATTGTCTACATATTGCATGCTCTATCCTGACCACCCATTGTACTTTGAGTTTTGAGCTAGATCTTCTTCCCTTTAAGTAGTAAGATTCAACAGACTACACTATGCTGTTTTTATATCAGATTCAAGTTTACCAAAATTATCCAATGCACTTTTTAAAAATGTGTAGTCTTGTTTTCTTTCTTTCTTTTTTTTTTTAATTACTAATTTTGTTCATTTAACATTTGCTTTTATTGTCATGTATAAATCAACATATCCTCTTTTTTTTTACTTGGACCTCAAGGAAAATAAGTGGTCAGATTTTTCTTAAGCCTAAGGTGTGTTTATTTTGGCTTTTTTTTTTACTTTATTCTATTTATCAGTTATTTGCTCAGCCCAGTCTGGCAGCTAAATGTGTACAGATAGCTATGTTGTTTTTATTTTGCTTTTCTTAGTTAACAATTTATTGAACTATAACCCAGTGGTTGAAATCTGGTGGTGGGTAGAAAATTTCTAGTGTACTGTATTAGTGCATTGCTCATATGCCATTGTTGTTTTGTTGTGTTTGTCTAATCACAAACTTTTAGTTTTTGTGATTAGAATTTTTTTTTTTTTAAATAGCTGACCTAACCACATTGATGGTAGGACTAGCAGGTATGCATCAGTATTTATATTGATTAATAATAAACTTGTAATTGTGTTGTAAAACAAGAGTATTATGTTATAAATGCTTTAGGTTTGATGATGGTACTAGATGGGGTGGGGTAGATGGTGTGGTGATTGTCGGGAAGAAATGAACAGCAATTGTCTTTTATTTATCTTGTAGGTTTATTTAGTTTCTTTATGTCAGCTTATATTGTTCTTTCTGAATATTATAAATATAAATGCTGATTCTTGTGTGCTCCTTGTTATCTGTTCATTTGTATATGTTGTTCAAATGTCTAGTATTAGAAACTATTATTGGATCTCGCAGTGTGCACACATTTTTCTTGCTCCATTAAATACCTTTTTTTTAAACATGGATTGTTTCATGTTTGTATAATGTATTTGTGAGTGAAGGTTGTGTCTATTTTATGCTGTAATAAATGTATTGAACCATTTCATGATGCAGAGGTGTATATCCTATCTCTATGTTTTAATGCTGTGTATACTTATTAATCCTATTACCTTTGAAGTATGTGAATACAATTAACCAAGCTTTGTTAATATGTAAACCATGTAGTTCTCTATATTCATTCTGAGCATTATGGGGACATTATCACACATTCAATGATTGTATCTCAATAACACTATGTGCCTTGTTTTAGATTCTACTTCCTTGATGATCAGAGAAGGTGTGTGTGTGTGCTTACTGTTGCTGTGAGATGTTTGTATTGATAGATGACTAGATTATCCACACACTAATAATCAGATTGTCATGAGTGACTGATAGCATGTTGTGATAGTCACTGGGTCAACTGGATTCTGTTTTTAGATTTATCTGCTCTTGTTGACTGACTACAGCAAATATTTTCCATATTAATACTTCATATAATAATAAATAAATACTTATATGATGAATTGAAATATTTTGTTTAGTTTCATTTATTGTGCAGATGTGTTAAAACTGTCATTGTTTTTGTCCTTTCTCTATATGTGCACTGTTGTCAACAAGACAATGTAAAGAGATATAGAATTGAAAAGCAAAGTTTGCAACAAAAGCACTAAGTTAATTCTTCAACTAACCAGATCTCATCAATATGAAGACTTTATTTGAATTTACAAGTTTAAACAGATTGTATTTAGATTGTCAAAAGTATTTTATTCTTAAAGATACAATTTATGAAAGTGTTAAAGAACAGACTCCACTGTGAGGTTTAGGACACATTCAAATGAAACAGTACATTGTGATCTTACAAAGGTTATAGCGACTCCCTCCATTCTCAGATCAAGTTGAAACTTTGAACAATTTATTGTACCTAACAAAACACGAATCAATAGCAAACAAGATTACAAAGAGAGTTTGTGTTGCCACACAAACTCAGAGGCAGCCCCGTGGGAGACTGATTCCTGTCGGATCCGCATATTCACTGGTCGACTGAGGATGGCATCGAGCAGGGTATGAAACCGAGGCCTTAGAGATAATCAGTCCTGCGCGCTAACCGCACGACCAGGCATTGCTCAAAATCTAATGACAAACTGGTTACAAACTAATAGCCTATTATTGATAATATACCTACACATTATGGAATGACAAAGATTTTAAATAGTCTTTTGGTATTGAGCATTTTCATTTAAATGGAACTAGAATGAGGATGTAGATCTACCTAAATTAAACTAATTTAGCACTCTCAATATCTATATCTACTAGATCTAGAATATATATTTGAGATAATGTAGATGTAATTTTGATAAGATTTATATAAAAAAACACTAGATAATCAATTAAATCAATTAATAGACTAATTGCACTATGAAATATTAAATTAGTAGATTAGTTTTAGTATTATATAACATTGCAATATAATTGACATTGACAATCTAGACCTAAGAAATAAAAATCTACATTTTATGTCTAGAAATTAAAATTATAGATCTTGATCTAGTCTAAATGATGGCTGTCTGGTAGTGCGGTTTGCGCGCTGGATTGTCGTTTGGATTCATCGATGGTCCCAGGTTCAAACCCTGCCCGCTCCGATCCCCCGTCGTCCTGCGGGAGGTTTGGACTACAACTCTGAAGGAACATCCGAAACATGTAAAACAACAAACATTCTAAACTAGACCAAAAAAGTCTAGATCTAGATTCTATAATGATTTTAATTAGAACTTGAATCTAAATCTAGTTTTAAAAATCTAGCTCTAAAGAAAAAAAAAATCTAGATCTAGTGTAAAAAATCTAGCTCTAGTGTAAAAAAAAAATCTAGATTATATCTAAATTTAACTATTGTCTTTTTATAATGCGAGTCACATAATGAGGTTCAATAAACATCCCATACCGAGTTGTTTTAGCATTTAAAGAATTTATTCCACATGACGTCAAAGGAAAAAAATCCACTTCGTCACACGGCCTAATTAGACTAAAAAATATCATCTATACGAGCAGATTGTTGAGGGTTCATAGACATTGGTGCACCGAGTGATTTCTTTTAGCATTTCATTTAAAGAATTAAATCCGTATGACGTCGAAGGAAAAAAATTCCATTACGTCACACGTCCTAATTAGACTAAAAAAATGTCATCTATACGAGCAGCTTCTCGCTTCTCGAGGGATCATACTTTGGTCTTAGGAAGTTTTTTTCCTTAAAAAACAGAGCATAATATTAACAATAATTAGATTTTCCAATGTTTTAGCTAGAAAGTTAAATGTAGTGTAAGAGAGAAGTGCGATTTTACATAAATAGAGTTAAATATATTTTCATAAAAAATCCTGAACAACCAATTTTCGTAAATGAGAAAATTATTTGTTTTATTTATTAGAAGAGTGATTTCAAACATTTATTAGCGTTATTAGATTTTTCATATAGAATTCGGATAATTTTTGGCTACGATTTGTAAGAAAATTAAGGTAATGTAGATCGATTTCTTTTTTGAAACAAAATCCTGAACATTCTTTACCGATTAAACAACTTTTATTATGTTTCGGCAAGAAAATTAACTGTAAAATAAGTCTAAAAAGTGATTTTTAATAATCGTTTCTAGTAAATTACATTCTTATTTTAAAATCCTGAACAACCTATTGTCGATATTTTTGAAAAAAAATTGACATAAATTTGTTTTAAGTTAAAAATTCAGAAAAAATTGATATTGATAAATAAACTATAGTGACGTATTGTCAAAGAATTTAAGTGTAATATTAGTCAATTATGCGATTTCAAGCAATCATTTGATACCAGTTATTTTTTATAAAGCAATATGCGGAACAACTTTATAGTTAATGAAATATAAATCAGTATAGATATTTTTATTTAGCATATTTTATATTAAAAAACCGGAACAATATATTAAAGATCATGTGTTTCTTGCAATGTTTAAGTATGGAAATATAAGTTAGAAGAGTAAACAAATATTCATTGGCATTGATTTGTTTTTCACAAAACATCCGGAACAATCTATTATAGATACTTAAAAGTATTGCAATATTTCTGAATGAAAAAAATAAAGATTAAATCAGATTTAAAATAGCCTATAGTGTTATTTGTTAATCTAATCGTGACGGACAGACCGACCAACAGACACAACGCACAAAATAAGCTTCTTTTTTTCGGATGGGGGCACTAAACAAAAAATAAATAAAATCTGATTTTTTAAAAAAGTTTAAGGAATTGCATGTTTAGGACCATATCATGTTGCAACGTTACGCTACTGCACGAAACACGCTGCATAAAAAGTCCATTTTATAAACAAACAGAAATGTTTTCTTTTAATTTTAGCAGCTAGTTGACCAGAAAAAACATCTTTAACTATTATATATATTTGTTGTAAACATTCCCTGTACATTTTATAAATTTGTTTGACTTGGCGATACTATACACAACAAGTGTTGATCTTTGTTAGCATATTGTAACATTGCCTCCCTTACATTTACGTACTTGTTTTAGAATTGGTGTATTTTTATGAAAAAATCGCTTGCATAATTAATTTTATAAATTAAACGGTTTGCTTGTAGAAAACCAAAAGTAGCCGTTGCACCTAAACTTTTCAAGCCGCATTTAATGATGAAAAATTTTTTCATATCTCTGCTAGTTTTCGAGATCTGAGTGTGACAGACGGGCATTTTGCACAAACCTAATAGTGGCTTTTTCCCCTTAGGGGGCCGCTAAAAATTACCAATTAGACATAATTATTTTGTTTGACATTGAAAAAGGGAACTAGCTTATACATTCTTAAGTGATGTAGCTCTAAGTGCAGAATTCTTTTCCCTTGATAAGCTTTGTTTTTGTTTTTTGCTAGTTTAACATTAGTGCCTGGTAATCAACTGTGACAGTCCACAATACCACATACCCCAGCTTTGGAGCCATCTACTGAGAGTCCACAGTAAAAGATACTGTCATGCACATATGGAGTTGCTTCTTTGCTAGGTGTGTTTCTTCTGTGCACCATAATAGTTTGTGTGCTGTTTCTAAGGATTTGCTATGTTTGCGTCATTGCTTCCTTTTTGTTTTGTTTGGGTAGCAATTTTCTTGGCTTTGGTTTTTTTTTTTTCCCAAGTATTGGGAATGCAGGTTTAGGGCTCTGCTGTAGCCAAACCTGATCGGTAGTAGCATGCACCCTACTTGGTTATTATCTATGGCATTGATTTGTTGGCATTGCAAGCCCAGACTGGATTGTTTGAACTGTAACTAAGGTGTGCTTTCTGGTTAGCTAGATCTATGTTGCATAATTTCACCTAACTTATGCACTCTGATCTAGTATTTATTATTATGTATAATCATCATTTTGTCATATTTTATAATTGAATCATTAAACCTTTGTTTAATAATTAACACTCTCATTCGCTACAGAGAAATAAAAGACATTTTTAGAATGTCATAAGGCTTCCTCTTTATTTCACAACTCCCTGTGACATCTGTCTCCTCCTACAAGATCTTCTTAGTCTACCAACAAAGTGCTTGCAAGGAACACTCAGTGTCTTTCATTCTGTTTGCACTTTAAAACAAAAAGGTTATAAAAAAAAACCTGTATCACTCTGCTTACATCTTTAGAAATATTTATTTCAATAAAACACATAAATAAATGAAATAAGATAAAGTACTAGTCAGACATATAAAAAATGCGTCCACCATTGAAAATAATTAGCCCAGACAAATACACATTTAAAAGTACTGTAAAAAATCAATTGCATTAATTTATAAGCACAATCACTGATGAATAAGGAAAAAGAATCCCTGTACAATGTAGTAAGTTTAGGATTTACTATAAGAAGCTGAGAAAAACATTATTCAAATATGCAAAGTAAATTTATATATATCAACTATAAGAACACAAAAGTAAATATATTCCTTTCCTTTTCTCTCAAGCTAAGTTAAATATTGTGCCTATGTATTGTATATATCAGAAATAAAATCAAAGGACGGAAAAAAGAATGATGCTAAAAAAAAAACCAAATAATTGAGTAAACATTTGAAACCTATAATGGAGAATTGACATCTTCTAGATAGCATGCAGAACAATTCTCAACAAACATATTTCACAGTTGTAATAAAAGATGAATCAGCTGAAAACTTTTGATTCTCCAGAACCAGAGATGATAAATAGATGTGCATTATAATTGGTAGAAGTTAGAATAAAAATATGTCAAGTAAAAATCTTATGTTGGGGTTACGTTAGATAAATGTAGCCTTTATTCCACATTCAATAAAAACAAATGGTATGGTTTAATTAGTAAAAAGGTTATATAAAAGCCTAATGTAAAATTTTGATTATTAGTAACAAAAGTATAAAATACATTTATTAAAATATCTGCTTTCTTAAATATAAAACAATACTTTTAAGTATAAATGTATAAGTAAGCATACAATGTAATATCAAATCCATCAAATTTATAAATATAATTTAAACTTTTACTAATTATATATGATTTAAGATATGTCAGTAGTTCAGGATTCATTTGACTTTATGGAATGTTCTTCATCAGACTTGATGCTGCCAGAATATAGACAAACATCCTTCTCAATGTCTTGTTTTTCTCGAGGAGTAAGGTCAATGAGTTCAGCCAGTTGTTGATGTTGCACCTTGTCTAAAGCTTCCAGTCGTAGCCGCAAAACTTTTAAATCTTCCTGATGTTGCTCCTCCTAAGTTTAGAAGAAAATGTTAGAAAAATGAGAGTTTAAAAAAGCAAGTGCAGTATCTTGCTATTTTAATCTTTTGTTACAAAAAGTTTGTACATGTTATTTCTCCCACACCTAATCTCAGATCAAGCTGAAATTTGTTTTTTCTAGTGATTGGTTTTCTTCAATCAATTAAGTGAATAATAATTTTATTGGCCTGCTCCCACCTTAAAAACGTTTAAAAAGCTCTGTTCTTTCATTCTATTTATTGACAGAATAATAATATTTAGAATGCAACAGTAAGAAGCAAAAAACAATCTACAGCTGTTTTCTATAAAAAAAAATATACTAAATCTTTCCTTCAAAACATAAAGAGATTATACTTACCAATTCATTATCAAAACCTGACTGTTGCAGTACAGTAGAGGCATCAAGCAATACTTCTGAAACTTTCTTTTTGTAAGAAGTTGAACTACTGGAAGGAATTGAAAACAATATAGTCCTGAATTCATTATGGCGGCGCCATAGATCTTTCCACTGCTTGTGTAGTCGATTATATTTATCAAATGGAACACATTTTCTGCAGATTTAGTAAGAATTTTTAGATTAGATTAAAATGTGCTGACAATAAAATTGATCTTTAAATACAAATGTTTATACACTTATGTAATATACATTTAAAAACTCATACTCAGGCCTTACATCTGTTTACTGGACCTAAACATTTTTCTCTTTAGTAAGAGTTAAATCAATTTAAAATAAATATAAAATGTATCATTACTGCAAAGCCTTCTTTTCCAGGTCCAACTCTGTGTTTTGTGCTTTCAATAACATCAACTTGTCCTTCAGTTTCTCAGTAATTAAAGCAGTTTTTGTTTTTAGCTGAAGATATATATTTAAAGGAACTTACTGAATAAGGCAAAACAATCAATTTTACTCTATTAATTAGGCTATTGTTTAGAAGGTTTTACACACAAGTTTTCTCTTTCACTTAATGGTACTCTGCAATAACAATTAAAGTAACATTAATTGATTTAAGATGTGTGCAGAAATGCATGAAGGAAATCATTTAAACCTTGCTACTTTAAAGTTGTGCAATTAATGGAGTGATATGGAAGTGCTCTAAATTGAATTCAATTAATAAAACAGTTTCATCCTAGCTGACATTCTCTGAAAACTAGAATAATTTCTAGAAATATAAGTCCCCCATGGCCTAAATGTCAGATGCAAAACACAATTTAAATAAAGCAAATGAATACATACATTTTTCACAAACACATACATAGACATGAGTAATTAAAAATACTGTTTTTCTTAACTTTAATCTAAAACTATCTAATTGATTATATTATAATTATTAATCTATGTCAATGAGAATAATTCACACCTTTTTATGTATGATGGAAGCCCTGTTATATTTGGCTAAAGATTCATTTAATTTTTCCTCTAGCTCATGTATTCTACCTTCAAGCTGCACACGGTCATCAGCCATGGCAGAGCGTTGTTGCATTAAAATGACCTAGTAAAAGAAATATATAAATGAAAATGAAGATTTGTCATGGAATCCCCATATTGATGAGATTATTACAAAATTGAACAAAGCATTAGGGTTTATTAAAAATTTTTTACAAATCAAACAGGAACATAAAATTAAAATGCTATTTAACTTTAGTTAGGCCAATAATATGCATCCTCTGTTTGGGATCCCTCAACTCACCAAAACATAAAGAAACTAGAACAAATACAAACTAGGGAAGTGAGATTTATAACTAACAAATATTCCAATTTGATTAGAGTAACACCATTAGTAAAATCACTAAACTTAGAGACACTTCAGGACAGAAGAATAAAGTAAGTATATATATAATACATAAAACAATAAACCATAATATACAAATAGAAAAACAAAACCTAATGAAATACTTAGAAAGACACAAAGGTAAAAGCACATTTCTTATTCTATATGCTAGAACAAATTCATACAAGTGCTCCTTCTTCCCTAGTGACATTAGAGAATGGATGTGATTGCCTGAATCAGCCAGAAAAACCAACAACTTAGCAGAGTTTAAGTCATTGATTAACATGCATGACTAGATAGACATGAAATGCATAGGACATAATTATCTTCTTTTTTAAAGTGACGTTTGTACTATAAAAGATAAATAAGATGATATGTAAAAACAGCACTAGAAAACAATTGTCACTGAGATAAAGTCATTAAGACAAAATGAAGGTCGAATTTTGTTGTTATATTTTTGTGAATTGAATAAAAAAAGGGGCATTATAATATTAAGGCATGATAAGAATGAGTTTCTAAGTCAAACGACAGAGGAATGGAGAAGGATGATCGATGAAACTTGCATGTGCCCCAATGGTCCAGCAGACTAAGGGATAGATAAAGGTAAAAGAAGATTTTATTAAGTTATTTTAAAAAGAAAAATAGAAATGCCTCGTGATTATTCTGAAGTTGCTCAAGCTGGGATTTAGTCATCTGGAGTTCTTCTCTTAACAATTCTGCATTATTCTTTATTTTCATGTTGGAATCTGCCAGCTCATTTTCAGCAGAATGAAAGCCATTGATTTCAGTTTGCAGCTTATAGACTTGAGATTTCAACAATGAGTTTTCAGAACGTTCTCGTTCCACTTGACTTTCAAGACTTTCCATGTGACCAAGCCGAGCTCTAACAAAAAAAAATTTTAATCATTATTTTATTGAGCATTGTTAAAGCTTTGCAATGCAATGTTAAGGAAAAGAATAAATACATACTTAATGCTGATTAACTCCCTCTCTGCCTGGTCTCTGGCTGCATTGGCTTGGCTGACACGATCATTAGCTTTCTCTTGATCTGCATGGCGACGAGCTTCATCATCAATTCTGCGGCGTTCCATTTCCTGAAGTTTAGTTTCTAATTCAAACCTTTCAGACAAAAGTCATTGGAGTGGAGTTTTTATTTTTATAACAGAGCAATACATCCAAGATATCTCTTTAATGTAAACATATAACATTGAATCAATGCATCTTATCTAATATAAATGTAAAACATATTGTAGTACTAATTCCACTGAGATATTCAAAAACATAAAAATAATAATAATTGTGCAAAATTTCAACTTGATCCAAGAATGGGAAGTGGAAGAAAAAAAAAGATTTTAACTAGACAGACAAAGTGATATAAACTTTGTAAAAAATAAGGAGCTTGTTATAACTAAACAAATTTGTTGAAGTGCTTAAAAAAAATATATAATAATAACTTTCTCTAGATCTTAATGTGACATATGCCCTTACACGTATGACCTAAAATATATGGAACATTGTCTACTAGGTCTAACTTTCAGTGAAACTTTGACAAGTAAAAACTTTCTGCCCAAAACTAGAAATGTGACATTGACTCTACATTGACTGAATGATTTTATCAACTTGAAGTTCATAAAATCATAACGGGTTACACAGAAAGCCCCAATGTACCAACATACTATGGAAATATCCCACTGAGAAAAAAAGAGCCAATGAGAAACTGCTTCTAAACTGTGGATTAATGAGCTTCACTTTTTTCCCCATCAAATGCAATGTATTCATTTGTAGTAGCACACAGAAAGTCATTTTTGTTTCCTGTTTGCTGACCCACGTATTCATCTTGGACGTTTCCATATGGGCACAAATAGTGAAGCCAGGAAAACACCTCACCTCTCATTTGCTCAAACATTGTGATTACAAGCTATCTCAAAGGTGAAATTCTTTGCGTATTTAGCTTGGTATAGTGCTAACTTGGTCTTACACAGACCTGTTGTATGCCATTAGGATAATGGCCAAAAAAAAAAATCTCTCATAATTGTAAAGCAATACCATAATGATTCTTTTAATTTTAAACTGATTTAAAAAATAGTGTTTTAAATGTATTTTTAATTTCTGATTTTTTTTACAGACAAATACAAGAAATAAAAACATTTTAAGCAAAACTCATATCTATTCTAACAGCAGTGGTCTGTACATTTAATCTGCCTTATTTCTATGGACATTGTGTGTTTTGGGCACACCTTTAAAAATGTGGTTTTGATTGTGAGAGAAGGGAAGTGAAGTAGACTTTTCATCATCACATCTGAGTTCCAAAATAGGGCTTTATGCTATATAGTAATAAAACAAACAGAACTGATTTTAAAAAATGTACTAGTAATCACTAAGCTACAGAAGTAAAGTAGCCCATTGAAACAAGCAACTTTTAATCATAATAAGTAAAGGACACACATTAATAGAAACTGAAAGATTTTCAAATCAAGCTACACAAAAAAAAACAACAGATAAATATCAAAGAATTAAAAGCTTAAAAATAGTTTTAGAAAGAAATTTGTGAAAATACTTAATTTCTTTCATTTCTGTCATATCTAACCTTTTAAAGTATTAATATATTTTTTCCACCAGAATGCAATTATTTAATTTAGAAAAAAAAACACTAACTTTTCATTTTCCACTTTGACAATCTTAGAAAACTCTTCCTCTCTGGCTGCTTGAACCCTTAGCACAGCATCTCTCTCTTTCTCCTCCAACAGATGTTGTAACTGAAGAACTTTGGCTTGTGAAATGTCCAGTTGTTGTTTCATATCTTTTTTTTTTCCAATAAATGAAATAAAAATTGTGCATAGATCCATGAAATAATTAAGGATATAAACAAGTGTTAATAAAAGTGTCTCCAAATATTGATTACAATTAACAGTTCAACTTTTGCCCAAATCTTTTACAAATACTTTTTTTCCTATACAGCTTTAAACTACAAAGGAAGATCTTGGATAATTTTTTCTGTGCAACAATGTGAAATTTGCTAACAACTGAATAACTTGTTGGCGAAATCCCAAAATATCAAATATCATTGTTGGCAAGGCAACATTTTATCAAGAATGTTGCACCACTTAGACAACACTATAAAAAGAGCATCAAAAACCACACACACAACACTTCCATATTTAAACAAACTTTTTGAACAAAAATGTCTCAGCTGAATTGGAACGATCATGGAAGACAATAGCCACCCACTCCAACATGATGTCAAGTTGTTGCGAAGTGAGCAACTTTTGTCAATCAAGGCTAGAACCAAGCAGTAAAAAACTTGTTTGTTCATTACTCAGTCAGACTGTATCAGCACTACTCCTTGTCTAAGAAATGTGAAAAGGTGTCTGTGTGTAGTCACTCAACTCTTTATGTTGTGTCTGTTCTATCTATGTGAATGTTTCTGTTGTGTTGTTTTTATTGAGAAAAGAGTCCTTGTAATCACAACAAATTTCCATAAGAATAAAAAACAGTCTTATTCTTTGTCTTATAACATGGAAAGTGATCCTAAATTTTGTATTTGCAAAAATAAATTTAGTGTACACTTTTCAAACATTACCAATAATTAATAACATTAATTAAATCTAAGAAATTATTGGCAGGCATTTATTCAATAGCATGTGTACAGTCAAAAAACATATTTAAAAATGTGTATCTTTAAATAAATAAATAGTAAAGAAGAGTAAAGTTTCCCTTTCAGACCTTGTGATCTATGGGGCAGATGATGTAAAGGTCATCTGTTTCTATGATCAACAGTTAACAAGCAGGGTGTCAAGTGGCCAGCACAACAACCAACTGCCTTTACTTTCCCCATCTAAAGTCAGTTATCCATTGACATTTAATGACTTCTAACCTTTTTTAAGTCAATAAAATAGCTTAAATTAGCAAAGATTAGTTAACGATGATTGGGAATTTTCTAATTTAAAAAAATGGTCATTTAAAAAGTAAGCAATAAGCCATCCTGATCAAAATCATTTAGACCTTATTGTGACAGACTAGCATTTGACTGTGACAAAAGTAATTATTCTTGAAACTTTATATATGTTCAACAGTAATTAATCTAGATAATTCAAGTTTTACAGTAATCAATCTGAATTCACTCAGATCAAATTGTACCTTCCAGTTCATTTCTCAGTCTATCCCTTTCTTTCTCAAGCTCTCCCCTCTGTTTCAGCATGTCCATTTTCAGGTTAGAAAGGTCAACCTTGGACCTGTGGATGGTCTCTTCAGCATGA
Organism: Biomphalaria pfeifferi; assembly: GCA_030265305.1. Taxonomy (NCBI): domain Eukaryota; kingdom Metazoa; phylum Mollusca; class Gastropoda; family Planorbidae; genus Biomphalaria; species Biomphalaria pfeifferi. The sequence continues at coordinate 4,173,228 of JASAOG010000025.1, forward strand.
TTTTTCAAAATGGTGTTTTTTGTTTCGACTTCATGCAGCTCTCCTCTGAGTTTATTCTGATCTGTGATGACTGCTGTCAGCTCATGATGAATTGATTCTATTTGGCGTTTCAATGATTCTCTTTCAGACTTGCAAAAAAATGCAATTTATTTATTTATTCATGTAACATTAGCAGTATATACATAGTAAAGGTCCCTTAATGACAATGGGGCTGGTAAAGTTAACACTGGCAAACTGTTATTCAGGGTATAGCTACAATGAACAATAGCCTTGGTAGTCATATATAAGAGTTTCTGGAGTCAAGAACCTAAGTAAATCAAACAAAATCACTTGTCTGGACCAGTTGGGAAAGGTGGTATCTTGGTGAATGTTGACATGATCGTTTTTTGTGCATAATTTCAGCTTAATTCGAGATTGAGTGTGGGAGAAATAACATGTACAAACTTTTTACCAGACAGACAGAGTGAGTTGATAAAAGATTTGTAAAAAATCCAGTCTCTAATGGGATAAACATTCAGGACCCTAAAATCTTCATACAGGAGCAGTATCCCTTAGCCTTTATATCTGCAAAAGGTGCTAGCTTGATCACAATATGCACTTGTAAACTTTTATATAAAGTTGGTCCCTTCTGTAGCTAACCTTTTACTTTAAAAAATCTCCCCATCATTCGCACACCTCAAATATTTTAATGATAGTAAAATATTTTGAAATGGATTTATTATATATATATATATATATAACTTTACCTAATTGTGTAGTAAATACTAGTAATGTACAAATACAAATTACACTATTCAATTTACCTGTTCTAAAATTTATGATAAAAAAATCTTACATTGAATCTATCCTAAATTTTACTTTGGTACTATTTAAAAAAGTTGGCTTGAGATCAAGGTGCTATCTTATTTTCTAAACCTCACCTCTAAAGATCTGATTGTTGAAATCTGTTCAGAGACCTGCTTGGTATGTGTCCGCATAATGTTATCTGACTCCAGACTTAGCTTCTCTTTTAGAGCTCTTACCTCTTCAAGCTCATTCAATAACTCTTTTACCTAAGAACAACAAAAACTTTTATATCCCATTCTTCTCCTCTTTTATTTAACTTGGTTTCCTTTTTCAAAACAATACAAATCACCAAATAAGTAATATATATATATATAAGGAAATAATTTTTTTTTGTGATGTTTGAATTACATTTTACATAACTTTTCTGTGCTTACTGAAAAAAACAAACAAAGTAAATTGCCGACCAGATATCAATTGGTAAGCATGACTGAGTCACTTATTAGAACAATTAGAGATCACTTTAATAAAAACTGAGCTCAAAAGTTTGCATTCAAATTACAATTAAGGCTGTGATCTAAGTATTATTTTATAGCAATTATATTTAGAGAACAATTACTGCATTAAAAAAGATATTGTTTGGATACTACTTAAAAACAATAACGCTCATTATATTTCTAAAGACTGAGAAAATGTGCATGATTGCACTGACTCTAGGTACTGATTCTAATCTATATGTATACATTTGCTGATTTTTCACAGCAAAAATAAATCTTAAACCTATTGCTAAGCTAATAAGGAACATTGTAAATTACAATATTGAATATTGAAAGAAAAAAATTTCATTTTGAATCAATCTTTTAACATAGATTCTACTCAGTATTTTTAAATGTAAATTAACCAATGAAACAAATAATAATAATAAAAAATAACAAACCTGTAGATTTAATTGAGCATTATCTCTTTGCAGTACTCTGACTTTCTGTAAATCACTACCAGTTTCAGTTTGAATTTTTGTAATGGTTGCATCACGATCTTGTCGTAAATTAGTCAGCTAGTTTGGGGAATGTAATAATCTTGAGTTTAAGGTCTCAGTTCCACTTTATTAAAAGTTTGTTCTAATACTGACTTACAGACACATGAATTGCTAAAATCATATTCCTTTAAACTAATCAATGATATATGATAAACTGTTAAAAAATCTTCACCTTTTGAATTATGACAATAGAATCACATTTCTTGACAACTCACCTCAATGTCATGCTGTTTAACTAAATCCTGCAATTGTTGGACATGTTCAGTTTGATTGTGTTCATACTCAGCTTTAAGGAAAGACAACTCATAACGAAGCTTACTCATAGCTGCCCTGTATTCCTCCACCTCATCTTCCTGTTTCCTAGATTTCTGAATGTAAATCTTCTCCAAGTCTTCAAGCATTTGGGATTTGAGAAGTTCAAGTCTATGTGGAGTTATCATCTGCATAAGATAACATGGATTTAATTTTCTTTTATTAAGCAGGGATTATAAAATAAAAACTTTATGTGTAATTTGTACTTTGAATTTATCTATATGTACAATTAAGAAAGCTGCCAATAAGGATGTTAAGCAAGGTAACATTTATAACTGTAATCAAAGTACACTAATCATTTAATTATCTCATTTCTTGGAATAAGTATGATAGTGTTTTTTGTTTTTTTGCCTTTAAAATCTTTTTTTTTTATTATCTCTAAATAAAGTTAACATAAAATTACAAATTGAAAAAAAAAGAATAAAAAAAATCATTGTAATGAGAAAAAAGAATAAATCAATATTAACAGGATACAGTGTCCACAAGGATGTCATTGCCAGAAGTGGTAATGGATATAAGCACTACACTACCTATAAATTGCTTTCTAAGGGCATGGATCTCAAATAGCCTCTGACAAGCAGTCCAACTCCTGGCCTTCACGTGTGTCTCAGATATTGAGTCCGACAGAACGGTTTTCACTAACAGGAGAAGGGGCTTGTTAGCCATGGAGAAGGAAATCTCTTAATTCTAACCTCTGCTGCCTTGCAGTTATACCCAATCATAGGAGTCAACCCTGAGGAAAAACCCTTAGGCAGGGAGTTTACAGCACACAGTGCTACACCCTGCCAGAGCATGCAACACCACTGACCCCAAACTGTATGGCAGTTGCTGTTCCTTTAGATACATCAGCTGTGTGAAGAGGGGGAACTACTGTGTGGGTGACATCAATCTGAACATAGCTAATGCCCAAGCATTCATATCATTTCTATGAGATGATCCATAATCCCTTTCCAACTGAAGGAGCCCATATTAATAATTACACATTTATTTCATAATAACATTCAAACAATAAAAACTCCATTATTCTCTTAATAACAGATGTATCATGTATACAGTATTATCATACAACTGTAAATTATGCAAAACATTTATAACAGAAATTACCTTTGTTTTAAGTTCATTTATTTCAGCCACTTTTTCAGCAAGTTCTCTGCTACAAGCCTCAAACATAGATGAATATTTTTCTTTCACCAGTCGAGACTCTTCAAGGGTTGACTTGTTCTCTGCCTCTAATTCTAGCAATTTTTCTTGAAGACTTTAAAAAAAACAACAACACTAATTCAAATAATTTAGTTTTTTGTGCATCTTTATATAAAAAAATACAAAGCAAATTAAGAAATGAAATAAAATACATCAATTTTGTAATGTTGACTTTATTAAGCTAGGTTAAAAAGTCTTCATTGCTCTTACCATGTGTGCTCTACTTTGAGTTGCTGGTAGTTGATTTTATGTTTTTCAGCTCGTGCTTTTTCATCAGACAAGAGTTTTTGTAGTTCAGTTTCTACCATCAGTTGTGGTAACTGGTTGCTTAGATTACTAGCAATTAGTCTGTTACCTCCAATGATATGGGAGGAATGAAAACTTGTGCTGGCCATTTTCTGTTAGTTTATTTACTCACACCTGTATTATAAAATAGATGATACAATTTTATAAAATATAGCATCAGATTCTAAGTAACTTATTAAGGTCTGTGTGAAGTTGTTAAATTGAATATTTGTAGGAAATGAAGAAACTAATAATAAATAAAATAAATGAGAAATGGACAAACTCTCATCCAAATCACAAGAAAGATTGGAACCAGTGAAATCTGCCCATGTGGAGTGTCACCAGAGAATGTTGACCGTGTCCTCCAAAACTGCTCTCTTTACCAAGAGGCCTGCACAAGAAACTGGCCCCAAAACACCCCAATAGAAAGAAAGCTATATGGAGAGCTCCCTGATTTGGAAACCACTGTGTAGTTCATCTCATTTATTGGTCTAGTCATCTGAACACTCCCAACATAAAAAATGAGAAGAAGAAGAATATTTGTTATGATTGAATGTAATTCAGTTGTAATGGTTAAGTCTAATCATTTCATGATGTTGTATATATTACAAACTGACTTCAAATAGAATAAAACACAAGAGAAATCCAAGAATAAGAATACGGAAAACTTTAATCCAAAATCCAATACTATATAAATTATTTCAAAAAATCCAAAAATTAATTAGCAAATACAATTTTTAAGCTGTTATAATACAGAATGGATTTACAAGCCCAGGGTCAACAGTGAAATTATTTAAAAATGTAAATTTCCAAAACTGTGATGTCACATGAATTTTCCATTATTCCATTTGCTGTTTGAAAATGAGTATTTACATGGGAAATGTATACTTGTATTTTTTGGTCTTGTTTCTTATCTTATTCATTTCAGACATTCCCAAAACAGAAGATAATTATGCTCTACACATATCTTAATGTATATTAATTACAGACTTAAACTCTACTAGTCAATGATTTTCCTGGCTGATTCAAACAACCAATTCCATGCTCTAATGACACTAGGGAAAAAGAAACACTTTCACAAATTTGTCCTAGCATATATATGGAATACGATGCAATTATCTTTGTCTAGATCTGAGTATTGAATTACATTTGTTTTTAAATTGTATTTAATTTATAAGTATTGTTTAGCGTTTTATGTATTTTACTTTTTAGTTTTCTGTCCTTAGTACCTTGTGTCTCTAAGTTTAGTGATTTTACTACTTAAACAAATGTGAATATTAGGTGTGCACGGGATAGTCGCTCCGGCTTCTGCCAAATATTCAGTCTTTTTTCACTATTCTGCAATATTCGGCTCCGGTCAAATATCACCGCCGTATAGTTGGCCAAATAGTAAAAAGTACACCTTCTACCTATTTATTATGCATTAAGTGGACCATGTTCCATTAATATCTGTTATAGAATATTTAAATTTTTATATTTAAAACATAATAATGTGCTTAAAAATAGTGCCTATATGAATATGCACCAAACATCTTTTCTTCATTTTGTCTTGACCTTTGTGTGGGTTAGTTTAACATGTTAAGATGTTATATTCCTTGATTATGTCACACTGACCAGACTCTGTCTAGCTGTGCGGGTATATCTCCAGAGGTAGAGATGAACACCCCTTTATATGTGTTTAGTCCATCACATTTAGTTTATTGATTGACAGGTGACCACAAGTCAAATACGATGGATGTATGCACTCTAAGAAGTCACATGAAAGAACTGAGTTTGTTTACTTGGTATTAAATCTTAATTAGGAGGCTGGATTTCTAGCCACACCTCTACACAGGTAACTGGACAATAAGTTTGCTTATTTGGAGAAAAATCTCAATCACATGGCTGGACTACAGGCCACACATCTACACGAGTACCGTACTGAGTTTGCTTACTTGGATATAAATCTCAATTATTAGATGGACTAAAGATCACACCTAAATGAGTGACCTTTTGCTACACAGAACATAAATCGTGAGATTTCATAGCCCAGTAAGCTAGTAACTAATTATTTTGTAGAAAAAAGGACAATACTAAGATTTGTGTATATTAGCATAAAAGACACGACAAGGCCTATCTTTAAAGGGTGAGCTAGACACCCCCCTTCTCCTTATTTTATTTATTAAGTCCTTGCACTCAATTAGATACGTTGACATTTGTTTAGCTAGAATGGATAAAACCAACATACAAAGACAGCATACTACACTGTAAATAAATATTACGGTTGATTTGCTGAAGTGCTAAGAAACATTTGACCTCTGTAACTAGTGTACGGGTATACTAGAGCTACATGCTTGACTAACCATGCCAATGTGTTATTTTTTGCCTGACCACTCAACACTATTGTGTATGCCCAATGAAAAAAAAAATATGATGGTCAACACCATCACCTATACACACTACACTAGGATTTGAGTGTAGGCCGACTACGTCCATCTGACCAGGTTATTAAAATCAGTCGAACACACAGTCTATTTATTTATTTGGGTAGGGAGTTTTTTCTTCTATATTTGGTTTTCCTAATGCTATTAGATCTATATATATAACTGTAAGTCTAAAACTTAATCTCAATAACAGGCCTAAAGACATCAATTTAATCTATGCTTCGGCACCATCTAAGGTTCAAGCTATAAATAGATACAATTGATGTTCCTGCTGTTAATATAATATCATTTGCCACAAATAAATTAATCTAAAACAATAAATATTGACCTACAACGCTTCAGATTTCAACAGCTACTATCAATATTAAGCTCTTGAAGCCAGAACCAGAAGCGGTCCTTGGACTTTAAATGACAAGCCTGATGATCAGTTGTTAGTCTGAAATTCATGAACACATACATGCGACCGCTATTCAAGCCAGATTGCACCTTTGAGAGATTTACATTAGTAAGTGACTTACTTTGACTTAATCCAGTGCACTCCAAGGGGAGCATAGGGCCTCAACCACACCTCTCCACCTAACTTGGTTCTGAGCAGCTTTCTTCATCAGCTCCCATGTCATTCCAGTACCCTCAGCTTCACTGAAGACTTGGGTCTGCCCACTTTCCTTGTGGGTTCCAATCAAGTGCCTGCCTTGCAACATTGGTAGCTGGTTTTCGCAGGGTGTGTCCTACCCAACTCCATTTTCGTTTTGTGATGTTTTGGGCTATGTGCTTTTGTCTAGTTCTCTCCCACAAACAGTAGTTATCTTTTCTGGCCACCTAATTCCTAATATCCGGCGTAGGCATGTGTTAACAAAGGTCTGGAGCTTTTCCATATTTGTTTTAGTGACTCTCCAAGTTTCTGAACCGTATACAAGGACAGACTTAACATTTGTATTGGCATCTTATTATGTAGAGATAGTGCCTAAGAGTGCCAGATTGCTTGACTATTTGAAAAGGCAAACCTAGCTTTATTGATCCGAATTAGTATATCATCATCAGCTCCACCTTCTTTGCTAACTCTACTTCCCAGATATGAGTGAAGTGGTCCATATCAAGGATGTTCTCTCCCTGCAGCATGATTGGGTTCTCTAGTCTGTTGTTGATCCTCCATTAGTAACTAGTTCAATATATATTTACATATCCCATTGACTATCCCACACACACCCTTTACAGTTGGTGGCCTCGTAGATACACACACTCATGTTACACAGATTAATTTGTGATAGGCCTATCTGTCTATATATTAAGCTTTAATTCATCAATCAGTAACAGAGTTTAAAACAATAAGGTAAATAAAATGAAAAAAAAAATCAACACGAATATAGGTAATATTATTTAACAGTTTTACTAAATGTTCAGCAACACGAGCTATTTACAAGACATGTAGGCATCCAGCTCCAGCCGAATATCATATTTTACTATCCGGTCATATCCAGATCTGGCCGAATATCAAAAAGTACTATCCGGTGCACCCCTAGTGAATATTCATAAATCTATACTATATTACAAAGGGTTCTGACTGACTCATCACTAAACCTGTCACTAATTCTCCTGAAAAAATATGAAAATTTAACCTGTTATTACTTACCTTGCACCTAGAACAAGCAAAGCCATTTTCACGATTGAAATCGCATCATTTAAATTTACCAAAATACAATTTTGTATTCACTATTTCGACACAATACATTTTTCTTTAAAGCTAACCAGAAAGATTCTATGTCCTTCTATTTTTAAGTACTATTGAAACTTTTTTGTGTGCAACTTTCAAAAAGCACTGGAGTGTAACTTGCTTTATTAGAAACAATCTTTTTTTATCTGTCTGTCAAAACTAGGAAATGAAATGTAGGTATAACTATAATATTACATTGTGTTGAGGGTGGAGGTAAACAAAAAAAAATGATAGAAGTCTTGGGTAAGAAAGCATTACGATGCCAGAGTCATAATAAAAAAAGGCCCTGACCAAAAAGCAGCATTAAATACTTTTTAATATTGAATTTAAAAAAAAAAAAAAAATGTCAGTGATTGAATGTGGAATAAATATTTAGGAGTAGTGATGGGTGGAGGGGGGGGATGAGATAAGCCAGTGTTTATCAAAACTGTGTTCCACAGAACCGTAGTGTTCTACGAGGCCTGAATAGATGTTAAACAAACTACTGAAATAATTAACTAGTAGACCACAACATGAGTTTATCTCTCTAAAAAAAAAGCAAAATATTACGCTAAATACTCAGAATGTGCGAAGTGTTCCGTTAAGGATAAAGTTTGGGAAACACTGACATAAGCCTTTATAGTGTTATAAATAAGAAAAAAAAAGGGAGAGGATAATGGTATAATAAACAATAATATAGCCTGAGAACTAATGAATGGGTGTAGCCAGTTTGTTATGTTTGTTATCTGACAGTTCTACTTCATGCCTGTTCTGTTTTTTTGAGTTATGGCATGGAATATTTAACAGAGGATGCTTATTAGTTATTATATTCTAATAATGGTCTAAAGTCTAACCAAAGAGGCAAAGTTAAATATAGCATTTTTAGTTGTATGTTCTTGTTTGATTTGAAAAAAAAAAAAAATTCTTTTAATAAACTCCAATGCTTTTAGAGGTGATTTTTTTTATTTCAATTCAACATGAATTTCATTTATTTGATTATATTTTAGATCTGGATTCTATATCTATAGTAGACATCTAGATTCTTGATAAAAGATATAATAGATCTAAACCTATATATATATATATATGAATATTATATTATTATTAATAATGATTCATCATGACTAGTCTAGACCTAGAAAAATTAACCTACAAAAAAATCCTACATCCTAGGCTAGATCAATAGATCTAGGACTAGGAAGAATATATTAGGGCAAATGCGGATATTGCCTATATTAGTATTAAAACTGTAAATAAAAACATGCATAAACATGTTGTAATTTTCAATGAGTTACTAAGAGTGAATGAATGCGACACTGAAACTGAACAGACTAGAGACAGAGTCAGGTCAGAGAGTGAGAGACAGTCACAGTTTCTTATTAAATTCAATGTGATCATTTTGTTGTAGACTGAGATTCTAGAATAAAAGTTTTTACCTCGATGTATATAGATCTAGATCTAATTTTCCATGGATTAATTATTTTTCATTCTGAAGTAAATCGTTTGTCCTCTTAGTAGATTAATAAATCCCATTTTTTTATGTGTGTTTAGAATTCCATTTCAAATGTATCCGGAAGTTTACAAGTGTATAACTATGAAGTTACCTCCCCTGATTATCGTACCCTGAACTATATTAATTTGTTACATTGGAACTTTTTTTGTTTGTAATGATTTTTTACTTTACTCTTAAGAATTAATATGTCTTAATAAAATGTTATGGATCTGTCTTTGTGTTTTGTTTTTCTTATTTCTGTTATATGTTGATGCATTATTTCATTAGCAGGTGAACGTGTGTATGCTACACTGGTACTAGTATGGTTATAATTAAAATTGGATTTTTTTTTCTTTACAAGAGTACATATAGAAGACTTGCGCCAACAGTTGCTGGCACAACAATCAATAGTTTCAGATAGATGAAGATAAGACTTATATGCTAGTAGGCCAATTTAGATCTCAACTTTATTTAATTTAAATCGTATTCAAAATATTACTAAATATATCTATTTAAAATGTAATCATTAGTCTATATAGATCTAGATTATTCTAGATGATCTATTTCAATTCGGTTTTTTCTTCCACACAAACACACACAAATCTAAACCTAGTCTATATCAAATGCCGGTACTATATGATAGATCTATACATTTTTTATTGATCTATATCAGGGGTTCTCAACCTGTGGATCGCGACCCCTATGGGGGTCGATTGACGATTTGCCAGGGGTCGCCTAAGACCATCGAAAAAATGAATTGTTTTTGTCCATTTTTCTATTGCTGTGTGTATACGGATGGGTGGGGGTCGCGGCAGAGTGGGGGGTTGTAAAAAGGGGGCGCCGAGCCTAAAAGGTTGAGAACCGCTGATCTATATCCACTACTGTATGAAAGGGGCAAACTTGGAGTTGTCTGACATGGCTAAACACATGTTCCCCATTCGGCTGTTAGGGGTTAGCATGGGCTCAATTAAGGGGAACTGATGAAACCCATGTGGGGCTAGTTAGAGGGGAAATCACTGAGGGGCCTGAAAGGGCTTAATTTATGGGCCCCATCTGGGGAACGAACATTGACCCAAACAGGTGCCCTTAGCGGTGAGCTTGGGCTCAGATAGTGGGCCTGACCATTAAGGGGGCACAGATTGAGAAAGCTGAAAGAGCTGTAACTCATGGGCTCTATTTGGGGGATGAAAATTGGCCCAAACAACAGGGGTCCTAAATGGTGAGTCTGGGCTCAGTTAGGGGGCCCAGATGAATTCAGGATAAAACCAATGCAGGGCCTGTAAGAGGGGTGAACGTTGAGGGGTTAAACACATGGGACCCATTTAGCGATTAATGTTGGCCCAAAAGGGTGCCCTGAAAGGTGAGCCTTGGCTCAGTTAGGGGGGTCGGATGAACGCCGGATAAAACCCAGTAAGAGCGTCGAACATTGAGGGGCCTGAAAGGGCTAAAAACATGGCCCCCATTTCGGGGGATCATCGTTGTTCAAATGGGGGTCCTTAAAGGGCGATTCTGGGCACTATCATGGGGCCCAGATGGAGCCCTAGTGGAGGCCAGTAAGGAGCAAACTTCAAGGGGCCTCAAAGGGATAAACACAATGGCCCTAATCGAAGGCATACGTTGACCCAAGCAGGCCCTTAGGAGTGAGCTTGGGCTCGGGGGGTCCAGATGAAACCCTTTTAGGGACAGTAAGGGAACAAACATTGAGAGGCCTAAAAGTGCAATAACTCATGGGCACCATTTGGGGGATGAAAATTGGCCCAAACAACAGGGGTCCTAAATGGTGAGTCTGGGCTCAGTTAGGGGGCCCAATGAAGCCCTGATAAAACCGAAGTGGGGACAGTAAGAGGGGGTCTGAAAGGGCTAAACACATGTGACCCATTTAGCGATTAATGTTGGCCCAAAAGGGTGCCATTAGGTGTGAACTTTGGGTCGGAGGACCCATATGAAACCCTCATAGGGCAAATATTGAGCTATAACTCATGGGCTCCATTTGGGGGACGAAAATTGGCCCAAACAACAGGGGTCCTAAATGGTGAGTCTGGGCTTAGTAGCTCAGTTAGGGGTCCAGATAAATTCCGAATAAAACCCATGAGGGGCCAGTAAGAGGGGCGAACATTGAAGTCTTGATAAAACTGAAGTAGGGACAGTAAGATGAGCGAACATTTAAGGGGCCTGAAAGGGCTAAACACAGTGGCCCCAATTCACTGGCGGATCCAGGGGGGGTTGTGGCGATCGCCCCCCGCCCCTTCGGGGACGAATTTTAGTAAAGAAATCACACAATCTGTGTACGAATTTATTAGTTATGTTAATATTATATACTAATTAATTATTTTTCAACCTGCTTCTAGATTATTTCGCCCCCCCCCCCCCCCACCCATCTAGTATGTTGGCCAATTTGGTGGGATGGGGAGGTGGCGATGGCATAAACTTTCGATCGGGGGGGGGGGGCGTTCTAATTTATTTGTAGAAATGACAGCTTGTTAACAGAATCAATTAAATATCAATATAATTAAAATTAAAACACCGATCTTTATATTATGTCGTTCCCCTGTTAGCCGATTGGGTGGGGTGGCGTGGGGCGAATACATCATTTTTTCAAAAGTCTAAGCCCACTAGAGACGTTTGCGATGCGATAACTTGATTTGCGACCTTACCGCGCCATTCGCTTTATGACGTTCAATCTTTCTGAGGCTTTTTGTCGTACTTCTTACATATGATCAGCTATAACCAGCTTAGGATACAGGGCCGTAGGTCCAATTCAAGCGTGGTCCCATCAATTTTTAGATTTATGGCTGCTTTGCGGATGTCTTTTCCCAATGTGAATAGGGTCTGAACCGTTTTTTTGTTTTTTTTTTGTACAATTTATTTCCATTTTCCACATACGGGTAAAGAACGAAATCGTGACGAGTTGGATTTCCGCAGTGAGAGCTGCAGCGGATCTCCCGGTCTGCCAGATTAGCAGGTCGTCAGCGAAAAGCAGAGATTAACATTTCAATCGTTATGTCAGATCGTTTATATAGACTAAGAAAAGCGTACATGATAATGATGAGCCCTGCGGTAAACCTTGCTCAAGTATTCTTTTGCGAGACACGCTAGATCCGTAGCGCGACTGGACTGTCCTGTCTGTTAGGAAGTTTTTTAGTCACTGATACATATTTGAGCATACTCCGAGGTTCATTCATTTTAGCAATAATTTAATCCTTGTCTTCAAACTCTGTCATAGGCTTGTTTAAGATCTAAAAATATTGACATGTCAATTCGCCCTTGCGTCTTACCGTACCTCTCGGGAAACCGTCAGCTACTGACTGCATAAACACCATCGCTTGATCATTTGCACTTTTATGTTGCCTGAGCCCGCCCTTTTCAGGTGCGATGATTTTGCTTTCTTCCAAGTACCACACGAGCCTTCTGTTTATCACTCTTTCAGCTATTTTCCCTACACACGATGTTAGGGATATTGGTCTATAGCTGTCAGGTCGGTCGGCCGCCTTTCCTATCATGGACTATCGTAGCCACTCTCCAGGCCTTTAGTAATTTCCCTTGCGTCCAGGTCCGATTGAGCAAGTCGCATAATTTACTTTGCACTTTTTAATAAATGGGCCATGCTTTAACGATCAACCTAATATACTTTTTTAGCCCGAGAATTAATGTGACTTACATTGAAATTTCACGGCCCATTCTCTCGTTCTTTCGCTCTCTAGGTCCCCATTTCTTTTTTACCTGCGCAGCGTTATTCCTCACACATAGTCTTTTGACTTAATTTGGAAAAATGCGCCCCCGACGCTGAAAAGACAAACAGCGCCGAAAAAAAAAAAAAACGAGGACAAAATAGCGCCGACATAATTTCCCGACAAAGTAGGGCATACTTAGGCTATATATAATGTGTATAAAAGTACCGGACTTATTTAAGTGAAGGTCCTGGATAGCATTTTTGTTTGGTCTCTATCTTCTTCAGCATTAATAGTTCTAAAAGTATGCCATATTTGCAGAGAAAGAGAGTACTTTTACATTTATTTTCCATCATAAAAAATCAGCAGCTTATTATAATTCTTGCATAATTTTTGCATATGTTAAATTTAAGAGATTTTTTTCACGCCATTTTTTGGCGGCGCTATTTTGCTCTCGCTATTTTGTCGGGGAGCCGCCCCCAAAACATACACGCTCTCATATTTAGGATCCGTAAATATTTCCGATCGTGTAAATTCTTTATCAACGTCTAACAGAACAGAACAAATAAATTATATGTCATAGAAACCCAAATCTTTTTTTTTTTTCGTCAGCCCACCCCCGGAAATGAATTCTCCAGTGGGTGGGGGGATTTTTGTGACATTATTTGCTTTAATTTTGTTTATTTTAGTTAGATTGCTTCGCTGGCAAGGGCGGGGTGTCTACACTCTATACATTAACTCCAGGAGAACATATTGTAGGGTACAATAAAAATCTTTGGGAAGAATGAAGGGTCATAATGTAATAGGGATTAATTTATGGACACCACACACGAATGGCGAAGTGGGGGGGGGGGGGGGGGAGAGAACCCCCGAAAAAAAAAAAAAAGCCTGAGTTTGGGCCAACGTTCATCTCCTGAATGGAGCCCGTGTATTTAGCCCTTTCAGGCCCCTCAATGTCTGCCTCCATCACTGGTCTTAAGCGCTTTAGTCCTCCTCCAAAGTTTGACTCTTACTAACCTTCACTATGGCTTCATCTGGTCCCTTATTGAGCACAAACTCACCTCTCAATGTTTGCCCTAATCCCTGGTCCCACGTGGGTTTTATCAGGGCTTTATCTGGGTCCACTCATTGAACACAGACTCATTCCTAACAAGCCCCCATTCATCCTCCAAATGGTGCCCATATGTTTGCACCCATCACTGGCCCCACGTAGGTTTCAACAGTGCTTTTTCTGGGCCCTCTAAATGAACATAGACTCACCCTAAGGGCCCCCATTCATCCTCCAAATGGGGGCCCCCGTTAAGCCCTTTCAGGCACCTCAATGTTTGCCCCCATCACTGGCCCCATGTGGGTTTCATCAGGGTTTTATCTGGGCCCCATAATTGAGCACAGACTCACCATAAGGGCCCCAATTCATCCTCTAAATGGGGCCCATGTGATTAACCCTTTCAGATCACACACTAGCCCCATGAGGAGTCCATCAAGGCTTCATCTGGGCCCCATAACTGATCCCAGACTCAGCCCTAAGGGCGCCCATTTGGGCCAATGTCCATCCCCCAAATGGGTCCCATGTGGTTAGTCCTTTTAGGCCCCTCAACGTTTGCCCTATACTAGCCCCATTAGGTTTCCATCAGGGGCTTCATCAGGGCCCCCTGACTAAGATCAGCACTTAGGGTCCTCATATGGGGCAATGTTCATCCCCAAATGGGGCCCATGTGGTTAGCCCTTTCATGCCCCTTAACATTTGCCCCATAATAGCCCCATTAGGGTTTCTATCAGGGCTTTATCTGGGCCCCCTCATTGTGCCTAGACACGACCCTTAAGGGCCCTGTTTGGGCTTTCATTAATTGCCCCCAAAGCCAAAGGGCCAATTATCTTACAATTACCTTACAGGCTTCACAAGGGTTTCACGAGGGGATTTTTCTGGCCCCCCCCCGACTGAGCCAAGACTCAGCCCTATAGGCGCCTGTTTGGGCCAATGTTCATCCCCCAAATGGAGCCCATGTGCCCAGTATGAGCTGGCCCAGTTGGGCCCCTTACAAAGCCCAAAATCTTTGCTACAAAAAACAGGGATCCACTCATCCAGCGTTGAAAGAAAAAAACGATGCTAAATATTGTCTATTGAGATTTTAATAGGCCCGAAGTCTAAAAGAAATATGATCACTATAATAATGTCCATTTTTGGTTATAATGTTGACAGCACCATAGTTGAAATAAAAATATAATGTCGTATTTTACTTATTTCAACATTATTCTAGACAGACATATTAAGAAATGTTGCAGTAGTCCTAGAATTGATTTATTTAAAGACAATATATTGATCTCAACATTATTTTATTTATTTTAAATGGTAATCAAAATATTACTAAATAGATCTATTTAAAATGTAATCATTAGTCTCTATATAGACCTAAATGAAGGTGTATTTATTATTATTTAAATTCAGTTCTTATCACACACACACACACAATCTAAACCTATTACTTAGTCATAGTCTATATCAAATACTGCTCTCTTACATCTGTCTAGAATAATGTTTTTCCTCATCTAGATCCACTACTGTATGTAATCATTATACTTATAATTTAATGTTGACTTAATTTACATTTGACTAGATACACGTCCCGTTATGCGTACAGCTAGATCTATTTAAATTCAATATTAATCTCAACTTTAACTTAGAAATATTACATGTTGACAGCACATTAAATTTTAATTTAAAAAATCTGCACCTAGATCTAGTCTATATCAAATACAAATGCCACATCTAGATCCACTTTTTTTTCTGCAATTACTATGATTTAGCTGTAATTAATAAGAATATATTTATTAATTATATAATAATATACTATTCTCTCATCCCCCTATTCAAAACTACTGCTAGTAATAGTATATATTCTTTGTTGTTTATTCAATCTACATAGCTATCCCTATTAACGGTCGGTATTTTATATAGATCTGTGAGCTCTATTATTTCTATTAGTTTATTTTCTCTCTCTTCCTATCCGTGATTAAAGTCGGTATTTAAAAAACAACTAGGTTATTCCCCCTTTTTGATAATCATTGATAATGCTTTTGATCCAGCTCCTCGACAACGCAGAAAAATGGCCAAGAGTGTAAATACCGACGCTAAATGCGGATATTGCCCTAGATCTAATTTTCCATGGATTAATTATTTCTCATTCTGAAGTAAATCGTTTGTCCTCTTAGTAGATTAATAAATCCCTTTTTTTTTATGTGTGTTTAGAATTCCATTTCAAATGTATCCGGAAGTTTATAAGTGTATAACTATGAAGTTACCTCCCCTGATTATCGTACCCTGAACTATATTAATTTGTTACATTGGAATTGATCGACACCTTCGATATAGTCACGGAGGTCATGGGTTGAGTTGTAGAGTTGTGCTGATTAATAACGTATTCATCCTGTTGTACTGTTAGACTCTCTCTCTGTATATTAAAATAGACATATTTAGATATAACTAGAATATTTTAAACAATATTTTGCAAACAATTATACAATATTGCACTTGATGTAATTTGATATGGTTCAGGGCTCGGGTCACTATAGCTAGTGGATTGGGATGGAAGGGGTGCGATAGAGCCTTTTTTTTTTCTTTATTTGGTAGAGTAATTATACATCCATTTGAAATTGTCATGTAGAGTTGTGCATCCCACTTGGAACCCTAAGGCCAGCTAAAGCGAACAAAAGCTCCCTCTTACCGTCCTGAATGAACGGCGCACACCTCACTATATGCCTTTCTGTCTGGCGGGGGGTGAACTCTGGGTTAAACTCGAAGTTTAGTTTTGCGTTCGCTTCCGGTGGACATGGACAGCGCCTCAACGTTGACAGATCGTTCACCGACAAATTGATTTAGGATTATATTCCACTTTATCAAAAAATTATTTTATTTTAATTTGTGTATTACATCTAATATTCTTTCTCTGTGGCCTTTTACGTCTGGAGAGACAATCGTTTCCCTTTTGATGTGATACACAGCTGCATTTACAGGTTGGGCATCTGTAATCACCAGGCACTGTTGCACTTTCACCCTTCTTTTTACTTCTGGTGCAATCCAGGACCCTTCCTTTCTGCTTGCTATCCATGTGGATCTATCCAGTGCCTCTTTTTCCCATCTGTTAGTGTCGATTTTGAAGAACTTCAAGTCACATTTGCATACACCAGAATACCTTAATAGTGGGTGACCAGCGACTCACTTGCCTTCTGTGACGCCCATGCAGAATGTCTTGTGGGAGTTGACCTTGGGGCATTATGAGAACGACCAAGCCAGCCAATCGTCTGCTGCGCAGATATCCTGGCACCCTGTTCTTCCACCTCAGATTTTACTGGGGGATTTTAAAAATAAGGTGGCAAGATAACTAATAAAGCTTAAGCCTATGTTAACTCACTGTCTCTGTCTGGTAAAAAGTTAGTACACATTACTCCCACACCCAATCTCGAATCAAGCTGAAATTTCGCTATTATTGTAATCAATAAAAAAAAAATCAACCGATTAGTTAATTAACTTTTGGTTATTAATTTTTGTTTGTTATCTCGAACAAGGGAAAAAAATTGTGTACTTGAATGATAAGGTGGTATAAGTTATACTTTGGAGGTCGCTGCTTTTAAGTTTGAGGCTATTGGCTTTAGCCCTCGAGTTTAAAAAGCGCTCACCCAGATGCCTCCTTCTTTATACCCCACCCCTTTCCAACTGGTCCAGGCATAGCTTATTTAGAAAGCTAAAAGCATAAAATTGTGCTAAACAAAAACAATTGGTAAAAATATTTTTAATCGCACAGATTAATTTGTTAGTCCAGATCTATTAAAAATTTAATGACATGACTGATCCAAACTAATTGATACAACTATACTTAATACAAGCTTTGTTGTTTTTTTTAATAATATTTTTGTTTTTCTTGTGTGGAAACATTTATTAATCTCGTTAATTGAAACTATTTCGATTTGGAAGGAAAAAAAGAATTACCAGCTATTACAAAAAATGAGAAGCAACAAAGTGTTTGTGGTTCAAATCTAATACTCAAGTGTGCAGACTATCTGAACTTTTATTTATTAGGTCTGCAATTGATTAAGAGCACTACACTAGCACAATGATGAAAGGGTTTGTTGGTAGTGGAATAGTCATTTTGTGAAATATAAACAAAAAAAAAAAAAAAAAAAGGCAGATTTTTGCACTTGAATTATTGAAAGTATTTATTGATGTTTAGTTGAAAGTTTATCATAAATATGTTTATGTGAGCACTATTTTAATTCATGTAAAATGTGATTCATAAACATTACTTCAAATGTAACTCAACAATTCATGTAAACAAACAAGATACATTTGGTATAAATATATTTGCATGAAACAATGATTGTCTTAAAAAAAAAAACTTTAATAAAACAGATAAACTTAAGGCTCACCAGACATTCTGAACAATCAATAGATTCAATAAATACCGGGTACCTAAACAATTAGCAATGTGCATGTTATACTGTGAAAGACTAAATTAATAGTATCAATAAATGTTTAAAATAAAATTGGATATTAACAAGTTGCACATGGGTGAAAATATTTATTTTTGTGACAAGGAAATCAGTTTGAACCAATGAAACCATTGACCAAGCATGCAGATCTAAGATGTCACACTCCCGTTGGAAGATGAATGGCAACTTTTCATCAAATGTTGACTACCAACAAACATCTTGATGCAATGGACCTTATGAGCAACTGTCAAATATGTTTGGTGGTGAATATAAAGCATTTCACACTAGCTCACAAACATACACACACACATTGTATTTATACAAACTTGTGTTTTGCATTTTTATGGCACTAAATTATAACAAGTTTTAAATTTGGCAGTTGCTCATAACTAACTGTGGCACTAGAATCAACCATGATAAAAAAAAAAGCATCACGAAGAACTTTTCCATTCAAGACGATGCACATTTTTCACAGGGACTAGTGCCTTTTACCTGCCTCATCCACCAGCCATTGGTGGTGGACCTGGACCTGGGAATAGAAAAAAAAAAAGAGTTAGGGCCTGGAAAAAGCAAAGAAAATTACTTATGTGCCATAATTCAATATAACTCATGGTCAGATTCATGGAAAATGTTATCTCATTAGAATTGGTATTTGTGGTTAGTTACATAATCCACTTCGTTACTATTGAAGGGACTCAAGTTGAATCCTGACTCAAGCTGAGTTGTGTCTCCCAGATACCCCCCACGTCCACAAAAGAGATTGGACCATAGCACACTAAGCATGCTATATCTAAAAGTGTGTGTCACACTTCAATGAGTAGTCAAGACAAGGTCAAGGTTAGTCGCAAGAATGTGACATCACATGATCAGATGGTAATGAGTGCAAGGTCAATGTGTATGAGTTAGCTGAGGTCACAAAAAGGTGGGAAAGAAGGCTGAAGGTTAAGATAGCGTGGGAGTGGAAGGAAGGTTCTAGATATTTTTGGGGACAAGATTATTTAAGTAGGTTTTAGGAGTTTTTCTTTTTTAGTTGGTTGGAGTTAAGACTTATAAAGTTAGAGATAGATGTTGCTAGTTAAGGTACAAAGCTGGTAAGTTGATTTGATCACTAATCTATATATTATAATTGTTTTTACTATATCTATATTTATTATTTCAAGTTCGGGTTTAAAAGAATTAAACTCAAGGAAATTATATCTATACTACATTATTCTATTGTATCTTAGTAGTGTTTGGACATATCAATGCACCTCAGAATCAGCATGTCATATGATTTGGAGAAGATACAACACAAATCTATCTCTTCAAAAAACATATGACAGAGTGCTATACAAAGGTAATTTTTTAAAGAGTAATTCAAAATAATTTAAGAATTGTAAAAGATAAAATTTTAGCAAACAGCTAGTTATTTCATCCTACTAATTATAAAATCCAGCAATGAAAAAGTTAATACAGAGGGAAGAAATTTTATTCTTACCATCATTTCCTCCACCTCCAAATCCACCCATTCTTCTTGAAGGACCACCACCGCCTCCACCCCTGTAAACATGAAAATTTAAATTAACCAAAGCTTCATTTCATTTAACACAACAGCTTATTGTACATCAATAAAGTTGCTTCAAAAAAAAAAAATAAATAAATGTGCACCTTAATGCAAAAATTATTTGTACTATTACATTTGTACTTTATCAATTGATCATTGTAATTAAAGTTTTAGAATTAAATATCAAGCTCTTCAAAATAGGGGATGCACATAAACTTAGCAATGTTAAAATTAGAAAAACATACTTACCCAGGCCTTCTATAGTCTGAGGAATATTTATTTCCTTTAGCATTCTTATTTGGCTGTAAAAAAAAATATATTAATGGTACATATAATATGTATAAATATATATATATATAAATAAATGCAAGGGCCCTGATGTACTGACATATCACTAATCACAAATATGAAAATTTAACCAAATATATAACAACCAAACACCTTTAAGGATCGGAACTGCAGTGGTTAATTTTATCGAAAATGATCATTTGAGAGTAATGCTAGTATATATTTAATATAGTGATGATGACTTGTAAAAACAAAATGAGTTGGTGGGTCAGAGAAGAAAACAACTCTACACTGTTAGATAAAAGCTTTATTAACTTATCATTCAATATCAATATTAAATAATAAAAACATAATAGTAACTTATTTTGAAGATTTTAATATTAGACACCACCAAATCAATACATTCTTCCCTAGTGCTATTAGAGCATGGAATGGGTTGCCTGAGCCAGTCAGAAAAACCAGTGACTTGGCAGAATTGAAGTCATTGGTTAACATGCATGACTAAATGCATGACCTGTAGGACGTAATCATTTTTTTTGAAGTAACGTCTGTATTATACAAGATAGATTCCTCACGCATTTTTGGTTCTAGTAAGAAATTTACTATGTTGATTTGCTAAAAATTACATGGGCTATCTTCATAGTTAGATAAGTATGTCTTTTTTTTAAATTGTATTTAAAAATTAAAATAAATTGTTAAAAAGAGTCAAAGTTGATTTTTTTCCTTGTAAAACTTTATTGACTTATTTCTTTGCACTCAACATCTTGTTTTTATTGTGGCAGAAATGTTACATTTAAAGGTAATGACAGATTTACTTAAAATTCATTCTGACAATTTTATTGGATATGCAAAAAATGTTTGTAATGTGCTATCAGGAAATTTTACTGAGCAAAATTTTTTTGTTAAAAAATAAGAGAAATAATTTACTAAATAAAAAAACTACATTTCCAAACTTACATTTACAAGTGTTTGGAAGCTGGAAAAAAAAAGTATCAATTAATGGTGAACAATTCACAATGACAATCACAACATGCATACACACACAGAAATAAATACAACTTATATTTCTAATAATTAATAAATGATTTAAAACTCTGTTCATTTAAATATTTAGATTACTCTAATGTAATCAAAGTTTCCGTAAAACATTTAAAATAAAAATAAGATTCTTTCATAGATGGGGAACAAATAATTACGAAGATAATCTTATGTTTATTGATTTTAGACATGGCGGATATATGAAAATAAATATTCAAAAGACTTTAAAAAATGAATAACTAGAATACTTACAAAAGTACAATGAAATTAATAATTCCCCAAATGAATTCTGTAATGGTTCCCAACCTCCATAGTGATTTAGAATCTGTGATGTCTCCTGAAAAAATATTCATATTTACACAAGTCAAACAAAGACAATGAATGTTTCACAAGATGAACAAAATTAGAAAAGTTTATTAGATTTACTGTAAACACAGGAACCAACTGTAAAAAAAATAAAGCAGTTATCCTATAATAAACAAATACCTAGTATTTCAAAAGTTAGGCATAAAGAATTTGTAAATAACTTCTTAAACTACATAATTAATAGCACCAATTTCAGTATGAGCATTCCATTCCTATTTTACCACAACATCTTTTGAATCTTCTACAACATTGACAATCACAAGCCATTTTAAGAAACACATAATGCACAATGTAAAAGAATTAAAAGCTAAATAGTAACTAAAAAGACACTGCTGTAAACTTAGTGTTCAAACAAATATGACTAGTGTTCATACTCAAGAATAACTTATTTAGTGGGTAATAGTTGGGGATTTGGTTATTTGTTTATGCTTTGTGAACTCTGTATTTTTTCTTTCTTAAAAAGAAGAGTGTGTATTGATTATTAATACATTTTATGTAAGAGGTTGTTGACTTTATATAACCTCAATAGAGTTGAAGTCTGTGATGTCACCTGTGAGTGTTTTAACACGGAATGGTCACATAATATCTATATCTATTTAGAATCTAGTTTAAAAAGTCCCAAATGAGACCTCATGATCATTAAGTAAGTGAAAGTTCACCTGTCTCTGTATTCAAAATATGCAAAAACAAACAACTAATTTTAATTTTTCAATAACCATGACAGGCAGAGAACCTGTTCGACTCGGAAATGCCAAATCCTAAACACCAGATTAAAAAGCTACCCTACTTGTAGGTATCATAAATAATAATGATCATTTGTCACTTCTTCTAGATGGCTGAACCAATGTATATCTACCCTGGATTAACACACATTGTATGCTAAAACAATTTTTTATTTTACGGATGTTGAATGAAACTACTATATAAAAATTTGGAATCTATTTTGAACAAAATAGCATATGATTCAGAGCGAGTATTGTAAAAAAATTTAATTTCGTATTCATAGGTGGTTAAGACTTTTTGTTTTGTCAGTGATATATTTACTTGATGTCACTAGTGAAATACTAGAATTAAGCTTTTGTTCTAACAGATATTACAGGGGTTCTTTTTGTCTGGGTTTGTTTTTTCTTATAGATTTTCTACATGTATAATATTCTAATCTTGGTTTAGGATGAGGGCTTAAGATTTATTGCTAGCCCCACCTCAAACCACATGCATCCCTACAATAAAAATTTAATTTCCTTCTCAAGTTCCATCCTTCACAATATGAGGTAGTGTATGCGTAGAGAAAGCAAAGCAAGGTCATTTTATAATTTGCTGTTTTACTAAAAAGATCTAGACTCTATATAGATTTATTATAATATATACTGATCAAGTATATACTGAATATAGTGTTACAAACCTTTCGATGTTATGTAGGGCATGATGACAATAATATTTAGGTCTGACCTCCTCTTGTAGTCAGTGTGGTGAAGTGTAGTCTATTCTACTAATTCTAGATCTTCCATCTGATCATCTAGGTGAACAGGTCTAGAATCCTTCTAGTAATTTTAGAGTTCTACTGCAGTACTGGCTGATATAACTAGCTACATCTAGATCTAATAAGAATAAGAGTTATTAAGACTAATTACTAATTTATAATAGTAACTTTAAACAAAAACTACTTAAATTAGACTACAGTACACACTGTTCTAACACAGTAACTTGAGTTTGAGTAACACACTATTTAATTTTAGTATTTAGTTTAGATCTGATCATCTATCAATCATTATCAGCCAGAAAAACCAGTGACTTGGCAGAATTTAAGTCATTGGTTAATATGCATGACTAAATGCATGACGCGTAGGACGTAATCATCTATCTTCTTTTTTGAAGTAACGTCTGTATTATATAAGATAAGATATCAATATGATATTCATCAATATCATGAATATAACAATATCAATTATTTCAATATCATGACATGAATGTCATTACGACACTATTAAAAAAATATTATTTATCATTTAACCGTTAAAGTTAAAGACAAAGGAAAGTTATAGTACTTAGACTTAGTATTTGACCGACTTAGTATATATAATATTTAGTATTTTATAATACTAATAATAGACTAGATCTAAACTGTGGAATCTAGATTATCATTAAGACACTAGAGCCTAGATCTTCTATAGATAATCTAAAGGCATTAGACGATTAGTGACTATAGTCTAATCTATCTATATCATGACTATATGATTAGATCTATCTAGATATGAATCAGCTGGATTGATTTAATTAATTTAATTTAACGTTTTACGATGATAACGTGTAACTGTGACTAACAGAAACTCTTTTGCAAGAGAATATTAATAAAACAGAACGTATTATTTGTAGCTGCTGGTTTGATTTGCAGCTATATATATATATTAAAGTATATATATATATATTAAAGTATATATATATACATCTCTATTTTTAGTTTTACCAACACACAAATTGGTAACGTTTTATGGCATCCGGTAATATTTTTGCATCTTATTTTTATGAAAATAAAATTCTACATCTAAATCTAGACTAGATCTATATATCATATTCATAGTAACCCTATATCATATTATATCAAGATCTACGATCCCGTATAGATATATAAATAATAGATAGATCTATTCTAAGTCTAAAAAATAATAATAGAGAATTACTTAGACTTAGAGATGGAATCTTTATTTTTAGATGTGAAACATTTATTATTTTATATATGCACTAGTGACTAGTCTCACTATATTATTCTAATTCTAGATCTAGAGTAGACTAGTCACTAGTCCTACTCCTCTTCTAGCCTAGTACTAGATTCTAGTAGATTAACTTTAAGTTTTAAACTTAAGTATACTAGATTTGAATTATATCCATTTCCAATATAATTTTATAATAATGCAGTAGATAGTAATTAGTTTAGTAAAGGAACCATGAGTATGAGTGGCATGAGTACTCATAAGTCATGATAAGTACTGACTACACTGGAATACAGTGGGAAAGTCTACAGACTAGTGACTAGAATCTAGTACTTACCACAGTAGTAAAAAATCTAGCACTTACTTTTGGGCTGTTACATACACTGAGCATGCTAGATACGTAGAGCCGCACATGTTTTGTTTTTAGGTCAACCACGTAAACTGTTGTGTCCTCCAATGGCTTGAGGAGGGCAGGATTATCTATTGGCTACCAAAGCTTATTAGGCTCTCCCCCAAATAAATAATTTCTGAATTTATAAAGGGCCTTATATCTCAAATTAGATTAGACCTAAATTAGTACCGGTACGGTAATATGTCGGTAATGCGTTACTGGGCCTACCACCTTACACTTAATGTATATCGTCAGTTTCTAAGCAGAGATGGGCAATATGGAGTATGTGAAAATGACTAAAAATTGTCTGTCTTGACATGTCGTAAAAAGAAAATGATATAAATAAAAAAAAATTAAAGATTAAAACACTTTTGAAACACCATACTTTTCACAAAATTTTAAGATTATAACACTTTTAAAACACCATACTTCTCATGTGTTTGAGAGTTTCTTAACTAATTGAGTGCGGTGTTTTTTTTTTTTTTAAAAGCTACTTTTTTGGAAAAAAAAAGAAAATGTTCCAAACATGCCTAAAACAAAAATTTATTATTCAAGTACCAATGAAGCTAAAGTAACATATTTGGTATCACAGTAAAGGTAAATGAATGGAGAATGTGAAAATATCTTTCTATTTAAATATAAGATACAAATTATAATCTAAATAATATGACCCTCAAAAACAAAAAAAATGGATGCCAGCTTTAGAACTTCTGAGACCTAAATATAGATTTTGATCTTTGCAATGCTGTTGAAACATCATATTAGATTATTGACATCTTTTTCAAAAAGATATGATAAAACAGTTAATAAAAAATGATGAATCACTGATTATATTATTATTTTTACAAGGCTTTTTAGTCAGAAAAGGGAACAAATTTTGCACTATTTCTACCAATAACAATAGATACCAGTACTAAATCTATCAATCAAATGTACTCAGATATTAAGTACATTTGAATCAGTGGGATATAGATCTAGATTCATCTTCTTTTGATTTGCCTAGAACATCTTTCATTCTAATACTTGACCAGTGCAAGACATAGGCTAGCGAGAGATCAAAGCATAAATCTCTAACTAACTGAAGGACAATAAAAATTCAAATTCATTATACCTAAAATTAGACCTAGATCATAATTACTATTCCTTTGTAATAAATTATGGATCTAGAATAGTTTTATATTTCACTTTTATTTAGTAGTAAACCTTTTGGAGTACTTACAAGACAGAGTGCAACTTAAACCTATATAAGTAGGCCTATAGTCATGGTGATGATTTTTACTGATAAACAATAGCTACAAAATATACCAAGAAAAAGCCCAGCATGGTGGATGAATATAATATTGGATTTAGATCTACCATTTATGTTGTTTTCATTTATCTTAGGCTTACATCTATAGGGATCTACCCAGGTGTAAAGATAAAAGCATAGCTCAACCTTTATCTACATTCCAGACCTAGCCTAAGCACAATACTAGACCTAAATCTAAATGCTAATAATGTCCAAGTCTGTTTCATGCTATGCTAATTGTAGATCAAGATCTAAATCTTCATTATTACTATCCATAGAAGTATAAATAGAACAATTATAAAGCTTCTTCAGTTGTAAAAATTGTGGGTGTGTCTTGGACAAGCATAGCCATGTCCATGATGTAGATTTTACAGATAAACAATACTGAAAAAAAAAGAAAATGGGCAAATAATGCCCACAGTGGATGATTATTTGATGTAGATCTACCATTTCCTTTCTTTTTATTTATCATAAGCTTAGATCTAGAGATATATCTAGATCTAGAGTCTAAATCTAGAGATAAAAGCTTAGATCTAGTCAATCTCGATTTACACTCTACACCTAGTCTACTGACATAATGACAATAATAGATTTAGATCTAAATACTAATAATATAGATTATAGTCAAATACGCTAAATTTAGACTTACCTGGATCTAATCTAAATATCTAGATCAAATTCTTCATTATTACTATTTATTTGTGATAAATGTTAGAATAATTATAAAGTTTCTTCAGTAGTAAACATTGTGGGTGTGTCTTGGACTTACGTATTCATGGCGACGTTTTTTTACATCGTAAAAAAATTCGTAAAAAAAAGTAAAAATAAATGTCTAAATAAAGCCAAAAGCTTCTAATTTCTATGTAAACAAAGGATGAAGAACTCTTTTATAAAGTAAAAATAGTTCCACTGTTGTTAGGTAAAAAGTTTAATTTAAAAATGCAACGAAACCAAGGTAGGGTATGAACGTCTATGGGATAGACGTTCCGACGTCTATGGGATAGACGTTCCGTGCGTTTAGGGGCAATCAGACCGTCTATGGGATAGACGCTCCGCAGTCATTGAGTTAAGATGTTCAATTCTTGAAGGTAGCTGTAAAACGGTGTTCGAAACTTTAAGTTCTTGAAAGCATCGACCTGACCCACTTTAACATCAAATATAATTTTAACTATGAGTAGTAATACAATAAAACATATCTCTACTTTTTAAGACAAATGGATCATTGGATGAGGAGTTTATAGATACAATCAGTTTTTCCTAAGTCTTAATTCTTACAGAGATACACAAATTCAAATATAAAAAATGTCGGTGACTTGTTCGATTGATGTAAGTTACTCTAGTTATAGAGTCTAAGAGTAGCACTTCTAGCAGTAGATCACTAAATCATCATCATGACTAAGATCTAGATCTATGCATGGATTAGTTGTGACTAGACTTTGTAAGTGTCACTTGTCTCTGATAATATTACTATACTAGACTATAGATCTATACATCTAAGAGTCTATTAATTAAATCTATAATCTGTATACTCGGTATAGTAGGTAAAAAAAAGTAAAGTTCCCCTTTCAGACCTTGCGATCTATAGGGCAGATGACGTAAAGGTCAAGCCACGGTTAACTTCTGAACCTGGGGTCCTGGGTTCGAATCTCGGTGAAGACTTATTTTGAATTTGGGGATGTTTAGGGCACTCCTGAGTCCACCCAACTCTAATGGGTACCTGACTTTAGTTGGGGAAAGTAAAGGCGGTCGCTCATTGTGTAGCCACATGACACCCTGCTCATTAACCATTGGCCAAAGAAACAGATGACCTGCCCATCACCTGTCCTATAGGTTGCAAGTTCTGAAAAGGGAATGTCTATGTAGTCTAGGTTATTTTTTGCCCCCCCCCCCCCCCAAACAATTCCCGGTAACATTTAGCAGTTAAATTCAAATAGTTCAAATGTTATCCAACTAGAACCTAAACATGATATAGAGCAAGTAAAGCCAAGCCAAAGAAGAAAACAAAAAATTCTAAATCTACATCTTTTATGTGTTGTAAATTCTTTTATATTTTTAATTTTTGTTTTATTCTTCCAGCAGATGTTGCTTATAGTTACAACAAAAGAAAGTAAAATTTATGATGACCCGACAAAATAGCGCGAAATTTTCCGACAAAATAATGCGTACTTACATACAATGTGTATAAAAGTACCGAATTATTAGTAATTTAATGTTCTGGGCAGCAATTTTGTTGATGTCTCTAACTTTTTCAATATTAATAGATCTGAAAGTATGCCATATTTGCAGAGAACGAGAATACTTAAAATTTTATATCATTCCCCTTTTTCATCAATGTTTAAAATGCATAACTTGCTAAAAAATAGGATTTTGAAATGTGGTGACCCCTTTCAAGCAGTGATGGAATTTCTATGTGACATTTCCTACAATTTAACTTACTGTTTGCATATTTATGTTTTAAGATATCCTGCTAGTGACTGGAGAATAATAACATTAAAACAAAAAAATATTTGCTGAATTCATATTTTATGATATTTAAAGTAGTTCTTTCAAAATGACTGAAATATATTTTTTTCTGCGCTATTTTGTTGGGGTACCAAAATTTATAATTCTTGTATTTCTATACAAGCATTTATTCAAAACAAGTCAATACTAAATTATTTTTTATTTTCTTTGTCTAGAAGTATAAAATGTCTGATGGTGGTCTTCGATTGCGAATTCAAACTAAAGCAGGTCCAAAAGTACTGGAAGGATTATTTTTGGCATCTACTGTTGGTACTTTAAAGCAAGTTATATCTGATTCTGTTAAGATACCTGTAAACAAAATAAAAATTCGTCAAGGTTACCCCCCCAGGGTAGTAGACATCAGTAATGAAGTAGCTGAGTTGTCCACACTTCCATTTCGTTCTGGTGATACACTTATTGTTGAAGAGGATGAAGCCTTAGAGACACAGGCCTCTTTTGCCAGCTCAGACCTGTCCAATGTAGAAACAGCTTCTTCCTCTCAGCATGAACGATTGGATACTCTACTGCATCATCAACTAGAGGAAGGAGCATCAGGTATACTCACCAGAAAAGTGGTGCCTGCTGATAACTCATGTCTATTTACTAGCATACATCTTCTGATGAATGAAGGCTTGAAAGACGTGTCTGCCTCCCTGCATCTCAGAGAGGTTATAGCAGGCATTGTTTCCAGCAATCCAGATACTTACTCTGAAGGCATCCTTGGTAAACCTAATAGTGCTTACTGCAAGTGGATAAGGGATAAAAATTCCTGGGGTGGAGGGATAGAACTTTCTATCCTATCCCAGTATTACCACACTGAAATTGCTGTTGTGGACACACAGAGTGGTCGAGTGGACAGATTTGGAGAAGATAGGAATTATAAAGAGCGCATTTTCCTGATTTATGATGGGATCCATTATGATCCTTTAGTTTATGAGTCTGTAGAGCAGACTGGACAGATGAAGACAAAATTTTCCATTCACAATGCTGTAATGTTAGCTCAGGCGCTTGAACTGGCATCAGAAGCGAAATCAATTCGCCAATTCACAGACGTTGAAGGATTTTCTTTAAGGTGTTGTACATGTCAGCAACCTCTTAGAGGCCAGCGAGAGGCCACTCAACATGCAAGAGCAACTGGTCATATACAATTTGGAGAATATTAGGATTTATAAATTTTAAGAGTTTGACTTTAACAAAATTCAATGCTACTTATAGTCTTGTTCGGAATATATTTTACTTGTATTCTAACAATATTTAAAAATATATTCACTTATATCTTATTTCTTGCTGTTACACAAAACTAGTTAGAATGTAAATGTGATTTATTTATTTGTGCTAGTATTCAGAGCTGGCTAAATGCAGAGCCTTACAGTGTAAGCAACTATCTACTCTGAATCTGCTACTTGTTACCCCCCCCCCCCTTTTTTTTTCTTCACATTGACAGCATGCACCTTAATATATTGTTAGTGACTTCCATGTATAGTTTTAAAAAAAAATGGATTCATCTACCAAGTTGTATACTATAAACAAAAAGATAAAAGACTTTTTTGCTTGCTGTTGCAACACATCTATTTTTCAATACTGCTCACAACAGTTTTTAATCATAATCAATGCAAGTGCATATCTATTAGCTAGAAGAAATACTAAAATATCTTCAGACAATAAACCACAGGTCCAATGGAATGTTTTCAAATCTAAGCACTTGACAATAATTTGGTGAACTTTCAATGGAATGAGTGACCAGTAGTATTTTAAAATGTTAGATAGTCTTAACAGTTAAGCACCTTCTGTATGTACAAAATAAATGTCCATCTCTAACAAAATATTTATGGTCACTACTATTAAATCAGTATTACTTGACCCATATTACTGTTTAGTTTTATTAAAAGTCTTTTTGTTGTTGTTTTAAAGACAACACAAATATGGAAGATCTAATTTTAAACAAATTTTAGTTGATATTTTTTAGTAATCATTAAAAAATGTTATTTAATTAATTTACCATGCTTTAATTTTAATGTGACTTTTTTTTTTCTATTCATAAATTCACATTATTTGCTTCCTTCTTTACTCGTGAAAATAAAGAATAATGTGCAGGACTTAAGTATTTTTTTATAAATGTTTTATTAAAAAAAAAAAGATGAAAAAAAAAAATGTCTAAGAGGTGGCTGAAGTTAATTTCAACATTCTTTGATTGGGGTATTAACTAGTATGGTAAATAATCAAATATATGTACCTTAACCCACAACAATACAGGTGTGGGCAAACATTTTCTATAATATAAAATATGAATAAATGATAATCAATGCAAGATAAAAATTAATCATGTATTACTTTATTTCACATTAACACATTACATTTTACAAAACTAAAATAGTTTTCATCTGCTTGTCTGAAATGATAAAACATACATTTTATGAGTTAGCAAATATGATAATTGGCTCAAACTTTGTCATTTATTCATTCAATGTTTCAATAACATTGAAGGCGAACATAAATTTTAACTTCTTCAATGACAATAAGAAACTATAACACAATTTTAATTGAACTTAATTAGAATCAACAAGAATATGTACGGTGGTGTCTACCTGCAAGATCTATATACTTAGATACCCAGGTCATTTGGGAAAAAAAACACTCCTCATATTTATCAAAATATTAAGCTTAAGAATACAAAAACAAACAACTTGTACACATAATTTTGAAAAATCTAATTAACTTTACATTCTTTTCATCATTTTGGTTAACCATACCATCTAATAAGACTAACATAAGAATCAAGTTTAGTCTGCTCGAAAACTACTTTGAAAGGATTAAAGCTGAAGTTAAAATCTTAGAATTAGCTGATGTACTTTCAAAAAAGCATATCCATGTTAACTCATGATGTTAGAGATTCTGAGATTTCAATATATTGACTTGGCTTTCCCTGGCTTATTAGAGCAACCCTTTCATAATGGAAAGTAAGAGCTATAGCAAAAAGAACAGGAAATTTGTGTGAATATTCTTTTATGACAATCATCACAAATCTTTTGTAAGTTTGTCCAGATTTTTTTAAACCTTAATGGGTTATTAAAACAGAAATCAACACTCAAATGTTTCTTAAGTAGTCTATTAAATCAAAAGTATTTCTTAGTT
Source organism: Biomphalaria pfeifferi (assembly GCA_030265305.1). Lineage (NCBI taxonomy): Eukaryota > Metazoa > Mollusca > Gastropoda > Planorbidae > Biomphalaria > Biomphalaria pfeifferi. The sequence goes on from JASAOG010000025.1 coordinate 4,204,857, forward strand.
GGTGCAGAACACATGCATAGATATATAGCTAAATATGTCTTAAGGATGGACCCAATTTCCAATCCCACCTGCTAAAACCCCTGCCATCCTGGGGGAAGCTTGGGCTAGGACATATTGATTTCAGACGGGGCTTCTGAAAGTGTCAAGTCAAAAGATTTTAGTTAATTTTTTTCTCCAATAAATTTTGTACATGCCAAAAAAAAAAAAAAAAAGGAAAAATATACTGGTACTATGAAAATCAATTAGCTAGATAATAACAGTTCACAAATAATGAGTGTTTGTTATGAAAGAAAAAAATTAGACAAATAGTGTGTGGTAATAGAAATTAATATAGAAAGCATACTGATGATACCCAGTATGTAAGGGTTGTAGTCATCAATAAACCAATTATCTCGCATGATTAGTGTGAAACAATAGTTTTCTAACACTAAACTTAAGGATAACTAATTTTATGATTTCTGCTATCAAGAATGATGTATTGTAATAACTGCTTCAGATATAAATAATTTATGATTTGTAAATAAAATGTTGACTAAACAGATGTATTTGAAAGAAAAATTTCTATTTTTAAAAAAAATTATCTGTAAGAAACTTATCAAGATCATTTTACTATAGTTTTACTTGTATCCATTTAGGCCACAGAAGTCCAACAAAGTCAAAAATGGACTCGGGCCCTGATGCTCTTCACTTGTAAAGCTAGGAGGCAGCAGATTTCATAGGTGTCATGGGATCATGGTCTACTGTCTGGTGTAACATCAGTCCTAACACTCCCATTCTGTTGGACATTGCCATTCGAATGTTTCTTTCTTGTTCAAAAAGGTCGTCTAATTTCATCCACTAGAAAGGGGTATAGAAATAAACATAATTACAAATTAAATGTTCACTCATAAAAAATCACCACTGAATTCAATGTAACTAATTAATATTTTAAGCATTTAAAAAATAAGTAACTTATCTGATCAGAAGGAAACAAAGAGCTTGATTCTAAGGCCAGTAGTGTACAATGATAGTTGTGGCCAGATCAATGACCTTTAAATTCCTCTGCTTAAAATAACCACTATCCCTTCATAACCATTTAGAATTGATTTGCTTATCAAAGTAAACTATCCTGCCATGTTATGTAAGATTTCACTTTAATTTGTGTAGGGGTGTAAAGTGAAGTATGTATTGATGTTAAAAAAAAAAAATGTACCTACCTGTCTCAATCTATGCATGTCTATTTCGGCTCGTCTGAGTTTTTCCCAACAAAAATGTTTTACACATTTCTTCTTAGGTGCTCTACACAAATTCTCTCCTTCTGTAAATATATCTTCTGAGGCTATTGGGCAACCACAAACAGCATCTGGGCTAACCTAAAATATTTCAAAACATTCAATATTATAATAGTGAAATACAAAAAAACTACAAGAAAAACTGATCTTACAATGAAATATGTAAAATAATGTATAAAAACAACTAGTTGATAATATATTTCTTCCACTTTTCATCTGAGAGTGAAAATATGGTATGCTATAAGAGAGCATAATTTGAATGCTGTATCTTTCAGTTAATGATGTAATGTAAGTTTCACCCATAAGTCACACTTCTTTATGAATATTTCCTTCGATTAAATGAGAAGCACAGAGTGAATGCTTTATGAATATAATCACACAGATGGACGAAGGCAGTAGACAGCATGAGACTGGACGTCAGTGTTGTTTATGTGAATTTTGGATTTATAAAGCACCAGTGATTGTAGTTTTTAGCTACACTGGTTATCAAATTTATGTGTTGTTTGTGGTCGCACTGGATAATTAAAATGTAGTGTACATCACATAATAGATCTAATGGCATTAATAATTATCACAACCTAATAGATCTAATGACATTAATAATTATCACAACATAATAGGTCTAATGACAATAATAATTATCGCATTCTCAAAAGAAACAATACTACAAACTATAAATTATTACTTTTGGTTCCTTGGTATGCTCAGGGCAGAGGACCTTGAGTCGTTTGCAGTACATTTTTTGTTGAGGGTTGTAGAAATCACAGAACATAGAATTACCTTCAATGCGTGTCTTATACAATGACCAAAATGATGTTTGAGCTTCAAACTGAAATGAAATACACAACTCTTTGAAAAAAATATCCTAAAGCAATTAGTCAACTATGTAAGCACATTTTTCCCTCACTAAAATTGTTATTTTCAGTTATTAATTTAAAATTATATTCAAATCAATACATAAAGATAAATTAAAGCTAACTAAGCAATGAGTACATACTTTCAGATAACATTTTTCCATGTGCCTCAATGCTCCTTTCTGATTCAGTTCAGTTCCACAAGTCACACAGTAAACACTTAACTCAGTGTCTTCCTCTTGATCTAAGCCCTGCCAACAAAGAACATAGTAGTACTTGGTGTATTTAAAAAAATGTGTGTACTAATATTTGTAACAAACAACAAATAAAATACTTTTTTTTAAACACATTACAGAAACTCTACAATTGAAAACCTCTTGCTCTGCTATCATTGTAAGCCGTTTTCCTCTCTCTACTAAAGCATCCAATTCTTGTATTTTCATGTCAAGTTGTCTTAGCTTTAGTCTAGCTTCTAGATTTTCTTGACGCAACATTTCAAGAACTTTCTTGTTATTTTCTTCACCAACACAAGGGCTGCTTTGCCATTGCTGAATTCTTGAAGGTAATATCTCATAAATACGGCTACAGAAAGAACAAATAACTATGTTAAAAAATTATTTTTTTTTTACCAAAATGTAATTACTTATATTTCATCTCCTATTGAGAAGGATTGTTTTAAAGTAAAATTGAGGGAACAAGTCCTAAAAATTCAATTACCTTTTCAGTTTTTAAAATGTCTCATTTATGCCATCAATCCACCATTCACATGGTGTTCCTTTTGCTTTAAAGCTGAGCATTTGGTGTTGCATGTTTTAGAACTAGTTAATAGCATTCTGATAATCATTAAGTACTTAGAGCTTTTTTTTTTTTAATTCTTTATTGGGTCATGAATTTTCGTTACCATGTGGTATCTTAAAACCCCCTCATCAAATGTTCCTTGTAATCTGTTTAACAAGTTCTCAATTGTTTTATGTACCTTTTTGCTAGTTTCATTCCACATTCATCAGAGCAATATTTTGAACCGATTTTGGCTGGTTCCACACATCCTGGACCATAGCATTGTCTTGGTGTATCCACATCTGATTCAAGAGCATCATCAACTTCCCCACGACGACGCGAGCTAGATTTTTGCCTCCATTTCCGAGACATCTGTTTAAAATAATTTTAGCACACTGTAGGCCTATATTCACTAACATGTTCTGAGGTCAAGAAATATTTCATAATGAATTAATAAATTTATCAATGCCTAAATCCTTAACAAATAAATTATTATGATGGCATGAATGTTTAATATCCCATATACTAAAATGGAATGAGCTGTTAGTTAAGTTTTAAAACTTAAGTGCTGTTTAAGAAGTAATTGTTTCAGAAAATAATTCAATTCAAAATAAATATTTCATACTGTAGTTTTTTCTGGAGATTTTTTTAACTTCTCTTTATGTTTTATTTTCTTCTTTTCCTTTTTCTTTCTGGGTGAAGATTCAATAGGACTGGCTCTTCGTTCTCGTTTCTTTGGAGGAATTTTTACATTTTCATAGGCTTCTTCTTCATCAAAGTCATCTCTAAAAGAAAAAGTTAATCAGTACATAAAAATTGTATACAAAACAATTTTTTATTTTTATAACCATGTTTAGAAAAACAGTTGTTTTAAAATAAACATGGGTGTGTGGGGTATCAATTATTGCCATTTTTCAATATGGTCAAAATTGTAAAAAAAGGAGACAGAATTAATGGTCTAAACTCTAAACTTTTAAACTAAAAAATGAATTATCAGACCTTTATCAAAAAGAAATGGAATTATTTCTATAGTGGTAACTTGAAACAGCTCAGTTGGCTCACTAAGTTCTAACATTTTTTCAGTAAGGGAGATTTTGATCAGTACAGTTCTATCGTGTGAAGAAAATATTTATCTCATTGTTAAATTTCTTTGACTCCTTTAAGTTCTGACAATGTGCCATCAAATTTAAATTATAGTTCCACCATTCTCATAGTTAAAAGATTTCCTGAAATGACTTACTCAAACTCAGACAAATCAGTGACAGCCTTTTCTGAAGCAGTATCCACTACAGATCCTTTTTCTGAAGATAGACCCTAAAATTAAAAAACAAATTAGCTCCTCTTAATCTTGTAATGATCCTGTAATCTAAATGTGTCATAAAATGAAACAAGTCAAATTTTATTACATCAACTTTTTTTTATGCGTAAATAATGTATTTAATATTTAAGTAAAATTTGATATCTATAATCTTTCACATGGCAACAACAGTGTTAACAATTAAAATGTACATATAACTCATAAGTTGTTGTATTTTTCACAGAGCTATTGTTATCATTCCAATCAAAATTTAAAGAGAAATAAACATATTAAACAAAGAAATTTTTGTTGAAAACTCACATAACTAGTACATTGTCGAAGCCGACATTTTTGCCTCAGTCTGTTAGTACCTCCAAACTTTTTCATGTCCTTTATCAACAAAATTGAAATGGGAAAAATATTATTTAAAAAAAAAAATGTTTAAAAATAAAAATTTAGAGGTAGCACTAGCATCTAAAATTCTCACATCTAACTACAAATTCTCAGAAAATGTTAAAAAAAAAAAGAGCATTATTTGTTGTCCTATTTTTTTTTTTTTTATTCTTCGATACAATACACATTATTTAATGTAATAAGAATATATCCCCATAAATGAATATCAAAATTTAAACTTTCTGGATATGATAAATCCAAGTCTTATTCAAGTTTAAGCTGCTTTACCAAAAATATAGATTTATCCTATAGCGGAGTCATTCTTCTTAATAATGATTAGAAAAACTACCAAGACAAAACATCCATACCTTACAAAAATCACATCTCCCACAATCCTCAGTACGATGGCAGGCACTGCACTCACCACATTTGCGAGTCATTCTACTTTTACCGAGCTGTGGAGTCAATTTATTTGGTGAATATTTTGATATTCATTCAAAAGTGTTGAATAATAAGAAAATGTCCAGTCAGTAAACAAGAAACTATAAGAAAATAATAAAACTAACAGTACTGTAGGTGTGAAAGAGGGGAAGCAGAAAGATTTGTAATTTTCATTTTCAAATGAAGTATTTAATGACAGACAAATAAGTTCTTATAAAGTAAATAAATTTGAAAAATTTTGTACAAGAAAACATAGCTGCCAGAAGAGGGCAAATGATTCAAAGTAATATATATTCTAATGGTAGATTTTCTAGAATGGTTTAACTCTTTCTCTCCTTCATTATTTACCACATTCTGGTGGAATCAACGTTGGTATCGTCAGTTAGGAGAAAAAGAGTTAAGTGTACACTGTTAACAATATTAAATTATTACCTAGATTAAATCATGATTTTAAGAAGGAAAAAAAAAGCATACCCACCATATTCTCCCTAAGTTTATTTTTGTATTCCTTTTGTTTTTTATCAAACTTAGCATCTTGTTCACTAGATTCACTTAGACTCCGCCTTTCCTTTTTCTTATTTTTATACTGTATTTCCAAGGTGGGATTGTGTGCTGACAAATACATGTCAATTAAATATGTATTTTATAACAAATAATTAAGACAAAATCAAAACCTTAAATAAACAAGGTTACAAAGATAGTTTGTGTGGAAACACAAACTGAAAATTGGCCCCCGAAGTGGTCCACCCAAGCAGGTAAAAGGGCAGGTTTCAATATTATCAGAATGAAATTCTATCAAAGACAAATGACAGAAAATAATAGAGAAAAAAAGGTTAACAGATCTTGTGTGGTGCCCCAGCAGTCCAGCAGACCAAAGGATAGGTGAAAGTGAAGTTAGATGTGAACCTGGCCTAAATGATGTCTTATAATGAATATCTAATTGATCTAATTGTTTTGTAAAGGGCCAATCTCTTATTCCTCAAGAATAAAACATTTCGTGAAAAAAAAAAAATCCATAAAAAATATTAGTTCTATAGCAGCACTGCAGTTCATGTGATAATATGAAAAACTACTTATTAATTGTTGTTTTAAATTATGTCTGACTTATATGCATACTAAATAGATTTTTCTCTTTAAAAAAATAATAAACATTTTTTTGTGGGTAAATATAGTACTTAGTATAACAGAACTTACATAACTTAAGAATACAAATATAAAAAAAATATTTTTTGACAAAAAATCTACAACCTTTTGCATAAATGTGTTAAAAATATGCTAAATAGTCATCTCCTCTAATGAAGACCCTCAAGTGTTTGTTACTATTAATAGTGAATAGTGGTAAAAGTGGTGTATTTTTATGAAAAAACTACTTGCATAAGTGATTTAAAAAATGAGATTTTCGCTTTCAGAAAAAAAAAAAGTAGCTGTTGCTTCAGAACTTTGAGTGGTCTAAAATATTGTGATGTTGGATTTTCACTATCTTTTCTAGTTTACGAGATCTAAACGGAACGGACAGTCAGGCCACACAAACCTAATAGCTTCTTTTCCCCTTTCGGGAGCCGCTAAAAATGTAAAATAATGCAAGAAATTTTGTTTGTAACTCATTGAACTAATGCTCCATTCATTTAATTGGATATTATAGTGAACAGAAACAAAGCAGAACATCTATTGTTGATATTTTGCTCCTTTTTAGATGCAAGTATTCAAGTAAAATGTTTATAAAAGAGGCAATCAAACCAACAGGTTCTTAAAATGGGTGTGGGAGAAATAACAAGTATATACTTTTTACCAGACAGAGTGAGTTGATAGAAGCTTTGTAAAAATATTTACTGAGAAATGAAATAAAAATGTTACCTCTACATGCATCACAGTAGTAACGTTTGATTGATCTCGCATCTAGCTGGGTTACACCAATACAATCTCCATGATACCATTCTTCACAATGGTCACATCCTCTATTGAAACAAAAATACACTAGACGAACATTTGCATTTTTTTAATTATGTAAATATTTCATTTGTAGGTATATAAATTAGATGCTTATTTTTCACAAAATGCAAATATATATTTGTTAGGATATTAAACCTACTAATTTTTGTAGTTGCTGCAGCACTATTAAAGTCTAAGATAAGATAAGATAACTTTTATTGATCCAATCAAATGGAAATTCTGTTTGACTACAATTGACAACTATCTAAAGGTTATGACTTCTAGTTAACTCAGCAATAATTATGTATGTCAACTTACATCATAAACCTTTCACAGTCAGAAGATCTACAAATACAATAAAGAGTTTCACCAACATCACTGCCAGGTTCCATTATTCAAAGCTATCTGAAATTCAGAAATTTTATATTTAAAAAAATGTATACAAGTTCATGAATTTCTTAAGGGATTAATATCAATAGTGGAAGTAAACTCTATAATTTATATCTATTAAAAATTATAGATATTTAAAAAATATTACAATTTAAAAAGAGAAATGTGTAAGTTCCGGGAAAAGGAAACTCTGATGGTTTTGACAAATTTTAATATGTGTTTTGATTTACAGAAAATGAATATATTATTCTTTAATTTTATTTTCAATAATAAATTAGTAATTGATGTTCTTCTGGCGTAATTTTTTTGCACACCCAAAACCGTCTGATTTTCACTTCACATATTATTTAAATTATTGACTTAAAGAATAACGAAAAACCATACCGTACAGGAAGGTTTACAATCTCATAAAAGGAATAGATCTAGGTCTTTGCAGTTAGCTCTAGATTTTGTAAGCAATGAAAACAATATGTGTTAAGAGTAGAACTACATGCTTGACTAACCATGTCAATTTTGTTGTATTTTATTGCCTCTCCACTCAACACACAACAAAAAATACTACTGCTTGATTGTCTTGTCATGCGACTACACGTTTGTTAGAATCAGTCAGACACAAGATCTACTTACTTTTTAGGACAGGGAGGGGTGTAGATGACAATCTACCTTTTTTTCTCAAATTGGTTATCCTAATGCTTTTATATATATATAAGATATATATATATATAAGATAAGATAAGATTTAAAAATTACTTTTTTTTGACAAAGAGACCTGGAATGATTACAGGAGTACAAGTTCTTACCGAAAGAATATTATTAATAACAACTTACTAAGCAAATCATAGTTCACAAGTAGTGTTGAAAGTGATACACAAATTACCACGTCTCAACGTATTTTAGAAAATGTTTGTCTGTACATTTAATGCAGTTTCCAAAATTGTACTGCAAATGTTTGTTTTTAACTCTTCAATTTATCTGGTTTGTTACTGCACACTTTACCCTGTAAGTTACCCCACAAATAAAAATTGCAAGCAGATAGAACAGAGCCTCTTTTTATTTTGGTCACCTAGATATGGTAGTCTGACAGACAGAGAGAGATTTTTTATATATAATCTGAACATTGCATAGCAAAGCTCTTAAAAAGTTGTACTAGATTGTCTGCCATGATTTTTGAAAAAAATCTATACATTTTTACAATATCTTTTAAGATGTGTGTGCAATGGGCTAGGGATTTTAATAGCTTTAATACTTCTCTCAGTTCAGCCAAAGAGTCCAGATCTAGATCATCTGTACTATATTACTAAATATTTAGAATTAGTAGATATATATATTATGTTATTATACGTATATATTGTTACGAATCTCACTATCTAGGCTCTCTGCAAACTGCACCATACACTACCAACTTAAAGAACTTGACAACTCAGGGCTCCAGAGTAACGTAACACTTTAATAGTTGAATAAATAACAGCCAATACTGTACATTTGGCAGCACGTACACTGTACAAATATCTCTCCGATAACACTGTACCGCCGTATCAACTCTTGCACTGGCCTGTCCGTCTCGTTCTGGGCTTGCACTGGGTTCAACAGTTCAGGACTGACTTCACACACTAGGCTCGTTGTGTCAGACTCGATCACAGACCAAGATCAAGACTCCAGTCGTCTCAACTGTACTTGACAGTACTCCGCACTGAACCGTCGTAATACTCCGTACAGAACCACACCGCTGAACTGTGCTGTAGTCGACCGGACTGTAGTGAACCGGGCTCTAAACCGTCTTGACTGGACACCTCCGCTCTTTAAATAGGGTCCCTACTGGCCTTCTAGAACCGGACGGAACATTGCTCGACGTTTCTAGCTTCGTCACATGACTACATCTCTCGTGACGCCCCTGAGCTCTGTTCACGACGGCGATCCTTCCCGAACCATCCTGTTGACACTCGACTCGGCTAACCATCGTAACTCGTCACGGTTGACCGCTCGTCTAGTGCTGGGGCGATTTGCGTCGGCTGACTACACTCACACCACTACCCCCATCTGTGCCACCACCAGGTTTATAACAATATTATACGTCCTGTGGTATTTTCCCTTTGCAACTTTTGTGTGACTAAAAAAGCCAATCCTTGATACACAGCTGTGGTCACAGGTTGGGCATATGTAATCACCAGGCACCATTGCATTTTTGCCCTTCTTTCAATTGCTGTTGTGTATGGCATAGATCTGCAATCCGGGACCCTTCCTTTATGCTCGCTCTCCATGTGGATCTATCCAGTGCCACTTTTTCCCACCTGTTAGATCTTTCACACAGCTTTCTCCCAGATATATTAAATATACTAGCGAGATTTATATATAACATGTGACCTACGGGCCTTAGTTTGGGTATTACTAATCTAATGGATTGAATTTAGATCTGATGTCAAACATGGAGAATGTTCCATTGACATTTTTTTTTTTTCCCACGAAAATAAAAGTAGAGTGTGAGAATGAGTTTACCTATTTAGCCGACATATTCATATCAAATATAAAGTACTGTGCAAATAGGTTTACTGTACCCAATTTGTTAAAAAGTTTCATTTTTTAATAGAGATACAATTAGGTAATTTAACTTTTTGTATATTTCTTTAGGCCCCTCTGGCCTCCAGTTGTGGGAGGGACATATATAATCAAACACTGTGGTCTCTTCCAGATTGCAAAGATATATAGAATCTAGATCTAAGGAATTATCATTTATGATTAGTCTAGCCTGGCCTAAGTAAGCCTATTAAATGATAATCATAACATTATGAAATGATATGATAATGAATCATAGTCATATTGATGATAATTATTAATGATAATGGTTTTGATTTTTATTCAGGACATACACACAAAAGTTGTCAAAAGTAACATAAAGATGATCATGACAATAAATAACTGAATCTCTATATATAATTCTCTTCGTCGCTCAATAGTTTGGATGAGAAGAAGAAGTAAAGGAAAGATCACTCTCTTATTTCTGCAGATAGTCACCCCACAAAAAAACAAGGGGAGGGGAGAAGAAGTGGGGTTGTGGGGTTTGCGCTCTGGACTGCCATAATAATAATTAATATATATTATAATAATAATAATACGTTTACTTGATTATAATAGTTAATAGTAGATCTATATAGTAATAAGTCTAATATTATAGTATATATATTAACTTAGCTATGAGTATAATACTGTAGTCAGTCACAGTCAGTGTAGGGGAGAGTTTTCAGTCCAAAAAGACTAAGTCAGTAAGTGAGTAAAAGAAAGTGTAAGTGTTAAAGTCTAGCTAGAATTTAGATCTAAAATCTAAGATTCTATCTCTATGATACTAGTTTTTTACTACACTCTAGTCATAGTCTATTGACTCTACTCTGTCTCTATCAATATCATAGAAGATAGTCTATGTGACTTACTATGTCTATGTCATGTCAATTAGAGTCAATACTATTTACTATTCAATATTGTTTTTTTATTGATGTTACTCAGTTACTGACTAGACTTCTCTAGCTCTAGATTAGATAGATCTATTCTAGTGTCTAGATCTAGATCTATTAGTGATTAGATCTAATCTAATTATTAATTTAAGTCTTGACTGACTTGAGTCTTGAAGTTGATGAAACTGTAAACACACCACAAAGAGTTTTTTTTTTTTTTCTTCAGAACTGGCCTATACATTATACCGATCTTTATATAGAAAATCTAGATCTATATATGTCATGGTTCGTAGGAATCGGAAATAAGTACCGTATTTATAGCCCTAGATCTAGATTCTAGATCTATATTACTAGTCGACCCACAGCGTAGCATACGCTGCTATTTTTAGGGCCGGCAACCTATGCGACCGCAGTGGGCCCCGCACTTTCATAGGACTCGCGCTAATTTTCAGCACTGTTTTGTTGAGACGGCTTCAACAGTCTGTAGATGAAAGGCTCAGAGAAGTACAAGCAGGTTTCCGAAGAGGCAGATCGTTTTACGAAATATCATATAATAAAGTCTTGAGTGCCAGCAACGGATAACGATCAGTTTCGTAGACTTTAAGAAAGCGTTTGATCGTGACCTCTATGTCGAAGGTGCCGGTTTGATAGTGTCCACCGAGAATCACTATGGAAAATAGCTAGAGAATACGGCATCCCAGAAAAATTCGTCCAGATCCTACGACCACTAGCGGATCCATAACTTTGGAGGGGGGGGGGGCGATTTTTTTCCAAACCCTAACCCTAACGCCAAGTAAACCCTAACCCATGCATAAACATGCGTACAGCGCACACACACACACATACACACACACATACATACATATATATATATATATAGAGAGAGAGAGATAAATATGAGAATAAAAAAAGCAGCATTTCTCAACCCTCGGCGAAAAACAAAACAACTGGGGCAGCGCTATAAGGTTCCCTAGTGGAGTTCGCCCCGACGACAAAAGCGTTTTCTTGCTTTTTTCACTGCTGAAACGCATTCTCCTGACAAGTACAGGTCATTATTCATCAGTGGAGTTCGGGGCGAAGCCCCGACGCCAAAAGCGTTTTCTTGCATTCTTCATTGCAGAAACGCATTCTCCTGACATGTACAGCTCATTATACACCAATGGAGATCGGGGCGAAGCCCCGACGCCAAAAGCGTTTTCTTGCATTCTTCACTGCATAAACGCATTTTCCTGACAAGTACAGCTAATTATTCATCAGTGGAGTTCGTTCGCCCCGACGCCAAAAGCGTTTTCTTGCATTCTTCATTGCAGAAACGCACTCTCCTGACATCTACAGCTCATTATTCATCAATGGAGTTCGGTTCGCCCCGACGCCAAAAGCGTTTTCTTGCATTCTTCAATGCAGAAACGCATTCTCCTGACCTAAAGCTCATTATTCATACTATTAAAAAAAGGACCTTTTGAATAATGTTGTACTTGAAAAATATTCTAATATAAATTTATAGGCCCTAAATACATTGCAAATAAAACCGATTTGTTCCTTGAAAAGATAAGATACCCCACATATTTAGATTTGGCATTCAGGATCGTCGCCGAAAAAAAAATTATTCGATAAATAATATTCAATAAAATTCAAGCATAAATTGTGAGTTATAGTCCCAAATTTATTCAACTAGAAAAATATCAGATTGAGTAAAGTTTGGAAAAAAGCGACTATGAAAATATTTTTTGAGTTTAGAACTCATCTCAATCATGACTCTTATACTGAAAATTTTCGTTTGAATTCTAACTTTTCCAATGCAAAGTCTATCTTAAAATATTTATGATAAATTCATGTGAAATTACATAAACTCTGTCTGGAAATGGGAGGGGCGGTAGAGTGAAAAAGATTAATCCTCGCTCCTTTCATAATTTCTGCTAAAGATTGCATTTAGCATTAAAGAATAGGGGTGGGGCGACTCGATATAAGAATTTAATTTATAGTATATATAAATTATATTAGTGACAGATTTTTTAAATTTTGTAATTTCTTAACAATAATACAAAAACAAAAGTATTGATTTGTCCAATGGGGGAAATGCGATTGCATGTATTGCCCCTCCCACCTGGTACAGCCCTTTTTCATTTAAATTTACTAATGATACAAATTGAGATTAGAGTGTGGTACGACATAATATACAATGGGTCACATATCAATACGTAGTTAATATTATATATATATATATATATATATATATATATATATTTCACTAATTTTGTTCACAAACTATGATTCTCCACAAAAATAGGACCGCCCCCCCCCAAACACTCAGAGAGATAGAGTGGGGAGGGCAGTACATGCAATCGCCCTCCTCCCAACCCCATCGAATCGGCCAAAATACCAGAAAGGGAGCGACATAATATAAAATTTATATATTAATTCAACTAATTTTGTTCACAAACTATGATTTCTCCATAAAAACGGACCGCCCCCCCCCCTCCCACACTCAAAGGGTTTAGGTGGGAATGGCAGTAGAGATATTCGCCCCCCCCCCCCCCCCAGCAATCGGCAAACAGGGAACGACATAATATAAAGATCGGTTAAAATATCAATAACAAGTTATAGTCATATGGATATTTAATTGATTCTGTTAGCAAGCTGTGATTTCTACAAATAAATTGGACCGCCCCCCCACTCGGAAGTGTATGGGGGGGGGGGCGGCAATACCATCGCCCCCTCCCGACTCCACCAAATTGGCCAACATACTAGAATGGGGGGCGAAATAATCTAAAAATAGGTTGAAATATAAATAATTAGTATATATTTTTAACATAAGTATAAATTCGTATACAAATTGTTCTTCAGGGGGTGGTCGGCCGAGTGGGGGAGCAATCGTCCCTACCGCCCCCCCCCCCCCCTGGATCCGCCAGTGCCTACGACACCTATACAGTCAGTGTATCTGTATTAAAACAGAAGAGGAACAAAAGAGTTTTTTTTAACATCGAGACAGGTGTGAGACATGGGTGCATCTTATCTCCCTTCCTTTTCCTCCTAGCCATTGACTACATAATGAAGAGAGCAATGAACCAGACTGCCTTTGGCATTCCATGGCGTGAACAAAACCGAATGACGGACTTGGACATCGCCGATGACGTTGCACTACTCGGGGCTACAAATAAATGCATACAAGAAATGACGGAGAGCCTAGATAGAGAGGCACCAAAACTGGTCTCCGCATAAATTTGGATAAGACTAAAATTTTGCGAGTGGGATATAAGGAAAAGGTTGGCCCTGTCAGACTTGGCGAGTCAACGCTTGAAGAGTAATACAAGTTCAGTTACCTTGGCAGCATCAAAACAAATGATGGGGATGCCTACCATGATGTAGCGTGCCGAATAAGAAAGGCAGGGAGCATTTTCTAAAGGTTGCAGCCTATTTGGACAAGCCAAGCCATTGGACTCAAGACAAAAATACACCTTCTCAACACAATCGTCATTCCAACTGCAACATATGCATGTGAGACATGGAAGTCATCTGTCAAAATCGAGAAGAGACTAAATGTAGCACTATAAGAGACGGCTGAGACGGATTTCGGGAGTAAGTTACACAGATCGGATCTCAAACAAGGAAATCCTATGCCGAACCGGGAGTCGAACACTTTGTGAGGTTGTGACAGAGGTTGTGACAGAGCGTCGCATGAGGTTTGCGGGACATGTTCTACGACAAAATGAACTACGCATACCAAGAGTTGCGATGACATGGAGGCCAATACGAGGAAAGCGCAAACAGGGACGTCCTCGTATAACTTGGCGTCACACCTTCATGGAGGACCTCAGAACAGTGGACACAAGGTGGGAGGAGGCTTCAGACATTGCCAATGATTAGATCTTTATGGAGACAGCTTTCCGCCCAATGCGCCGAACGGCGCTGGAGGACCTAAGTCTAAAAAGTATATCGTAAAAGTGGGCGAACAGCGGCTCTCCTGCCTTCTGTTAGATCGCCATACAGAATGTGGAAGTCGACCTACTGGCACTCTACGAACGTGGCCAAGCCAGCCAAGGCGTCTGCTGCTAATAACAGAGCGGATGTCAAGCACCATGCTCTTCGTAGCACTTCCTCATTGGTTATTTCATCTTGCCCCGACCCTATTTTTAAAGATACGCATTAGGCATTGAAGGTGGAAGACATTCAGCTTTTTTCCTGCCATGAGTAGGTTGACCAAGTTTCACGTCCTTATAGCAAAGTGCTTATCACACAGGTCCGGTAGACTAAGGTTTTAGTATTGTTAGTCAGCAATATTTTGTCCCTCACTATTTTCTGCAACCGTGACATGGTGCCTATTGCTTGGGCTATCCTGTTGTTAATGTCTTTATCCATTAGAGCATCGTTGGATATGATGGTCAACAATGTCTAGTGATTGGCCATTAATGGTTACCTGAGGTAAAGTATTTGTGTTCTGAACTAGTATTTTAGTCTTGCTTTGACTAATATTTAAGCCGAACTTTTGGCAAGCAGCAAATAGTTTGTCAACCAGGGACTGAAGTTGAGTATCAGAATCAGCCACAATAGCTGCATCGTCAGCATACAGGAGTTCCCTGATAAGTATCTTTCTAACCTTGGTTTTTGCCTTCAGCTTTGATACATTAAATAGTTTTCCAGAGGATTTTGTATGGAGAAATACACCTTCGTTGATGTCGTTGTACGCTTAATGCAGTAGGCAGAAAAATATGCCAAACAGAGCAGGTGCGATTACACATCCCTGCTTGACACCACTGCTAACCTCAAAAGGTGCTGATTGGGCTCCATTGAATTTGACAGTAGCCTACATTTTGTTTCCTCGTGAAAGCACTCAATGAACTTCAGCAGTTTAAGAAGGCAACCTATTGTCCTTAGAAGTTTGAAAGGAAAAAAGCTAATCATACAGTTTGATAATGTATTGAAAACTAAACGCAAGCATGATCATGTGTTTTTAAGTAGCTAATATAGGCTATGTATTTTTACACGTAGATAGGGGCTGCCTACATTTATTCTGAGGACTGAAAGGTCAAATAATATCTCAATTTCTACGCACACAAAAAATCTGCAGAACAATTCAACTTTAGTTATTTTATTAAATGCGTCTGAAACCATAATATTTGATATTATTAGGCTTACTAAAGGAGTGAAGTATAACTTTTAAAAGTGAGCAATATAAAAATTACATGCAACTGTATACATTAACAAAGCCCCATTCGATGGATAAGAAAAGGGCGGTCTGGCAAACGGTCTTTTACTAGATTCTCTAGAGGCCGATTTTGATACCCATTCCGCCCCTTGATAAGTGTCACGATCATCAATGTGCCAATGTCACGATCTTTTATGATGTTAAATGTCACGTTAAAGATTATCTTGATCTAAACAGCACAATAAACGATCGTGGTTGCCGAGGATTTAGAAATCGTCAGTTGATAGGATGATCATTTAGAAGTTGCTAGTTGATAAGATGATCATCTAGAAGTTGCCAGTTGATAAGAGGACCATCTAGAAATTACCAGTCGATAAGACGATCTAAGTATGTTATTATTATAATCAATGAAGAAACGTCTCTTCGACAAATACAAATACTTTAATTCAGAACTTGAAAAGGCTATTCACAATAGTTATAATGATATACTGTGATTGAAAAAAAAACAACATAAAAAATGTATATTTCTACTAGAATAAATGATCTACGCAATAATATGATCATGTCATCTTTCTTTGAGTTCCAACACGAGACTGGCGGTAATATCTAGAATCTTCTTCTTAGACATTTGGGCGTTACCTTGTGACTAATATCTCTTTGTCGCTTGGTTAATCAATTGACCAATAAAATATAGATTAGCGTACAATAATTAATATTTCTAACCAATCACATTCACTCCAAAACAGAAGTTTGTTGCGTGCTGGAATTTCCCGAGCTAGCTGATCTAGCGGCAGACCTTGGGCTAAATATAGACAAAGCGTACTTGACAATAAGAATATCCCTCACCAACTACTCACTATATGCCTGCATCACTAATGATTGTGTCCTCATCAATTTCTTGTAGAACGTCTATATCAAAAGCCGCTAACTTGAAAGTGTTCTTGTGCCACGAAAAACATGTATATGTGTAACCCTGCAGGACCAAGTTAAACAAAGGACGTTTGGGCCACGAGGCCTTCATCGCTACAAAACAAACAAAAAAAGACAAACAATTAACACAAAATAGTCTTAAGTTAACTTATCTGTCCGATGTTGTTTCTCAGAAAAGAAATAAGCTACGCTGGTGTAAAAGCGCGGGAAATCGGAAGGGGGCGTGTTTTTAAGGTCCTGCTTGTGTTTCCAATATAGATCATTTGACACCTTGAGCATATTATAGCATATATGACTCCTCTACTATTACAGTTAAATTTGCCACTGATTTTGATGGTCATTTTAAGACAGGTGATGGTGGGGGTGGCGAGTGTGTGTTTGCAGGTCTGACAGTTACGTCGCTTACTTGGCCAAGTGCCAGGGTCACTCGAAATGTTGTTAGTGTGCACTAATATGTCATATAGGTCTTGGTCTCGCCTGAATACCACAAGAGGTGGGAATGAAAAGACGTCGCGAGTATGTTCATCGGCAATGAGAATGTTCAGGTTTTTCAAAAAGTTGTTTTTTGCTTTCACGTTGTGAGGGTGGTAGGTTAATATTAATTTGGGCCTCTCTACATTGTCAGATTTCGTTTTTTTTTCTTGAAAGCTTGTTCTCTTTTGAGATTTTCCTCTCGCAATAATGATTTGTCTAAAATAGCTTGAGGGTAACCACGATGCAAGAAAAACTTTATCATTTCGGTAGCTTTTTCAGTGAAATCATTGTCGTCTTGGCAAAGGCGTCGGATACGCAGAAGTTGGGAGTAGGGGATAGAATCTTTACAGGAAGGTGGATGGGATGACGAGTATAGAAGATAGCTATGGCTGTCAGTATCTTTGTAATGGCAGGATGTAGATATAGAGTTTTGGGCTATGTCTATTTGTATGTCTAAGAAGTTCACTCTAGATCTGGAAATAGTAGGCCCTATAAGTGAAACGAATGGCTGAATTGAAGTTGTTAGTGAACTCAATAAATTTGGTTAGTTCATCCTCTGTCAGAGATGTTATGCCAAGCCTATCATCAATGTATCCCCTATAAAATTCTGGCATGGGACCCGTGTAAGATAAACAAATGTTGATTTCTAAGAAACCCATGAATAGGCAAGCATAAGATGGACCGAATGCCATACACATGGCTACTCCGCTGATTTGGTCGAAAAATTGAAGGAGTTGAGAGTTAATACAAGCTCCGTGAGGCCAACTAGGATGTCAGTGGAGATAGATTTGTGTTTGTTTTCTGCTATTTCAAAAAAGTAGCGAATAGCTTTAAGGCCGTCAGCATGTTGGATGGAGGTGTAAAGGGAGCTAACATCTAGGAGGAAGAGTAGGTATTCTTTGTCAGGTTGTAGTTTGACTTGTGCTAGTGTTAACAGGGCGTGGTTGGTATCTGTAATGAACGAAGGTAACTTTTCGACTATAGATTTAAAGATTTTGTCCAGAAAGCGGTAGATAAGTTCAATGGGGCTGGAACAAGCGGAGATAATGGGTCTGCTGGGGGTTGTTAACTTTATGAATTTTAGATAAAAGGTAAAAATATGGTTTTCTTATTCGCTATCATGGAGTCGTAGTTTGTGGGCCAATCGTGGAAGTAGGTTATCAGCAAGAGGTCCTTTGGTGATCCCGGCCTCCTCGCGGCGGACCATGGAAACGCTGTGAACGCCTCTAACAGCGGCCAATGGGGATCCCCTCCGTCCACGGTTTTCAAGGCCAAGTGGATAGAGCTTGCAAAATCCAGGATGTCGCGCCCTATAAACGCCGTAGGCTCTAGAAGGTTCCTGGGTAGGTAGCATTGATCCCACCTGAGGAGATCGAATCCAACAGTCTAACATGCAACCAGTTTCGCCCGAACTCGGGTAATTTCACTCATATGGCTTTACAAAATTTATCTATTAAACCCGAGTATGGGCATTACTCATCGGATAGGCCCCGTACTATCAATCCTGACGACGGGTTGATGTTCGATAAGTTAGCTACCGTCGTTGTTCTTCAAGATGTCCGCCCACAAAGCTCACCGATACTGACAACAAAAACTAACCAAGGTTGTTGTTGGGTGGCCAACACCCCTCGACACAAGTCAGCCAAGCTACCCTACTAAAACCACGGACGGGGAAGTCGTGACCCCCATACCAAATGTGACCAAGAAAAGCTCAAAAAGGGAACTCAGGAGGGACGATCCTTCCAAGCCCAAACATGTTAAAGGTACTGGGCAACTCAGAATCATATCATTTAATGCGAACAGGAAATTGAGACTCAAGAAGCCTGAAATTGTAAGACTGCTGTCGGAACTCGAGGTCGATGTGTTCTTGGTGCAGGAAGCTGGCAACGCTGGTAGGAAACGGAGCTGTGTGCCATCGCTCTCGGGCTTCACGGCCTTTACCTGTTCCTGTGTAAAATGTCAAAAGTTAGTCACTTTTGTCAGGAATCCTTTGCTTGTTCGTGTGAAGAAAGCCGCCTCACGGGGATGTGGTGAGATCGACACGCTCTTGGTTGAAATATTTAAGGACGGACAGAGATTTGAATGCCTAAATGACTATAACCCACCGCGAAGTGTCCTTACACTCGATAACAAAAGCCTCTCCAGCACCAGAACGATAGTGGCGGGTGATTTCAATGCCGAAATCCAGGTCATAGGTTATACAACAACCGATCTCTCGGGACAGAAGGTACTCGACATATGCGACGGAACGAATTTGGTTATCCTCAATGATGTGGATTTCCCAAACACATTCATTCACTCCGGGCATGGAGGGGAATCCAAACCAGATTTGTGCCTGGTATCTGCTTTCGCTATCAAAAAGGCTAGATTACACAAGGCAGTGGGGCCAGACGGCATCAGCGCTGAGATGCTCAAAAATCTTGGAACGATTGGCCTCCTAAAACTACACGGCTTACTAAATCGGACATGGATACAAGGGGATTTCCCAAAGGCGTGGAGATTGGCTACCATTGTTCCTATTCTAAAAAAGGGCAAGAATGCGAACAGCCCTGAGAGCTACAGACGGCTTACGTGGTTCCTTGAGTCCCACAATTTAATTTGCCAGGAGCAGGGTGGTTTCAGACAGCGGCGTAGTGCAATGGACCAGGTAACAGTCTTTATGCAAGAGGTGGCAGACGGTTTCCAGAGAGGCGGAAAGGAGAGGAAGGGTGAGTCGACACTTGTGGTCTTTCTAGATTTGAAACAGGCGTACGATAGAGTCTGGAGACAAGGATTGTTGCTTAAGTTGATGGACCTTGGGGTAAACTCCAATATGTACCGGTGGATCAAAAGCTTCCTAACGAACAGGTTAGTTCAGACACGTTATGGCGAGCAACTATCAAATAAGAAGGTACTGGAGCAGTGGTTGCCTCAGGGCTCGTCACTCTCGTGCACACTTTTTCTGGTATTCATCAACGATTTGACCAAACGCCTAGGGTGTCGCTCACTACTTTTTGCGGACGATCTGTTGATCTGGAAAACTGGGAGATCCGCAGCCGCTCTAGCTGCGGAAATCCAACGTGACCTAGTCACGATTTCCTGCTACACACGGTTGTGGAATATGGAGGTGAATTGTGCGAAAACGTTCTGGACCATTTTCACTCTTGGCAAAGATGTCTACAAAGTAAAGGTTTCTCTCTCAATCAATGGTACCGAGCTAAAAATGGAAGCTAAGCCGAAATACCTGCGAGTCACCCTGGACCCTAAAATGGGTTTGTCCGACCATGTGAGACTGGTACGAGAACAAGCCTCGGAGAGCCTTAAGGTAGTCAAACGATTAGCCACGACCTAATGGGGGGCCAAAGCGAACGTGTTATGGGCCCTTTACATTGGAGCATTAAGGTCGAGAATGGAGTACTCGTCTCTTGCACAAGTCTACGCCTCACAAACTTCTCTAGCGGGCTGGACTCAGTGCAGAACCAAGCAATTAGACTCATTTGTGGTGCATTTCGTACGACGCCAACTGCGGCATGTGAGGTCAAGACAAATCTCCCACCACTGAGACTACGAAGGGAGCGAGCCGTTATGATTGCTTACGAAAAATTCAAACGGCTAGAAGAAGGCTACCCGGTCAGAAGTCTGGTCGACAATTGGCAGGCCGGAAATCGGCTGAAACGGAACTCTTTCATGCACTCGGTGCGGGAATCGTCCAAAGAAGTCGATTTACCCCAGAACAGAGCAGCTCTCGCCCTGCATGGGGCTTCTTCTCCGGCAAATGCTCCTGGAATCCCGGAGGTGAGGAAATCGTTGATTGACTCAGAAGTTAACAAGAAATGCACAAAAACTGTCCTACGAAACACAGCAAGGAAAACTATCGCCCAGTACCCAGCCGACTCCATTATGGTGTACACAGATGGTTTCACGAGAGAGAACCTTGGACAAAAAACCTCTGGGTATGGTGTGGTGGTTCGATTCCCTGGTTCGACCGAAAACGATGAGATTCTAGGTTCGTGTTTTGGCAGGAACAATTACGTAGCAGAAATGGTAGCAATTCAAAATGCAGTAGAGTACATTGAAGAACGACTTAACGAGAAAACAGCACAATCCAGTCCTATTGTGCTATCTACAGACTCTCTGTCGAGCCTACAAGCCATTGAAAGTTCAGCCGATACACTCCCGGAACCACTGGCAAAAACATTGGCGTGCGTGGGACGCCTCCAAGAAAAACAGAAATTCGGACGACATTGCAATACATACCTGGACATGCGGGGGTCGAAGGTAACACGAAGGCTGACTTATTAGCCAAGCTCGGCACAAAGCTGGACCCTGTGGACGAGCCACAGACTTTTGAACAGGCGCGTGCGATAATGGACGAATGGGCAAGAGATAAATGGTGCAAAAGCTGGAAAAACGGTAATACGGGAAGGGAAGTCTGGCAAAACTTAAAAGGGCCCTCAAAATCGGACGAATGGTGGCAGCTGAATAGGGAAGAACAGGTGACAATAGCTAGGTACAGAACGGGACACTGTCCAATCGGTGCCTATTTTGCTAAATTCTAAATTCTCGCTGCAGGCATTGTCAGGACGACGTTGAGACAGTAAACCACATCCTTTATGAGTGCGCAACACTACACCCTAAACATGGCCATATGAGTGAAGCAAAAACTGGTTTGCATGAAGAGCTGGCTCTGTACGGAGACAGAGAAGCTCTGAGAAGAACTGCCGCTTTCCTTGTCCGTGTTATCAGAGAAAAGAGTTTTCAACACGGTGCCCTAGTGCGATGAGACTTACACGGTTATCAGCAATAAGTCTATCTATTTCAACCTTAACTTTGTTATTATTAGAGATGGTTCCGTCAGTTTTTCTGGGTGCATAAAATTTGGTGTCGCTGAGCTGGTTAAGGGCCTTCTTGATATACATGTTTCTATCCCACACTACGATAGAGATGCCTTTATCTGCTGGTTTGATGACGATGTCTTCACGTTTACGGAGTTGGTGGAGTGCTTCTCTTTCGGACCTGGTTATGTTAAACTGCCCCTACCGCCCCCCCCCCCCTGGATCCGCCAGTGCCTATAGTGTCGGCGACAAAAAAAGTATGAGTGATGGTGATATGTCAAAATGGCTACATCCAGTCTATTTATTTGTTTATTCATTAACGCTAAAACATAATTTCATTTTCGACCACAGTTTGGAATTTTACTGAAACATTTAAATGCAGCCACATCTCTGTTGTGCCTCCAGGAGCGTAGCTAGGAATTTTTCATAGTTTGGGTCCAGGGAGCTTGACCTCTTTGGAGTCCCCTGCATTTTGCGTAATATTTAATATAATTAATAAAAAAAAACACTCATTTGGGGTCTCTGCCCAGGGGATTTTCAAATTCTCCCTCTCCTCCTCCCACCCTAGCTACGCCACTGCGTGCCTCCTATGTTAACTTTTTTTTTTTTTTACTGAAGACGTAATTTCGTAATTCTATTTTTTCCTGAAACTCAATTTGAACATCAGTAACAAATGTTTAATAATTGTCATTTGTATTTATTTTTTTTAAATTTTAGAAGCGAATCGTAAATTCTTCAAAGAGCATTGTTATTTGAATTGCATAGATATCTGTGTCCTTAGGCAGTATTTCATTTGTCAACAAACAAGTTATGTGAGATTGTAAAAGTCTTTAAAATAGATTTAATATCTCGATAAAATAAAGAATGATACAATCAATGAAAGAACATTTCTTTCAAAGAGTTCAAAGGTTCGTTTCATTCACTTGCGTTAGATGCCTACCACGTACAAAATTGTATTTAAGAGCTTAAGGAAACGAGCAATAATAAACCCCTTTCGAAATTCACTGAACTTCATTTTATAACAAGAGTCTCACATCTTTTTCATCATTCATTTCACAAAACTGTTGAAAGATGATAGATTATTTTCGGCGTGGGTTTGTATTTTATTTACAATTTTATAATTAGATTCAAATAGAAATGAAATTGCGGGCTAAACTTTTCTTGTGTATCATAGCTCACAGGTGAATAGATCTGTTTTTTTATTCTATATTACTTACAAAGTCATTGGAGCATCCCAACCACTGATGGTTCCCTATATGTCGTCATAAGCTACATAACTAGACAATTTTGAAATAATATTTCATAACTAACAGAAAAAAAGTCTTTTTGCTTAACATATGTTTTAAAAAATTAATTTTAGTTTTAATTAATTTTTAAACAATATCATAAGACTTTTTTTTAAAAAAAAGTTATGTATTTTTCTAAGAGGCCAGTAAAACATATAATGCTTTGCCGTTTTGTGTTTTTAATATTGTTTTATTAGTAGATTTGTATAATTGTTCAAGAATATTTTTAAATTATTTTTTGGATATTGCTATATGTTCGTGAAGCCGACCTCATCTGAAAATGCCGTCATTCAAAGTAGAACATACTTTTATCGAGTGGCTAGTCACTAAAACTCTTAATAATATTCCATCATAGCATACCAGTGAGTTTTCTTAACAACACTTTGTCAATGCTTTTGTTTGAAAAAAAAGGTAAATTATTCTATTTGAATGTTTGCTTAAACTATTTTTTCAGTTAACATTTACATATCAATATATTAACATATATAGATAAAATAAAACTATAATATAAAAGGCGTATTACCTAGTTTGTTTATCAAATCTTAATCGTTTAATGCGCGTAAGATCTAAGGACATTAGATACCCTCTTATTACTGCAAAAAGAGTAAGAATTTAAAAATAGAAAATGGGATTCCCGAACTCAATTTCTAACGCTTTTTCTGTTCTTAAATTTGAAGCAAGCTCACTATAATTTGTAGTTTGCCAGCTATATTTTTTTGAAGTATTTTAAAATTTGTTTGTTTCAGTGCACCTATCGTTTCTTCTTTCCCCCATTATGTACAGCGCCCCCTTTTATGCCCAGTGCCCCCCTACCGCCCCTTTAGCTCCCAGCGCCCCCCGAAATTTCGAAAACGCCCCCTGGGGGGGGGGCGATAGCACCCCTGTTAAAGACCACTGATCTAGAACATTATATACGAGTATATTATAATCTAGAGGCAAGATAGTAGTGTCACTATTGCGGAACAGCTCGTCGAAATTAGTTAAAATCTACTTTATTTTGAAATTTTCAGCCAAACTACTGTAGCGGTACTGCGCATGGTCCATTTCTCTACATTTCCAATATACGTGTGGAATCGTCCATTATTTTTCACGTACCAGGAGAACCGCATAGGCCAGAGCTTAAGGCTTTTTAAAAATGATACTGACCCATCGCACCTGCATGATACACCTAATTTTCGGTTTATAAATGGAAGCTGGAAGAACATTATTTGTAGCCATCTACCAGGAATTTAATTTAAAAAAATATTGGGAGGTGTTCACCCAGTATTTACCTTTAGTCATATTTGTGAAACACTTCAGATGTTATTTATTTGACCTGCGCATTCAGCTTAATATTTACATAGTGATTTATATTATCAGAATCATAAGACAATATCAAATATCATAAATAGAATATAACAAAAAAGAATTAAAGAATAATGGAAAATAAAACCTTGTAAGGAAAATCAGGGTGGTGTGACGTTAATTACAATTAAAGAAGAGGTAAAGAATCTAAAAGTGACAATGTCCTTTGTCTTAAACTTTAATAAAAATAAAATTAATGTAAAGGAAACGGAGTTTAAGTATTATATAAGACTAATAAAATAAGTGCTTTATATAGGCTTTGTTCTGACATTTTTACCGTGACTTCTTAAAAAAATCATGTTCCGTAATTGTGACTCACCATATCTCAGTCGATTTGAATGTAAAATTTAAATATGCGTTGCAAAACTAAACAATGCGTCTATTTTTATCGGAAAATGGATGGGTAATGCCTAGATACTTTTAGTTTTTCCATAGATCTAACCATTACGGAGCAAAAATTTAAAACTAAAAGTAGCATCAAACTGTTCCGCAAAAGTGACTCTACTATATACAAAAATTATATAGGCTAATGTTTTATTATAGCCTTGACCTCATGACTTAAGTCATGTGATTATTTAATAGTACTTCCTGTTTTAGAGGCGTAAAGACAGAAACATTGTTAATCTTACAATCGAAAACGAATCATTTGTGACTCTTTCAACAACGGTAGACAGCCATGTTATCATTCTTTCAAAGAATATTAGACTGGTTTAAAAGTTTATTTTGGAAAGAAGAAATGGAATTAACCCTTGTTGGGCTGCAATATTCAGGGAAAACGACATTTGTTAATGTTATCGCTGTAAGTTAAGTAAAACTAGATCTAGTCCTAGAAAAGTTTTTAAAAAATAGTCTGAGTCGATAGCAGATAGGATAGAGTCTAATAGAGTAATCAGTAATGAGTAAGACTCATGATGATCACTCATCATATTCATATCATGAATGATAGAGTTATACTACTAGAGTTTCCTCCGTTTCCTTTACATTAATTTTATTTTTATTAAAACTTAAGACAAAGGACATTGTCACTTTTAGATTCTTTACCTCTTCTTTAATTGTAATTAACGTCACACGACCCTGATTTTCCTTACTAGTCATAGACAAGAAGAATTCTACTACTCACATCACACTAAAGTGACTAATTTATACTAACTAATCTACTATTATAATAATAATAACTATAATGTCTATATTAACTAACATAGAAACTAGACTTTACTAGTAGAGTAGTTTATTTAATCCGGACTTTACATGAATTCAGACACTTGCTGTTTTTGTGGTCATTAAATCTTTATTTTGATATTTAATATGAAACTAGCCAGCTGTATAATGTGCTTGTCCATTTACCAATGATTCTAACCCAATTTCCTTCCATTTAGCTTTCTTTTTTTTTTTTATAAAAAAAAGAATTTCAAATTTGTAAGTCAGGTTGTTGTTTTTTTCCTATGTCACCAGGATGACTTTACCTCATCCTAGGGTTAAGATTAGATATTTTTAATTGGCTAAGTCTATGCTAATGAGCCTGGCAATAGTCTGTTTTTGGAGCTTATTTATTTGATTCATTAGCCAAGTTGTTTGATTCCATTAAAAAAAAAATTAATAGGGTGTTTGAATTAAATATTACAATTTTCTTACCAAAATTTATTTCAAACAGCCAGTTTTGGACATCAATGTTAATGATCATATATATTATATTTTTTTTTTTTCTAGAGAAAAAAAATGGGCAAATGTTTGGAGTGAGCTTGGCACATTGAATGAAGCTAAATGCCTAGATCTAGACCTACTAGATATATATAGTATAGAGAGAATATAGAGGATTCAGCTATTTAGGCAAGAATAGCTATCCTTACCTGTACTATACTAATACTACAAAAGATCATCTGTATTAGAAATTTATTAAATTAATAAACAAAAAACACAAACATTCAACACCCATCTAATCATGCAAACATATAATAAGTCTAAAAGTCTGTGTAGAAGTCACTATCCCAGTGACCTAATTTTGGTAGAATAAGTGTGTTCATATTTAAATTTTTTGTGTTCGTATTTATGCATTGTTTGAAAACATCTTAATCATTTCATGTGAGGGGCTGTGTCTGGGGATCTTAAAATTAGTTAATGATTAATGTTAATGTAGAATTAAAATCTGAGTTTATTGATGCCTAAATATAGAGACTGTCTGAAATAAATTATGGTGTCCTGAATCAAATAATGTGGGTCAAATTTGTCTGAATTAAATGAAAACACATGGCATCTTTGACCTTAAATATAAGGGGTACAAATATAAGTAGTCATCCTTATTCGCCTTAATAAAAACTAAAGAAGATTTTGATACTTCATTTTCTTTTCTCCGTTGAACCATTGTCAAATAATGCGCTGTCAAAGTCAAACTTTGAAATTTTGGCCTATAGGTGTCTGAATAACATAAACTACTCTAGATTATAGTCTTAATAAGAGGATCATTGATGATGTAAATGTATTGTATTACGTAGGACGTAATCATCTTCTTTTTTGAAGTAAACTGTAACATCTTTATTATTATTATATAAGATAAAAATGTAGATTGACTATCATTGACTAATTCTCACTAAGTCATGAAGTCTACTCTAAGCCCTAAGTCTAAGCAAGACTAAGGCTAGGTCTAAAATTCTCATGGATGCAAGATAGCCGGCAAAATCGAATTAAAAAAAAAAAGCTTGATGGCAAACGCCAGTTCGACTGATTGCCAGCTCGGTATCAGGCTTTTTTTTTTTTTCACATTCAATAACGTTTTGATCTTTCAAACTAAAACTTAAGTCGAATTCAAAGAAAGACCCAGGAAGTTACAATTTTTAAGTTACAGCGCATGCGCTTATTTCAGAACTTTCGCTTTGTATCAAAAACGTAAACAAAAGTTAGAAACAAATCTGTTTGGCTCCGGCCTGAGACGCTTAATTTAGTAAGTTGATCTTATTCTAATAAGTTTGATCTGCATGCATAAAAATTGAATCGAGACCTAGAGGATAGATCTTGTCTAGAGATCTAGATTCTAGGTCTATTTCTACATTTTCAAATGATTTTAGAAGTTGAGCGTATTTACCTGAAAATGCGAAATTACCGTATCATCGTATGAGTAATGATAGGTCTAGCCTAGCTATAATCCTATATTAGTCTAGAGTCTAGATTATCTCAGCAGATCGATATCAATGTATTAACTATTAGATCTAGATAATTAGAATAATTGGTTAGAATCTTAGTTACAATCTACCACTAGCCTGACTAGGTCTAGTCCCTGGGCCCTGGGCAGAAGCAGCGTTGATTGTATCTGTTATCAGATAGATATATTCTACTATTAAAGTCTAGATCTTATTAAATCTAGATCTAATAATAAAAAAATTTTAAAAAAAAAGGCAAGACTCTAGACAGATATGCCTACAGTCCCGCATTATGCGGAACCGTCCCGCAAAAGCATCAAAAAAGCTCACATGTTCCGCATTCACGATTTTTTGTTCCACCAAGTCTGAATTCCGACACAAAAAAAAAATCGCCGATTTTTCATTATTTATTAATAATGCGAAATGAAAATACTGAATGCAAAATAAAATATATCGAGGTCTGGGTTTATTGTTTACATTTCATCTCCTCCCGGACCCGGCGTGTCCTAAATTTACGAAGATATGGTTGAGCTAAATCTAGACATAGATCTAGATCTAGTACTCTAGGTCTAGATACTAGATCTATTCTTAGAATCTAGTAAGTGCTAATAAGCCTAATTTTCCATTCAAATCCCTTTTTTTTCCCGACAAAGGCGCTATTCTAACACTGTCGTACTACGTGACTAACTCAACTGGTTTCTTAGCCGTCTTAGGTTTTCTAAGTAATCTAAGAAAAGGATTTTTTTTTTTCAAATAGGTTATTACTATTAGAGATCTAGATCTAGACCTAAATGTAATTAATTAACTTAGACACAGTAAGGCTAAGGCCTAGATCTAAATAAGGCTATATTAGTATATATCTACTTATTACATAGTCTTAATTAGTATCTAGATCTAGCACTAGGACTAGATGATACTAAATCTAGATCTATCTTAGTATCTAGAGAGATAGACTTAGAAGGTGATAGATCTCTATATTTCTATGTATCATTATCATATGTAATAAATTTAGTTCTCAATAAGTCCATAGATCTAGACATAAATATTTAGATCTATAATATAATTATTATAATCTGTGTTCTTAGACTTAGAGGACTTATTAGATGTAGGTCTAGTCCTAGACTACTACTACTAGTAGACAAACTCTTAAATTATTTTAGATCTAGCACTAGAGATGAGTGACTAGAGTAGAGTCATAGAAAAGGATAGATAATCAAGTAGATCTAGAATAATCACATAGGAGTTAGAACTATTCAAGCTATTGATTTCAAACAAAGGACATAATTATGAATTAAAGGTTTTCTTACTTTTAATTATATTATACTATTTACATCTAATTAATAAGAAGCAAACTAGTATTGTTATAAAAGTAATATAATTGAAGTTTTATTTATATTGGTACAGTATGGCTGACAAACATAAATGTGTTTATGTTCCACATTGGGGCCCAAAATTCCACATTTTCAACCCTATTGTTATAAAAGTAATATAATTGAAGTTTTATTTATATTGGTACAGTATGGCTGACAAACATAAATGAGTTTATGTTCCACATTGGGGCCCAAAATTCCACATTTTCAACCTGAGTGTTCCACATTCTGGGTCTTGGGGGTAGGCATGTCTGCTCTAGATCTAGTAGATGATTCTAGCTGGCTAGGGCTAGACTTCTATCATCTAGCATTACTAGGTAGGTTAGCGTTTAGATCTAACTTCAAGATCTAGAATTAAATCTAGACTATATAATTTGGATTTAGCTCTAGGCTAGAAGGGAATAAGAGGAAAGTTTTACTTAACGACAAGTGACGTGACAGATCTTTAAAAAATAGGAACGCTATAAGTGACGCTACAAACAAGAGGCTTTGTGTGGAGCAGTAGAAACAACAAATAATAGATAAACAGCTTTACTGAAAGACTGCACGGATCCCTTCTTAAGTATTAAAGTATTTATGATTGTTTGGCATTTCGCCTGTGTTCCTGATTTAGTTGAAGGCTACCTCATGATCATTGCATTGATTACATTCGACACCGCGGAAGAGCCATTACAACTATACATACTATAGCGATAAATGTTTTATTTATGTTGTGAAGATATTTATATAAGAGACATCATGCTTGCAGTTTTTTGGGGGGCTTCCCCCCCCCCCCCCCCCCCCCCCTGCAGGCAAAACAGGGCTTTCTTGCTTGCATCCATAAAAATTCTAGATCTAGTATCTAGTAAATTCTAGTAATCAGACTACTTTAGTCAGTGAGTAAACCTTAATCTTAGGACAAGAGTAAGAGAAACTATATTAATCTAGACTCTATAACTAAGACTAAACTAAGAGAGTAATCTGGCTCTGGACCTAGTCTAGATTCTAAATTTAGCAATCTCATCTAGGAATGTCTCTAGATTCTAGAGATAATTCTGTGTGACTCAGTCTAATACTGGTGACTGTACTTGACTGTAGTACTTAGTAGTGAAGAGTTTTATAGAGTCTAAAATAGTAATACTAATACTCATCTATTATTACGTAAATCAAATCTCGACTTACATTGAATACTATACATACTATAATTATAGTAAATAGATTATTCTTTATTATTTATATCATTATCATAGAATCTAGATCTAATTTTCACCATTCAACTTCTATAAATGTATTTTTTAATTAGATCTAATTGATAAAGATTCTAAATTAAAAGTAGAATAAAAATAAAATAAAATGAGTCTGAATGAATGTGAATATGACTAGGAAACTATTTCTAGTATAACTTTTAGTTTTAGTTTTTTATATTTAAATAATAATTGTAATTCCTAAGTCCCTATATTTATATTAGATTTAAATCCAAATCTATTAGGCAGTTTGATAAAAAAAAAGTTCAAAACAATATGCTTTTGGTAGAAATCAAACTTTTCTAACTGGCTCATTTTTGTACATTGTCTACTTCCCATTATGTATAAGATAAGTTGAGTGAGGTTTGTTAGTTGATGCTCCAAGTGCACATGATATCATCAGTGTTTCATTTAAAAAAGGAGGCCCCATTCTTTACAATGGTCACTGTACGGTTATTTTTCTTTTTCTCCACACTTCTAACCTGGGATATTTAGGATATAAAATCTAGGTAAATGGTTGCCATTCCTGTTGATGGTCGATGTGTTGATAAATGTAATTATTGACGCGAGTTCGTAAATACAACCAACAACAGTACAGTTTGTTGATAAACTGAATAACTCCTGCTGGTAACTTCAAAACAATTTAATGAATAAAAGGGTCAGGGTCTTCGTCGTCTATCTCGGTCATCATTTGTCCTTATCCGTTTATTCTATATATCTGTTCTTACTTTTAATGATTTGTCATGTCACTATGGAAAAGCCCAATTAAACCCAAACTTCTACGCGTCTTTCTGTTGTGTCATTACAATATATTATATACATATATATATATCCTAGTTAACCATAACTCAGTTTTTCTTTCTAGTTGGCTATAAAAGGTTGATGTTGATTTCATATTAAATCAACTGATTTAAAAAACAAACTTATAAATTGTGCAAAAATATATCTTAATAAAATATAGATCTAATTCTCTTTCTTATTGCAGTCTGGCCAGTTCAGTGAGGATATGATTCCAACAGTTGGCTTTAATATGAGGAAAATTTCAAAAGGCAATGTCACTATCAAAGTAGGTATTTTAAGTGTTTTTTTTTTTTTAAATAATTGCATTAAATATTCTTTAATCAGGAAATCAATTAAACAAACCACTCCATTGAACCGAGTCAGAGAGTTCCTAATATTGCCCACTGTCACTTATAATATAACTGGCATATAGGTAATTTTGACTAGAAAAACTTCAGGGCAACATAGTCTTATTCTCACTTTCTTTCTCATGAGCTTAGTTTTCTTTGTGACACAAAACATTTAAAAGATACACCCTACCCACAAACGTTGATTTTACCTCAGCACAAGAAGCCTTTCTAAATTTGTACTAGTGGATGGAGAGTTCACAATTATTTATAAGGAACTGGACTACTATGGCTCTTTTTAAGTCTGGTGTAGGAAAAAAGATGGAGGGGAAGAGGATTTCAAATGAGATAAAACTAGACTTCAAGCAACTAACATTCGTATAACAAACATAACCATTTTTTTTTTTAATCCAGAGGAGTCACTGTCTGATTATTATGTAAATAGCATTTAGACACATGTAAAACTCTTTATTTAATATTTGCAATAGATTGTTTTAAAAATATCTGTTTACTTTTATACTACGATGTCTGGCCTGCAGGTTGATCCCCTTTTGTATTTTATCACTCTCTTGCTTTCATGCCTATTTCTGAATGCCTCAAGAGTGAGGGCATTTAAAAATTTACAACTTTTGCCTTTTGTATTTACTTGCATTTTTGCTAGCTCTCTAAAGTAATTTAAAAAAAAAACAAGCAATGAATTTTTTTTAAATTACTTGTGGGAGAAGATATTTCAGTGCATTACATGATTAATAATAATAGTAGCGAAGCTTTATAATCAATAATTAATAAAATGTTTTAAAATTTTGTATCTTTTTAACAGCTGTGGGATATTGGTGGACAGCCTAGATTCCGAAGTATGTGGGAGAGATATTGTCGAGGAGTCAATGCTATTGTGTAAGCCTTTTTTTATTTTATGTATATACAATTATTTGTCAATAGTTGGATATTTTTATATATTGTGGTAATGGTAGTCAAATCCAGTTAATTGGACAAATCGTTAATGGGACCAGCTGCATAGTTTGACAGAATAAGTACATAAACAAATCCTATTAATGTGTGTAATGTTACTAACTTATTTGGACAAAAAGTCTGTTTTATCAGATCAAAGAATTTGAGAGTGAATTTTTAATTTACAAGTTGGAAAGTTCAAACTTCGTAATTAGGAAGAATAATTATTCATTGACAACTAGGTTCAATGCTATGATGATAATGGGTATACTGCATTTGTTGCTTGAATTGCAGAGAAACACATAACTGCATTGGAAGACCAAGAAAGGGATGATGATGCCCCTAAATAGTTGGTGCGAGTGACAGTGTAGGATACTATATATGGCATTGAATCTTTGCGCTGCTATTTCATTCAGGATGGAAATGAAAGCAGTTCCATTTCTGTGTTAGAAGTTTGTGGTGATTTTGTTTAAGTGTTGTCAGTCAAGAGTATGCATCATATGTTCTGTAAACATTAGTGGAGTAAAAAATTGGTAAAAATTAAAAAAAGAATTATGCTTCACATGGAGGGGGGAAGATGATTTCAAATGAGATAAAACTTGGAATTAATTATACATTGTGTTCTAGATCATTTTGAAAAAAATTGTTGGCAAATTTATTTTTCAGTGAATAGAGTTTGCTCAGCATCAGTAGCAACGTTTATATCACATAATTAGGGTTTAATAAACTTTTAATGAAACATAAGGTATGTTCATTTACTTCGTCCAACTGGTCATTAAGACCAAAATGATTCATGTCCATGTGTGATCTGGATTAACCAGATTCATCATCATCTTTTCCTTTGTGTTTCTCATGGAACATAGGGCCTCGGTAAAATACGCCATTCTCCACAGTCTCTTGCTATTTTTTTTTTCTTCAGATTCAGTTGTGTAATATTTAACAAAATTACATGAACTAATGTTTTTCACTTATAGGTACATGGTTGATGCTGCTGACCATGACAAATTAGAAGCTTCTCGCAATGAACTACACAATTTATTAGACAAGCCTCAATTGCAAGGCATCCCTGTGTTAGTACTTGGTAATAAAAGAGACCTTATAGGAGCATTAGATGAAAAAGATCTCATAGAGAGAATGTAAGTTATACATTAACTGAATGTTTACAAAAACAATTATGTTAGTCACACCTTTTTTTTTTTTTTTTTTTTTTTTTTTTTAAAGACTTCTGAACAAAAAATTAAATTGTTTTTTTCTTGTGGTATTAGTCTATAATTTAATTTCATCACATGAACAAAATTTTTTGCTAGCTGCGATTACAAAAAATGTCAAAGTAGCATCAGATCAGGGGATCTCCAGTTTACCTCAGCCTGAAATGCTTATAACTATTTTTTATAACATGAATATTTCTTTTCAGGAATTTATCTGCTATTCAAGATCGAGAAATTTGTTGCTATTCTATATCTTGTAAAGAAAAGGAAAATATAGGTAAGTGGTAATATAAAGAAAAAGTATTAAAAAAAAACTTTTTAAAGTGTATGTAATTGTGAAAAATTGGAATTAATTTATTCATTCTAAAGTGTGCAAATGACAAATCTATTTTAGCATGTAAGTATTTATTATTTCTGTCTGAAATAAGAAAAGTTAAAGTATGTAATTAATGTGTTATTTATTTTTTTCCTGTTAAGATATTACTCTACAATGGCTGATTCAGCACTCGAAGTCTGGGCGATAAAGGCAATTAATTCATTGGCAGTGGCTGAGAAATGTAAATTGTTGGATGATACTCATACTTAGTGTAAAAGAAAGATGTAAATGGGTGTGTGTCTGGGTTTTATTTTTGGATAAATATTTTGTACTTATGTCAATTGGATAAAGTTTGAATGAAATATTAAAACAGAATTGTTGATTTACAGGTCTTTTTTTTTTCTTTACAAATAATTTAAAATTACATTGTTAAAAATGGAAGACTAAATTAAAAACACTAAAAACAAAATATTTCAACATAGTCTGTATTATTTTTTTTAAAGAATTTAAAATTAAAAATCCTGTAAACACTTGGATGTCTCCTTACCACACATTAAAAAAAATAATAAAGGCGTTGTTCACATCATTTTTTTTTTTTTTCAGAATCAGGAAGGTTGTACTGAAATTTTCATTTTGTGCAATAATAATTAATCAGCTTAATTAAAAAAAAAAAAAATTGTGACGCCCAGAGAGGATTTTATTGCATGCAGTAAATGAACTAAAAACTCCTATTTAACAAGATGTTGACAAAAAAACTTAGCCAAATTTTTTTTTAAATAGTTTGAATTAATTTCACAAATATTATGATAATTGAACAAAAACTTTTCTCACTCATAATAGATATATCTTTACTTGAATATTATAACATGTAAAAGTCTGTAAATTATGATACATGTTTTTATTGTGCCCATATTTTGTTTCTACTACAAGTCTTATGATGCTATATGTTTGACAAAGAGTTGTGCTATGACCAAAGTCTGCATTAAGCTATTTAGGAGAAGAATTAATGAGCCCTTTAGTTTACATGCTGCAAACTGGTAGCCTCATTAAATGTGTATAAATGTATTAGACGACCATTCCGTGTTTGTTTGTTTTTAAACCTTTGTATATATTTCTAAATATATACTATTACTATATGTGTTTGTATGCATTCAAATATTGTGCAGGCATTATTAGCTCTACTCTATTAGTTGTCTTTTTTATTCTACTGTTTGTGCCACTAACCCGTCTTTTAACTGTTATGGTCTAAACTGTTTCATTTTTTTTATCAGTAAACATGATTTGTATATGCTTTTTTTTTTTTTTTTTAATGAGTGGGTTTAAACATTATTACCAGGGTCTCCCCCTATACATCATCTGTATTATAAATGTTTGCTAGATAAATGTTTTCAATGCTATTGTCTTCAATATTGTACATTATTGTTTTCTATTCACTATGTTGTGATTTGTGTTTTGCTATTAGGGAACTTGTCTATAATAAGTTTTTAACTTATAATAATTTTCTATCATTTCTAGTCTTAATATATGTTTTTAAAACACATTGATGCCAATTGTATAGCAATCTTTAGAAGTTATTTCTTATAAGTACCTGTACTTTTGCTTATATTATTCTATGTGTTAAAACATGTTTGTGATATATTATTTTAGTTAAAATGAAATTTTAAAAAAAGGAACATAAATTGTACTTTCCTTTGGATTCCTTGTAGAAACTTGACATAAATGTTCTGTTTGTACCAATTTTCCTTGTACACAATTTGTCCATGCTTTTTGGAAAGTTTTAGCATTGGCAAAACGTTAGATTTCTTTAAAATAAAAGTAGACCATTTTTGTAACCATCATTATTTAAGTTACTTTTGTTGTCCAGAGAAAATAGGGGCAAAAATCATATTTGTTTGCGCTTCCAGTGTATGAATAGCATGGTGTATTTATTTCAAGTTACATTTTGTATGGTATGGAGTTTCTGCAGGAGGATATTAGAGCGTGGAATATTATACCATTGTAATGTCATTAAAAAAGATGGTTTCTGTTAGCTTTTAAATTTTTTGATTACAATTATTTTCTATTTTGCTGGACAATAAATATTAAAAATATTTTGTCTTTTGTTGAGAACAGTTTGAAATGTTAACTAGAAACGCAACAATGAATAACCATATACAACGCCAACACTCATGAGTCTATGTACACACTTTGTTAACACACATGACACATAACATTCCAACATGTAATTTCTTAGTGAAGGAGAATCCTTCAAGATACTCATAAACAATGTCAACATTAATTACAATTTCTCTTTTTTAATATTTTTTTGTTATTATCATTCATTCTTTATTTCAACGTTAAAGGCAAAAATCCAGAAGCAGAAAAAAAATGTAGGGAAAAAGATCGAGAAAGAGGATAGTAAATCTTATAGTAGCAAGTAGTTACTACATTACAAAAGCACAATGAAAAAGAGTTGTGTAAAGCAAAATATAAAATCAAACAACTCTTAGCCCGTGAACATGGCTTAAAATACAAAATAAATGTTTTATTCATATTTTTTTTCTCTCAGAAAACAACATAATACTAGAAATAAAGATATGATGAAAAACAAAATGAAATAGTAGGCCTATTCAGAAAACTAGAAATAACGATATGATGAATAGAAGAAAAATGAAATATGTCTGTTCACAAATGCTTATTTACACAACTAGAAATAAAGATATGATGAATAGAATAAGAAAAATAGTGCTATTTACACAAACTCATCCGGAGTCTCCCCTCTCTCAGTATGGTCATAAGTGGAACTCCCGATTTGCCCGTAAGGTTCATCACATTAGCTAGTTGTGCTCTTCCAGAACACCAGCGAATTTCAATTCTTTTGTGCATCTCATTGATCGAAGCGATGTCAATCCGCAGTCTTTTGTCTACTAGCTTAGTGGTCTGTAGTGCTTAAATGACACTTCAGTTGTCAATGAAAACTGTGATAGGCAGAGACTATTTCTTAATACCACAGTGTTCTATTACAATTCTGTAAAAGATGGCAGACTCTAGGCCTTCTATCAAACCTAATGCCTCAGCAGCTATGGTAGATCTCACCACCCTTTTGGGGGGGGGGGGGGGGGGGGGTGCAGTGGCTGAGTGGTTAAGCGCTTGGCCTCTGAACCTGGGGTCCTGGGTTCGAATCTCTGTGAAGACTGGGATTTTGATTTTCTGGATTTTAGGGCGCCATTGAGTCCACCCAACTCTAATGGGTATCCGACTTTAGTTGGGGAAAGTAAAGGCGGTTTGTTGTTGTGCTGGCCACATGACACCCTGGTTGTTAACCCTTGGCTATGGATACAGATGACCTTAACATCATCTGCCCCGTAGATCGCAAGGTCTGTAAGAGGAACTTTACTGCTTTTACTACCCCTTTGGGCTTCCAAAAAAATTGGATCTCGACCCCTAGTTGGGAAGTTTCATCTTTGTGATTTCCAGTGAACGATCAGTCTTCTTCTTCCTGATCTACAACATTGATCTTCGACATGTTTTCCAAACTGTCTGGGCATTTGGGCAAAAGATGTCAGTATGATCCACATGATGTAGGCCTACATTTCCATCAGGACCAACTGGGTTTATGTTTCTGGAACTTTGTTTTGAAACTCCATAACCTCGGGTGTCTCTTCTTCCTTGTCCTCCACCTCTCACCTGATGTCC
This sequence comes from Biomphalaria pfeifferi, assembly GCA_030265305.1. Taxonomy (NCBI): domain Eukaryota; kingdom Metazoa; phylum Mollusca; class Gastropoda; family Planorbidae; genus Biomphalaria; species Biomphalaria pfeifferi. The sequence continues at coordinate 4,242,641 of JASAOG010000025.1, forward strand.
TACTTATGGTTCATACTTTTAATGTTATTAATTGAATTAAAAATAATAATAACAAGGTTACAAAGACAGTTAGTGTGGAAACGCAAACTTAAATCGGCCCCAGAAGTGGTCCACCCAGTAAGGTAAAAGGCATGTTTCAATATTTTCTGAATTAAATTCGATCAAAGACAAATGACAGAGAAGAACGGAGAAAGAAGATTGACAGATTGACAACGGTCTAACAGACCAAAGGATAAATGAAAATGAATGTTAAGTTAGATATGAACATGGCCTAACTGATGTCTTATAATGAATGTCTAATTGATCTAATTGTTTTGTAAAGTGTCAATCTCTTATTCAAATCCTCGAAAAAAGAAAAAAAACAACATTTCCCTAAAAACAATTCCTTTAGTTACGGTAAGTTTTCTATGGTCCTTCCGCAGCGATGCAGTTCACGCGACATTATGAAAAACTAACAATTAATGTTAAATTATGTCCAACTTATATGCATACTAAATAGATGTTTTCTCTTTAAAAAAGAAAACATTTTTTTGAGTAAATATAGTAGTTAGTAGAATGTAGCTTTTCTTTGGCAGAATGATGATGAGTGATTGTGTCCAGGTCTTGGGTTATTCTCCTGACTGCCAGATCTTGTTGCAATTCTTAAATAGTGTGTTTATCATGGTTTCTCCTCCTGTCTGTAGAAGTTTGCCATGGATGGTGTCAACTCCGGCTGTTTTTTCTCTTTTTCAGGCCTTTCACCGCTAATACCACTTCCGAACGAATAATATGGTATTTGTCGATGTTGGTTACTGCAGGGACTTTAAGTAACTCTGCTGGATCTTCCGAGTTAGGCCTATACAAAATTGACCAATGTTAACTTGTCCTATAGCTGCCCCTTTGGTTGTGAACTCCTAGATGGGGACTATAGTGTTGCTCCTTTCACCTCGCCTTCTGCGCTGGAAAAACATCTATAGCTGCGGCTGACTTGCTACTTATTTTTTTTTTCCGGATCTCGGCCCTAACCCTTCCCTTCAAAATGTGCTGCTTATAGTGGTGCTATCAATGTTTTATTTAATTGCTATATGGGAACTGTAGGCTATTATACAGAACTCAAAAAAAGAAAAAAAACACCTACCAGTCAGTATTCTGTGGCATTTTACGTCTCGAGAGACGATCTTTTCCCTTTGCAATTTCATGTGTGGCTAAAGATGGATGGCTGCCTGGCCGTGCGGTTTGCGCGCTGGACTGTCGTTCGGATTTATCGACGGTCGAGGGTTCAACTCTGAAGGAACATCCGAAACATGTAAAACATTTTACTAAATGAAAAGAGGCCAATCCTTGATACACAGCTGCTGTCACAGGTTGGGTATATGTAATCACCAGGCGCCATTTCATTTTCACCCTTCTTTCTGCTGCTGTTGTGTATGGCATCTGCAATCCGAGACCAGGTATATTGTTATTTTGGATAACTTCCATAAACGCTTTATCTCCAAGCCTATAGGTAGGCCTATCTAATATTATTGTTATAAATATTACTATTTTAAAATGAAAAGAGCGAAATAAAAGTGTATTGTTAACTGCTAGAAACTAGATCATAGTACTTGATGATTAAACAGTTCAGCTTAGGATTTAGCTTATCTAAAAGTCATTGAATCTTTTTGAATGTTGTAGATCTAGAAATCTATTTTAGATCTAGAATTACATCTAGCAATGTTAAGATCTAGATCAAGAATCTAAAGTGTCTAATTTTATTTCTTGATAATTATATTAATCTAGATAGACCTATATCTAATTAGTTAGCAATGTCAGCGACTTTTCGATATCGATTGGGTCATAAATATTTTTTAAAAGCAAAATCTCTACTGCCGGTAGGTATCTAGATCTAGAACTAGAATGCTAGATTAGATCTAACTCAACTTATTATTATAATTTATAATTATTATTTTATTACAACTTATAGTACTAGATCCAGTTATTCATTCATATTCACTGTCCCTTATCAAGTAGAGTAAGCAGACCTAAATTGTCCTAAATCAAGTCAAGAAAATCAAGTAGAGTAAAGGATGGTTGTTGGACACGCTAAGCCATTCTCGGCCATTTTTAAGTTTCAAAATTCATAACTCGTAATGGTCTAACCTATGAATAAACTGATGGTGTCAATGAATTCGTCATCCTTTTGCCTATAAAAATAGCTATTTTGTAATGTATCATTACGCATAGTTAAAATTAGATCTGATGTGAAGAGGGGTAGGCTGGGTTTTCTGATGCGTAAAAGTTTTCGTCATGATTTTTGTCCCTGTAAAAGTTGTTGGCCGGTTTGGAGATTTATCGGTCACTTCAAAGGAAATATATGTCTTCTATATATTAAACATGTTATTATTAAGACATTTCATCCTATACTTTATTATTCTGTACATTAGCGCAACGACACAAGCCATATTATCACTTTTCCCATGTTCCACGCTTTCATTCTCGGCTTGTAACTGACGTCACACCATGGCCACTACTTTGGGCCTGGCCTAGCTGATCGCGCTAGGGGAAAAAATCGCCTCTGTTGCGGGGGAGAAGAGGAGGAGTATTCTCTCTAGTCTACCAACGGGGCACTTTTTTTTCCCCGTAGCACAGCTCAACTAGCGCAGTGCGTGCCTGTCTCACCTTAGCCTTTTTGGTACCAGTCAGATAATTGCTAGTCTCCTGCTCTCTCTCTCACCTGCTTTTTTTCTTTTTAGAGCATGTAATGGTATGCTTAAGAGACATGGAAAAAAGGGAAAGGGGGGGGGGGGGGAGGCTTCATGTAGTATACTCTCTTTTGATTTTGACAATCTCTTAGAATGTTGATGTTTCACACAATGGCCATTTAGGGCACCTGGTCGATCAATAATTGTAGGCTCGAGGTCAACAATGATATTGCTATTGTGACTTATTTTTTTCAGCTGCCCATTGATGCCAATTTATTATTGTATATGGATGTGCACTTAAGTGCTATAACATTTGTACATATTTGTTGCATATTAAATGGTTTAATATAAATGGTTATACGTTTTGCATACACCACATTAACTTTTTTTTTTATAAATATGTTACGAATTTTTTTTTGTGAAACATGTAACAAACACACACAAGAACACATACTTTTGTACTATATTATTTTAACAAACAACAAAATTATTCTTGTAAATGTTAAAAAAACAACCAATAACAATTAGTTTATTTCCCCATATTTACTGTGTCAAGTTATTTCCCTTTGATGACTAGTGTCATATGACGATATGTTTTCTTATTCAGAAAAGGTAAAACTTGTTGGCCACCCCCTATTCACATGTTTAAGTGGGAAAGGAGTGTCTGGGTTGTACAATTTATCTGTTTCTAGTGTCTATTTAGAAGCATTATATCTGGGTTTTAATTGGCTAATGCATCTAGGGGCTTAAAAATCGTCTTAGCTCCAGACCCTATCTCAATCTTCCCCTTGGGAGAAAAAAAGCTTAGTTTTACAGTAGTTTAAGTTGACCCCAGATAAAATTACTTTCTCTCAATATAAAAGGGAGCTGTACATGTCGGAAGTGTGACAAAATAGTCCATGCGCAATATTTATGCGAAAGTTGGGTAGTAAACATTAAATAAAGAAGATTTAATAATAATACATCGAGGTGGCCGATATGCGAGACGAAACCCGGGTGTCCGACAACCATCCTTTACTCTAGTTGTAAAATCTAGAGATCTAGGAGAGATCTAATCATCTAGGGATGTGAAATAAAAAATTTATCTTTGAAAAATCAATTTTTCGTTAGTACATCATTAAAATACTTTGAAAGAACTTTCCAATGGTGTATAAATTATGACTTTAAGTTGAACAGTTAGAAAGTTATGATTTTTTTCTGGCATTTTGACCTAGCGTTGGTTGACATGGAGCATGTAAGATAAGAGTGTCTCGCTCGCTCAGCCAGCGAGATACACCCCCCCCGCTCAAAAAGTTAAAAAATTGGAATTGAATTTCGTTTAGGATTGTTACGATCATCAATAGTGCTAGATGTTACAATCAAACTTGATGTCAAGATGTCACGTTGAAGCACAATCAATGATCGTAATTGCAGAGGATCTTGAAATCGTCTTTAATAAGATGATCGTATAGAAGTAGCTAGATCTAGTTGATAATACGATCATTCAGAATGTTGCCAGTTGATAAGAGGATCATCTAGAAGTTGCCAATCGCTAAGTCGATCTAAGTATGTTACTATATTCAATGAAGAAACTTCTCTTCGTCTAAAACAAATGCTTTAATTCAAAACTTGGAAAAGCTATTCACAAATAATTACAATGGTTAAACGTACTTGAATAGAACAGAATAAATATAATTCTGCTAAATAAATGATCTACACAATAATGTAAAATATACGTCTGAATCCTAACACGTTCCGTACGATACTGACTAAAATCTAGGATCTTTCCCCGGGTATAGCGTTGTCACGTGTCTAACATCCCCTCGTTGCAATGCCAACCAATAAATGCAGCTCAATGTACAATAATTAATATTTCAAAACCAATCACATTTATTCTAACACATGGCCTGCCGCGTGATGGAATTCCCCGAGCTAACTAGTTCTGGCTGGTAACCTTGGGCGGCTGTGTACGTGACAAGGATAAATCTACTTATTAAATAAGAAATTTAATTGTAGACCTAGTATTCGTAGTAAATTTCTAGCTCACAAATGTGATTTCATTTATATTTATGAACTCCAATTGTTTAGAATGTAAATATTGATGAAATAAACAAATTATCAGGTCTACAGCTACAAGAAATGTCAGAGGGGTGTGGACAAAATGGCGGCTTTGTGATGGCAGAAAATAACAAAATATCTAAAAAGTGGGATCAAATCGTCTGAAACAATTATTTTTCAAATTGGCTTTAAAATTATTAAAAAAAAATAGATTGAACCATTAAAGCTCTTTTAAAACTATTTAGACACATGCATAATTATTATATCTACTAGCCTATGAATGAGTTTATTCATTGGATAGTTTAGTTTTCAAGAAAAAAAGCAATCCCATAGGGAGCAGTGCAAACTTATGTTTCAACGTTTTAATCGATCAAAACAATGTATCGTGATAAAACTTGGCAGAAATATGGCCAGATATATAATCTATTACAGGGAAAAAAATCAACTTCTTGGGACTTACCTGAAATGAGTTTCAGTAAAAATAAAAATACATATACCTTCAAGTTAAAAAAAGTAAGAAAATGCAAATTTTTTTAAAAGCCCTAATGAAAAAAAAATGTTCCTCAATATAAAATGTATCCATATTCACCCACTTTGGCAACAATTTCAATGGATTTAAAATCATAATCGATTTCAATCAAGGGCCAATGTACAGAAAGGGAGAAAAACGAATCTCAAATTTTGACTCCATTTTTTTACATCCGGTTTTACGGATTTTCACTTATCTAAATCATCTATATTAGTCTATAAATAAAATAAAAGGATTTTTAAAATTATAATCAACACTTGTATTGTAACACACTCACTCTCAGCTCAGATCAGTGTCTCACACTGTGATGACTGTGACTCAATTAGGGGTGCACAGGATAGTACTTTTTGATATTCGTCCGGAGCCGGATATGTCCGGATAGTAAATTTGATATTTGGCCGGAGCCGAATACCTACATGACTCAAATAGCTTGTTTTACTGAAGTTTTAGCAAATCTTCTATATAACATACTATTCGTATTATTTTTTTTTCTTTTATTTAGTTTCTTGCTTTAGACTCTTATTACTGATTGATAAATTAAAATTAACAGCATTTTTTAACAGATATGTTTATCATAAACTAATCTTTGTAACATGAGATAGTGTGTATGTGTATGTATGAGGCTGTGTGTGTATGTATGAGGCCACCAAGTGTAAAGTAGTATGTGGGATGACCCATGTAGAATATATATAAACTTGTATGTAACTATGTAAATCTTTCAAAGGTAAAGTGCAATCTTGGTTTTATAGTGTAAATCTCTCTTAAGTACAATCTAGGTAGATGTTTGTGTTCATGTATTCGACACCATCAACTTGTCATTAGGCCCGTGTTTTAAAGGCCACAAACAGATAGTGGCTAAGTATATATCTTAAGTAATACCAGTAATAACGAGGAGTTACTTGACAATCTTAAATTATTATTAAGAAAATTGTTATTCAATCAAGACACACGTAACACAAGAGTAAGATTTGCCTGGTTTACCATGTGACAGTACTATTTTACATGCATTGCAAACTGCTTTAGAGTTGTCCATTGTTTTGACATTAAAGTAATACCATATAAGTGATGACTTTTTATCAGCCATTATTATTACTGTCCAATTTACTAAAGGCCCTTACAAGCCACTTTTATACCTGTGACTTGTGTAACAAAATACTTGTAGGGGTGTGTCCTCTAGTTCAGCGCCCTAATTGATTTTTCTCTCCAAGTAAACAAACTAAGAGTCATCATCTAGTGACCTCTAGACAGTGTCAATATGTCTTAACAATTTGCGTTAATCCATTCTGCATTAAGAATGGTCATTGTCTATCAATACATTAAGCGTCATTAATTAAACAAGTAAAAAGTTTGGGGTGTTGAGTCTCTTGAGCCCTCCCTACATACCTCTGGTCAGTGTCTTCTATGCTACTATACACAGATCCTTTCTATTTGTAACTAAGCTGTTAAATATAATAATTATTAATAATATACTCTTGGTTTTAGGGTTGCGAAAAATCACTCTTGTAGGTGTATGTTTTATGTTCAACCTCATAATTGACATTTATCTCCAAGTTAGCAATCTTGGTAACAGCGTAGATGTTTGGCTTGTAGTCCAGCCCCCAAATGGACCTCATTCACCAATCGTAAACAAACAACATTTTGCCATGTGGTTCTCTATATCTTCTATTCAAAATACGCAATCCATAAAGGCTGTCATGTGATACATAAATTTCATTGTTTTATCAATATTATCACATGGCTAACTGTTGTTTGTTTACAATTGGTGAATGAGGTCCGTTGAGACTTAACTCAAAGTAAACAAACTTATTACCCGGTCAATAGTATAAAAGGTGTGGCTTGTGGTCCAGACCCTTGATTGACAACCTATCTCATAATAAACAAACTCATACCAGATTAACCTTATAGAGGTGTGGCTAGTAGTCCAGCCCCCTAATAAAAATTCTTCTCCAAGTAAACAAACTCAGTTCCCTCATAAGATGTGACCTCTAGACAGTGTCAACACGTTGACATCTGGCTTAATGTGGTCAGCTGTCTATCTGTGAACTCAATGTTATGGACTAAACAAAGCAAAGAAGGTGGGGGCTGTTCGTCTCTGGAGATATACCCGCACATCTACACATGTATTTCTATTATGATTAACACGCCTTGTCTTTGTACTAAAAGATATTTGCTGCATAGTCATAGTTTATAGTTTTAAAAACAAATTAGATTCTTTTATTTGAAACAAAAACGTTAATGTATTTCAGAACTGACATTATTGAATCATGTCCAATTTATGAATATTGGTTATATTGACGTGGAGATTTAGTTTACATTTCTTGTTCGACATTGTTTATCAGTGTCAACTACCTTTATATTGTTTACCTTTCGCCTGTGTTTTGATATTTAAGTATTTTTTGGTGTATCTGGAAAAGACTTAGCGTGGAGGCTTCTAACAATATTAATAGAAATATAGGTACTACGCTGTAGTTTTTACTATCCAGTTTACTATTCGGTAGTGATATTTGACCGTAGCCGAATATTACCGAATAGTGAAAAAATGCCCAATATTCTTCAGAAGCCGGAGCGACTATCCGGTGCACCCTTAGACTCAATAGATCTACCACTATTTTTCTACACACAGTAGTGACACAGTTCACAAATTAGATTAGATCTATATGAGTAGATCTAGAATAATAATATAATACTATTGTGACCTTGTACTATGATTAGTAATAAGAGTCATGATAAGACCAGTGACTTCTTCTGTACTGTACTGGCAAGTTAGTCCAGTGGTTCTTTGTGGTCCCAAATTATATTAGCATTAATCATAGCTTCTAGATTCTACATATACAACTCACTAAGACATACAAATAATAATAATAAGTTTTCAGTTGCAACTAAAAAATATGGAAATAAAGGCCAACAAAAAAAAAATTTTTGAAAAAATAAAAATACTTCAGGTCAAAACAATCAAAGGGACGCCATCTCTGAGGCACACTAGTGTCTCATCTCAATCACAAAACGATGTCTTATAAAAAATATAGTAGGAAAGATTTGGTCATAACAATCAAGCGACTGTCATCCCTGAGACACATTACTGTCCATCTCAAAACAAAAGTTTGTCTTAGAAATACTACTCGACCCTAATCTGATCTTTACGGAAAAAGAAAAACACATACAGGAGAGGAAAAGAGACTAAGTAGACTTATAATATTTACAGAAACCAACTGATTAATAACAAATTTAGCTCGTTATCAAAAAACACATTCCCATAATAGCAGCACACTCCTCTTAAGTAATACAGTCAGAGCACAACAAAAGAATTTTATAAACATTACATGGATTCAGTTCAAAATAATGTACACTTGTCAGCTTAAAGACTCAAAAGAAAGTGGCAATGAATATAGTCAACAGAGACTTTTATAGTGTAATTAAAGGGAACTTCTTGACAAAAAAAGTAACTATCCTTATTATCCCATTTGTCACAAGTATAATCTAGAGAATCAATAGTTCTTATAGTCTAGATCTACTATCAGAGTAGCAGCAATATGATAATACTTGACATTAGTAATGAGAGAAGGTGAAAACATATATTCTAGATTAATCTAAATCTACACATTATTAATTATTATATATATATATATATATATATATATATATATATATATAACTCTTTATATTGTGTCTGTTGTATTTATGTGTATTTTTCTGTTGTGTTGTCTTTATATGAGCAAAGAGTCCTTGTAATCACAACAAATTTTCGTAAGGATCAATAAAGCACTGACACTAACTTATAGTGGAAATCTTTTTTTTTTCCCCTTAAAAATAAACGTAGAAAATGCCATAAAAACGACTATTTAAAAAATACACCTTTTCTAATGACAAGATTAAAAGCAAAGATAGAACAAAAAAGTGTCACTGATGTCAGCCATAATTATGAGAGATAAAATGGCAGAACTTAGTTCATCTCAGCTTTGCTTGTCCCATTGTGGCATTCACTTTTTTCTTTTCTTTCCATCATAACACAAGGGATTTTCCCTCCTTTGTTTTCCAGGTCCCGCAGTACCATATTCTGAGGTCTTTTTCTGGACATTTGAAGGACATTAGCCAGCCATCACCATCTTCTTATTGTTATAGATGTACAATAGTTTATATTTAGTTTTAAATGATGAACCTTTACTAGTCTCTTTAATATAATGGCTGGTCTCTGCAACAAAATTTATTTCTTGTAGCAACTCCTGACAGCTGAAGATAGTGCAGGGTCAGTCTCTTTGTGCTATGAATCAAAAAGACAATATGTATGGGCTCCACATTTGTATCAAGCACAGGTAAGAATTAGCTACATTAAATATGTATTTATTTATTGAGCCACTGGAAATACTGCATTCCTCATTAATCTTCAGACTCGAAGACAAGCCTTATTATTATGGGTCATTGCATTGCAAATATTTGTGTCACCCACTGTGGATAAGTCCCGTTTTTTTTTCCCCATCTTACTATACATACATTGAGAGGATATATATATATATATATATATACACTATTATATCATTTTATTTTGACAGCTAATATAAAATAGCCCTATTACCATTGAAGTTTATTTATAATAAAAAAAAAACATATTGCAAATCCAGCTGTCAGTAAAGGAAGCTCCTTTGTTAGGTTGAAGACCAGAGACTGTGTAACCAAAGACGATTAACTTTCAATTTCTCCTGACATTACTAATAACATATTTGTCTCCTGATAGTGTTTCCCTCAAGAAAAGGTTGGATTTAATGGCATCCAACTTTACTTATAATTTTTTTTTTTTTAGTCTTATCAGACTTATGAGAAAGATAAGGCTGCAGTAAAACATTTTTGGTTTGGACCTGATATAAATTGAGTTCATTGTTTCTCTGGTTAGGATTCAGAACTAGTATCTATATATATAATTCTCTTCTTCCCTCAAGAGTTTAAGCAAGAAGTACTGGAAAGATCACTCTGCGGATAGTCCACGAGAAAACAAGAGTAGTGTTCACACTACGGATGACTGGCTTCACGATGGACTATTGTTTAAATGTTTCCAACATAGATCACGCTCAATAGCAAGAATTACCAAATGTTCCAATCTATCTTTGAGAATTGTTGACCTCAAGTAATTCTTCATTAGTTTGAGGCGCGAGAAGCTTCTTTCACCAGATTTCACAATTACGTCTGATGCATAATGTCGCGAATAAGATTGTCATTTTCCATATAGAATGACACCCAAAATGACAATTTTCATGTATATATTTCTGTATATTTTAAGAGATTTTTCGTATATTTTGCGATTTCTGGAGATTTCCAGGAGCTCCTGGTAAATCGATAGGAGGGCGCGGGAAATGTTTTGTTATAAAATGGTTTAATTTAATAATTTATACACCTTGAATTAGAGCGGGTCCTTAGAAAGTGTGGGCTCCACTGCGGTCGCATAGGTATCAGTGGCCTAAGGCCGGCCCTGCAAAATAGCGGCGTATGCCACGCCGCCGGTCGACTATCTATATATAATTCTCTTCTTCTCTCAAGAGTTTGGACGAGAAGAAGAAGTAAAGGAAAGATCACTCTTTTATTTCTGCGGATAAAGTTATCCAATGAACTTTACGAGCCTTGCATGTAGCGAAGTCATACAGTATATCATTAAAATTCTATTTCCTACATAGATCACGCTCAATAGCAAGAATTACCAAATGTTTCAATCTATCTACTAGAATTGTTGAACTAAAGTAATTCTTCATTTGTTTGAGGCGCGAGAAGCTTCTTTCACCAGATTCCAAAATTACGGGATAATGCCGGTTTTTTTTATTGCGCCTAGGATTGGCATTTTCCTTATTGAATGACACCCCAAAATGACAATTATTTGTAGATCTATATATTTCAGGAGATTCATATTGAGTTTTCTAAAGATTTAAATAATTCCCGGATATTTCCAGGACTTTTTCGTATATTTTTCAATTTCAGGAGATTTTCAGGAGCTCCTGGTAAATTGACAGGAGGCCGCAGAAAATTTGTTATAAGTTATACATTGGTTTAATTTAATTGTTTATAACCTAGAATGAAAGTGCGGGGCCCACTGCTGTCGCATAAGTGCGGAGCCTACTGCGGTCACTTAAGGCCAGCCCTGCAAAATAGCTACGCCGCTGGTCGACTAGTATAGTTATAATATATATATTTGTAAATTCTTGGTTTAAAAAAAACATAATGATCTCAATATAAGGAGGAAGCGGTTGCAAAGTATGGAGGACGACACACAGCGACTCTCATGACTGGTGATGGGGTAGGACCAGAACTGCTTTCTCATGTACAGGAAATATTTAGGTAAGTTTATTTTATAGACACAGAATTAATTTAAAATTATTTTACCTAGTTTATATTGCATCTATTTTATCAAAGGAAAAAATCCTTGCAAGTATGAAAATTTTCCTTTTTTTCCCCCCTTTAAAGCCACTGTAAGACTGAAAAAAAAATAATTTTTTTTATATAAATTATATTGTTGGTATAATTACAGCACCATTTTTCAAATGTCATTATTCTTATGACAGATGAATATTGGCATATTGACTTAGATGCTAGAATATTTGCTCTTACAAGTATTTCTATTTATTAAACAATGTTCTCTTTTTCTTCTATGTCCTCATTATCATGTTGGTGACTAGTCCAATATCTGAGATGAAATGATCAGGCAGCTTTCCATATAGTTTTTCTTTTTTAGCAGTCAGTGTCCTGTTTGTTCTCTAAAGGAGAATGCAGAGAACTGTATCTGTATGAAGTATCAGCTATAGCTAGGGGAAATAATCAACAAAGATCAACAAATTTATTTAAATTTGCTTGAGATAAGCCTCTTTTTTTTTGACTGTATAGTAGGACATACTAAAGCTGGTTGTCATTAGGAAAAAGCATCAACAGAAAAGCAATCTTTAGACAGAAACAAAGAAATAATAGAATATAGCATAGTTACAGTCCTAACAACTGAAGAAAATATTAAGATGAGAATCAGATGTAATATTAAAAAACATAGAACAATAACAGCAGCAACAGAACATAAGATAACTACCAAAGACAAAATGGAGACATAATAACACACCTGCTTATAACACTAGAAGAGAAGCACAAAACAGAAGAGACAGAAACACAAGGGGGAACATATCTAGTAATAGCCACTGATAATGAAGTACATAATAAAAGTATTAAGTGTGGCATACATTCAAACCATGGCATGAATTAAATAAAACGAATGCAATAGAAATGTTAAATGCAATTGAAGTCACAAATGAAACAGCTAGGCTAAATCACTAAATCCACATTGAATGTCAGACAGAAACATAAGAAAAAAGTAATTACATAGAAACAATGAAGATAATTGTAAAGAATGAGAAAATGGCTTTAACATCTAAAAGCAGCAAACAGTAGAAATTATATACTGGATCAATCAAGTGTTAAAGATAAATGTGTCATTGATGAAAAATCCATATAACTTTTACTGATAAATTATTAAATTAATTTAAGCAAGAAGATAAGTGACATAGCTATTGTTACTTTACCTAACAATAAAGGGATTCTTTGTAAATGTGCCATTGTTAAAATCAGATCACCATGGTTAAATGAAAAATTTAAAGTTAGAGTTATCAACAATATTATCTGTACACTAATTTTGGAGTCTATCCAAATATTAGAAAAAAAATTTTGGAAAAAAAAAAGAAAATTAATATATGTGTCACACACCAAAAGCTTGCTGACAGTGTCACTCAATTTTATCACAGCATTAATTATTATTTACTTATTTCATCCTTAATATTTTCCAATTCAAGGCCCAATTTTACCCCCAAACCCCACCTTTTCCTCTTCTTGCTAGATTTGCTCTATCACATTGGCGAACATGTTGTCATGTTCCTTGGCTTATCTCCCCTTCTCTTAGTTTGAATGTCAAACCACATTAGCTATTCACCAGTTTGCCCATCTTGCAAGCCTCCATAATTCTATTCTAGTGTCAAGTCTGTCAACCCTGTTGACTTTACCACTATCGCGAGACGATCTGAGCTCCTTTCATCTTGCAAGGCAGCCAGACTTCCCTTTTGTCTAGACCCTGAGCGAACGTCACGCTTGACCTCTAGCCAGGTGTTCTTAATACCTCATTGGCAAATTAGTGGGAAGAGCTAATCTTGACCGGATGCCACATTATCTATCTTGATTTATCACATGATCTATCACTTGCTGTCCATCCCAATCCCTTTATCCAGCGAAGTGGCTCAAACTTCTGCAATCGCGAGCTGTCATCGAATTTTATTTAGAACCTTGAGGAGCGTTCATTTACAGATTCCATTCATTGCGCTCCCTTACTCTTGTTCTTTTCACTTGGACCTTGTGGTAAGATTATGTATATGGCTAGACTTATGTAATTTGGACTTAGCTTATTTCAAATATACTTAATATGTGCATTGTATGTATTTCTCACTTGCGTAAGTAGGAAACATAATTATTTCATGTGTACATATTTAATGCATTAACTTATGTCTACTATGTGTTGATATTTTTATCTCTACATTGCACCTTGTGTATATTAGTACATTTTATTTTATTTCTTTTATCTCGGCTGATCGCCTTGATGATCCTTCTAACACATTGAGACTGCATTTAGGAGAGATTACTAAATTACCTCCCCATGTCCATTTTGCTTAGTCAAGAGTTGTGTCCCTTGAACGGGCACTCTCTACATTCCAATGTTCGTGGTTGACATCATGATTGCTGACCACTATTATTCATGTTTATGTTATCCCCCCCACCCCCCCCCCCCCATTTGTATTATGATCATTCCCCTTGTATTGATCTGATCTCATTGACCTGCATTGCTTGTAAAAGTTAATTGAGCTAAGTGATTCTCTGATTGACTGCTTATGCTCGAGGACAACACGATGCCCTCTCATGTATTGAATATATTTAGCTCTGTGTTTATATCAGCCTGATTGTGACTACAGACACTGGCTGGTTCCTGTTACAATGAATTCCTGCCTGTCGCATAATTCCCCACACTTCCTGTTTTATGCAGAATTCCTGCCTGCTACAGGATTTGAATCACCAATTCCTCCCTGCTATGATAACAGAATCCCCATTAGCTCTCCTGGCTCAGTACAACGACTTCCAGAACTCCTGTTTCTGTTGAACCCACCCTTAACTCTGTGACTGGAGGAAGGAACCTTGGCATCAGCGAACACTTTGTACTAAGTCCTACACCTGAAGTCAATTCTTAGCACCCGCAGCCTGCCTGATCATCTGTGATTGTGCCCCACCCCTGCTGTGTCACTCCTACTTTGAGGACACATAAATAGCGGCCGGGTGATTACTAATTCAACCGCAGTATCTCGGCTGGAGCTGGAAACCCCCAAGCTGATACTCATGGTGGCATTCTAAATCGGTCTACAGCACCAATGCAGAGGGATAAGCTCCTGAAACCACGACCGAACCAAGGGACCTAAGAGATAAGTTAATAGGGCGTTTACACCTTTATACAGTCAGCAGTCAATATGATGAGTTAACCATCTCATTTATCTTTACTTACTTTATATGTTACTTAAGGATGTATGATTATATACTCCTCACTTTTTGTAATCCCTCCCCCTTTCATTTTTATTACATTAAACAATTTTAAAATGTTAACAAAAGGGATTCTTTTCTTAATTGTATTCTACCTGTGTGTTCTGTTTCTGATCTGTTACGCACGCTGGTCTATGGTGGTGTTAAAAACCCCTAGACCTAGTGTCACCAAAACTAAATCATTTTGTAATAAATAGTTTTTAATCAAATACACCTCCCAGAGCCCCATGAAAATGGGGACCTTTTCCCAGCTGCGCATGACAATATGTTTAACAGGCACTTTTTCTTTAATTGACATTTTATAAATTTTGGAAAATGTATTCTGTAATTTTACTTGTGGAAAGGGCATTCAAAATATATTAATTTCCAAGGATGATATCATCAGCTTCTGACATTTTTGCTGAGCTAGTAGATCATTTATAAAACCTGTAAAAATATTGCATGAAATGACTGAGCTCTGGGGGAGATCCTGCTTGGACATTATTTATTAGATACATTTGTAGAGCTTTTGTGATTTATGTAATAAATGTGTTTTTTACACTCAAACAGCTTTATTTCTTCTGAAGCATACCTAACCTATTGTTATTTAGAGACTTTCCCGCTCTGAAACTAGTGTTCTTAAACCACAAGATGGATGTTTTCAGTGTACCAAACCAGTAACCCAACTCTGTCTTGATTTATCTGATTTAATGAAATAAAGGCCAAAATGGTCAGACTTTATAATAATAATGATCTTTATTATTTGTGAGGAAATTTGTTTTACAATTGTGCATTACAAAAAACAATACATGATTAGAGCAAACATTTGTACAATAGCACACAAGATATACGTTCATACCCCAGTTTCTCTTTTACATTACATACGAAATTTACAACAGTAAGTTACATCTTCAATGATATTTAATTGCCAAAGGAACAAAACACTGTTTTTGTCACATTCTGTGCCATTTGTTTAATGTGACGACTAAAACAGCATGACATTTCCTAATGTTACTTTCATTCAGATATGCTGGTGCACCAATAGACTTTGAAATAGTAGAAATTAATGCTTCTACCAATACTCCAAAAGACATGGAGAATGCTTTGCTTTCAGTAAAAAGGAATGGAGTAGCACTGAAAGGTATTTTACAATAAAAGAAAATTAACATTGTTAATAATTAGCATATATGTAAATAATAAAAAACCTGACCACATGTACAATAAATTAAAAAACAATCTCTTGTTTCATCTATTGCATCCGTAACATCAACAGTTAGAAAAATATTTTAAAAATTAGGGGAAATATATTTTCTAATATGTTTTTTTTACCTCAAAATGTTACTCTATTGTCACAAACTTTTCAGACTTATAATATATATATATATATTTATTGTAGAAACATAAATAAAACTTTTGTTGAATAGTTTTATATTACTATCTCACATGGTATTAGCACTTTATATCTTCAAAAAGAATTAATGTAATTTAAAGTGGTACTTTGGAATATAATTGGAGGTGGTGTGAAGGCTTTATAAATAAATACACATTTAATAAATTTAATAAATAAATATTGCCATTTACTAATTCCTTTGCATTCTATCTCTGTAGGCAACATTGAGACAAAGTTTGATGATCCTTCTTTCAAATCTATGAATTTGGCTTTAAGGTAGTCTTTTTATAGATAAATAAATTAATGTGTTAACAGTAACTGGTAACAAAGTAATGAAATAAAAAAATGTATTACCTTTTTGTAATAATACAGTGAGACTGTGATATCTGTTTTGTTTGGACAGAACTAAGCTGGATTTGTTTGCTAGCATTGTGAAGTGCAAGTCTATTCCAGGCATTCCTGTCCGACATCAAGATGTGGATTGTGTTTTGATTAGAGAAAACACAGAAGGAGAATATAGGCAGCTGGAACATGAGGTTTGTCATTAGAGGCCTGCTTATTCAATCATTGTAACTTTGTGGTGTACTAGTCAAGCAAATGCAATAACAGACATATATTGATCTTACTTGATCGCACATAATTGACTTTTGTTATGGGTGAGGTTTTGCATGGTTCAGTCCAAACTTAATCTCCAACTTGACAAGTCAGGAAGCCATAAGTTCTTCGCCTATTTGTGCATTATGCACAAAAGCAGGGTTTCAGTCCAGTGCTTTTGCAAGAGAGGATTTTAGCCTCTCAAGCCCTCAAATGGAGTTTGATGTAGATGAAGGGTGAGGTTGATTTCATCTGCTATTTATGGGACATTTTGACTAAAAAAATGCCTAGAGACCTTACACTATTTATGAGACACTTATAAATGAATATTTTCTAAGCATCATATATGGATTGATTTGATTTTTTAGTATATTTTTCTTTTACGATACACTATATGTATTGCTGTCAGAATGTGCCAGGTGTTGTGGAGAGCCTGAAAATTATTACTGCAGCTAAAAGCTTAAAGATTGCCAAATTTGCATTTGACTATGCAGTGCAACATGAACGTAAGAAAGTGACTGCCATTCATAAAGCTAACATCATGTGAGTAGTTCAGAAGGTTTACTTTATGTAAACACAAGTTTTTAACATTTGCTAAACTATTTTGATAGCTTAATATTAACCTTTATCTTGATTTGTATTTCTCTAGGAAGCTGGGGGATGGTTTATTTTTACAGTGCTGTAAAGAAGTTTCTAAAGAGTATCCTAATATAGAGTTTAATGATTTGATTATTGATAATGCCAGTATGCAGGTAAGTCTTGTTAAAAATAAATGCTGTTGTTGTTAACAATATTATTTACAGGACAGTAAGAAAAAAAAGAGAAAAGCTTAAATTTTTCAAACCTTAAATAAGCACACACCCTCCATTGCTCCCCCCCCCCCCCACACACACACAAACAAAATGTTAGTGCTTATCTACTGATGTCAATTTTCAGATGGTGTCTTGTCCCAGTCAGTTTGATGTTTTGCTCATGCCTAATCTTTATGGCAACATATTGGGTAACATTGCTTGTGGTCTTATTGGTGGAGCAGGTGTGGCTGCAGGAATGAATATTGGAGATAAATATGCTGTCTTTGAGTCTGTTAGTAGCTTGTTTTTTCAAACTATTGCTATATACATTTTAATATTTGTTTTTTTGTTACTATTAGCTTCAATCAATTTTTTAAACAATATTGTCAGAAAATTTCTTTATCCCATTTTGCTTTTTTTTTCTAGGGCACTCGCAATTCTGGTAGATCGTTGAAGAATAAAAACATAGGGAATCCTACTGGGATTCTTCTTGCAAGCTGTGACATGTTAACCTACTTAGGGTGAGCTTACACTTTTTGAGGAGTATTTCACAGAGAATATCTTTATTTTATTTTATTTAGTCCACACCTGCAAGTCACTCAGACCAATTTGTAAAGCTTGAAATTATAAACAGATGGCTAAAAAAACTAGTTTATTTTCAGTCAGGAACAAAAACCTTATTGTTAGATTTTCAGTACAATACAATTTTTGTATATTTATAATATAATTAATTACATATCTTATTAAAAGGGTATTTTAAAATGGGGAAATGTTTAACTTTTCAGACATTTGGATCATGCAAAGATCATTAGAGAATCTGTTTTGACTGTGATTAGTGATAAACAGGTATGTAATAAACACTGAGCTCTTTTGTTGGCCTATGGGCCATTTATAATTTTGATATGCCTGCCACAGACCATGTCAGTGAAAAAAAAAATGAATAAAGTGTCTGCGACTTCACTATATGCTTTGAGCATAAGTTTGAGCAGCTGGATAGCCAAATATGGCCTGCTGTCTGTAGTTTTAGAATCACAGGATTAGAACTAAAAGGAATTAAGATGAAAGAAATATAAATTAAATTGTATTTATGTATTTACACCATTTCATTTTTTTTCAACTGCAAAAAAAAAAACCTGTTTGAAAAATAGTTATTATAATGATACATTTTATTCAAAAAATATTTTGTCAAAAATTATCCCTGTCTCTCAATTACTAGCTGTGTTCAAAATTGTATATAAAATAAAAATTAATTATGTTATTTTCATACCATAATGTATCATTTTATAGATAACTTTGAAATTATGACAATAAAAGTCATTCTAAGTTTATTCTTATTCATAGATTCGAACACCAGATATTGGAGGTACTTCTACAACAATGGACTTTATTAAGGCTATCATTGATGACATTAGGCCTAAAACTTTAGCATGGTGAGAAATATTATATATCCAAAGTATATGTATCTGTATATAGGGTTTAAAGCACACTGGCTAATGATTCCTTTCCTTTTTAGTCCTTAATATGGAAAAATGTTCACAGCATTATCTTAATAGAGACTTTGTTGTACTTGGGTATCGCAAGTGAAGGCAAAGTTATAATCAAAATCAGTAATGTTTAGTTTGAGCTTCCACTCACCATTAAATAACACATGCTTTATCATTTGTATTTCTATTCTCCTGGTTGAAAACTAAATAATTGATTTGTCATGAGCTAAAGATTTACTAAATTTCAGTAGAAAATTACCATAACTCCCTGCTGTATTTAAACGTTCACACAATAGTATGAAAAATCTGAAAAGCCATTAAAAGATTCATTGTAGACATATTACTCAGTAGTTTATAAATAATAATTTTTTTTTAAACATATTCAACCATTCAAAATATTGTGTATAATCACAGAAGATTAGTTTACAGACATTGAGATTCTTAAAATACTTCCACTGTAATTAATCACATAGTTGTTTGTACATCACATTTTAATGACCTGATGGTGACATCAAGCACAAATAAAATGTTTCACCTCTGCACCTTGTTGCACAATGGGTAGTTAAGGAAATTAGGGGAATGAAGACCATTGTTAAATTAGCTCCCCTGAACTAGGGTATTTCTGTCACTGGACATTTTACATCATACATTTGAATTGTTTAACTAAGATCCAAAAAGTGAAGTGGTATCTGTACTGTGTTATTGACATCCTGTTATATTGCTGTTCTATCATATATGTGTTTGAGAACAGACTATCATCAGAAACAGTGTGAATCTAATCAATTGAATTTTTTTTTTTATCCTAAGGGTTGAGACTTTGATAGTGTAGTTTAGTAAGCCTCTTGTTAATAAAGTATTCTTGTTGTTGTGCAATGTTTCCATCTGTAATAAGTGGACATTACATTTGTTAGAGTGTGACTACTACTTCACTAAACAAGCAATTAGTGAGATAGTCATCATTGCATGCCAATATTGTCTATCATTTATATATATATCAAACATACCCGATATCATTTTAAGTAAAATAATGAGCAAGAATAAGAATTTTTTCTTAAGAATAAAAAAATTATAAAATTGATTTTTTTTTTTCAGTGACAATTGAAACACAATTTTTAAAATTTTTTTTTTTCAAATTGTAATATTTCATGTTTTTTTAATAACAAGGTTTAAAAAGATTTTCTGCCTAAATTTTCTTTATAGAATTAGGTTTTAAGTTCCGAAGAATCAAAAATGAGATTTCTACTAAGCCACATAACTATACTAATTATATTTGTCCCTTTTATTAATTAACAAATGTGCAGGAGATTATGAGAAAATTCTTGAAATGAGATGTGATCCTCTTGTGTTTTCTGTTAGTAAGTATAAGGTTCATGCATTTTAAAACTATTTTTATAGCCGTAGGCAAAACAAAAAAACAACATTTTTTGCAACAAAATAATATGTTAAGCATTAATCAATTATGGTTTTAAAAATGTAACAATAGGTTTGTTGTCATAATCAATATAATCACCAATTCACAGAATATCTAACAAACAAAATAATCCTTTATCTTTTCTTATAATCACCTAATATTTTATGTCAATATTGTTATATTTGTAATTGTTGCTTGACCTATTTTATTTTGTACATTTGTAGCTGTTAACACATTGTCCATCACACAATTTTTTTGTTACTAGCATTTTAAGGCTAACATGCATGCAAGTTTTAGGGCTTCTCAAATTTTTTCTCCTCTTTTTTTTTTTAGGTTTTTTTTTTTTTTTTTTTTTTTTTTGCCATTGTCTTTAAATGTAAGATGAAAGAAATAAAGCATTGTCTGAATAAATAACACCATTTCATATACTTGAGAAGCCTTTATAGTTCTAGTTTGAGGAGAAAAACATTTTTAACATTTGTAGGCTTCTAGTATCCCTAATAGTAGTTTTTTATTTTCATGCTGTTGTCGCATTAAGCTGCATTGTGTAGTTTCCTCTCTCCTGCACATTCCACTCATCATTGTAAAGGCTCAGTTAATAGCGATCTGTTGTTTTTTTGTGCATGTTGTATCCAAGGTCCTTTGTATCTTTTTATAACCTGTCTTTGTCATATGTGGTTATAGTATCTAGTTTCTTCAACCACTTTCATGTTTGATTATTGTCACATAATGATAAATGTTAAGGTTGTCTTAATTGTATAAACAATAAACAACATGTTTACATTTTGAGAAACAACAGTAATTTTCCAATAGAACTAATAAATAGCCAAGACAGTTAAAAATAAGAAGGAATCTTTTAGGTAGAAGATTCTGATTGTTTCCTGTCTATTGAAGAAACAAATTTTAGAGAGGGTTTCAGTGCATGGAACAAAGGCTTAGAACTTACTCCCCATTGATTTCAGAGACAAGCAACATGCTTCACTACATTTGAGATGTTAAGACCTATCTGTTCAAAACTTTTTTTTTAGATTAGCTTGCCATTTTAACTCTTGTGTTTATGTCTGTTATGTTATTATAGCGGCTTAAGGCTACATTGTGTTTGTTAACAGCACTTATAAATAAAATTATTATTATATACAAAAGAAGACAATAAGTGGGATCAGTCAATAAGTTTCAAGCTTCAATGATCCTCAGCATCAAATTTAACTTCTGAAAATACCAAGATATATTAACCACTCAGTTTCTTTATATTACCATATTACCATATAAACAGTCAGGTGTGGACATAATACAAGAGTATTTATGGACACTTTAATTATTATTGAAGTGTTCTTTAGAAAAATATTTGTCTCCAAAGTTTTTTATTTCTCATAACAATACCTTCAGTAGTGTACATAACACAACAAAATATTTTTTTAAAAAATGTAATTTTATTTTGTTTCTACCTTAACATGTATTTTTGTTTGTACAAAAGTCTGTTTTTTAAATTTTTTTTTATTCAAAGCTTTATCCTTTAAATTATATTTTTAAATATTGCTTGCTAAATGTTGTATTTGTGATAGTTTATTTTTTTTTTTATTTCCTCATTTTCATTTCAGGGTAAAGTATTGTAGACTCATCATGTTGGTAGAATGCTCATAGTTCATAGTTGTTTTATTTTTCTTTCCTCTTCAGTTAAATTTAAAAAATTGATTTTTATTTTGTGACAGCAAGTTTAATATTTGTTTTTAAAAGCATTATTAATTATTCTGTTTCATTATTAAAACTGCACCTTTAAAAATACTCTTGTGCTAAATATGGATGAACATTTAACATACATTAAAATTTATTATAAACAAATATGCAATGTAAACAATTAATTACATTAAATTTCTAATTATTCAGAAAGTTGTTTTAATTATTTAAGCTTTCACCATTTCATGTTTATAAACAAAAATTAATATAATTATTTTTTTTTAATGCTTACAGAATAACTGTTCTGGGTAATGAGAGAGTCAATTGACAGCTTGCAGACAGGCAACATCTTTTCAGATTTGCTATTAAGTCTGAGGAGAATCTCATTATGATCTTTATGTTTTGTTTATAGCATTGCTTATCTTGTTGATAATAAGAATATAGTTGTAGCTGCTTTTATGTACCAATAAAATTGGTACAAGGTATAATAGACAATTTATCATAGAATGTCTGTAAAGTGTGTAAAGAGGGAAAGAATGTGTAATAATTTATTATGTAAATAAATTCTATATTAATAAGTTACTTTCTTTTCCATTCACATGTATTCATAGTTATTGCATTTTAAAACTGATATTTTTTTAGCAATGGATTCCTTTTTTTTAACTTAGCACTTGTGTATTTTTATAAAAAAAAAGAGTTAAAAAACTGTCCATATTAAAAACACTATTTTCAAAACCAATGTCTGTGATTCTCTTGTCATCAAACGAATAGAAAATTATAGTAACATTGTTGTTTTCCACTTCATTATTTTGTTTCTAATTTCATTTCTTTTTTTAATGCAACTAGTTTTTATTGACAGTGGAAAAAAAATGCTTACCAGGTATCTATATATTTATCGTTGGCATCAGTGTGCCAATGATTAAACCATAGAAAATAAAATTTGTTGTCATTTATGCCTCCAGCTAGAGACTTAGACTAAGATCCTCCTGCGCCGTTTGGTGCATCAGACGGCAAGCTGTCTCCATAAAGGCTAATGGAGACAATGACTGAAGCTTTAAGGTATCTCCATGAAAGTGTGGTGCCATGTTACACAAGGACCTCTCTGTTTGCGATTTCATCGTAGAGGCCTCCTTGCAGTTGCAACTCTTAACATACATAATTTATTCTGTTGGAGGACATGTCCCGAAAATCTCATGCCATGTTTGGTCACAACTTCATTAAATGGCCGAGTCCCAGTTCAGCATAGGATTTCTTTGTTTGAGACCTGATCTAGAGAACTATATATGAAATTCTTTGGAATTAAAATTAAGGAATCCTAACACAATTATTCATATTTCCTGTGTGTTTTTAAGATTCATTATGAATGATTATTACTGAATTGTAAATACACACATAAGCAATCACACCTAGAATGGAACTGTCACTATATAAATATTACTTTTATATTATTTCTAAGTAATATTTTATCAGCTGATTTAAAGTTCTGGTGTAAAACGTACACAAAATATTTCTTACAGCTTAGAATTACTTATTCTGAAGCCTGTGGTCGCCATGATGTCTGCAGTCTTTTTTATTACTCCTTTTGGGTCATTTGGTTTGATAAGACGCGCTTAACTAGAAGGATTATCCATAAAATTAGTTACTTACTTCTACTCTCCTCAACCAAATATTCATATTCTTATTTTCAGTAAGTGTAGTTAGTAAACACTCAGCAATTTAAAACCAATTAAAGTAATAAGACGTTGCATAATTTTGGTCAAGAAAATCGAAAAAAACAACACCAAAACTATTTTTTTACAAGAAATAATAATAATTAAATTCTTATGAACCAGAAACACTGTATATATGTATATTCTAAAACTGAACTCAGCCCATACTACGCAGAGCATCTTCATATTTAGCTGCCGGTATTATTTCCATTTTAAACATAAGCAGTTGTTCTCATTCTTCTTCTATTCATGAATGGCTTTCATTGGACCCATGATTAAAGATTGACATATTAAAGTGAAAAAAAAAATCAAAGATTAAAACAGTCAATGGCAGACTGAAACAAACTGACGCCTTGGGTTTCGAAAATCTGTAAAGGTTCATTAGCATTAGGAACACATAGTAGTGCAGGATATAGCAATCTAGAAACCCCATTATCTCATAAATTACAGAATTCTTTAAAAAAAATAAATTTAAAATAGGTCCTTCATAACTTATATAGGGAGGGAGGACTTTTTGTAGTTGGCCTCTTATGGTCGTAGAAAAACTTAGGCTTAGTCTGTAGAGTTTTTCTTGTGACTACGAAGCACCATTTCTGTCAAATGTAGCCCGGTTAAAATTACGTCTGCTTAGATGTTTTAAGTGCCAGTCCCTTTTGTCAGACGGCTGAAAAAAGCTACAGTAGCCTATAGATTATCATATAGGGATGAGGCAGGTCTGCAGCAGTATCGCCCTCTGACATGCAACGAGAATCTTCATTGGAATGGTAAAGGCTTTGAAGGTATCTGTGAGGTCAGTTGTCATTATCCCCTCAGTTGATTACCATTTTAGTTTTCTAAATTATGAGACAGTAACGTGATACGGCAATGTCAATAATGGTAGCGTTTTTTTTTCTTTTTTATCAATGAACGATTAAAATCTACCATTTTGTCGGTCAAAATAGGCCTATCCCAGTAGAGTAGATGATCAGTAGACTTGAGAATTTCTTGTGGCGAGTATTTGTAATAAGGATGATGATTATTATAGGTCAATGCTTTCACATGTGTATTATACGAAAACTTTCTCTAGGTCAGTGTGTTTGATGACGTAGAGGTAGCACCCGATTACATTTTTGACTGCTAATTTGCTAAAAACTAAGTAACGACAACATGGCGCAGCCTGCATCTACAACCACTTTGTATGCTGAGTTAAGTCGATGTGGACAGAAACAAGAATATGAAAAAGCTATTCGAATAGCCAATAAAAGTACAAGCATTTTGAAAATATAAGCTAGATCTACCTATTTGTATTTAAAATATTTGTAACAAAATAGTAATTTAATAAATGTTTCTGTCAATAAAGAACAACTTGAGAATCATAGATACTTAACTTAGACTTAGATTAGAAAGTTAAGAAACATATGGGATGGGGTATCCCGGTATGTCCATTGAAAACACCAGGCAGAGCAGAGGAGGCTCTGTCTCGCTATGACATACTATAGTTTTAGATCTAGATAAAAAATGTAGAATCTAGACTACCTCATTACAAGATTAAAAACAAATTTAAAAATTATTAAATATAGATTTAATAGATCTACTAGATATTTAGGTTACTAAACAGAGGGATTGTAACATTGTTCTACAAATGGGGTTGTTCTGGATTCCCCCCAAGTTACGTGGTTGTTATGTTTACAATGCGCACCGTGCTTAGTTTCAGTTAGTTAATACATTTATAGTTTATAGTGGGAATCTGAAGCGTTTTATTTAACTCTTTGTCTCCTAACTGACAATACCAACGTTGATTCCACCAGAATGTGGTAAATAATTATGAAGAGAAAGAGTTTAGTCAATATTTAGTGGTTTCAATTTAGTCATTAGCTTCAAACTATAATTTGTTAATAACAGGAAAATCTAGAGATATATTTTTTTAATAGTTTCAACTAAAACAAATAGTTAAACCTTTGATAGAAGGTACAGAAGTGTTGGCCAATCTGCCATACTGAGATCTAGATTTCTTGATCTATAATGACTACACTAACAGTTAAGTTAAGTTAAGCATTCGGGTAACCAATCCTAGAAAAAAAGTAACACTTTCATCTACCCCTTCCTCTTTGGCCAAAAGTAAAGAAGCTGAAACTTAAGTAGAACACTAAAAGCTGGACAGCAGACCAGTGTGTATTGAATTGGTCAATAGGGCAAGTCTAGTGTGTAGTCGATATGTCGACTAGTTGGTAAAAGATGAAAAAGACTCCCATGTGTTTTTCCTTGTGCGCAACATGCTTGAGTTATTTAGTGAACAAATAACACATTTGATAGTCAAGGATAAATCTAGATCAACTCTTAAACATGCCAAATGTGTCTTACCCCGCCCTTTCATTGTTGGTTTCTAGGTAATAAAATGGATCTAGATCTATTTCGTCTACGCATTTTTGAAGCTATAGTAACTCAGTGAATTACTTAAAACTGATATAACTTTTAAGAACATAATACATCATGTATCCAACACACATTTTAATTATTCTTAATGTTATCGATGTGCATAATGTATCAGGAACTAGCGGAATATGAAATACATAACGTTAAAAAATAGCTTAAAAGTTTATGAAAATAATTGTATAACAATGTTTCAACTAACATGCATATTATCCCATATATAGCCCTATACAGGGCTTTTTTGTGACGGTACTCACCGGTACAGCGTTCTGGCACCTTTTTGAACAAAATATTACTTTTCTTGTATTTTAACGTATATTATTAATTTTTAGTAGTTAAAAGTTAGGCAATCATCTACTGAGTACCAGCAACTAATCACTGAGTACCGGCACCTTTTTTTTTTTTTTTTTTTTTTTTACAAAAAAAGCACTTGGCCTATACATATATATATAAATATATATGTGTGTTTGTGTAGTTTACACCAAGCCTTTTTTTAAAAATCTTGCAAGAACGTTTGTAAAAACATCTTCTGTATGTGCATGTATCATCTGCAATGTGTTGAAGCTTGTCATGGACTATTAGGAAATATCACTGATAAACCCATTCTTAAACAGTTCTTGTAAACCCATTCTTAAACAGTTCTTGGCCCTTTATAAAAACATTCTTATAGTTATTTGAACATTCACGAAGTTTGTTGATGTACTCTGTATATTTTAAAATGTTTGTGAATGTGAAATCTTTTAAAAATAGAGGAGCAACAGCAATGGAAATTTAGGATGACAAGGCCTCTTTGTTGTTCAACAACCACTTGACTTGGGTTTAAGTAGGTCAGAAATCTGGAACAACCTCATTGTTGTCCATCTTGTCTGTGGTAAGGTCTAGACTTGTGACAAGTCCAGTGATAGGCAAACTTTTTTTAGAATCGGGCCAAAAAAGGAAAAGTTTTGGTGTGCCTTTATATAAAAATAGAGAAATTTTGCATTAAATCTTACGCTACAAAAATTATGTTAATCCCATTTAATACTATTAGTTCAAGCTGCAAGTGGTTTGATAGTATTCATGCTTTGCTTCCAATTGGCACCTAGTTATTCTTAAGAGTGCACAGAAGTCTTCATTGTCAATCTATTGCTGACACAGATTTTTCTAGTCTGCTCATTAATGAATTTGCTATGCATCATTCTCTGAGCATGAAAAATTAAATTTAGGAAATTCCCAAACTTGCTTAAAATTGCACCCTGGGCCCTGCATTAAGTCGTTTTATATTCATATTTAAAGCAAATCAGATTGTTCAGATTGCATATAATTAAAGAACTCACTATTCAGTTTTACAAAAGATGTCTTGATGTATTGTGTAGTGAAGGAAAACAACAGTAGTGGTTTACATTGACAATTCCAAATCCCTGTATTTTCCTTATATTTGGAGCTGTAGTTCCCCTTTCAGACCTTGCGATCTATAGGGCAGATGATGTAAAGATCATCTATTTCTGTGGCTCACAACGACCAACTGCCTTTACTTTCGCCAACTAATGTCAAGTACCCATTAGAGCTAGGTGGACTAAGAGGTGCCCAAAGATCTCAAAATAAAAAATCCTAGTCTTCTTCAAGATTTGAACTCTGGACCCTGGTTTGAAAACCAAGTGTTTCACCGCTCAGCCACCACGCTCTGTCTTTTGTTGCATATAATATATTCTTGATGCTGGTACTTACAAAATTCCTAGACATACCACAAATTTAATGAAAAATATCTTCCCTTGTGTTGCTCCCTTCAAGGAATGCATACAGAACTCTTCAGTTACAGAAAATTTTTCTTTTAAAACATAACAATGTTTCAACTCGTATTAACAATCTGTATTTTTCATTGTGAAAACAAAACATGTGACAGGCTGTATGAAACTTCTTGGCTGGTCGGATTTGGCCCAGGAGTTGTAGTTTGATCGTCACTGGTCTAGACTGTCATCAAGTGTTTAAAAAAAAAATATGAAAAAAAAACAAAACTATTAGTCTCCGGGTAGTTCAAATTACTCTTTGTAATCTTCTTTCTTAATACAAGTTCTTAGAAATCTGATTTCAGGTATCTAGTCATGTGCACTAAGAAATAGCATTGTTAAGTTAATATTACAGAATTATTTGAATTTTCTAATATTTTAATTCCATTCGGCAAGAATTTAACTGCTATGACCTTGTAATGTTCTTTTCTTTTAAGTACTTCAGCAAAATCCTGAAGAATTCGCTGCATTTAATTGTAAGATCATTAGTCTTTTATTTTTGGATCGTTTTGATGAAGCCCTTGCTGCTCTCAACAAGGACAAAACTCATACTGGGTAAGCTGTGTATAAGAAATAGGTTTTGATACATGTTATTATTGACACAAAACTTTGTTTTCTTTAAATGTTCAGATATTGTTTTGTAAATCCTTTAAAACTTGAGACATCTGAACAGCTGAAAGAAATTTATTATCACAGTTCGTGAGCTTTTAAAAGCACTCAGTGCTTTATTTCTTGCAATGTTATTGTAAATATTAGAGATATTACATTTTTTGGTTGATATTTGTTTTTTGTAAATTGTTTCCAGTAACCTTAAATTGGAAAAAGCATATTGTGAATATCGCTTAAATAGAACTAATGAAGCATTAAGTACATTGAGGTCAATCTCAAACCCCACCCCAAGAACTAAAGAACTCCTATGTCAAGTGGTAAGAAAGCTCTGTTATTAACTAATGTTTTTTATAAAAATATATTGGTGAAAAATGTTGTAATGCCTTTGTCTGATAATGTGTTTTATTAAAATAACAGTAAAATAAATAATTGATATTAGAACATTATTTGTATTGAATTGTCTACATGTTTTAACCCACAGCTGTATAGAATTGAACAATATGACGAGTGCTATAATTTATACAGAGATGTCATTAAAAATTCACAGGTAATTTTATAGCTAGTTAAATATCTTCATAGGGCATCTGTAGAAATTATTCTGATGTAGCGATGGGGGATTTTCACTTAGGATTTTCCTTTCTGCTTTTCACATTTGTGCACACTTGTATTAATTTTTAGGCTAATTCATAGTTCCTTGTCATTAGTTTTGTTTTACATTTTTTATTTGATTATTCTTAGGATGAATTTGATTCAGAAAGGGAGACAAACTTGGCAGCTGTTATTGCTTCACTACAGATGTGGAATAAAAAAGACATGGTAATGTTAACATCTTAGACTAGTTTAGTCAATAAGTACAAGGATATCATTGTGTTCTTATACATCCTAAATTACAATGACAATTCTGTTCATTAAATAAATCTTATTTATAAAAATTGAACTATACACTGTCACTACTGTGACACAGATAACAGTAATAATAAATCCAGTGTTACACTCATAACATTATTATTATTATTTACTAATTGAGCTGTTTTATTGGTGTAACCTTTTAGAAACCCTATTTGTAATTATTGTTAAAAGACATTTGTAATAATTAAAATTCAAAATAAAATATAACTGACATTATTATTATGCAGAGTTTATTGTGTCCCATAGAATCTAATATATGTTGCTACTGAATTGACAAAGTAATTTGATGAAATATATATAGATATGTAAGCAAAAATATTGAGTAGATTCATATACAGGTCCAGCTTCAGCCTCCTTTAACTTAACTCTTTGGCTCTGCAACAACGCACAGGTTATGATTTTAAAAAAGGGGGAAAAAGTCGGACCAATGCTGGGGGTATCGGCTATTTAAAATTTATTTTTTCGTTTCTATTTCTCCAATTCATGCTTTTTATTGCTTAATTTTTTATCTAGAATAGTTTCCCTTTGCTAATCATCCACAATTTCCTTCATTGAACATGTTTTTATTTTGTACCAAGTTTGTAAAGAGATAACATTTATTTTTTCTGTGTGCGTGTTTTTTTTAACATAAAGCTTCAACCAAGGCCATATAAACTTAGTAGATCTAAATATTTCTTTGATAAAAAGTATAATAATTCAGATGACAGTGATTTTGTTTCATCTGATGGTGATATTGATAAATCTAATTATATAGTCTAGATCTAGTAAATTAATTTATAGATCTAGAATCTAGGTCTAGTAATGATGAAGTTTATCAGCTGATGAAACAGTTCCACCCCCAGCTAATGTTCAATGTAGATCTAGAACTAGTTTAGCTGTCTCTACATCATCTAGATCTAAATCTAATCTAGATCTATCATCTAGGCACTGAAACAAATCAATTTCAGATTTGTTCCATCAAGAAATTGGGTTGTCAACTTAGACTTAGTCAGCACTGCATCTATTGAGCTGGAATGTTGTTTTTTTTCATTGACAATCACGTTGTTGATAGTCTTGTCAGCAAAATAAATAGCTATGCTGACCATAGGATTAAATTGAACACCCCTGCTAGAATAAGATCCATTTTCAGAGAATGGAGACCTATAACTATGAAGAAAGACAGAGTATGTAAACACTGTAGGTCAGGGAGAACGGTTTATGTTTGCGCTGGATGGGAGTCGAACCCACACTTCATATTGACTGCAACTAGAAGGAATATTTATACACTAAGTACATGAAGAACTTAAGAAGAAAATATTATAAATATATATATGCTGTACAGTTGGACTAGTTTTAGCGTAAAAGTTTTTTGTTCCAAGAGTGTTGCTTTTTTTATGGGCGTTTTCATTAAAGTAGTGACATTGGATTATTAGTTCCAGTTTATTATTTTTTGCATCTATTGCTGTTTCTTCTATGGTGTTCTGTAAACAAATGCATAAAAATGAGAAAAAAACTTCTTTGAATTCAATTTGAACAATAAATTTCTTGTAACATACACTTTTATGGATATTTTCAATGTCAGTTGGTGAGTTTTTAATTTTTATATTCAAAACCCAAAATTACTAAAACAACATGATTCGCAAACTAGAAAACATAAGAAATGGAAAGAGCATCCATTTCTCTTTAATTCTATATCAAATTTATTATTTTCCAATAATAAATAAAAAAGTTATACAAGTTATATCGAAGCAAAGTAGCGCACTCTGAAATGGCGGGAAAATTAATTCTGTCCAAAAGTGGAAAATAATTCCGGAGCCAAAGAGTTAAGTCAAGGACTTAATATGCTTAATATATAAAAATGTAAACTTTGATTGACTGTGTTTATTATTCAATACTTCCAGGATGATCCAAACTTTGCTGAGAACTCCTATGAAATTTGCTACAACAATGCATGCTACTGGATAGGCAAAGGAAATCTCTCTGTGGCTCTAGAAAAGCTGGATAAAGCAGAAGGTAAATTATTTTTATTGTGATCAACTGTCATATATATACACTAGAAATCATGACATTGATTTAATTTAATGTATTTTCTTCCAGAGCTACTAAAAAATGATAGTGATCTAACAGAGGAGGAACTAGATGAAGAACTTGCTATAATTAGGTAATAGTTGAAAAATATCAATTCATTTATATGAGGCTAACGTTACTACATTAGCTAGAAACAATAATATGAAAAAAAGGTGCTGTTGCCTGGCTGCTTTCAAAAATATAATACTGTACCACATACTCTAATGTTGGTGAATGACTGGTTGGTCTCTGCTGTGGCTATACATATTTATTGAGGGTTTCACTCGAGCTGAGTTGTGTTTCTTAAGTCAGAACAAGTAACATAAAAGACAATGCCTCTTTTATGAAGCTGATGATTTTTTGTAAGAGTGATTACTTTGCTCTTCATAACTAATGAATAATAGGCCCTGAACATCTATTTGTTTATTAACTCTTTAGTGAATATTAGCCAGAATTTTTCAAGATATAGATCTCTGTACTAAATTTAATTTTAAAGATGATTTTATTTTGAAAAATAATAACAGTCAAACCAGAATTTTACCTTTGTGTAATTTTTTTCCCAAAGATATACATATATATAAACTATCAAATTTGTAAGAACATTTTTAGACCTCTTCTCGAGATCTGTGTCCAGATTCCAGTTTTTGCCCATGAAGAATCTGCAAGCTGTTAAGAGGAATTGTAAAAACAACTACTCCCAGGTGCCCTTTCTCCACATTGACCACAAATGCAGAATGGGCTGCAATGAGAATGATAAGAGAGCTTTGAAATGTAATTCACCTTAAGTATTTAGTAAAAACCTTAACCTGAAAGCAAGTTTTTTTCTAACCTAACTAAAATCTGGCATTTATTTCATTCCCATTGTTTTCATAAAAACAACTTCCATGACCTTATTTTATGTAATGTTGCATAACCTTTGATGCAATTAAAGTAAGTTAAGTTCCCCTTTCAGACCTTGCGATCTATAGGGTAGATGATGTAAAGGTCATCGGTTTCTGTGGCCCACTGTTAACAAGGGTGTCATACGGATGTGGACAGCACAACGACCAACTGTCTTTACTTTTCCCCAACTAATGTCAGGTACCCATTAGAGCTGGGTGGACTCAGAGATGCCAAAAATCTCGAAATAAAAAATCCCAGTCTTAACCAGGATTCGAACCCAAGATCCCAGTTCAGAAGGCAAGCATTGTACCGTTCAGCCACATAACCTCAAGTTATGGTTATTGCTTTTACTTTGAAGCATCTTACAGACCTGCCTACCATTACGCAAAATGCGTATTTGTTACGCTAAATCTCCCAAAAATGACAGTCAGTAATCAAATACGCATTTAACCCGTCGCGTTGCGCATTTTGTTGTAGTAGGCCTATGATTTAGATTGACTAGATCTAGATCTCTAACATCTTCTACCATCTAGTCTAGATCTAGACTAGATTCTTAGTCTTAGTATAGAATAGATCAAGGATGAAGGTAGGCCTACAAAAGTTTGGAGTAGACCTACGTTTGTAGCGGATCCACGGCATCTGTAACACTCTTGAGCCCAGATCTAGAGTAGATTAAATTCATTATATAGACATAGATCCAGATCTAGTCTAGATATCAACTCTATAGTCGTATTGATCTAGATTTAGATTGTAGATCTAATCATGACATCTAGATCTAATATTATATATATATAGTGGATCGCGTTAGTCATGTTTAGTGTTACGCCTTCTGGTGCCAAAATATGCATTTGGACTTTTTTTGGTAGGCAGGTCTGATCTTACCTTCTCAGAAATTAACTTCAGTTTTGAAGCCAAGCAGTTTACTGCTCAGCCACCACACCTCCTTGATGCAACTACTTAAACTAAATACATACGTTTTAGATTTCTGTGGATTATTGTCACATTATTTATTAAAATTAAACATGATATTTCTACAGAGTTCAGAGAGGCTACATTTTTCAGATCCAAGGTAAACAAGAACAAGCATCTCAGTTGTACAATCAGGTGTTGAAGGCCAAACCTACAGATGCTGGTCTGATAGCTGTCGTCTCTAACAATATTGTTACACTCAATAAGGTTTTTGATTACTATGTGACTAATAATGACTATTTAAACACTTTTTGTAATTTTCAATATTCCACACTTGGTGTCTCGTTACTTTATATAAGTTGATGTTTGTACTGTGCTGATAAATTTAATAATTAATAAATTGTCCTAGTTGACAATATTTTCAATGAAATTGTTATTGTTTTTTTAGGAACAAAATATATTTGATTCCAAGCGTAAAATCAAAGCTGCAACTGGAGATCACCTCAAGCATAAAACAGTGTCTGCCCAGCGTCAGCACATTGATATCAATCAATGTCTTGTTCACTTGTATTCAAATCAGGTTTGTAAAGACCCAAAACTTCATGACAGTCAAATAAAAACATTATTTAGCTGCTAGTTAGCATGTTGGATGAAGCAATTACAGCTAATTAAATGCTGAAATGAAAAAAAAATTTACATTTATACTTTGGATTACTGATTACCATTTTTTAAAAACTGCTTTTGTATAGCACATCTTTCATGCATTCTCTGTGTGCTATGTTCAAAACTTTTGTGTGGACAAGTGTTGGTGTCTGGGAAAAGTTTATGTGCTGTCTTTAAGGGCTCAGCAAAATTCAACATATCTCGAGTGAGGATTGAAACTTGATCTCCCTTGACTGGTAGTTAAGTGGTTTATGCCTCTCAATCACAACTTGCTTGATTAGTTAGGAAAGTTAGCTATCAGGATGATTACGAAATAAAAAATGATTGTTCTTTACATATCATTTGACTACCATCTCTGCAATTACAGTATTTCATTTTTTAACTTTGTAATGTCCAGGAAAATTCTTATTAGCAACTGAAAAAAAATATTTTTTCAGTCTTTGAACTTGTTCATTGTTTGAATGTCTTTCTTTTCTTGTATTATCTGATAATGTTTTTGAGTTGTTAAATTATTTAATATAAATGTTTTCTTAAATTATCTAATGAAAAAAATCTAAAACTTTCTAAAAATATATGTTAAATATATTAAAACAACATGTGATAAAAAAATAAGGTGTATGCAACCGTAATATACATGAAAAACAATGATTTTTCCTACAGAGTGATCAGTGTCACCAACTGGCCAAAAAGTTGACAGATCAGTACCCTAACCTAGATACGCCATTGATGATCAGAGTAGCTCAGTACATTCGAGACAAAAAGATTGATGATGCTGTAACATTACTCAAGGTAGACTCCTTTTAAATTTTAGCTAAAGTCATCTATTACATACATGTGTCACAGACAAAATATTTAACTTTTTGTACACTATTGTACTTTGTGAATTTTGTAAATACACAGCGTGAAAATTTAAATAGTGAACATGAGTTAGGTAGGATGTAAGGCTGTTTGAGAGATGGAGAGTTTTAGTTTGTTGTGAGTTTTTAGTTGAAGTTTTTTGCTGAATAAGTGGTGCTAAGTCAGTAGAAGTAGTAAGTAAACATTAGTTTGTTGAAGAAGTCAGTTGAAATAGTTAGTTAAGTGAAGTAGTCCAGTTGAAGCTGTTAGTTGAAGTTGTTAGTTTTACTGTAGAAAGTTGTAATAAGTTAAATTTTAGAAGTTAAAGAAAATAGTTGTATCAATGAAACAAGTTTATGTGAAGTAATGAAATTAGTGATATGAACGCATTATAAATAGAAGCTAGAAAGTTATTTTATTCATCTAATACTTT
Organism: Biomphalaria pfeifferi; assembly: GCA_030265305.1. Taxonomy (NCBI): domain Eukaryota; kingdom Metazoa; phylum Mollusca; class Gastropoda; family Planorbidae; genus Biomphalaria; species Biomphalaria pfeifferi. The sequence goes on from JASAOG010000025.1 coordinate 4,277,947, forward strand.
CATTGAAGTTGGATTTATGATGTAAATTAACATATATTTCATCATGTTTGTAATTCCTAGTTCTTGTTATTGTTGCTAGTCAAGTTTTCAATAGAGTAATACTGCTTATGAATGACATGCCAATGAGAAATATGCCTACAAGCATCCTACAAATTAATGTCATGGTGATAATTATCTTTATATTAGTGACAACATGGTTGCACTAGTTTTTAAACTAAGATAATATTATGTGTATATCTGTTCAAAAATGTTTTTTTCTAGATTTCATGTTATGATAGTACTGTGTTTTGTGTGTTAAAACAAGAAGTATTGTTTGTTTTTTAAATTTAATTTTGTTTAGTTTAAATTATGTGGTGGCCTATGGATAACTTTCTTGGCCTCTGAACCAAAGATCTTAAATGCTAATCTATTCATGGTGGAGACATTCCTGAAATAGATACCAGACATTGGATGAGAAAAATAAATGTATTTGGTCATTGTGCTGGATGTAAATCATTCTTATAGAGAAATAGTCACAGATATTGGTGAGCTGTACATCACAAGCCTCTTAGTTCAGTATATTTTTATTATTTAGCAGGTTAAAATGTTGAGCTATTCTGCACAATGAAACCTTCAAATTCAAATAAATGTTTTACTTGCTCTTTCACTTTTGACAACTCCTACAAGTACTATTTATAAGATTTGCCTTAAGCTATACATTTGTCTTCATATCTAACTATTTCAGTTCAGTTTTTTATTTTGTTGAGCTCTTCTCACATGAGTAACTGTGATAAACTTGTGTCCAATACTATGTGACTAAATGTTTAGTTTGTTTAGTTTTATTCAGTCCACTAGATCCCATCAAAACCTTATTCTCATTTACCAAAAAAATAAAAAGTTGTAAGGACAGTATGCTAACTGCAAACATTGACAAAGTTTACACAAGGCTGAAAAGGTCTCTATTTAAATTTTCGTAATAGTCACCTACTGTCACCGTAGGTCCTCAAAAGTCAAGTCTTGCATTTCTGACTTGTATTTGTGGCACTGCCCTAAAGTTGTGTTGATAAAGTTTTGTCTTTTGTTTCTAGTGTGAAGTTGATTCTTCCCTTTCCTACATTCAGTACTTTATAAAAGGTTTTGCGTCTTCTCCCAGGAGCTTATTGAATATTTATTAAATGTTACAATATTTACTGTATGGTTTTGTTCATTTTAGGATTACATCAAAGTTAGACCTGAGATGTCTTTTAAGGCTAACATGATCATTGCTCAGCTACACCTTAACCAGGGCAGTGTCTACCAAGCATGCGATGCCCTCAAAGATTTGGGTGACCTGGCACATAAACCTGGCATAGTATGATAATTTTCAATGGACAAATATTCTTTTTGTGTTTTATAAATGTGTATAACTAGTGTAAACAATTCTTTTCATTTTAAACTGTATATAGTGTTACTGATTATTCATGTATATTTTAGTGTGTAGATGTACTTGTAAAACTATACTTTATTGATCATAAAAACAGGTTTCTACTTTAGTGGCACTGTATCTAAGTCAGGAAGATAAAGAAGCAGCATCAGAGGTTCTCATTAATGCAGTGAACTGGTACAAAAAAAATAATGTAAATATTTTTTAAAAATAAAGATTGCATTTCACAATACTTAATCAGAAGAAAACAATCTATTTGAACTTCAGGGCTAGGATAAAAGTCTGAAAGATTGAGCTGTTTTAAGTTTGTCCATTTCTTCAATTTCATAGTCATCATCTGTGTAAATAATTTATCTCCTTTAGCCTAAGTCACCAGCTTTGATGACCTTGACAAGAGCTAATGCAGACTTCCAATTGAAAAATGGAAAAGCAGAGGAAGCAGCAAAAATGTTAGAGGATCTTCGAAAGTAAGTTATGTTGTTTTTGAAGTTGTTACATGTTTGAGTACTTAAATGTTTGTAATCTCTATTTCCAAAGTTAATTATTAGTTTTTATTGTATATTTATTTAACTAGAGATGAATTTTCCTTTTTTTAGGGCTAACCCAAAAGATGCTTTAGTCCTGGCACAGCTGATTTCTTCCTATGCTCAATTTGACCCAGCCAAAGCACAACAGTATCTTTTGAATGAAAAATTTATCATTTTTAGATTCTGACATAAAATGAGCACGTTTGATCAAACTGATGTATGGTCAAACCTTAGTTGGCAAGTCAATGAGTTTGTGAACATAATGCTGACACTATTTTGAAAATGTTACTTGTACTTTATGTTCACTTGTCCATATCATGCTATTGCATTAGACATTGAAAGTTTGCTATTATAGAAGTTTATAACATTTCAATAGTAGACCTAACATTATAAGAGTTAAAACCTAACATTATAAGAGTTAAATAAAAAATTGTGTAGTCTTTTATTGGGCATTATTTCAAATGTAAGGAAATTTGAACTTACATTCAATTATTTCAGCTTACCAGGGTAATAAATTAAAAAATTCTGTATTAGTGAGTTACCAAAATATGTAGATAGTATATTTTGGTGCTTCTTAAGCTATTAAAGAAAATCTCAAGCCTAAAATTTTTTTAACTTTCTCATTTTCAAATGGCTAGTTAAAATAATAATAAGCATATGCACTTCTTCATGAGTTAAATACATTTCTAGTTTCAATGTTAAAATGCTTGTAAATAAAAAAACAAAATACTAATGCAAATAGCCTCGTCTTTTTAATTGTGTTAGCAAAAAATGGCGCTTCTTAGAATAACGAACACTGTGCAATGTTCAAGTTATTAAATATCATTATATAAGCAGACTTATACCAAAAAGATTTTTATTGTGATATGTTTTATGAATAGTTTAAACTGAACAATGTCTTTGCTTATTAATTAACATATGTTACAATAGAATAATAGATATCAATATTGAACCCCAAAAATAGAAAACTGTTGCCCGTGTTGGCTAGATGCAGATATACATTGAATTGAGAGATTAATTTATTTATAGTATTTGATCAAATTAAGGCTGATAGCTTTTTATGGTTGATATGAGTTCAATGATTTTATGTTGAGATATTGGGATATGTTGGAACATTTTCTTATCCAAAATATTCAAGAGATTTTGATGTTAAAGTTCTTTTTCTTTTAAATGTGAGTTGTCTATTAATCTATAGATTTAACTCTGAAACAGTGCATAGCCTTAACACACTTATCAGAATCAGCAAAGATTTGCCACCAGTAGCAAAGATTGTAGAAGGTTTGGATGTTGATGCACTTGAGGCATCTTTTAGTACCCTAGGGCCCAAATACCTCAAGAAACAGCAACCTAAAGGCGAAGCCTCTCCACTACCGTAAGTAATTCAAACAAACATTTTTTGTCAGTAAATCATCTAAGACATGCAATTATCTGAGTTGCTCATTCAATCACTAACTCACCACCATCTCACATTTTTAAATACTATTAATAGCAAGTCATTTTCTAATGATTGTAGGCACTTTTATTTATTCTATCACAACTTCATCTCATCTGTCTCCATCCTTCCCGTCTTCAACAAAATTCTGCTGAAGTGAAGCCAGTCCACTTTTTAGTGGATCTCCTGTCTTCAACAAAATTCTGCTGAAGTGAAGCCAATCCACTTTTTAGTGGATCTCCTGTATTCAACAAAATTCTGCTGAAGTGAAGCCAGTCCACTTTTTAGTGGATCTCCTGACATCCTGCTTTTTAGTGGATCTCCTGACATCCTGCCACAAGGGCGTGGGGACGGAACTAGTCAATTTCTTTTACAAAGAGCAGGAAAAAAGTTGTTTTTTTATTGTAGTTATTAATTCATGATTGATTATTAACTAAGTAAAACAACATTTTTACCAATGTTGAACAGATTAAAATGTTTAAATCTTTTCTGACTCAAAGTGGTAGAAAATCTCTCCACTGTTGTACATCTTTATGTTGACAACTTTTAACTGACCAAAAAAAAAAGGTATGTGGCATGAAGTTGATCTTACAATAATCAAACCCATTATAGGTACAGTTGTGTTTTATGTTGCTCGAATGTTCAGACATAATAGTATTGGCGGCCTCCTATATTAGATTTCATTTCATTTTTTTTTTACTGGAATAAATAGTTTGTTCTATTGCAAAAACAGTTATCAGCCTATCCCATCCATAAACCTTTTTTAACATCTTCTTAATTAATAAAAATAAGTTGTGAAGCTCTTTGCGCAGGAAAATGTTTGGTGACAAGACTCAGCCTAGACTCTACTGGAGGGGCGTTTTGTGTTACTCTAGATCCCCTTACTGGATGGAGGGGAACTTACTGTCTCTCCAAGAATAGTTCAAAAAGAACCTTTTCTGTTATTAATGTATTCTTGTGTTTTACTCTTTCTCTCTGGAATAATACTCCAATTGTTGATTTGAAATTGATTTCAGAAGTTGTCAAATAGTAGAGAGTGAAATATTTTTACCTTTGTTTAATTTAACTTGACACTCGTGTATTTCAGTTCTGGTGATGCTAAGTCAGGTGACACAGTCATGATGAAGAAAAAAACAAGAAAGAAGAAGAAAGGTTTTTTTTTAATATTTGTTTTTTATTGACATGTTAGTGTACCATACAGAAAAAAAAATTCACTCACTCAAAGCTGACAACATTTTTTTTTTCTGTTGATATTCTTTCTCTTCTAAACCTTTCTTCTAACTGCCCTGCCTTCCATACTTTCATGCGTGTTTCTATGCATCCTTCAGACATTTTCTTCTTCTTATCTCTACCTTCAACTATCTTGAGCCTTGGTGCTAGTTTGCTGGTATTCATTGTTATTGCTTTTCTTTAGTTATTGTAATCACTTTTGTGATCTGTTTTTTTTCCTAATTATTTGCTAAGAGCCTGTGTATAATTCTTGTTCACTTTTATTAACCACTGTTTATTTTATTTATTGATTCTAGATGTTCAATTTAATATAACCAACAAACTAAGATATTTTTGTTATTATAAACTATTGTTTAGGTAAACTCCCTAAGAATTGTAAACCAGGAAGTGACATTGATCCTGAGCGTTGGTTACCTCGTAAAGAAAGATCCTACTACAGAGGTAAAAGAAAAGACAAGAGGAAAGACATTGGTAAGTAGACATGCTAAATGAAAACAAATGTTTAACTGAAGACAAGATTTAGAGATTTCATGATAGTTAAAATGAATTCACTGACCAAGTGTCCTGTAAAAATATTAATCTTCAGTAACACTTTATAAATCTAATAAAAAAAACATTTTTCACTCTCTCACCCCTTGGCCCTTGACATTTCTTTTATTGAGTTTAAACCCTTGCTAACAATAGTGTCTTGTAAAGAGATCTATAAAAAATTTCCTATAGAAACATATATTGAAAAATTAAACAAAGTGTTTCTGTATACTGTGTCGTGATAAAACATGTCAGGCTTTCCAGTAACACTGAAAGTTGTTTTGTTAGAATATTTGTCAAAACCACATAGAAAACTTAGAGAAGAGCTAAAAATATCTCATGAACCGAAAGTAAGCTCAAAATAAAAGAATGATGAAAACAAAACAATGATAATTCTAGAAGTATTCATAAATCGCAGAGTATAAATGTATTCATTTTGACACAATTACTGTTACTATTATTATTTAAACTGGTTAATATTGTGTTTTTACACTTGAAGCATTGTTTTTGGTTATCGATTCAAGTTTTTGGTTATTGTACAAGACATTATATTGGAGAAAAGCTTCAAAAGACACAATTAATTTATCAAAATGTTTCTTACACCCTACTTGTTTTTATCAACATTCTAACTCTAGTGAATTAGAAGGAATAAATTGTAAACATTTACAGATTAAAAAAAATATGTATTTTAAATACATTTTGTTTAAGATTAAACATGGTTGATCCTCTAATTAAATATACATTTCTTTATCTACAGGTAAAGGCACTCAGGGAATGTCTGCTGCATCTCAGGCCATTGCTGATTCTTTGTAAGTCATACATATTGCTTCTATTTATCACTATTTTTTTTTATAATGTTTTGATTTGCCAAGCCTTGTAGTCAGTTTGGTTTTGATTTTTATTGGTGAATCAAAATGCAAACTAATCGTGAAAAAGACATCATGCTTCGACAACATATTTAGTTTCGCTGAAACTTTTTCTACCTAGAATTTGAAAAATTATTTGCCCCCCATTTTGGTGTGCTCACTGCTAGCCAAGATTTTTGTTTTCTCATTTCTTATTTCAATCTATTCTGTTCTCAACAGAGATGCCAGTAAGCCTTCCAGCACTGAGCCCACTTCACCCAAAGCCTCCAACTCCAGCACGGCTTCCCCCCAGTCAACACCCACACCACTCCCTCAGGGACCCAGGCAACAGAAACCTGTTCAAGCCAACAAGAAGAAGAAAAAGACCGGCAAGGGAGGAAAGTGGTAGAGACATGACATACAAAAGTAATGGCGACAACAAAATGTTAAACATCTTAGTTCTTACACAGAATTAGTTATTCACCCTCTTTGACCACTGCATTTACTGATCAAATTAATTTCACAGTTCATTATTTCCAAATGGGATTAATGTATAAATGATTTTATTAATTAAAAAAATAAATGTTAATATAATTGTGATATATTAGATGTAGACTTAAAAGAAAGTTACTTAAACTATAATATAGTTTCTTAAGTCTGCATGATACACTCATTATATTTCATATGTTATACATGGTACAACTTATATAACCAAAAACTTATATTCTTGAGATGTTCAGAAACAATGCAAACTTCCCAACTTCAGTTTTTCAAACAACAAATTAAGTGTTCAAAGAATCTTGTAGGTACATGAATATCTATCATCACTCCCTTGAATTCATTAAATTGAATTGCTTAGGTATCTGAAATGTTTTATGAGTAGAAAACAAAGTTTCAGGTAACATTTTATCCACTAATGAACCACATTACCTTTTGATTCCAAGCTAGATCTCTTCTCTTGAACTTTTAAAAAAACACTTTCTTTTTTTTTTTCAGACAAAAATGTTTCTCTTAATACATTAAAAGGGTTTCTGATCAGATGCTTGAACAATGGCAGTCCATCCTTGTCATATCTAAGTTTAAATTTGTTTAGGGAGTGTTTGTGGCAATGATTTGAAACTGAAATAATGTCAAGTGTTACAGTTGCTAAATTGCACTGGTGCTCTAAGTATCTCTTTTTCTGTTTATTTCCTGTCAGAACATATTCAGCCATTTTTCTTTCTTTTTGTTTCCCAAGGCAGAATGTTGTTAGCTTGGGCAGATATCTAGGGCTCTCATTTATTTACTCTAGTTACAACTTTGAACCTTTTGTTTTGGAACCCCAGCTATAAAGTTGGCACTTAGTCTCATCACTATATTAAACATGTTTAAACCTATTCTGAGCTGTGAACATTTAGTGATATATTGAAATAATTGTCTAGAATGTTTCTGACTTACAACATTTATTATAAATTTCATTACAACTGTACATTTGGGGTAAGGCTGGTTATTGTTCAAATTTATGTCTATTCAATGGCTTATGTTAAAGAGTTTTGTGACTTTTGAGTTTATTTCAGAAAGATTATTGTGTTGTGTTAATGTGAAGATGTGAAAAATTTGATAAAAGTTTTTGATTTTTTAAAATCAATTTACCTATTAGAATTTTCAGTTGAGAAGATTGTCTGTTGGAATGATATTAGAAGAGGAAGTCATTATTAAAGGAAAACACAATCAACACTTGTATGTTTTTTTCATTTGTGATAGTGTGTGTGTGTGTGTGTGTCAACTGTTTCTTTTGGAATCATTAATACTAGAAGTAGGAAGAGAAGAGAAAGTACCAGTTTGCAGATTTCAAGTATCGAGTGAGTGTGTGTGTGTGTACAATTTATTTTATTTCACCATCCTGATGCTTGTATCAGCTTAGATGTAAGCCTGAAAATATTCGGAGTTTTGGCCCCTGAAACCAAGTTACATTACATTAACATACAGCAAAGTTGTATTTTTAAATCTAGGGAAAATTCCTTGAATATAAAAGTCACACGTGGATTTAGGTTTGAATTATTGTAGGAATTAACTGCATTCTTAATTCTATCTTTAAAATCTTCTAATCATTTTATAAATTACTTAAAAATGTTCAATTTAAAGTCCTAACCAGAGTAGTCTTTTTTATTCATATTTTTTTCTCATAAACTAGCCAGGACCTTATCTAGTGTACAAACATTTTCAAAAGTATGTAGAGATAATCAACCATTGCTAGTGTCACTTTACATTATAGTCTTCGTGACGTTTACATCTCAAAATCTAAAAGTGCTATTGAAGATCCAGTATCACCATTACTGCCTTTATCTTGCTTCCTAGAGTGACACCAGCTACATTAAGCTTTATAAAAGCAAATCCTTTTGTTATTAAAAAGTCAGTCTGTATTGTATTGTGATCTACAACTGAAGGGTAGGTAATCTTGCTGGTCTTTTGTGACTTATTGGGGATTTTCCCCTAAACAATGTCCAGAGGGCACTAAAGTAAAAGATGTATCATACCTTCACCATGACATTACAAAGTACAATTCCTACTATTTGTACACCTAATACATCAAATAGCTATTTAGAGTTATGCGCCATAGAATGTTTCCAATAGGCCTATACATTTATAGGAGGCGCGGTGGTTGAACGGTAAAGCGCTTGACTTCCGAACCGAGGTCCCGGACTTGAATCCTGGTGAAGGCTGGGATTTTTAATTCCGGGATTTTGGGCGCCTCTGAGCCCACCCAGCTCTAATGGGTACCTGACATTAGTTGGGGAAAAGTAAAGGCGGTTGGTCGTTGTGCAGGCCACATGACACCCTCGTAAAACCACAGAAACAGATGCCTTATAGATCACAAGGTCTGAAAGGGAATACATTTAAACGTATGTGTTTGCTCATAGCCCAAAATCTGCCAGTAAAGTAATTGGCCGGCCAAATCTGGAGCTGGTCCGTATTTTTTCCCTTTCTTCATTGCTGTAGTCTGTAAAAAGCAGCGTCTCAGAAATGGATCGCTCTTTTTCTGGCATCATGCCACAACATCAACGTAGATCTACATCAGTGGATTGCATTGGCGTAGTGAGCAAAACGTGCGCGCGGGGCAAGGTATTTTATTGGCGCCCCCCCCCCCCTCTTATCCATGAACATCACATAGAAATAGAAATATAGGCTTATAGATAAAAAGTATTTAATAATAATATAATACAAATAACTTTAGAATGTATTACCTAACTAAAATATCTACAATAATGTAGGCGACTCTATGCGTGGGGTGATCCGGAGAATGGCGCCCGGGGCCGAGGATTCCAGCTCCCTTCGCCTCAGCGAGGAAACTCCGTGGAAACGTCCGCCCGAGGAAGCGGATAGGCCAAGAACGAGAGCAAACATGGCTCCCTGAGCTACCACAGATATGCTCTAGCGAGTGTACTTGCACATGGTGGGGATGTGAAAAAGGCTTGCTAACCAGTCCGAGACCCCCAATGCTTCGTTCCCCAACGGGGACCATACGGGCGGTGATGGTTCCCCCACGGGTCAGTAGGACAGTATAGTCATATGGAGGGCCCCGTGGCCTCGCATGGGTCGGGGGTACCCTTGTCGTTGGCTAAAGGGACCGTGTCCCACGACCAGACGGATGTGATGAAATGATCATCTAGTTGCAGGGGGACTCCAGACAGAGGGGTCGGTGAAGAGCCGATTCCTCATCCTGGCCACGGGATAAAATCCTTTCCCGGGTCACATTGTTCATAAAAGGGATGCGGTCATCTCGAACCATAAATGGGCATCTCTACGGCGCCCGGGATATCGTTCCCCCTTGCCCCCCCCCCCCCCCCCCCCCGCCTCTGGTGGATTGTATTTGTTAAAATATGGAATGATTCTAGTTCAAAAGTAAAACATGAAGTAAAAGTGCCTTAAGACATTCCTATTCCGCCACATGAATAATTGATCAGACGTGCTGCTTACTTTAAACTTGCTTTAACCAGACGGTGATATATTTCTAAAGTTTTCAGTGACGTATTGTTTAAAGAAAGATTCATCTTTTTAATTTTCCAAACAAAAAGTGTCGTCACGATATGGCGGACTCGTCCGCCCGTGCCTTTTTTAACAATATTATTTCACCAAGATAAACTCTTTTAAAGAAAATAATTCTTCAGGCAGCAGTTGAACGTACGTACACAGAGTAGGCCCTACGTAGATCTATATAGACTAACTATAGCAAAGTGAAATATTAGGCTACAAGTTTTCGAGATAACTTGACCAGAAACAGATCTACTGACATTTTGTTTACGTCGTTTCAGTGAGTTTTACTATCACATAATAATATTGTTTTTGTGTCTGTAGGTAAATTGAACTATTACTATGTACCGTCATTACGACAGCCAAGTTGTATCTAAGCGTCAGTACAACGATTCTAGCCATTCGTCCCCTCTGCACCATATATCGACAAATCATAATTCTAGCTGGCATCTGGGGGCAGTTACACTTTACAATCATAGCAATGAACGATTCTCTGATCTCTATCCTAAAACTAATGAACATAGACGATGTAGTCTAAATTTAAATTCAGGAAACATGAACCTCAACTATCCATCAGACAGGCACTTCATGGAACCATTCCAAAACGTTCACACTCAAAGTCTATATCCCCGTCAGCGAACACTATCCAGGTATTCTAGTAACCTGGACAGGGGTTCATATAGCTGCCAGACCCCTAAGTTAACGGAATCCACTCTAACGTATGATGAGGAGTCCCATGGCAATCACAAATTTGGGTGGTGCATCACTCAGATGTCCAAATGGCACGTGACCTTGCTCTCTGGCTGGGCCAACACCCACATGATAGACTGCTACTTTAGCCTGTTTACTGAAGCTCCAATCAAATACTTCAATACTAAGCACGTGACGCACAAGTTTACACTAAACGCTCCTCGCAGAAAGTTTGATGGAGGTTCTATCTTTGACGAAAAGGATCGCTTTAGGAATGAATCGACGGGGGCGCCTTCATTGTGCGAGGCTTCCGTTCAGCCCTGCACTACAGAGACACGTCTTCGCACGCAGAATCAGGACGGGCGAAAAGAGGCAAGCTTCTTCAATACTCCTCTCTCAAATGTTACAGACTTGAAATCCCCAGAAGTGAAACAATCGAGCAATAGCAACATAGAGTGGCGGATTAAAGAAATAACAGATGAGTTTGATCATGAGTTGTCCGAAAACAGTTCTAATTACCTGCAAATAGTGTCTTTGGCTATACCTTCGAACAACAGACATCTAGTTTATGAAAGCAGTTGCAGGGAACCAATAGCACCAAAATCGTCCACAAATAGCGGACAAGCCAAGCCTTTGAAGAAACAGACTAACTCACTGCACAGGTTTGAAGCCTATAACCTACCAGACAACGCCAGAGGTTTAACTTCTATCCTACACAATTCAAGTCTTGAAAACGAACATAGACGCACATTAGTCCAAAGATCTAGAACCAGAAGTATGATTACCGATTCTTACAAACGCAAGCCGGAATCACTCCCTCTTTCCAGCAAGGCAGAGAATACTCATTTGGGTAGTTACAACTATAACTTACAGTCCCTACACCCGGTCTACGAATTGAACATTAATAGCGGACATTTGCCTTATAGTGATAAAATGGAGTTTTTATACACGAATAACACGCTGCATAAGAACAATGTTAACGCTTCCAATGTAGAAGTAAATCTTGATTCAGTTTTAGGAGAAAAGAGAACGTTAGACCAAGAAAGCCGCAATAGACGACCTTTACCCTTGACTTTAGCTTCAAAACCAAGGCATACAAACATTGAAGACTTACGCGTTCAACCGTTGGGCATGCCGTCTTCTCTTCCTCGGGGATCGGCGATTCCCTGTGAGGGGAAGAACAAAAATCAACGTTTCAGCTCATCAACATGGCGAGATGCCGTTTCCAACGCCTTGCGTGAGGGGATGTCGACCAACTGGCCAAGTTCTGCCTCGAACACCAGCAGCTCAACTTTAACCATGAACCCTTACGGTGAGACTAGAACAGTTGCTCCGTCTGACGGGAAAGGCAGCGGTGTCGTACGCGAAGGGCAGTTTAGCACACTGAAGGATGAGGTCTATCTGACGCTCACTGCTGTGTACAGTATGGGGGTACGAGTGACAAGGGCAATCATGGGGCGCCAACTCGAAGTTATTCGATCCCCGTAACTGATTACTTTGTTTAATCAATCAATTACTACGCTAACGAGAACTAAAAGATTTAAATGTCAAGTGTATCACGCAATAGTCTGACGCATGCCTCGTAAACTATAAGTATGGATGTCTTCTTTAATAAACATACATCCTTAGTTTTTATTTTTTCGTAAGTTTGTTTCTTTCATCGATGGATTTGGTTTCTCGTGTTCAAATTTTTAAACACACTTTGTTGTTTGTCGTTTAATTCATAATAAGCCACACACACATATATATATTTCTGGGGTGCATAAAAGCCCACAAGTAAAAACCTACTCCCCCACACATTCTTTTGGCCAGCGAATTCTAGCATCTATTACGTTGAATGGACCGGCCCGTAAATTTGATTATCCCTCTTACCCCCACACCAACTATCCGCCTTTTACCTCATTTCAACACACAAAATAATATAATCGTACATATATTTCATTTTGTTTTTATACATTTTTACACACAAAACACGTAATATTCAACTTCACATGAAAAAAAAAAATTACGCACAAAAAAAGTTTAAATGGTGCTTCAAGGCAGAGGGAAGTTTCATCTTCTACTGTATGTAATATGTCGGCTATATTAAAACATATTAGGTGGAAATTGCGAATAAAAAATCGCTTTTGATAAATTTTATCTCTGCGATTTCGATCGTGAAAATGAGTTAGTAAAAGGAAGTAATAACAGGCTGAATTTTTGTATCCTTTCGTCCACGGCAAATGAGGGCCCTTGCGTAAATCTATAGTAGCATTACACATTGGCTACGCCCGTTTATTTGCTCACACTCTTTATATTGCTAATTATGGCCGAAACGTCCTATCCTTTTTTTTTGACAAAGCTTATTATAACTCCCTCAGACTGTCTATTTGTCTGTCCTTCTGGTACAAAGCTTATTTAGACTCACTCTGACTGTCTATTTGTCTGCCCTTCTGGTACAGAGCTCATTTCAACTCACTCTGACTGTCTATTTGTCCGCCCTTCTGGTATAGCTTATTTCAACTCACTCTGACTGTCTATTTGTCTGTCCTTCTGGTACAAAGCTTATTTAGACTCACTCTGATTGTCTAATTGTCTGCCCTTCTGGTACAGAGCTCATTTCAACTCACTCTGACTGTCTATTTGTCTGCCCTTCTGGTATAGCTTATTTCAACTCACTCTGACTGTCTATTTGTCTGTCCTTCTGGTACAAAGCTTATTTCAACTCACTCTGACTGTCTATTTGTCTGTCCTTCTGGTACAAAGCTTATTTCAACTCACTCTGACTGTCTATTTGTCTGTCCTTCTGGTACAGAGCTCATTTCAACTCACTCTGCCTGTCTATTTGTCTGTCCTTCTGGTACAAAGCTTATTTAGACTCACTCTGACTGTCTATTTGTCTGTCCTTCTGGTACAAAGCTTATTTAGACTCACTCTGACTGTCTATTTGTCTGTCCTTCTAGTACAAATTTCGTAAACGTTTTTTTCTCCCTATACCCAATCTCGTGTGAAGTTGAAATTTTCAAAACTATTTCTTGTATCTGACAAAACAAGAACCAAAAAAAAAAAAGAATTAACCAATTAGTTAATTAATTATTGGTAATAAATTATTTTATTTGGTATCTAACAAGGGAAAGAACTTGTTATTGACAGATGTGGCGGTATAAGTTGAATTAGTTCCCTTTATTAGGTTGTCACTTATATGTTTGAAACTAACAATAGATAACTTATTTTCATAAGCACTTTACTGGTACAGTGGTTAGTGTATTGGCTTGTGGAGGTTTTAGTCGTACAACTTTAAAAACTTTAACTTTAAAAAAATAAAATACCTTCACCCAGGTACCTCCTTCTCTCTCCCCTCCCCCCTCTTCACCGCTTTTCCAACTGGTCCAGACAAGTGATTGAGAAAGCTAAAAGCACGAAATTGCGATAAACAAAAACAATTGGTACAAGCAAATAAAAAAAATCTTTTTTTTTTTAAAAAAAAGCTTATCTAAAAGGGAAGTACTTCACCCTTAAAACTACACCTTTAAATAATACGTTATTTCCCTTTTTCCATATAAAAAATGATTAATTACCAATAATTATCTACGGGGACTGAACCCAACAAATTTAGCCCTTACTGTGAATACTGAAAGATACGTTTCCTTGTTGGTATCAAACAAAATAATTAATTATCATTAATTAATTAACTAATTGGTTACTTTTTAATTGATTCATGTCTATGTCAATGAATAATTGTGCGAAGTTTTAGTTTAATCCGAGAATGGGTCTGGGAGAAACCTATTTATAAACAAATGGGCAACTATCTAAAGGTAATAAATGAGATTTGATTAACAGCCATCGATGATCAGCCCGTTAACATTATAACACTTTTTTTTTTTTTTAAGTTGGCAACAGTGAATTTCAATTTGGCATTCTTGACATTGTTTAGTTTATCGTAAAAATCTCCAATGTTGCGCTTTTTACGAACTCATAGACTTTTGTACAGTAGTTACGAGAAGATTTTTTTTTCAAACACAGACTTAAAAAACAACAATGAAAAACTAATAGGCCTAAATATCCAGGTCTAAATCTATATTCTATATCATTCAGAAAAAAAAACTTTAAAAAAAATTATTCTTTAATTTGTGTATATAGCTCCTCCTTCGTGGTCGAAGATGAACACATATCTCATTTCCTATGGACTCGAAGATGGCTGTAAAGTCCAATCCTCGCTTTGAAAAGCCGGCATGGGTAGGTTAGGTTAGTTGCAGATAGGCCTGCTTCTTCTCTCAGTTTTTGGTTTGTTTGGCGCTCTTTCGCCCTGGCCACTCTTCTTGCTTCAAATCTTGAGACTCACAGCTTCACGCCATGAGGAGTGATCGAGAGCTAGTGCTTCCCAGCCGGTAATGTCGATATCGCATTCCTTGAAGGAGCTCTTGAGAGTGTCTTTGTAGCGCTTGTATTGGCCTCCTTGGGAGCGCTTTCCTGCACACAACTCCCCGTACAGAGGTCGCTTGGGAAGGCGATTGTCTGGCATGCGGACTACATGTCCCGCCCATCGGAGTTTGGACCTTTTTACTGTCGCATTAATACTGTGCATGTTGGACATCTTTAAGATTTTTGTGTCTGGTATTTGGTCGGACCCCGCACCTTACAGATACTCCTTAGACAGCGTAGATGGAATGAGTTTAGCTTTTTGGTGTGGCGGGAGTGTGACAGGTTGGGGAAAGTGACGTGTGTTGGGCGCGTTTAATGTCTAGGGGCTGAATATTTTTGATATGATCACATACCAACCCGTCAGCATATATATCGGGAGCAGGCACGCAACAAGACAAGCAATGAAAGATACAAAGGTAAACATGAAGAATTTTTATTCACATAAATATTTACATAAAAGGATAAAAAAGGGAAGGGTTTGCATCTATCTCTAATTGATACTATATTTAATCATCACTCTTGCACTTAATAGGAGAGTATGTCACTTTGTCTTCTGAACTTAGCTGGTTGTCCTGCTTGGGTCGCAGCTGGCTGTGTCCTGGCTTGAGGTTCTGCAGCTGGAGGTGGCGCTCTAGCGGGTAGAGGGACGCCGACGATACAGTTCTTGTGGAGTCTCAATCCAAAGTTCTGATACCTGTAGTGGGCACAGTAGGGCGGGTGGCCGGCTACCGTGGGCACACGGTTACTGCGGACAGAGCTGATCTGCCGGGGGCAGCGTAGTTAACAGGATAAGTCCAGTGAGTTGCAGAGGGTTTGGCGTAGCTATGACGCCTCGCACAGATCTAAGTCTATAGGGACGTCGCACCTAATAAGTTGACAGGTGGGTTGTCGAATAGGCGGGCAAGTAGAGCTGATAGCGCCAAGTAGTAGAGTTGAGTAGATCCACGTAGACAGAAGAAGATACTCAACAGCAAGTAGGCCAGTGTGCAGTGCTGAATAGCACTAAGTACAAAGGCAATAGATCCAACCAAATAGGCAGTTGACTAGGCAGACAATGCCAAATAAATAGGCAGGTAAATAGGCAATATGTGATTCTCAATAGCAAAAAGGCAGACAATGCCAAAGAAATAGGCAGGTGAGTGATCCGATAAATAGGCAGGAGTGCAGTGCTGAATAGCACTAAATACGAAGGCAGGTAAATAGGCAGACACCTGAGGGAGGCTGCGGATAAATAAAGACAGATTAGGACATGTCTCTCATGCATCTTATCGATGCCCTCGACTGAGGTGCATTCGTCAAATTGGTAAAATTGCTTTTGAGCACAATGGAGAGGTGATGACAAATGGGATTTGGAAAATAGCTGATAGTAGCAATATAAAAATGTACATAAAAAGGGGAAATAATAACTCAAATAATCAACACAAGTGGAAAGAGAAAAAGGGGGGAGGGGGGAGAAATGGGCGATGGTCAGCGACCATGACGGTTTATTTACATACTACCGTCGGCCGAGAACAATGGAGCGCGCTTGCATGGAAAGGGTGTCCGTTCCAGGGGCGCAACTCTCGTTAGAGTAAAATGACTACAAGGGAGATAATTCATATCTCTTTTCTAGACGCAGTATTAGTGCGCTAGTAAAATTATCAAGGCGGTCAGCCGAGATAAAGGAAATAAAATAAGATCTACAAATACATACATGGTTGCATCGACGACCAAAGGAGCAACGTAGCATTGATAGATTAATGCAATAAATAAATATATACATATGCCATGTTTATGTTTTCTACTTACGACAGTGAGAAATACACAATGCACTAATTAAATATGAATGAAATAATAAAATACACATGATAAAATCCGGTGAGAAATATAAACAGAGTAATTAAGATGGAACTTGTGATTAAGTTCGGCTTACCACCAGGTATTCCTCTAAGAGTAAGAATAAATGAAATAGTCCAGACTCGATTGCTCAGATAGAATGAGAAATGTGAGAGAGTCTGGCTTGATTCATTCTACTTTATAAGGGCCGGGAGATATGGGCGGAAACACGAAATGTCCTAGGCTAAGAATTATCTTACACGTGGCTGAAGTCCGACAAGAGTCGCACCTTGGAAAGGTCAATAGGCGTGTTGGTCCGAGTGATCTCCTGGATCAAAGAGAAACGTGGGAGAGGGAGGGGGGAAGAAAGATAGGTTGCATTCCACCCAAGGTGGTGTCAACTGCGGCTGCCAGACATCCGGCGGGTAAGACCAAAGAGATTGTTTACCTTTCCCCGATCGAGGGCAGATAAATGAAAGGACGCCAAGGTGGTGGACCACGTCTAGCCTGAAAAACAAAACTTGTATCCACTCTGTCTGTCTATATATGTCTTGTACACGGAATTTCTTCGACTTCCTATTCTTGGATCAAGTTTGCATAATTATTCATTGCCCCTAATAAAACATCAATCAATACAAAATTTAGCAATTATTTTATCAGCTAGTCATAAGAGACAGTACTAGCTAATGACAGAAATGCATAATGTATAGCATTAGGTCGTCACATAAGAATTTGAAACTAAAAATAGATAACTATAAAACCTACTTTAAAAGTACTTGGCTGGCTCAGTGGCTACAGTGTTATCTTGTTATTTAAAAGCTTCTGGACCAGACAAAATTAGTGGCAAGCTGATCAAGCTATGTGCGGAGCAAATCTCTTCTATCTTCTGTCACATCTTTAACCACTCATTGCAAACGTGGGTAATTCCACACATCTGGAAAACTTCAGAGATCATACCACTGCCAAAGATACCAAAAATAGATTGCTTAAATGATTTACGCCCAGTAGCACTAACACTTATTGTTATGAAATGTTTTGAAAAATATTTGCTTAAACAACTTGTAGCAAAAGTCAATAACAGCCTAGACCCTTGCCCATTTGCATTCAAAGCAGCTAGAGGAACTGAGGATGCCATTCTATTGCTTTTGGACCAGCTTTATAAGCATCTCGATATACCCAAAACATATGCACGAGTCCTCTTCGTAGACTTCTCCTCGGCTTTCAATACCGTACAGCCACATCTAATGATAAACAAACTCAGTAACTGAAATGTAAGCCCTTACGTACAAGCATGGGTTCTAAACTTTTTAACCCAACGCCCCCAGTATGTTAATGTCAACAACACCAAATCGTCAACTCGAGTACTATGTACTGATGCTCCACGAGGTTGTGTACTTTTTCCTGTACTATACACTCTTTACACTTATGACATAAGAAGCATATATGACTCAGTTAAACTCATTAAATTCGCTGATGATACTGCCATAGTCGGTCTTTTTTCAGGAGACGAAACTCAGTATCGAAGCTCGATAGTAGAGTTTACAAACTGGTGCACCGACAACTTTCTAGAACTGAATGTCACAAAAACTAAAGAACTTATAATAGATTTTAGAAAGAAAAAACAAACTATACGTGAACTGCAAATAAACACCACATCTATAGAACAAGTAAACGTATATAAATATCTAGGCGTTATCATCAACAACAAGCTTTCATGGGAAGACCACCTTGGAACCACCTTGGAACTCTGACAAAGTAAACAGCCCAGCGACTCTTTTTTTCTATACAAACTCAATAGCTTTAAACTAAACAAGAAGATCCTTGAGACTTTTTACGGCGTGACTTTACAAAATCTGCTAACATACTGAATAACTTGTTGGCAAGGCAACGCCTCATCTAAACTGTTGAGATGTCTAGAAAACATCATTAAAAAAGCATAAAAATTACACTCACAACATTATCACATTTAAAGGAACTTTTTGAACAAAAGTGCCTAAGAAAAATCGAAAAAATCTTGGAAGACAACGGCCACCCGCTCCATCAGAACTACGCCAGGTCGTCGCGAAGTGGGCGACTGCTGTCAATCAAAACAAGAACGAAGCGGTACAAAACTCGTTCGTACTTCACTCGGTCAGACTCTATCACAGCCACTCATTGATCAGGGAACATGAAATGCACCAAGATACCTGTGTGTAGTCGCTTATCTTATATAATAAAGACGTTACTTCAAAAAAGAAGATGATTACATCCTACGCGTCATGCATTTAGTCATACATATTATCCAATGACTTAAATTCTGCCAAAATCACTGGTTTTCCTGGCTAGCTCAGGCAACCCATTCCATGCTCTAATAGCACTAGGGAAGAAGGAGTATTTGTACAAATTTGTCCTAGCATATGAGACGAGGAATGTGCCTTTATCTTTGTGTCTTTCAGAGTATTTTATTAAATTTTGTTTTTGTATTTGAAGATTATGGTTCAGTGTTTTATGTATAATTGCTACTTTACTTTTGAGTCTTCTGTCCTGAAGGCTTTCTAAATTTAGTGATTTTACTATAGGTGTTACTCTAGTCAAATGTGAATGAATATTCATTTGTTATGAATCTCACTGCTCTATTTTGTGTCTGTTACAGTTTCTTAATGTTTTCTTGAGTTGAGGGGTCCCAAACGGTGGATGCATATTCTATTATTGGCCTAACCAAGGTTAAATAACATTTTAGTTTTATGTTCTTATTTGATTTATAGAAATTTCTTTTAATAAATCCTAATGCTTTGTTTGATTTTTTTTATAGTTTCGTCAATATGTGGATTCCATGACAGTTTTTCATTTATTATAACACCTAGGTACTTTGCGTTTTTAGTCTGTGTTACTGGTTTGCCATGAATAAGATAAGTGGAATTAATTTGTTTTAGTTTTTTTGTTACTCTTAACAACTGACATTTTTCTGGGTGGAAAGACATGTTTCAATTTGATTCCCATTTCTGTAATTCATCTAATTCTCTTTGTAAAATATCTTTGTCTTGTGTTGTTTTTATTGTTATATATAATATGCAATCGTCTGCAAATAATCTGACTTTTGTTCCTGAAGTAATGCAATTTGGTAAAGTCGCTGAATGAACTCTTTATGTTATCTGTTGTATTTATGTGTATTTTTCTATTGTGTTGTCTTTATATGAGCAAAGAGTCCTTGTAATCACAACAAATTTCCATAAGGATCAATAAAGCAGTCTTAGTCTTAGTCTTAACTTGAGGATTCTTGAGCCTCAGAGTTTTGAAAAAATATTTTTTTATATTTTACTTGATTTTACTGTTAAAAAAAGCTTATGTAGGATAATAAATAGAAGAGAATAAAAATTAGCTTATACTTCTATGTATTTGGGGCCCTTCAACTTGAGGATGCGAATGAAACAGAAAAAAAAACACAGGAAAAAATATTATTTAGTTTTGCACATTGTAAACTTTATTGTCCACACCGCCTGCATATTCTGCGGTGTTAAACTTGTGGAGTGTGTACTATGTATATATATATATTGTACATTTACAGAAGATAATCAAATACATACATCTAGTAAAATAGTTCCAAAATAGAGATTTAACATTAAAAACAAATCTACTTAATGTTAGTCAAATCAATCCAGTCGTTGAGTTAAGAAAACAAAAAAAAAAGTAAAAAAAAAAAAAAAAAAGGAATCCCAACACACTAAGTCAGTATTAAAGATGGCGAGCCTCATCCCACAATTCATAGAAGCCTTCATTTAGTTGTTGGTTCCGAGTTTAAAGGAAGAGCTAAGACATTATAGTTTTTGTTTCGTTCAGCTTTTCTCGGGATCACTTTTTTAGTATCTTGTTTACTTATTTACTTTTATTGCAAGATATATCATATTTCTGATAGAATGAATATTGCTGAGTGATGTTACCTTATATACTGTGCAAGATTTCAAACAAATGACTCTTTCCTATCACATGCTAAACATTAAATACTATGTTGTGGTCACTCACTAATGATTGAAATTGTTTCAGACAAAACTCCAGTAGAAGCTTTTGTTTTTGTTCTTCATATTCTCAATTCATAAGATGTTTGTTTTGGGATTCCGTGGTGTCTACTTGTTGCCAATCGAGTTGACGGCCGCCTTATAAGAGTAAGACATAACGGCCGGATCGTTATCCAGGCGAGATGGATGGCTTCCGTGGATATCTAATTGGCCAACGGAGCTCGAAAAGTGGCTGAAATCCGGGCATCGCTGTAACGGAAGAACAGTCGCCATTTTGGAAATTCGGGAAATGTTTGGTAGTTGGAATTGTTGCTGGTTCTGATTCTGTTGTTGGGGGAACGGTTGCGGTTGTTGCTGCTGTGGCTGTAGTTGCGGCTGGGTAGGATACGGCGGGGCTGGTTGTTGGAAGCTGCTCGGGAAATAGAAAGGTGAGTGTGGAGTCAAGGTCAAAGTTTGGCTGTTTATGGCGTCCCAGCAGAAGGGCCTCGGGCGAGGATGTTGTTGCGGTTGAACGAATGGTGGCAGCTGCTGCTGCGGATGTTGCTGAACACGTAGCTGCGTTGGCATCGCTGGTGGAATACTTCTCGAGTTCCTTCAAATACAAAATATGTCAAATTAGAACAAGGAGATATGTCTAATCACTATGAGAAAAACAAACAACGTGTTACACGACGTTTGAACAGTTTTTGAAAGGAAAAACAAAGATATATATTTTTTATAGATTCCTGAAGTTAGGGTGACCGCCCAAAAGGGGGTGCGAAGGCATGAACTTTCTTTTGTCAGTTTTGACGAGTATTTTATAACTTTGGACAGGATTCACATGTTTAGGACAGAAGTTGATAGTTTTAGAACACACGTTTTCCCAGACTACAGTAACTTCCAATGTGTAAAATATCTTTCACATGAATACAGTTTGAACACTTAAGCTTATTGACATAATAAATTGTAATTAGGCATAAGCTAATTATTTTTATTTACTAATCTGGTGAGAATACATAAGAAATAGTTTTAAGGTGGATTCTATAAACACTGCCACATATGTAAACCTAAATCAACAGCCATTAATATATGTGTAAACAATAGATGCTGAGATAACTTGGCATTCAATGGCATTGTAAAGGTTGTCCTTCTGTTAATGCTTATCATTATTAATTATTAGTATTCAAAAAGAAATAAAGCAAGTCTTAATCCTAAAGTACACAATTTTGCCAGATCATGACATGAGTTCATGGCCTATGAAAGACGATGTGAATTTCCTCTAGTCTTTGTTCTTAAAAGAAAAAAAAAGAAAAATCAAGAGGATAAATTGGACATCAACTCACCAATGTTTCTGCCTCTGTAGATGCTCTTCTTCCTCTAGTCTTTTGGCCTCTTCAGCCAAATGCTGCCTTCTGATCTCATCGACTTCAAAATATGCGTTGTCGAGAACATTTCTTTTGCCCAGTGAGTCCGTTAGTCGGTCCACCTGGCCAACAACAAGTGCAAGAATGTATTATTAACTTTTGTAAACAATTTCTTATTAAAAAATAATTTTCTGTTCAGTAAAGTAAGTTTTCATTCAGACACCGCACTCTATGAAGTTGATGATGATCTGTGGCCATCTGTTAACGAGGGTGTCATACGACCAACATGACAACAAACCGTTTTACTAGTTTCATTAGAGTTGAAGGAACTGAGGGGCATTCTAAAAATGCCTTAAGTTAGCAAACAAAGGATTCGAACCAAGAGTTGTATAACTGCACCACGAAGATAATTAATATGTGGCACAGAATTGAACAAATGACCAAGACAAGGTGTAGGCCGATTTTAAACTTTTATTACAGATAAAAAAAAACCCTGCCGCTTTACATGAGCACAATAAAACTTTTACAAAAGGACTACACAATGTGGAATCAAGGAGTAGATGCGGAACCAAGCTTCAGCGAAGAGTGCCTGCAGAAATGAAAAGTGACCACATTGATTCTTCCTTTTAAATCAGTTGATTTGGCGGCCTTTCCGGGGCAAAGGTCAACTCGTTCTTTGCGGACCGCTTGATCAAGTTAGGCCTTCCGGTAGATTTTATCCTCCCCACTACATATACATAAAATTTAACCAAATTGACAGCTTTATGTTCTACCATAGCTGGCCATTCCATGAAGAGGCGGAAAGTCACGAAATATAAAAAGTACTGGACATTGATCACTTGACCAAAAAATGTCAATTTTTTAAAAGCTAATATCAACAAACTCTGCCAGTCTGATATAAATGTATACACGTTATTTCCCCCAAAACCAGTCTCGGATCAAGCTGAAATGTTCCAAAATTACTTCTTTTACGCGAAAACAATATAATTTTGTTTTGTATTTCGAACAAGAGAAAGAAATTGTACTTGACTGAAGTAGTAGAATAAGCTGTAAAAGTAAAGTAAGTTTATAATAAACAATAGACAATCTTCCATTTTCATAGCCATAACAATAAAAAAAATCTTCTATTTTCATAGCCACCGCGGGTGGTCAGTATGTCGGCATAAGGAAACTTGAGCCATCACTTCGTATTCCTCCCCCCCCTTTTTTTTTTTAAAAACATAAATGCTTTTAAAAGCGAATACAAAGTCACCCAGATATTCCTTCTTTCTCTCCCACCCCTTCCATTTCCCAACTGGTACAGAGAAGTGATAGGATCACAGCGCATTGAGAAAACTAAAAGCATGAAATAGAGCTAAACAAATACATTTGGTAAAAATATTTCTAATCGCACATATTTATGGTTGTTGGTTTACAACTATTCCAAATTTAATTACATGACTGATTCAAACTAATTGATACAATTACACTTCGTATAAGCTTTGTTTTTTTTAAAAGTATGTTTTATGTTTTTTTTGTGTTACATATAGTTTATATGATTTAATAGCTATATCAATGGAATCAGGGCCGCCGCGAGGGTTGTGGCCGCCTGCGTGCTAAATTTTAAAATACCGCCCCCCCCCTTTTTTTTCTAATAAAATAAATGTATTACAATTAAGCGGGACCAAAAGCACCCGTTAATTTAAATCCATTTTTAATAGAGCTTTCCATCTTTTTCTCCTTTCATATTAACACCGTTGTCATATTCCTCAAGTTTTAGTTTCCAATTTTGTTTGTTTTTCTATCGCGACGTTAATAAGCTCTTCTTCAGTTGTATCAGTAATTGGGCGGAACCCCCAAAAATGTTCATGTATTTCTTTCTACATGAGATGTATAAGAACCAGAAGCAATAATAATAGTGATTAGTTTGGTATGAGACATATCTGGTGTAGAATCTAATTTTTTTTAAAGTAGGCCTATTTGTGTGCTAATACAATTTGAAGGATTTTATTGTCTATTTCACTGAAATTTTGAAATAGCCTGTATTAATTGATACAAATACCATTTTGTGTGTATCCAATGAACTATTTGTGGATCCTGTAAAAATGAGACACTGCCGATAATATAATAATATCAAGGATTGCTTAGGCTATGTTTCAAAACATGGATTCTTTAATGCGTTGCATCTGTTGTTTTCTTTTCAAGAGAATGATTTTTTTTTTACATATTTACAGATTATCTCGATTGTATTTTGAACAGATGTGCATTGTATCCGCAATCATCTGACATACGGCGGATTTATCCAACACATCACTAGCTCAAAATGAAGCAACTCAGCTCTTGAATCGATATAAAATAAATAATTCTAACTACAAGTCATTTATTCAATGACTTGAAATAAAACATTAAGGCAGTGTTTCTCAAACATTTCGGGGTGGCGACCCCCTACAGAAAATGTTTTTCGCGTTCCAACCCCCTTGAGAAGCTTGGGACCGAGAGAAGCGATTTAAAACGATAGTGTTACCTATTTAATTTATAAGCGTTGTAAAAAGTGAACTTGAATGGAGTAAGTTGTATTCTACTAGTCCAGCTGAAGTAGATGCAATCGCCCCCCTCTCCCTTACCCCACCGAATCCGCCAAGATACCAAGATACATAATATAAAAATATATTTTAATTCAACTAATTTTGTTCACAAACTATGATTTCACCATACAAGTAGGACCCCCCCCCCCACACACACACACTCAAAGGGTATAGGTGGGTAAAGGTATTCGTCCCCCACCCACCCAATCGGCCAACAAGGGAACGACATAGTATTAAGATCGGTTAAAACACCAATAAGTTTTAATCATATAGATATTTAATTGATTTTGTTAGCAAGTTGTGATTTCTACAAATAAATTGGATCGCCCCCCACTCGAAAGTCGAATGGTGGGGGGCGGGATTGATGCCATCGCTCCCTCCTGACCACACCAAATACTAGAGGGGAGGGGGCAAAATAATCCAAATATAGGTTAAACTATAAATAATTAGTAGATAGTATTAACGTACGTAATACATTCGTATACAAAGTCTGAGAAATTCGTCCGCCCCCCACTTCGGGGAGGGGGGGGGATCGGCAGAGTGGGGGGGCATCGCCCCTACTACCCCCCCTCCCAGGATCCGCCAGTGATTTAGTATTAATTTCCCTTACTGGTGTCAAACAAAGTAATTAGTTACAAGTAATGAATTGACTAATTTGTTATTTTTTTAAGCTGATTCATGTTTTGTTAGGTGCAATAAATAATTGTGTCAAGTTTGAACTTGATCTGAGTAT
Organism: Biomphalaria pfeifferi; assembly: GCA_030265305.1. NCBI lineage: Eukaryota > Metazoa > Mollusca > Gastropoda > Planorbidae > Biomphalaria > Biomphalaria pfeifferi. Next base: position 4,303,460 of record JASAOG010000025.1, read on the forward strand.
ATAGGTATGTACACGATGTTTACCCAAGAGACAAACAAAAAGACTTGATATAATCTTTGTAAAAAGACAGTAGTCTAGACATGAATTTTGGATTTAGATATATGGTTAGAAGATTGTAGTTGTAGGCCTATAGATACATAATAAGAAACTAAAAAATGTATTTTCCTGTCTGAATGTCCTCTATAATTCCCTACCTAAGACTTTCATAAACAGCCAGATTACTTATAAAGTTATTTTTTTTAAAATGTAGACAATCTACTTAGGGCCTACTTGGCAATGCAGGAAAAAAAAAAGCTACTGACCTCTTTAATGACTTTCTCCACCTCAATGTCGCTGACGGTTCGTATCTTGGGACCCACTCTTACCTCGTCCGTGTTGACGCCTGCGTTAAGCTGGAGGCAATATAAAGACAAAACTACATAGCATTGAACATGTCACTTATCAAGTCAAATACAAAGTTCAGTTTCTAACTGGTGATGGGGGCTCATCTGCTTGTGTCACACACTTGAATTAGACCAACACAACTCATAGTCAAATGAGGAGCACGGTGTGAGCTGGGTGTGAAGTAGCATTCGACATCATTCTCTGAAGGGGATGGAATTGTTTTCCAAAATTACGACTTCTTAAAATGTCTAATAACCTGCATAATATGATACACTTAGAAAATGTGTTTTGTTTAAAATATATTTTGGCTAGCTTATAATTATTTGCAATTAATTGTATATAATGAATGAATGAATGTATGTCTCTCCAGAATGTTGTCCATCTTGTTTCGTCCATCAGTTGAGGACACCGTAAGCTACTTTTATTCAGTACATTAACTTCAGCTGTACGTTGTTGATTGGAACCAGGGGAGGAGCTGCATTCAAAGCTGCCGTCAAAAGCTTTGTACTTTTTGATACCCGCGCACAGACTGTTTGCGCAATCTTTACAAAACGTTTCGTGTGTATCTATCTATTACAGTATATATGTCAATGCATTTAATGACGATATTTTGTAGTCGAGAAGTAGAGCACATTACTTAGCATGCACCATCCGACGACTGCCTTGCCTATCTCAACAATTACACAGCAGATCCCGCACTCTTCAAGAAGCACGTGTTGTGGTATCGGGGGTTTCACGCTGTACACTTAGAGGGTAACTCGCCATCCATGCAGACCAGTTTTTAGTCGTTTCGCGCCAATGGTCATGTGAAAATTCTCATCAATTGTAGGCTCCACATGCCCAACTATCCCTCTAGAAAATCTAATTCGGACAATTAATTCATTTAATCAAATAAATGCTCCCCCAAATAATACATGCTAATAAAACATGCAGATCTAGAGACACTAGAGCTTGACAAGCTATCTACTACAAATTTAGCTTCAATAAATAGGAGCCAACATGACGTAACCAACAGGACAGAACCAAACCAACATTCTTGGAAAACCTAACACATAATAGAGTTGGCCTTACTCTCTTCCCACCTTCCCTCGATCTGAGGCATTCGAGAAATGATTGGATGATGAAATTACACGTGACATTTCGTTCCAATATCGGCGAGGCGTAGATGAGGACTCGACAGTTGGGGCAACCAATCCTGAGGTCTTTGAGAGGACTCAGAACACAGTTACGGCTGGCATGTTTGCACATTTCTGTCAGGCATCTGGGAATCGAAGAAAGACAAAATTGCTAGATAAAATTACCAACTACGACTAATTTACATTGAAGCGAATTAAGAAAGAGGTATCTATTTTTTAGATACTAAAATATAGATAATAATAAAATGTATTTTATCCTTTTTCTTTTTAATTTTAGGATCTTTTTTGTCGAAGCTGAAAATAAATTCTTCAAGATTTAACGTCAGAATAGATACTGCTGTAAAAATTATTAAAAGGCCACTAAAAATGTTCAGTTGTCAAAAAGACCATGCCACCTTTAGGACCGACGATGTATAGGTCATCTGTTTCTGTGGCCCACGGTTAAAGAGGGTGATATGTGGACAGCACAACGTCCAACCGCCTTTACTTTTATCTAATTAATTTCAGGTATCCATTAGAGCAGGGTGGACACAGAGGCGTCCTATAGATCCCGAAATTGAAAATACCTGTCTTCATCAGGAATAGAACTGGGGACCCCTCGGTTTGGAAGCTAAGCGCTTTACCGTCACCGCACCTCCAGACACAAATAAGGTTTGCAATAAAACGTTTAATCCCTACTGGGTTTACGATTTAGATGTAATAGAATATCCATGACTGTTTATGTGTGTCGACTAAATGCCATAAACATGCAACAGAGTAGATCTACATTCTAGATTTTAGACTTACGTTTTTATAAGCTTAAACAAGAAAAAACAAAGGGAATGTCCTGACCATTGCCAGGTTTTACTTGAACTTTATTCTAAAACCAAAAGCATTAGAAATTAAAATTATAGATTTAATTCTCTAGATTTATTAATTTGTTGTTAAGAAAGTCGCTTTTCTATGGCTACATCTTGATACTTAGGAATGTAAGTTTAATTAATTCTCTAATAGAACACAACAGAAAGAACAAGAAGCTTACTGAAGGCAGAAAGTATGTCCACAAGGTAACACTATTGGCACGTCAAAAAATTCCATGCAAATTCCACATCGAAGAATCTGCATGGCGTCTCCCCCTAACACTTGGAACAGCTGATCAGAATGAAGAAGACAATCTGAAGGCCGATTCGGGACAGTTTCGGACATTGCACGCTAAGCCAATGTTCAATCTGTGTTCTTACTCAAAGGTATCACTTTGAGAACTACTGATCTTTGATTCAATTCCAGCCAGTCGCAAGATTTTTGTCTGCCCGGTCTCATTTGCTACTGTGAACCGCGCAGAGCAGACATTTTGCTTGCACTTCCGTCAGTGGAAGCGGAAATGACGTTGCCTGAAAAATCACTATGATGGCGTCATGGATTTATGTACTATTCTCTACATTAAGACTAGTAGAAGAAAAATAAAAATAAGGCCTGTCTTCGAGTTCGAAGATTAATGAGAAATGCAGTATTTCCCGTGACTACGCAGCTCCAGCTGTGACCTACATATTTTGCCACATCCAGGGCAAGCATAACCATTGTCCGCTGTTGGTCGATTAAGATTTTCTGTTCGCCATCTGCATCTGTCCTCGGCAGCGGGTTTTCTTTTGGTCTCAAATCTGTATCCCACGGCCTTTGTGAGTGATCTCCAGCTGTCTCGTTATGAGGCCGCATGCAACCAGGTGCTCTCTTCTATGCCAGCCAAGGCAAGTTGGCGCCTAAGCTGGTCTTTAAAGCGTTTCCGTGGGGCACATCTGTTGCGTCGACCACCTTTTAGCTCACCAAAAAAGACTGCTTTTAGCAGACGTTCATCCCCCATACGGGATACGTGTCCTGCCCAGCGTAACTGTCGGACCATTAAAAGTCCCTCTATACTGCCATACCGGCGTTCGCGACATGGCTGTTTGTAGTGCAGTTTATGATGGAGCGCAAGCAATCTTTAGTGAAAGCGCTCAAGTAGTCTTAGTTGCTTTCTATATAATACTCATGCCTGAGATCCATACAGAAGAGTTGAGAAAACCAACGCTTGGTAGACACTGATTTTTGTAGGCAGGCGGAGTGACATATCCTCCAAACTCTCGCCTAAAGCAGAAAATTAGCATTATACATAGGAATGTTATTGTTAAACTTGTTTCAAACATCTTGGCGGAGGCTAAAAGAACATTCTTTTCATTCTTACTCTAAGTAAAGGCCAAGTATTTAATGAACATGCACTGATACATGGATACGCGTAGGACATAAACATTTTCATTTTTTTTAAAAGAACGTCTGTAATTTATAAGATAAGAGGCTTTATTAACTCGAGGAAACGAATGCTCCAATTGCTAAACCATTAAATACTGAACGCATTCTTAGTTCCGTGGTTATCCTTTCGCCATGCGTCTACGGCAGAAATTGCTGAGAGAATCGGAAAACAAATCCTAGAATTCTTCATCAATGCCAAGTCTACGACTCTCTCTACCCGCGTCCGTCTGTTCAGACAAGCCTGATCCTTTCACTAAGCGTGGACTATAGAAGTTCTGAAAGAGCGGACAATGTTGACATTGTAGAACTAAGTTGTTCATTTTCTGCGTTTGTCCAGTGAGTCAGTATTGGCTGTGATGTATTTGTGTTATGTTGTTGCCAATTGTACAGTATTAGCTGTGATGTATTTGACATTAAACTGCTACATTACTTTGGAGCCCTGAGGCGTCAAGTTTATCAAGTTCTTTAAGTTGGTGGTGCAGTTTGCAGAGAGCCTGGATAGCGAGAAACGTTACAATATATATATATATATATCGAACAAGATTTTCCCGATGTGGCCAACGAGCTAGACATTTTTTTCCAATGATATACAGCGACTGTCAAATTTCTAGGAAAATCGTTTCCAATAATCGCATCCACCAACCCAGGTTTTTGAAGTGTCCACGAAGTTACGAATTGAATGGAGGTATTGTTAAACTGGTGTGGATTAAACTTTGTATGGATAATATCACGTGAGGATTATTGTTTGAAAAAGCGTTTCTTATTATTTCATGTTTCAAAAAAGAACTTAATCGTTAAGTTTGTCAGGAAGAGAAAGTCAATAGAAAGTGGCTGGCTTTGTTCAGAATCTATTTCCATTCTTTCTTTAGCACGAGTTTCAGAGTGCAGTCTATTGTTATGTCAACCATTGTCTCGCTCTGTCTTTCATTTCTCTTTGCCTCAGTCTCTCTCTCTCTCTGTCTGTCTGTCCTACTGTGTTTTTTAAAAGAACACTTTGGGATATTTTCTTATATATTTTTTTGCCTCCCCTGCCCTTCTTCTCCTGATTCTTTTTATTTCTCTGGTTACTGTATGTGTGATGGGCATTGTGTTTGTTCGACATTGTGTGTTTTTGTGCTTTAGTGTGTGTGTGTGTGTGAGAATGCAATAGTGAAAGTGTCTGCAATAAGTTGAGCGCTCATCAGTCCTCATGGCTGTCCAATAAGTCGAGCGCTCCTCAGTCCTTATGGCTGTCCAATAAGTTGAGCGCTCCTTAGTCCTTATGGCTGTCCCAAGTTCTCATCGGGATATGAAGGGCCATCAAAAAACTCCTCAGGAGGAAAAACGGAGACAACTCTGAATTTCCTGGTTTAGTTGTCCCCCAGATCGATGGCGGGAGACTGGCACAAATTCAAACCAGAATTTCAAATCCTCGTGCGTCAGCAATCAGTGGACTTAAAGATACTGAAGTCGAGGGCGTTTCCACGGTATACAACGGGCTCCTTCCTTGTCAATTTAGAAAATAGCTGAATTGTCCTAGATCCAAGGTAAGAGGTCAAAGGTTAGGTTTTGTTTGTCCACTCCAAGTGGGAGCATTAGTGATAGATGAGTCAGTCAATCAATCATGGCCCTTATCAATAGAATATAGATAGTAGGAGTCCTGTATAGCAGACAATATAATGATAATGTTATTTATCCAATACATTTTATTATCATGCTTTCAATTTGATGCTTTGTGAACAAGCTGGACTTAAGGATGAAAGAGGGGTCTACAGAAAAAAATCTTGCCCTGGGCCTCTACGTACATAGAGAGAGAGAGAGACAATGAGAGAGAGAGATAGAGTGATATAGAGAGAGTGAGTGAAGGAGAGAGCGATAGAGAATGCGAGGGGGAGCCATAGAGAGAATACTCCTTTATTGTTATGAGAATCTGGACTAAAATTATTTTTTAGAATCATTGTTGGAGAATATTTTGTAAAATTCATTTGGACGAATTTGAATTTTTGTAATAGTTTTAAAGGTCAAGGTCACACAGTCCAGTGCAGTAATAAAAAAAAATGTAGTCCGATTTGCCAAAGTACCAAACTGATTAAAACATTCTATAGTTCCGTGTGCAAAAGTTTCCTAAAATGACCTTCTTTATCTTGTGTACATTGTATGGAACTTATTTTAATCTTACAAAATGAAAAGTCACCATGAAAATGAAAACACCTATAGATACTCAAATATATTTTCAAAAGTAGAACCTAAAAAAAATCTAAACGTGTTTTTGGTTTAAAAAAAAAAAAAAAGAAAATAAAAGACGGCATGTAGTCCAGTAGTTCTGGAGGAACATTTGTAGCTTGTCCTCACAGTCGTCCACTTTTAGAACGTCCACAGATCTATTGAAACAAATCTGTTTGAAATAGAAATATGTTATGTTTGGAGCTCAGTAGACAAAGAGTTAAAGTTAGGGTTAGTTTAGCAAGATGTTTGCGGAGGCCCCTCATATTCACTCTTTTCATCTTTATGTGTGGTTAGAACAAAAAGAATTAGAGAAGAATTACAGAAATGGAAATCAAATTGGAGCATGCCTTTTCACCAAGAAAAATGACAATTATTAAGATTTACAAAAAAATGCTAAAACAAATAATAATTTCTTATCTTATTCATGGTAAACCTGTTACACAGACAAAAAACTCAAAATATCTAGGTGTAATAATAAATTTAAAGTTAACACGGAATGACCATATCGACGAAATTATTATAAATTCAAACAAAGCATTAGGCTTTATTAACAGAATTTTTTACAAATGAAACAAGATGCCATTTAACCTTTTATTAGGCCATTATTAGAATATGCATCCTTTGTTTTGGACCTCTCAACTAAAGAAAACATAAAGAATTTAGAAAATACGCAAAAAAGAGCCGTGAGATTTAGAATTGATTAGAGCAGTAGTTCCCTAACTTTTTTGTCTCGTAGACCCCTTGTCTTGTTTTTTGGTTTTTGATAGGCCCCCCTGCATAACTTGTATTTCTTTTTTTTTTTACAACCAAGACAAAACTAATGAGCTCTAAACTACAACCAAGACAAAACTAACGAGCTCTATACTACAACCACGACACAGGCTCCTTACAATAAACCTATTAACAAATAATGCGTGAACTAAATTTCGACGCACGGCTTCGAGGAAACTGATGAATGGAAGTTTCTTATTAGCTAGTCAATTGGAATAGTTTTAAATAGTTAAAATGCTGGCACCAAAACACCCCTACAGAAGAAAAAGATCTGCTTGATCTGCAAAACTTCAGTTCATTTCAAATCTAGGGAATGGTTATCTCATTTCAGATCCAGGGAATGGTTATCTTATTTCAGATCTTGGGAAGGGTTATCTCATTTCAGATCTAGGGAAGGGATATCTCATTTCAGATCTAGGGAAGGGTTATCTTATTTCAGATCTAGGGAAGGGTTAACTCATTTCAGATCTAGGGAAGGGTTATCTTATTTCAGATCTAGGGAAGGGTAATCTTATTTCAGATCTAGGGAAGGGTTATCTCATTTCAGATCTAGGGAATGGCTATTTTATTTCAGATCTAGGGAATGGTTATCTTATTTCAGATCTAGGGAAGGGTTAACTCATTTCAGATCTAGGGAAGGGTTATCTTATTTCAGATCTAGGGAAGGGTAATCTTATTTCAGATCTAGGGAAGGGTTATCTCATTTCAGATCTAGGGAAGGGTTATCTTATTTCAGATCTAGGGAAGGGTAATCTTATTTCAGATCTAGGGAAGGGTTATCTCATTTCAGATCTAGGGAATGGCTATCTTATTTCAGATCTAGGGAATGGTTATCTTAATCCTCCAACTTGAGTATGAGAACGAAGCAGAACGAGAAAAAAGTCATGAATTTCTTGGCTCAAACATTGAGCTAAATACTTAGGCCGCTTCATAGAAGATTAAAAGTCCAAAGTAGCAAATGATTGTTAATGCGTTTATATCTGCCACATGCTTAGGGTTTTAATTTGATACCCAGTTCCAGGATTCTGGCCCCTAATGCAATAAATATACAAAAAGGAAGAAAGTAATGCAAGTCTAAATGGTTCCGCACTAAAACCAAACATAGGATGATAGGACTACATTTAATTTTTAGAAAGTTTATATCAGCCCTGTCTGGAAACAAACAATTGAACACGTTGTTTCTCCCATTCACATTCTCGGATCAAGTTGAAACTAAAACATTTATTTATTGTAACTTACAAAACAAAACCAATTAAACAATTAACCAATTTGACAATTATTTATACTAATAAATTATTTTGTTTGATACCAATAAGGGAAATCAATCGTTTTGTCCCCTTAGATAATTGTACACGCCATTTCTCCCAAACCCATTCTTGGATCAAGTTGAAACTTTACACAATCATTTATTGTACCTAAGAAAACATGAATCAATAAAAAAAAAACAACCAATTAATGAAGTAATTATTGCTAATTAACTATTTTATTTGACATCGAAAAAGGGAAATAAATTCAGCATTATTGAGAGGAAACGGTTGTAATGAGGAGTACTTTTCCTTTGATAATCTTTGTGTTAAAAAAGTTTTTTATTTTTTTGCTTGTTACCATTTTGCCTTTGTAGAGGGAAGATAATTACGAGCAGAACTCTTACGAGAAAAACAATCATATTTAAAAAAAGAAATACCCAGGATGTTTAATTTGTAAAATCTTACATTGTGAAAGTCGAGGCTTGATTACATAGGATAATAGTTGATAGGATAATAGTTGTAGTGCAGGAAAGTTATTTAAGTGTGCCATGTCTAACACTTCCTTGTTGTCAAGTACTGTACAAATAGACAACTTCTGAGTTAGGGATTTATATTTGGATTTCTATTTGCGTTCGGTTGCGATTAACGACCAGAAAACGTAACACGTCAATCTTTAAGTGCAACATATTGACTGGAAACTCTCTAGAGTTACCGAACATGTCGTAGTCGTAAGTATGGAAACATTAATAGAGTTCCAAGAATAACATGTATTCTAATTAGATCACACTTCATTTATTTTAAGTATTATAATTATTTAAATTTTAGATTGTAATTTTTTATAGTCACATGGCCATCGCTACCCCGGATGTAGCCTATTGTAATTTTGTATAGTCCCATTGCCATTGCTACCCCCGGATGTAGCCTACCCACACACACCTGCATTTCCGAGATTTGACACCAGAATAAACGAGATAGACGAGATAAATCTTACACTATTTGTGACACTACAATCAATAGCTTTAGAACCACTGTTTGTTTTGTAAATATTATAAAATGTGTCAAACAGTGAAAAGGTTTCAGTACACATTTCTTGCAGTTAGCAGTTTTGACAAAATGTTTACACTTGTAGGTCTCGCCTTACTGGTTGCTCATGTGAGCCAAGCATTTGGTAACCTTTTTTATTTTGCTTCATAGGTTTTTCTTTAAATTTCATTTTAGTTTTACCTTGCACTTAAATTGTAGGCATAAATACTTATCTCAAAAAGTATTTGTATCTTTTAATATAGGCCTACTGGCTTAAATCTATACATTCCGCTGTTGGGAAACAGTCAACTAAGTTGTGCTAAATTGTCCAGTTTCCAAAAATCTAAAAAACCTCTTCTCCCTATTTTCTTATAATGACGTGTAGCTCAAGTTTAGCACAAGTTTGTATTATAATTAAGTTGGCAGGCAATTGTGTGCATTGTGTTAACTTGTTAGGTGCGTGACGCTAATACCCTGGCGCCTGATCGCACTTCTTGTTTAATCTCAGCTTTATGGCAACATTATTTAAATACTGTATATGTTTACAAAATGTAAATATTAGATATATTACGAATAAAATTACCATATATTCTTAATGGCTGCTAGGTTGCTTTTTTTGTGATCGAGGGTAATTCATAAGTAGGCTACAATTGATTTATGTTACGTGGATATTAGACAAACATTTGGAAACGTAATTATTTGTCCAAATATTCAAAATATGCAATTTTTTTTTTAACTATTCAAAATTCAAAGGAACAGAATGAAACGAATAAATAAATCTCGACTGGGATTTTGATAAAATATAACTTGGTTATACTGATTCCGATGACCGAAGTTTGACTTTAAAACAAATAACAGAATCCAACGAACGAGGTTTGACTGTCATCATTATAAATGTTTTTTGTAGTCACCAATTTTATAATAAGATTATTTTTCCTATTTCTACATAGGAGCGTGTCCTACGATTGTGACAAGACATGAATGGGGAGCCCGTGCTCCACGCAGCGTCACTCATTTTTCAAATCCCGCACATTACGCATTTATTCATCACGCAGAGTCTGGAGATTGCCATGACAGAACTTCATGTACCACTCTGGTTAAAAGTTTCCAGAACTATCACATGGATACTCATGGTGAGTACTTATTTTTTAGTAGATAGAATTTTCTTAAAAAAGGATATTTAAAAAAAATGACATAGCAAAAGATGGTAGGTGTTCAGTTGGAGAGCTGGCTTTGAATCCTGATAATACGTAGGCTGCCTGACACCCAACATCAATAGGTGGGCTTTGTAGCAACCAAACCTCAATATATAGGCTACCTGACACACATCAATATATAGGCTACCTGACACCCATCAATATATAGGCTACCTGACACCGATCAATAAATAGGCTACCTGACACCCAACATCAATATATAAGACAGCTGTAGGCTACCTGACACGCAACATCAATGGGTCAGCTATGTAGCAACAAAACCTCAATATATAGGCTACCTGACACCCATCAATATATAGGCTACCTGACACCCAACATCAATAGGTAGGCTATGTAGAACCTAACCTCAATATATAGGCTACCTGACACCCATCAATATATAGGCTACCTGAAAGTCAACATCAACAGGTAGGCTATGTAGCAACCAAACCTCAATATAAAGGCTACCTGACACCCATCAATATAGAGGCTACCTGAAGAACAACATCAAAAGGTAGGCTATGTAGCACCCAACCTCAATATATAGGCTATCTGACACCCATCAATATATAGGCTACCTGACACTCATCAATATATAGGCTACCTAACGACCAACATCAAAATATAAGACACCTGATACCCAACATGAATATAAAGGCTACCTGACACCTAACAAGAATGTTTAGAACAGCTGACACTCAACATCAATATATAGGACACCTGACACCCAACATCAATATATAGGACAGCTGACACCCAATATCAATGTATAGGACAGGTGACACCCAACATCAATGCATAGGGCAGCTGACACCCAACATCAATGTATAGGACAGCTGACACCCAACATAAATATATAGGACACCTGACACCCAACATCAATATATAGGACATTTGACACCCAACATCAATATATAGGACAGCTGACACCCAACATCAATATATAGGACACCTGACACTCAACATCAATATATAGGACATTTGACACCCAACATCAATATATAGGACACCTGACAACCAACATCAATATATAGGACAGCTGCCACCCAACATCTATATATAGAACACTTGACACCCAACATCAATATATAGGACACTTAACACCCAACATCAATATATAGGACACTTGACACCCAACATCAATATATAGGACACCTGACACCCAACATCAATATATAGGACACATGACACCCAACATCAGTATATAGGACACTTGACACCCAACATCAATATATAGGACACTTGACACCCCACATCAATATATAGGACACTTGACACCCAACATCAATATATAGGACAGCTGACACCCAACATCAATATATAGGACAGCTGCCACCCAACATCAATATATAGGACAGCTGCCACCCAACATCAATATATAGGACAGCTGACACCCACTGGTAAAGTATTTCAAACTGCTCGTACGTCATAGAATATGAAAAGTGTCAACTCAATTGAAATAGAACTATGGACACACTTCAAGGGTATCTGGGAGAAGGTTTATTTAATGCAAACGAATTAAAATTTCAGGCCTACATGAAGACTCAAGCCCCTCTCATTTAGCAGAGCTGTTATTCAGTCACATATCCAAGAAATCAAAGCAAACATTTGGGTAGCAAGATAACAAACTGATAATGTCTTTAAAATTGTTTGTTTTCAGGCTGGGCAGATATTGGATACACCTTTCTGATTGGCGGAGACGGCAGCGTGTATGAGGGCCGTGGCTGGGATGTTGTTGGAGCCCATACTCAAGGCTACAACAGTGTTGGATATGGTAAGACTTGACCTTCGCCGGGAAACCTTGACATTGGTCGTCATTTTTCTTTACTCTTCTCTTTTTATTTAAATAAGTTTCTTACACGCTCAACTTTCCTGTCAACCTCGACACAAACTAATCACGTTCCAGCTTATATTGAAAATTCAAAGTTTTGTAAATGTAATTCTTTTTTTACAATCCTCTATTCAATTCAGACCTTCATGGGGATTGGGTGGGCGGAGTGTGGGTGGACGTTGATCTCAAAACGGCTGTAACAATTTTCCTAGAAATTTAACAGATGTATATCGTTGAGAAAAGAATTGCTAGCTCGTTGACCACACGGGGGAAAACTTCTAGTTTGACATTTATAGTTTTTTAAAGAAATTTAAATTTGGCTTAAGGACAAGATCTAGATTAAACATCAGTTTTGAAAGGACTATCGCGTTCTTGACAGGACTGTTGCTTTTTTCGGGACTTTCCGAATGTAAGGCGTTATTGATTCAAGAGTTAAATTATGTTCAGGAATATTTTGCGCATCGTCTTCTAAGTCTTGACCTAAAAGCATATCACGAAATATTATAAAGTGTGCTAGATCTAGACATTCCTTTAGCCAGGGTTCTTTTGGGGGAGGGGGCGGGGTAAAAAAATGTTCCATAGTTTGTTAATCAAACATTTATAAGTTATTAAGTTGTATAAAGGAGATAGAGTCTTTGTAATTTAATACGAAAAACATGCATATATGTAACCCTGCCGGACCAAGTAAAAGACCAAGTTACATGCATGCATGTTTTTCGTATTTTCTATACAGTCGTTTACCCCTGCAGCAGTAAATCTTTGTTTTTTATAATTTAATACATGTAATGTTTTTCTTATTAAATTGTGTGATTTTACTTGAGCTAATGTGAGCTTTTGCTTAAGTGTGTTGTGGGGTGACTTGTATTTTTTGGGGGACGATTGCTTGTGTGTAATAAAGGCTTTCTTAAAAATCTATTTTACTAGGCTTTTGTTTCATTGGTAACTTCATGACCAAAGCCCCCACGGCTTTAGCAATCCAAGCAGCGAAAGATATTATCGCCTGTGGTGTTAGCAATGGAAAGATCCAGAGCGCTTATGTCCTGAGAGGACATAGAGATATGGGCAGCACTGATTGTCCTGGAAATGTACTTTACGGACTTATCAAGGGCTGGCCACACTATTAATAAATATTTGGTTACAAAACACATTTACCGATGATGTAAATATTTGATCATAAATAAACACAAACTCTTGTCTCGATGCTTCTGTTGATTTTAATGTTTTTATGTTATATGAAATTAAAAATTCTATGAATTAGGCTCTACCGTAGAACTGCAAACCCAGCGTTTACCGGGAAGTCGACGTCCTTCTGTGAGTTCGCGTAATAATGATGGGTATCAGCTGTTTATAAGGGGGGGAAATCTTTTCAAGGTTAACGACTTCGGAAAAATGCAGACTCACCAAGTGTCAGACACAGATCTATATCGTGTTGGTTTCGATGGTCGAGTCCTCGTTTACTTATTCTGCGTATTTCCTTTACATTCCTTTGCGTTATAAAGTAGGTCTTGAGTTTTCGAAACTGATATTACCATTTTAAGTTGGATGGGAATTGGATAAGGCTCTCCTGTTCTCAACATTCTCCATGTCATATGAATATTGAACAAGAAATTAAAATATAAAATTCTATTTAAAAAACAAACAAACCTTTATTAAGTGTACTTTAGTTTGGATCAGTCATGTGATTAAATTTTTGATAGATCTAGACTAACAATAACACATCTGTGCAATTAGAAATAGTTCTCACAAATTGTTTTTGTTTAGCGCTATTTCATGCTTTTAGCTTTTTCAATGCGCTATGATCCAATCATTTGTCTGCACTTGTTGGGAAAATGGGAGGGGAAGAAGGGGGTGGGGGTATCTGGATGAACGTTTACGTGATTGCGTTTTAAATGCATAAAAACATCACTCAGAGCTCAAGCCTCCTCAAGGGGACTAATTCAACTTATACCACCACATCTGTCAAGCACGATCTCTTTCCCTTGTTCGATACCCAACAAAATAATTAATTACCAGTAGTTAATTTATTCATTGGTTATTTTTGTTTTATTAATTCTTGTTTTGTCAAGTACAAGAAACAATTGTGCAAAATTTCAACTTGATCAGAAATTGCGCATGGGAGAAATAATGGGCATAAAATATTTTACTAGACAGACAGACAGACAGACAGAGTGGATATAAGCTTTGTAAAAAAAAAGAAGTTTGTTTTTTTCTTCATAAAAGCTTGGGCGGTCATTATGGGCCCTATGTTTGACCCAAAGGAATGTTTTGATTTCATGAGCACCACGATTCTGAGGGTCGAATTATAGAGCACGTCAGCGCTTTACATTTTGAGCAGAAAGAAATATCACTAGTAATTTACCAGTAAACCATTTTAGCAGTAATTGTAAACGTCCTTTTGTGATTATAATAAGTCGTAGGAAATATTTCACTAACTTTAAATAACCACAATCCTATCTTTCTCCAAACAAATTTAACAGTTAGGGCATAATGTTACATGTAACTAGAAAGTTGAAGATAACATTAGACCCTTTGTGTTTATAATTTTTTTTTATTAAATATATTCATAGGCAATTAGGTATATATGTAAACGAGGCTAGGTCAACTATCATCCGCAATACAATGTGGTCATATTTTCTTTTTGGACAGTACTGTCGTGAAGCGTAGATAAGGCATAGTTTATTTGTTGCTTTGCTATGCCATGCAGATTAGTGCCTCCTCGGTTAGTTCCCCCTAGGTTAGTTCTTCCTCGGTTAGTTCCTCCTAGGTTAGTTCTTCATAGGTTAGTTCCTCCTACGTTAGTTCCTCCTAGGTAAGTTCCAATGTCGCTGTCTTACCGGGCTGCATTCGCTCTTTCAGTGGCCATTTTTTTGCGGTTGGAAGGTGTACAAGGGCCGAGACTCTGACGTACTGACTCATCCTCCGCATAGTGCTGACATTCACCCAACGGAATTCTGTTTGGTCCACCCAATGGGGCATAAAAGGGCCTTTAGATTTACCTCGTATGAAGCAGTGAAAGAAGCTGTACATTCTTGGCTTGCAGCGAGTGCAACGTTGAACAAAATGCATTTATGAGCAAAAAGACACTATGTGTATTGAAAAGCAAGGGGATACTATATATTTGATAACAATCTTTATTTTTACAAAGTTTATATCAACTCACTCTGTCTGTTATTTCTCCGATACCCAAATTCGTATCAAGCTGAAATTTTGCATAATCATTTCTTTTACCTGACAGCACAAGAATCAATTCAAGTAGCAAGCAACTAAGGTGACTATTGGTAATTAATTATTTTGTTTGGTATCTCGTACAAGGAAAAGAAATTGTACTTGACTGAAGTGATGGTATAAGCTGAATTAGTCCCCTTTATAGGTCGCAGCTTTATAGTAAGTTTGAAACAAACAATAGATAACAATACAATCTTCTATTTTCAAAATCACCTCATTAGCAGAGTGGTTAGTATGTCGGCTTGAGGAGGTGTAAACATTGAGTTCGAATTCAGGTCGTTTTCTCTATTTTTCTTCTTTATAATTGCTTTTAAAAAGTGATTACGGTAAAATTCACCCAAATATCCCTTTCTTTTCTTCCCCTTCTTTGTAACCCTAACCCATTTTCCCAACTGGTACAGACAAGTGATAGGATCATAGTGTATTGAGAAAGCTAAAAGCATGAAATAGCGCTAAACAAAAACAATTGGTAAAAATATTTCTAATCACACAGATTTATTTTGTTGGTCTAGAATACTAGATCTATTCCAAATTTAATTACATGACTGATCCAGACTAATTGATACAATTAACTTCGTATAAGTTGTTTTTTTTCGTGTGGTGTTTTACATGTTTTCTTGTTGAGAGAATTCTCTAGTAAGCCCTTGAAATAGGGTAATTGTAATTGTTTGCATTTAAAGGCTAGTGATATATTTCTCCTTTTACTAATAACAACTATATTAAAAAATTAACTCTATGCCTTAAATAACTCTTAAAAACATTTATGATTAACCTACTCTCGATCCCCTGGGCATCAAGACACAAAAAACTGGTTTTATCTGGTTCAAGCGATTTAGTCTGTAAGTAGTCGCCTTATCTTGTCTGTTAGAAAAATATCAATATCGTTAACTGTAAGACATGACTCTGTCTAAAAAAAACACCCTTCAGGGTCCAGTGAAGGGAGCACGAAAAAAGCGTCGTCCAAAGAAAAAGCTGGCTGATCAACTTGAAAGAATGAAGCCGCCTGGCCGGATAGAGTAAAGGGATTTGGTGACAGGAACTGTCACAGCGCCCCCTACGACGGAAGTCAAAGGATAGATGAGATGCGGTTATTTAAAATTTGAATAGATTTGAATGACTCAAGTTTAGATTTTGTTAAAATGTGACGCCAAAAGTAAAAAATAAAAACAAAAAGAAATCCATCAATACAAGTCAACTCAAGATCCTATGTGTGCAACATGTCACACGTGACCGTCTATTTATGCTATTTAAAAACAACATTACTACTGCTTATCTTCTTATCTTATATAATACAGACGTTACTTCAAAAAAGAAGATGATTACGTCCTACGCGTCATGCATTTAGTCATGCATATTAACCAATGACTTAAATTCTGCCAAGTCACTGGTTTTCCTGGCTAGCTCAGGCAACCCATTCCATGCTCTAATAGCACTAGGGAAGAAGGAGTATTTGTACAAATTTGTCCTAGCATATGGGACGAGGAATGTGCCTTTATTTTTGTGTCTTTCAGAGTATTTTATTAAGTTTTGTTTTTGTATTTGAAGATTATGGTTCAGTGTTTTATGTATAATTGCTACTTTACTTTTGAGTCTTCTGTCCTGAAGGCTTTCTAAATTTAGTGATTTTACTAACGATGCCTAGTCAAATGTGAATATTCGTTTGTTATGAATCTCACTGCTCTATTTTGTGTTTGTTCCAGTTTCTTAATGTTTTCTTGAGTTGAGGGGTCCCAAACGGTGGATGCATATTCAATTAGTCCTATTAGTTGTGTTTCACATGATCTATATTTCCTAAAGCCATGTTGGTATGGGGTGAGGACATTATGTTTGTCTAAGTGGTTTATGATGTTGCTACATATTATGTGTTCTAGGATTTTACATGTGATGCTGGTAAGTGATACTGGTCTGTAGTTTCCTGGATCAGATTTTTCTCCTTTTTTAAATAGGGGGTGACATTAGCTTCTTTCCAGTCCTTTGGTATTCTGCCCTGGTTAAGCGATGCCTGAAAGAGTATTTTGAACACTGGGGCTAGCTCATTGCTTAGTTCTTTGAGTAATCTAGCTGGAATACCATCAGGTCCAGACGCTTTATTTGGTTTGGTGTTGGATAATAGTTTTTGAATTCCATTTTCTTGTACTACTAAATCTTCTATGTTGTCTACTTGGTTCAAATTAAGAAATATGTCTTTGTCTCCTGGGGCTGAGAATGCTGATGCAAAGTATTTGTTTAGAATGTTTGCTTTAGTTTCATTATCATTATGTATTATGTTATGTTCATTTTTTAATGGCGCTATGCCTGTTGTTTCCATTTTCTTAGACTTAATGTATGACCATAGGTTTTTGTTGTTATCTTTAGATATTACATTGTTTATGAATTCACTCTGCAGCTGTCTGCTTACTTTTTGGGTTAGGTGTTTAATTTTTATATACTTTTTGTAAACTCTTTCTGCCTTGGTTTCTTTAAATTTTCTATATAGGTTTTCCTTCTGTTTACAAAGCTTCTTTAGTCTATTATTAAACCAGCATTTATTTATTTTGTTTGCTTTGCATTTAGTTGGTATATGATTTTCTATAATGCTTTTAAGATGGTTTTTAATGAAATTCCAGAGGTCATCGACTGGTTGGTTAATGTCTTTTTCTAATAAAAATGTTTGTTGAAAGTTTAATGCAGCTTGGTGTAGTTGTGTTCGGTTACATTTATTCCAGAGTAAGATTTTTCTTTTGTGGTTATAGTGAAAACTTAAATTTTACATGTCTATGGTTAAGAAACAACAAAAATGAAAGCGATACTTGATTTTATTGTCACTCTTTGTCACATAGCCTAAGTTATATATCATTTAACCTTGGATTTATTTAAAACACTCAAATGTCAGTAAAATATAGAACGCAAACATTTTTTCTTTAGTAGCTCATTTGGATATTTGACCTCAAATAAGATACACGCGTGTACAAAGAATAAGCTGACGTCACTTTGATCAACTTTTGAAAACCAAAAATAATTGTTATCTCTTGTGTTCTTTTAGTATTTTGTAATCTTTCAAACAAGAAAACCCTTTGGAATATAAATTGTTTTCTTTTCTCACAACATTCATCAGTGAAGTTTTAACCCGAGTCGGAAATGGTGGGAGCAATATTTGTGGCCTTCGTGTGTCTGCAGGTCAGTCTGGTGCTTGGTAAGTGTAAGCTTCATCAGACTGTTTAATAGATCTCATTAAGTGGAGGACAATGTGGAAAATAGGAGGGGAATAAAAGAGCGGGTCAGGAATAAAAATAAATAAATAAAAAATAATAAAAATCAACAACAAACATTGAATAGGATTTCATAAATTCTTTTTCTTTCTCTTGTTAAGTACCAGCTGGCTCTATTGTATATGTATTACATCATTGTTTATTTATGGTGGTGAACACCAGGAGTCTGGATGTGACATTATTAAAAAAAAAAGAGTTTTTAAATATTCGTTCATCAGCATCTCTTGTAATTAAATAAAAGCGTTGTCTCTATTCATTTAGTTTGATCGTATCCCTGTGTTCACAGTTCACATGTTTAGTTTTATTTGTTTAAATCACACTTGGTTTTATTTGTTTAAATCACACTTTGTTTTATTTGTTTAAATCACACTTGGTTTTATTTGTTTAAATCACACTTGGTTTTATTTGTTTAAATCACACTTGGTTTTATTTGTTTAAATCACACTTGGTTTTATTTGTTTAAATCACACTTGGTTTTATTTGTTTAAATCACACTCTCTACGTTATGAAACTTATTTTGTTTTGAGTCCAAGACCTTGAGAGAATGAATGATACTTGGCTGAGATTAGACTGGATAAGTTTGTCAAGTTTAAGTTTATCTCTTTTGCTATTGTATCTATTGTTAGTCCTATCATACACTTACAATGATTTCTAGAAATAAATGTTTATGGAAACAACTTTTTACTGTGTTATAGACCTTGTTTAAGCTAGGTAGAATTGTGGGATGAAAATATTAAAATATATTTGTAAATGTTAGTAGAT
This sequence comes from Biomphalaria pfeifferi, assembly GCA_030265305.1. Taxonomy (NCBI): domain Eukaryota; kingdom Metazoa; phylum Mollusca; class Gastropoda; family Planorbidae; genus Biomphalaria; species Biomphalaria pfeifferi. The sequence continues at coordinate 4,322,750 of JASAOG010000025.1, forward strand.
AACAAAATATACCAATTCCTATCAACCTTCTCCCCTGATGCATTTGACATGATTTGCTATTCACTTTTGAACAGGCCAAGATTTGGTTGAAAAGATTTTAATACGTGACAAAAATAAACATCTTACAGTTTTGTACTATGATATCCATTAGTGCGTGTTAAGTAGTGAGTTAAACTTTGCTAAGTCACTGGTTTTCCCGGCTGATCGAAAGCTTGTAATTCCTCTTTGTATTATGGTTCTAAAAGAGAGAGAGAGAGAGAGAGAGAGAGAGAGAGAAGAGAGAGTGAGAGAAGCAGCAATATATTTTATTGGAAAAAATAGTTTTAGGTAGAAGGGACAATGAGCCTCATACACTTGGTTATAACAATGTTGAACTGGTTAGAGAAGTTGGAGAGATTAAAGAAGTAAATGGGGAATTTGGAGTGATGGGTGAATCAGATGTGATGGGTGAATCAGAGGTGATGGGTGAATCAGGGGTGATGGGAGAATCAGAGGTGATGGGAGAATCAGAGGTGATGGGAGAATCAGAGGTGATGGGAGAATCAGAGGTGATGGGAGAATCAGAGGTGATGGGTGAATCAGGGGTGATGGGAGAATCAGAGGTGATGGGAGAACCAGTGGTTTCAAAAAGGATTAAATACTATGATGGAAAACCTCAATAAATAGTCATATGATTATATTGTTTTCTTTTGTCCAGGAGCTTGCCCCCACATTATAACAAGGGCTCAATGGGGTGCCCGTCACCCAACTAGCACTCCGACGCATTTAGCCGGCGCTGTCCATTATGCCTTCATCCATCATTCAGCAGGGGCGGAGTGCCACGACAGGGCGTCATGTCAAGCTCAAGTGAAGGGTTTTCAAAATTACCACATGGACACACACGGTAACTGGTGATACTAATAATAGATTTCAACCATTGTCAAAAATGAACTGATTAAAAAAGCTAGCTATGACAAGTAACTTTATAGTCAAACAAGCTTAAGTGTGCACATGTGCTGATCACACGATAATGTCTTAGATCTCTTGGGATACCTAATCTATAGATTAGATTTGTACGTACTATTGCCATATATATATCTTATAGTTAGCTATGTTGTCTTTAGTGGTCTTTTGATTGAAGTCCACGAAAATGTCAAAGGTCTCCTGCAGACTTGTTCCTCCTTGACCTGCGTATGCCTAGAAGTCGTGAATCTTGTTCAAATAAACGGCCATTGTGTTTTTTTCCAACGGCTACTGGTTTAGACGTTCGACAAAATAAGCGACCAACAATCGCCCCGCAGGCCAGTGTATACATTTCTGTTTGGGCCCATCTTGATCAAAACCAGAGAACTTGCTTCCAACACAATTAAGGTTTTATCTTAGAAGGGAATTAGGAATGCAGTTCCTATCCATCCCCTAACACTGCTGCCCAGCTTATAATTTACATATAAATAGGAAGCTTGGTCGAGAGGCTAAGTGCGCTTGAACTTGGCTTGGCTTAGCTACTATGAAGGGGGCTCGACGTTCGACACCCGAATCGGGCCTAGTCGTGTTTACTGAGCGCCCCCCCCCACCGCCACCAACTGGTCCACAACTGAGATTGGACCAAAGCGCTCTGAGCATGCTATAAGCATGAAAGTAGCGCTATATAAAAGCCATAATTTAATTTATAAATATGTTGTATCTTGGAGTCCTACTAATATCCATATGGTGATTTAAACGTGTACAATCAATGTTACTAACTCAACACTGCTGGGCAGCAGTGTTAGGGGAGAGAGAGGAACTGCATTCCTAATTCCCTTCTAAGATAAAACCTGTAGGATGGTGTAAAACATATAAATGGGAAGTGTGGTCGAGAGGCCAAGTGCGCTTCAACTTGGTTTGGCTTGGCTACCTAGAAGGGGGCTCGAGGTTCGACACCCGACTCGGGCAGAGTTGTGTTTACTGAGCGCCCAAAGGCAGCACGGAAAACCAACTCCTAGATACCCCCTCCCCCCCACCGGTCCACAAATGAGATTGGACCAAAAGCGCTCTGAGCATGCTATAAGCATGAAAGTAGCGCTATATAAAAGCTATAATAATATGTGCACGTACAGACAGCACTTGAGATCACATTTGTTTTCCCATCAGAGAAAATGGTGAATTAGATATTAGAAATGATGTTGCTAAGAAAATTGACCTATAGTTCGATTCCGTCATATAGAGCTAAGAACTATTATACTAATAAGTAAAAGTCACAGAGAAATTATTTAGGTATGCCTGTAGTCACTGTAGTATGTATTTGGTGCATTTTATTTCATTCTTCAAATGGCTCTACATCAAACTATTTCCCAGGTTGGTCTGACATTGGCTACACTTTCATTATTGGAGGCGATGGCTCAGTCTTTGAAGGTCGAGGCTGGAATGTTGTAGGCGCTCACACACTTGGTTATAACAGTGTTGGATACGGTAAGAAAGAAACACCTTATAAATACTATTCAATAGATTTAGAGACCATTCTATATATATTGTTGAAAATTGTAGGATGGTGTAAAACATGTAAATTATTGGAAAAGTAAGATTAGCCATTCAAACTTAAAGCCAATGAATGCTTCCCTCCAACGACCTGTATGGACAATCGTTTAATGTGAAAGGGTTCCAAGCAGATGCAACGTTTTAGCTTTAACCTTAGCCCGTATCCCGAGACATTCGAGCTAGATGCTAGGTCGAAAGTCAAGAACCCCGGGAGTACCCTTTCATTTTCCTTCGTTGTGACACATCGGCCTTGCGGGTGTCTGACATAAAATGGTGAGTTGATTAAGAAAAGGCTGTTGGGGCTCTCTTTCAACCCGACAAGTGCAATGAACTCGGTTCTATTTTGTTTCCTTATTAGTTTATTCGTCTCCTCAAACGAACACTTTCACCCGGACGACACGCTGAAGCTGAGAGGCGGTGCCCGGAGACACGGTACTACAAACAACGTCTTCGTGTTTTAAGACTATAATCCTTTCCAGAAACACATTCAACAAATGTTCTGTATTTGAAATGCATTTTCCTCTCCAGGTTTTTGTTTCATCGGTACCTTCACCAACCACCTGCCCACCGCTGCTGCACAACAAGCTGTGAAAGACTTGATTGCATGTGGTGTTACGGAGGGAAAGATCCAGCACAATTACGTCTTGAGAGGTCACCGTGACGTAGGCAGCACTGAATGTCCAGGCACGGCCTTCTGGCACCATATCAAGACCTGGCCACATTACTGATTGGACTTTTTTTTTTATTCTAAGAGGATTAAACAGAATAAAGATTTAGTGAATGTCTCCGAGCACGTTCTTTTTTCCTATCCACTTAATGGAATTCATTTTGATCGAAGTAACTTCAGAACGTTGTGAGCTGTTAAGTATCTGGTTTTTTATCACTGTAGGTGAAGAGATCGTTTAAGCTTAATTAGAACACGAGAGAGTACAGAATTGGGCATTAAGATCTCAAACGTTTGGAATGAATCTACCAAAAGAACCCAAACAATTAAAAAACAATGCTTATAGTTTTGAAAAGTAGATACAAAAAAAAAATGTTTTGTTTTAATGGGTTTTCAACATTGTTTTCCGGCCTGGTTGAGCTACAATTTGAAAGAGTGCAAAGGTCGCTATAAGAGAGAGGTTGTTTTAATTATATGCTTCAAACAAAGTCATGATGTTCACCTGTCCAATTCATGATGTCATGATTGTGAAAAAGAAAGAACAAATGTTATAATGATTGAAACCCTAACCCCTAACCCTTGCCTAACGAATGAAACCTGTCCCACTGCCACGACAGCCCATACGGTGCCCCATCCATCTTTATGCTCCATCCTGTACCATTAGCTCATTAAAAGCTTAAAGCATTAGATATTGAAATTCTTAATATAGTTCTTTACGTTTCTCTCAGGGGCTTTTCCATACACGAACCAAAGGTTTTGAGAATCGTTTCCAACTGAGCCCAGGAAGAATACATGCTTGAAATTTTCTTAGAATATTGTGTCCTTTTAGAGATGTCCATTATTTGTCGTATTTTTAAATCTTCTTGAGCCAATATTATTTTTGTTAACAATCTTAAATAAACTTAGATATTATTACAATTATCGTGATATTCTACATACAAACATAAATACCTAACATGCACACACATACTCTGATGGACACAATGATAGAAACAAGCATTTAAAAAGACATTTCTTGTTCTAGATGCTGGGATAAACTCGTATAAATATAAGAAGGAACTATTTCTAAGGGAAATTTGAGCATGACATGCATTGTTTGTTTCAATTAGGAACTTTGACACTCTTGTCAATATCAAATCCTATTGTACCCTGAATAAAATTAAAGCTGTAATACTGTCCTAATGGTTTTCAATTCAAACATGATTGGAGGGTTTAGGCTTAAGGTTTGAATCTTATTGTATATGTACTCTTTTGGAATTTCGAAAATTAGTTCGAATACAGCCATATTCTTTTCATTTTAAAGTTATGAATATATATGAAACGCTAAAAATGGCTACCAATCAGCCCACCAACCTGCCCAACTAAAATCTATCTACATTTCTAAGCCTCATCTACTTACATATCTGCCTGACTATATAAAAGACTGACCAAAATTTCTACTTGGTAAGCTGTCTGCAATTCTGCATATTTACGTAAAATAAGGCACACAAACACACAATTAAACACGCCTTTCCGTTCGTTTATCTACGTTCTACATCTAACACATAAATCTCTAAATCCAATGTCCTTCTGTTCACCTGTTTGTTCACCTTGTTATGTTTTTTCTGTTATCATTTCTTGAAACAAATGTAGCAATAACGTTTTTTAAGAAGTAGACCCACTTTCTATCCTGGGCTGAATGTCACGAGCTACTTACTACATGAACTATAAGAATGAACGAGTCCGTCGTGTGTTTTAGACTAAAATAAAAAGACCATCTGTCATCAACAACACGAATGTCTATTTGTATTCAAGAACTAGGTCAAGCTTAGTAAAAACATAAACTTTTAATTATTTTTAACGAAACATAATTTGTTTATTTTTAGGGCGTCAATCTAACAATCCCTGTAATTTTCTTACTTTGTCCAAGCATAGTCCAGGGAACAGAACCATGGTCTTATTTTGATAGTTCAGCAAAATCTAAATTAAATTTCCTTTTGACTTCAACTGCGAACAGACTCTACGAGCTTTATATGAGCGCACAAGAAAAGTCATAGCTTCATTCATTAACAAGCAAAATATATTTTAAAAAGGGAGGAAAATACCATAAGTAATTTTTTTGTCTCTCAAAAATGTAGAAATTATTTTCCTTCGATGCAAAAAAAAAAAAAAAGTACCAATAATTTATTGACAAATTGGTTAATGTGTTAATTGATTCATGTTTTGTTAGGTAAAAAAAATAATTGTGTAAAGTTTCAACTTGATTCAAGAATGGGTGTGGGAGAAATAACGTGTTATAAATCTGTTCCAGATAGACGACAGATGGAGTTGATGTAAGCTTTCTAAAACTGGGAGACAGTTTTATAGAATGATAAAAAGCATGTACTTAGATGCATGAGTTTCATTTTAAAAACGAGCCTGGAATATTATGTGTGTGTGTGTACATTAAGAGTTACTTAAGGAAATTCTTTTTATTTATCTTCATAATTCGAAACTTAATCACATTGAAATGAAAACCAAATACATTTATCAAAAAGTGAAAATATATCATTTCCTGAGGTCTCCGACACTTCTTCTCACATAATTAATCCCACCGTATCCTAGAAACATGTAAACAGTGAAATCACAAGTCCTGCCGAATAGTGGTGCGAAACATTTAGACCGGAGTAGTTCTTGATGACCAAACAAACTCATTGTGGAAATGACCCAGCCAACACCAATCCAAAAGAGAAAGAACTCAAAAGACTCAATGTGATGCTGTAATGGACTGCAATGTAAAGAACAGTAGAAAAAACAACACGTATTGAAATATAGGCTCTAGACAGAAGCAAAGGTGGACATGGATAAACTGAGAGGAATCGCCCATGACAGAGGTCAAGAGAGAAATGTTGTGACAGAGAGAAACAACGAGTTAATGTTACCGAGTGCTTGAGAGAGTTTTCAACTATTTCAATGTTTACTTGCTACAGTTAAAGGACAGTCAACTATTTCAATGTTTACTTGCTACAGTTAAAGGACAGTTTACTATTTCAATGTTTACTTGCTACAGCTAAAGGACAGTCAACTATTTCAATGTTTACTTGCTACAGTTAAAGGACAGTCAACTATTTCAATGTTTACTTGCTACAGTTAAAGGACCTTTGTGTTTGTTTATTATTAGCAGATTATTAGCAGATCTGAGCTTTAATGTGAACAAGAAACACTTAATAATAATAATAATAATAATAATAATAATAGCTTTTATATAGCACTACTTTCATTCTTATAGCATGCTCAGAGCGCTATGGTCCAATCTCATTGTGGACCAGTTGGTTGGGGGGGGGGGGGGGTATCTGGGAGAAGGTTTTCCGTGCTGCCTTTAGGCGCTCAGTAAACACAACTCTGCTCAAGTCGGGTGTCGAACCTCGAGCCTTCTTCATAGGTAGCCAAGCCAAGCCAAGTTCAAGAGTACTTGGCCTCTCGACCACACTCCCCAAATACTTCATGAAATATTCATAAAAAAATGTCACGAGATATTTTCAAAACATTGATGAAAATCATTAACATGATAATTTCACTTCAATTGATGTTTTACGTAATGAAGCCACTAAATACAATTTTTCAAATTAAAAGCAGCAATACAATTAATCTCTGTTCTTATTTCCAGACACCAAGCTGAATGTATAGAAAATGTATATCTCCAAAATACTTTAATCATAAATCAAGCCTTGTTTTTTTTTTCTCTGTCATAGATGAACTTTGGTTTACATTAACTTAGCCTGTCGTATTTCATAAGCTCTGTGTCTAGAATGATGCGAGAAGTTCTGGTTGTTTTTGTGTGTCTTCAACTGAGCCTGGTGTTGGGTAAGTGCTTTAGAATCAAAGAATATCATTCTTTTGTGTTTTAATAACAATCGGAAATAGTGAAGGCCTTGGCATGGTCTCCATCCCTGCTTAGATTTTAATGACAATACTTTGACTAAATGATGTGGTAATGATTCACTTAAGTACAAAAGCATTTAGCCTCTGCTGTCCTTGTTTATTTCAATATGCATGCTTTTTTAAAGTTAAGAAATTTTTTGTCTGTGGAGGCCACTCTTTAAATGTAGGGCCTGGGCAGATAATAATAATAATAATAATAATTTTATTTATAAAGCGCTGTTAACAAACAAAATGTAGGCTCAAGGCGCTGTAACAACATTACAAACACAAACACAAGAGCTAACATGACAAACTAATCTAAAAAGTTTTAAACAGATAGGTCTTAATGTTCTTCTTAAAAGTGGTGTAGCATGTTGTCTGTCTGAGATCAATGTGGAGTGAGTTCCAAACCTTTAGTCCGTGAACTGAAAAAGCCCGCAGCTTTTGAGGGAGAAACGTGGCACTACTAAAAGCGTTGAGCCCATTGAGCGCAGGGCTCTCTGGGGGACATATGGAGTAATCAGTTCTCTAAGGTACAAGGGCATCTCGTTGTTATATATACACTGATGACAAAGTGTGGCGACCTTGTAATCGATTCTTCCTTTCACGGGAAGCCAATGGAGCGTGCGCAAGAGTGTAGTAGCAGAATCTTGTCTAGTTTTTTTAAGGACTATTCGTGCGGCGTTGTTCTGTATACGTTGCAGCTTGGCTATTTTGTCATCAGGTATACCTGCTAGCACGGCGTTGCAGTAGTCAAGGCGGGAGAGTATGAATGCCACAACTAGCGTTTTTGTTGACTCCGTTGTTAAATATGGTCGGATCTGGCCTAATCTGCACAGCTGCAGATAAAGACCTTTGCAGAGCTGACTTATGTGTGGGTCGAAAGATAGTGTTGAGTCGAAGAAAACTCCAAGATTCCGCATTGCATGGACAAAAGGAACATGGCAGTTTGTGATAAAGAGAGAATCTGTGATTTCAACTTTTGAGACATTGTTCCTAGTGCCAATCTTAATTATTTCTGTCTTGTCTTCGTTCATCTTGAGTTTTTTCAACCATCCAATCGCTCACCCTTGCAACGGTACTACTGATTTTCTCTGCCAGATGCGACACCTCTGAGGGTACTGATGAATCGTATAACTGTGAGTCATCGGCAAAGAAATGGTATAAGATACCAGTTGGCCGTATGACACCGCTGAGTGGATATGTGTACATAGTGAACAGTACTGGGCCTAGAACTGATCCTTGGGGTACTCCGTACTTCAAAAGTAAGCTTGTTGATTCCGTCCCGCTAACGACGACACTTTGGGTGCGTTCCGTCAGGTAGGATCCAAGCCACTTTAGGACGACTCCTGCTAAACCAAAAGTTGCAGAGAATCTGGCCATCATAATTTCATGGTCTAGTGTATCAAAGGCTGCGGACAAGTCCAGCATGGAAAGAATTGATATGTGGCCTTTGTCGGAATTGTGAAGTAAGTCGTTTAGTACCCTGACCACTGCTGTCTCTGTGCTACGGCACTTCCTATATGCAGATTGAAATTCTTCCAAGAGACAGTACTGTTCAAGATGAGAAAGAATTAGCGCTAACACGATGCGCTCCAGAAGCTTTGACAGGAAGGGAAGATTTGATACCGGGCGATAGTTTTTTTGACATTCCGGGTCAAGACTGGATTTCTTTAATAAGGGCCTGACAAGTGCATGCTTAAATTGCTTTGGTACAATGCCTGAAGTCAGTGAAGAGTTCACAATGTTAGTAATTGTAGGTACAAGCTCATCTAAACATTCAAGGAAGGAAGTTGGAATGGGATCAAGGTCACATGACTTATTTGGCATCTTTAAAATAGTACTATTGACATAATCTTCAGATATACGCTGAAACTCGCAAAAAGGAGTATTTTGAAAAATTGGAGAGTGGTCAAGCTGTGATGAGAGGGATGGCATGTCATTTCTAATCTGCTCAATCTTCCCAATGAAGAATCTATTGAAGGAATCAGGAAGTTCAGATACTGGGATAGATGACGGCAAACGTTCGTTATTTTCTCCCCCTAACATTTCAGCGGTGATCCTAAATAGCTCCTTTGAAGAATCAGAAGTTTCGATTTTTTGTCGAATATGACTAGCTTTTGCGTCTCTAATCATACGGTTAACCATGTTTTTTTCTAGTATGTATATTTGTCGATGTATCGTCGTCAGACCTGTCTTTTAAAATGTACGTTCGGCACGTCGGCGAATAAGTTTGGCAGTCTTTATGTCTTCCGTCAACCAGGGTGCAGATGGCCCTGGACCTGGGCAGATACACTGTTTGCACTGCTGTAAATCCTCCCTGGTTGGCAAGCTTTAAAACTCCACGTGAAAACTACCAAAACAAAACCAAAACAAAACCAATCACTCATTTCAAGACAGTAGATAAGGTAAATCTGCAGGATAACTACGTTTTCTATTTTTAGCCTTTTTAAAAAAAAACAACTTATGTTATTTTTTATGCCCCATAAGAGTAAGGCTCATTCTTTTTTTATGTACAGGGGCCTGCCCTCATATCATAACTAGAGCTCAATGGGGCGCCAGGCACCCAACCAGCGCTCCTGTACACATTGGGCATCCGGTTCATTATGCCTTTATCCACCATTCAGCTGGACCAGAGTGTCACGACAGAGCTACGTGCCAAGCTCAAGTGAAAGCTTTTCAGAATTACCACATGGACACTAGAGGTATGTTGGCATTTCCAAATAGACACTAGTGGTATGCTGGTAATTTTATATAGACACTAGAGGTAAGCTGGCTTTCAATATGGAAATTAGGGTTAAGTTGGTATTTCCACATAGACACAATTGTATGTTAATATTTTTACATAGATACTTTGGGTATGCTGGTATTGAACCACGGGCATGTGTTGAAGTTTATGTATGAATACTGGGACAAAGCATGTTTAGTTAGGGTATTTAAGCTTTCCTTGTAGATAGTAGGCAGGCATTTCGCTATAATTACGTGTATAAGATTAACCACATTTCTTACTGAGGGAAGTTATAATTAATTTATCGACCTCTATGGAATAAGTAGATGGAAGCTAGAATAAACCAAAACTAGAGATGATGATTTGGATGCAATGTTTCAGTGTATACTTTTACTTGTTATTTTTATGAAACATATTAGTTTGAAGCATTTAGTAATAAAACAAATTATGAATAAAAATGACTCGTAACATTCAATAATAGAAGCTCTAAGGGACCAAGGTTATTAAAAGAAGAAGTAGAGGAAACAATGGCGATACATAAACAGATCCAGACGAGGACTTTAGTTTGTTTCACCATGTTTTCCTTACCGTCTTTACTTAATAACCTTGGTTCCTTAGTGTTGCTCTTATTGCATGTCACATGTACATTTTCGTGGAAGATAAGATTATATTGGCGTGATTCGTCAGGGATAGGTGTATTGAAACCTTATCATGAATCGTTACGTGCATAAACGTAATTAACAGAATGCTTACATATGTTGTAATATGTTGCTTTATAAATGACTTGAACCGAGGCTCACAAGCTTTACAAAATAGAAAGGTTTACGCTGAGAAACTCCTTAGCAATGTCATTAACGTGTCCACGATTGTTGTTTGTTTCCATTCAGGTTGGCCTGACATCGGATATACATTTGTTATAGGCGGTGATGGCTCCATCTTTGAAGCTCGAGGATGGAACGTAGTTGGCGCCCATACTCTGAACTATAACAGTGTAGGCAACGGTAAGCAAAGGGGGGGGGGATGTGCTGACCCAGGAATTTTCATTTCACTTTTAATAGCTTTGTTCACATTAAAATCATTTTAAAGACAAATTACTCGCCAGCCACATTTGTTTTTGGACTAGGATTCCCCAATAGTCTGCTGGTTGTAAAAGTGGTACATTAATGGAGCAAACAAGATTACACAAACTCAGAAGCGGTCCTCGAAGTGATCCGTTTGTACAGGTAACATGGGCAGCTTTCAATATTTTCATCACGGATATTAGAAGCTATGAACAACTGACTATCAACAACCACGAGCCTACCTCCGTCCATATCAGGCGGACGTGTGCGTGCCCAAAGTGTCGCCGATATGATTGTATTGTTGGGTAGCCTGACGGCGTGATACCATTTTTAGTATTATTGATATTACATTGTTAATGTTCATGCATTCAATGAACTGATAATTATGAGAATATGGTTCAGTGTGAGCCTGGGATAACGGATGTATAAGATGATGACATAATTAAGTTGCTGAATCACCAATCACTGAAGGCCGCGTGTTAACGTAAAGAAGCACAAGTAATGCTTATTAAATCTTTTTTCAAATTAAATCGCATGCATGCAAAAATGCTATTTTTTTTACACTTGTTTGCTACACAACAAAACGTATTCCGTAAATTGATAGTACCTTGTATAACAGAAAACAGTTGATAAAGCGACATAAATAATATAAGATTAGTAGAAAAATAACAAAACCTTTTGTATAAATGTTATACGACAATACCCAAAAGACATTACAGAGGTAATATAGCCTCCACTGTTTTTTGTTTTTATTTCTATTAATAGTAAATAGTTTTAAAAATTGTATAACTTTATGTAAAAAAAAAAAACTCCTTACATATTTGATTTTGAAATTTAAACAGTTTGCTTTCCGTACGGTAGATATAAACTAGCCATTGCACCAAAACTTAACAAGCTGCCGTATAAAAAGAAATCGGATTAAATTTTTTTCTATAGTTTTTTTTTGTTGACATCTACATGTTACAGAGACGGAAGTACGGACGGACAGACAGACCACACAAAACTCAAAGCAGATTTCTCCTTTAGGGGCCGCAAAAAAGATAATCACTAATAAATAAATATATATATGTAAACAAAATAACCCACAAATAAAAAGTATAAAAGTAAATAGCCGCTTTAATGTGTGATATTTTCAGTAGTTTGACCTGACTCCCACAGCCGCTTAGTTGTTGATTGCAGGTTTCTGTTTCATTGGCACCTTCACCAACCACCTTCCTACTGCTGCCGCCCAGCAAGCTGTGAAAGACTTGATTGCCTGCGGAGTGGCCGAGGGGCACATTGAGCATAACTACGTCCTGAGGGGTCACCGTGACATGGGCAGCACTGAATGCCCGGGCACGGCCTTCTGGCATCACATCAAGACCTGGCCACATTATTAACAAGGACAGAATAAATATGAGAAACAAGAACAAAGACTTACGTTTATGTTTTTTCTTTATGTAAAAAAATTATATAAATAACCCGCTGGGTCTGTTTTTTTCCGACTCTCCCTCTAATCTCTTTCTCTCTCTCTCTATTTATCTATCTATTTTACTATCTCTCACTTCTAAAATAAAGTAAGGGCTTAATCGATGAAACTGTACAAAACAAAAATATATCTTGCTATATATCATTTTCTAGATCAGATAATCTACATCTCTCCAGTTCCACGAGTGTGATACATGCTCAAAAGGAGGAGATTGTATTACCTGTTAACTGGAGCAGGACCGGTCTTAGGCAAGGGTAACCTAGGCAGCAGCCAAGGGCTGCGAATTGGTGGGGGCCTCTCATAAGAACAAATTTTTCGATAAAACAATGCTCAACTTAAATCGACTCTCATATATAGATCTAGAAGAGATCTTTGTCTACTAGCCTAGTTCTAAGAGTTGACTAGGACTGAAGGTTTATTTGCAAATGTTAAGTAACGCTGTTAGAAGAACCTTGTTATTTCCTATTGGTAAATAGGTCAAAACATTTAATCGAGTCTGGCGCATCAAAACACTAACGAAAAGCGGAGAATGTAAAAAGGTGCTATACATGGGTGTAGCCAGTAATTTTTCGGGGGGGGGGGGATTTTTCTCCCCTTCCCAGCCCCCTTCCCCGCCGCCAAGCACTATTTCCGGTATTGAAAGCCAACAAAATGCATTTTCTGAGGTATCTACAGTGCATTATCCTGCTATTAAAAAGTTTTATTGAAAAAACCTAATATGCTATTCTTACTGTCTTAAACCCTCCCGCGCCGTTCGGCGCATTTGGCGGCAAGCTGTTTCCACAAAAATCTGTCAATCCCAATGTCTGAAGCCTCTTCCCACCTGCTCTGAGGACCTGGGTGAAAGTGTATTATGCGTAATTCATTTTGTCGGAGAACATGTCCCGCAAACCTCATGCGACGCTCTTTCAAAACCTTACTTAGGCGTCGACTCACAGTTCGGCATAGGAGTTCTTGATTTAGACCCGATCTTTATAGCTGACTCCTAAAATCTGTCTTAGCTTTCTTTGTTGAGCCACATTTAGTGTTTTTCAATTTCGGCAGATGACTATTCACTGCCCTATATTAATGTAGCCCAGCCACTGGTCGAAATGCGTAACCTTATTTGACTACGCTCTTGGAATTAGGCGACTGTAGTTTGCTTTAGATTTTATATTGAAAAGGGAAGTTTTATCGTCAAAATCATCTGTTGGGGGGTTTTAACTAAAAAATCTCTGAAGTTTTTTAAAATTCAAAACCCCGTTTAGCTACAGTCATAGAATTTGATGACTGTAGTTTGCTTTAGAATAATATTGAATGGAGAGGTTTTCAACCTAAAAACTCTCTGTAGGGGGATTTTAAACTCAAAACCATCTGGAGGGGTTTTTAAACTTAAAAAAAAAGCCATCTGGAAGGAGGGGGGGTTTAAACTCAAAACCCCCCATTGGCTTCGCTACGCTCAAAGAATTTTAGTATGTAATTTGCTTTTTATTTATATTGAAGAGTTATTTTTTAGCAAGAAATGATCCTGTATGGGGGTTTAAGCTCCCGTGTTTTTGTTACTATTAATAGTGAATAGTTGTAAAAGTGGTGTATTTTTATGAAAAGACTGCTTGCAGAAGTGATTTCAAATATTTAGATTTTTCTCTTTTAGAAAATAGTAGCCGTTGTATTTTAATGATGTTGCTAAACTTTGGTTGAACTCCGTATTTCATCAGCCTCCTAATTATGTCTCCATCAATACTGTTGAAGACTTTCTCAAACTCAAAAAAAGATCACGTAGAGAGGGGAGTGCCCTTAAATGGATTCTCCTATGATAATACGTACTGTGGCGATATGGAAAGTGCATTATTTTTCTGTCCGGAAAACAGCTTGGTCTTGTCTTTTGCCTAGTCTCTAGGGCATCTTTTAGGCGTTCCAGTGTTTGACCACTTCGACACCAAATCACTTTGAATTTAAATAATCTATTGTATTTTTTGAGTGATGTTTTTAAATAAATAGCCTACCCTAAATAAAAGCTCTGAACTCGAACAGATAAGACTACTTCCAGTCACGACCTAAATAGTTTTGCACACTCCACGCAAGTCATTTCAAACTAGATAGGGTGTATTTTTATTTGACATTTAGACTAAGTGTTTGTGTGTGTATGTTGCCGTAAACATTTGTATGTGCTGTAAAGTTTGCGCATATGTGTTTTGTAGTAACATTGTATGTAAGTGTTTCGTATAGCAATGTATATGTGAGTTCTTGCAGTAACAAATATGTGTGTTTAGAAGCAACATTTTGTGAATGTGTTTTGTAGTAAATGGTGTGTATTTTATTGTAACATTTTGAGTATGAGTGTTTGGCAGTAAACTTGTGTGTGTTTTCTTGTAATATTTGTGTGTTTTGTGTTTGTGGCACACCGTGCTACAGCCTGGCAGATCCTGCGGCGCTACTGATCCCAAACTGTATTGGATATTCCGTTCCTTTGGTCGCATCAGCTGCACGGAGAGGGGGGAACTGCTGTGTGGGCGACACCGTTCCGACCATAAACAATGCCCAGGCTTTCATCTCACTTGGCTCTGAGATGAACCATAGTCGTTCTACGACTGCAGGAGGCCAATGGAGATGTGTGTTTGTGTGTGTGTATTTTGTAAAAAAAATCGTGTTTTTTATAAGTTTGTATTAACATTTTGCGTGTGAGTTTATGTCACATACTTTTTAAAAAAACAAAGCTTATATTAAGTGTAATTGTATCAATTAGTTTGGATTAGTCATCTAGTTACTTACGTCTGTAACTGACCTTGACATATAAAACTGTGCGATACAAATATTTTTACCAATTGTTTTTTTTTTTAGCTTTCTCGCTATGATCCTATCACTTGTCTGGATCAGCTGTGAAAGGGGAGAGAGACAAAAAAGTGGTATCTCGATGAATGTTTTTTAAATGCATAAAATGTTCATTCAGGGCTTAAGATTATACAAAGGGACTAATTAAACTTATACCACCACATCTGTCAAGTACGATTTCTTTTCCTTGTTTAAGATACAAAACTAAATAATTAATTACCAATAGTTTATTAATTAATGGGATAATTTTTTTTTTATTGATTGTACTGTTATCAGGTAAAAGAAATAATTGCGCGAAATTTATGCTTAATCCGAGATTGAGTGTGGGAGAAATAACTTTCAAAAAACATTTTACCAGACCGAGTGAGTGGATTTAAGCTTTATAATAAAAAACCCCAATATATTTTTTTTAACAGAATAAGAAGAAGTTTAGTTTTAATGAAAAAATGTTACAGAAATTTTATTTCTAAATAAAAAAGACACGTAGTGAATAAGAGATGTTCAGCTGTATAAAATATAAATAGCTATCTTTTAGGAGCAGCCGATGAACAGGAGCTAGGAACTGGTGATAAGTTTTGTTATTTAAAACGTCTTGTGAGAATCAGGAGCTACACATTGTGAGTGTTTGTTTGTTTGTTTGTTGTTTACGCCATGTTTAACTTTGGTAAAGTACAAAACACTAAATGGCCCGAAGATCAGACATTTTTAAGTTCTTACATTTTCAGGCGTTAACTTAGAAATAGAAAGCTGAGAGAATAAAAAAGTCTTATAGGCAAGATAATGGCAAGTCCTGTTATTTGTTCATGTGTTTTTGTTTGGGTTTCGATGTATAGTAATATATAGGCTAACATTCAATTAATATCCCAATAACTGTCACATCTATAAAAAGCAAATGACTGCCTGGTGGTGCAGTTTGCGCGCCGTAAGTTTAAACCCTACCCGCTCCCATCCCTCGTCATTCTGCGGGAGGTTTGGACTAGGAAGTAAACTATCGTTAGCTCTGAAGGAACATCCGAAACATGTAAAACATTTTACAAACAAACAAATGAGCAAACATTTGGACTAGGAACTTCTCCTTTAATAAGTGAACATGGAAAGACATACATTGATTGGATTGTGTTATTTGTGAAGCCATGATGACAATTGATTCAGCGTTTTTTTTTTAAACAAGTGAATTAATACAAAATTGCTAAATTGGACCAACTATAAATACTGTACGATATTTTTGCACACGTCCCACAGACAACATAAAAATAGATTCAGTTTTTTTTTAATTAAAGTGTTTTATTTTGTCTCTTCGTGAAACAAAAAACAAACTGATTAGGAGATATAATCAAGTGGGCCTATTGGTTTCTTCTATCATTCAAGTCTGGCCGAAATGATTCAACATATTGTAGTAGTCTTCACTTTCGCCCAGTTGGGCCTTGTGTTCGGTAAGTTTGACTCGGACAATCTAGACATTAGTCAAGCTCGTTCATTTATGCATCGGTTCTTTTTCAAGTCGGCCTTTATAATATAGAACGAATATTTTCTGCGAAAACCTTTTGAATGCAATAATTCTTTATATATTATACACAGAGTAGCCACAAGGGACCTCCTATATATATTCAGGGGGTTAGTGGCTATATGGTTGAGTGCTTGGCTTCCGAACCTGGAGTCCTGGGTTCGAATCTCAGTGAAGACTTTTTAGGGCTCCCCTGAGTTTACCCGTCTCTAATGGGTACCTGACTTTAGTTGGGGAAAGTAAAGGCGGTCGGTCGTTGTGCTGCCCACATGACACCTGCTCTTTAACTGTTGACCAATGAAACAGATGACCTTAACATCATCTGCCCCATAGATCGCAAGGTCTGAAAAGGGGTGGGTGGACTCTACTTTGCTTTACTTTACTTTTATTTATACATGTGTTTTTTTTTCCTTGTGCGTGTATATGTTGTTACAGAAACGTGCATCAAACTAATACTTTGTTTGCACATCAACAGGTTGAACATTGTTCCAGATATTTCAAACACATGCAACTTCCTGACGCTTTCAGTTTCTCTTTCACTTTCTTTGTTACACAGGTGCTTGTCCCACCATCATCACGAGGGCTCAGTGGGGGGCCAGACAGCCATCCAGCACCCCAACACACATTAATGGAGCCGTCCACTATTCCTTCATCCACCATTCAGCTGGGGCGGAGTGCCACGACAGGGCGTCATGTCAAGCTCAGGTGAAGAGCTTCCAGAACTATCACATGGATACACACGGTAATTGATATTTGGCGTTGTCTATGTTTGGGCTTAGTTTAATTTAGTAGACATTTGATTTTGTCTGTGTTTGGGCTTAGTTTAATGTAATGGTCATTTGATTTTGTCTGTGTTTGGGCTTAGTTTAATGTAATGATCATTTGGTGTTGTCAGTGTTGGGCTTAGATTAATGTAATGGACATTTGGTGTCTTAGTGTTGGACTTATATTAAAGTAATGAAGTCTGGGCTTTGTTCATTGTGGTTATGTGTGGGCTAAGTTCATTGTGGTTATGTCTAGGCTCATTGTGGTTATGTGTGGGCTTAGTTCATTGTGGTTATGTGTGGGCTTAGTTCATTGTGTTCAATTCATTAGTTCAAAAAGAGAAAGAGGAGAGAGAAGAAAGAGATGAAGGGAGGGAGAGAATAGAGAAAAGAGGGAAAAGATATTTGGAGGGTGGAGGCAAAAGAGATGAAGGGAGGAGAGAAGAGATAGAAGAGAAAAAGGGAGAAGAGAGAGAAGAGGGAGAAGTGAAATGTTTAGTCCCCTAACCAATACTTCAAACATGTAAAGTAAATCTTTGAATATGCAAGTTACAACTGAAATCACGTCTCACCATGCGAGGCTTCGTTCTTTACTAAATGATTAGCCTACTGATGACAGTTTCAACGCTCATAACTCTCAATAGCCAACTCCTTACTTGTGTTCTATCTCTTAGAAAGGAAATGTTTCTCTGATGACTAAATCAAGTTCTATTGTCTGGTTTTAGGTTGGTCTGACATTGGTTACAGCTTCATCATCGGCGGAGATGGGTCCGTTTTTGAGGGACGTGGATGGAACGTTGTCGGCGCCCACACTCAAGGCTACAACAGTGTCGGACACGGTAAATAGTTCAATATACTGCCAGAATATTCTGCTGGCAGAAGTGTTCATTAGTGGTCACAGACAGTTGTTATTAGCAAGTTAAAGCTCAAAACTCTGTCCATCACGTCTTAAAGAAACTGGTTTTCTCATTTAATAACCAGAATAGAAGAAAAACTTTTTTTCAAATGTTACTTTGAGTTTATTGATTAGGCTTTACATTTAATCTTATTATATAAGCGCAAAATACCAATCAGTCACTGACTGATATATGTATCAAAAGATTTCATTAACTGCCGTACGGATTCGCAAACAATTTCGCGCACAAGTTCCTTCCATTTCTTGGATGCTTGCTAAGACACGGTTTTGATAGCAGCCTTAACGCCGCGATTCACTAAAAACCGCAAGCTTTCCATTAAGCCTTTGTCTATTTATTTTCCATATTTCTCTAAAAGGTTGCATTCTATATATCAAGCTTAAATAGAAATATTTGCTAACACAAAACAGTCTTCCGTATTTTTTAAATTTTAAAGCATATTTTATTTCTTTTTCCCTAAAATAGGAATGTGTGAATGCGTGTGTAAAAAAAGTAATACTAGAATTCACGAGCGAAAACTATATATGGTTGAGAGTGTGTTTTGGGGGGATGCATTACAATCCATGAAAATAGAAGAAAAAGAGATAGGTCCATTCCATTTAAATGTAACTGATACTAGAATTTAAGGGCTACAAAGTATGTTAGTGGCACCATTAAAATGCTTCCCATTTTATTGGAAGTGCAAAAAGGAGTGTGGAGGGTTCCATTCAAAATAAACAATATGTATCCTGAGAACATATCAACGGGCGTAGCCGGTGTGTAGCTATAGTAACAAATGTGAAATAAGTAACTAAACCTCCTTGGAAGACGCTTTTAATACTCAGCGTTAATTTTCTTTTTAAGTATTAAACTCTGAGCTCCGCTATCTTTGATATTTATTCAGGGAGGACATTTTTTATTTGATTTCCATTAACATCAATAATAATGGCCCCACCTGCCAATCAACAGAAATGACCGTGATAAGTTCTCACCTCTCCCTTCGTGTTTGTCTTCATTTCATTCCTTCGAAATTTTAAAATGAAAGATTTTTTTTTTGTTTTTAATGTATTCTTCAAGGTTTTTGCTTCATTGGCACCTTCACAAGTAAGGTCCCCACCGCTGCTGCCCAGCAAGCTGTGAAGGATCTGATTGCTTGCGGTGTCTCCCAGGGACACATCCAGGCCAACTACGTCTTGAGGGGTCACCGTGACATGGGTACCACCGAATGTCCAGGAACGGCCTTCTACAACCTCATTAAGACCTGGCCACATTATTAATAAACTCTTCATGGATTGAATAGCAGGCTGTTTCTTGATGTTTTTTTTTACAAATCTTGCTGTTTAATATATAATGTTTTCCGTAAGGGGCTTTCCAAACTCAAGTACATCAAAGTACATCTACTCTTAGTTTCCATTGGTATTTCTTTTAGGTCTGTTTGATAGTCAACAAATACTTTAAATCATGGGCGTACCCGAGGGCGGGCGGAAAGGGTTCGGGGTTCAACCCCCTCCCCTCCTCTGGTGCATGAGGTACACTTGTAGTGAATATAAGTCTATAAGTCTTGTTTCAAGAAAAGTGCATCCAACATCCACCTTTACTTAAGAAAATATAATGTTTTCTATTAATGAATAATACCGGTATTAATACTTTTTATCACATTATTTTGACTGGTAACAATGCTGTATGTATGAACATTATAAAAATAATACTTGATACGGTGCCACTGTCGATAATATTAATAGCTAATAGGCCTTCTACTAAACTAAGATATTGTCTGAAAATTATGTATTTTTATGATTAAACAAGAAAAACAGAAAAAAATACTTTAAAACAATAATAACAACAACAAAAAAAAAAACAACAAACAAACAACAAACAAAGCTTATACAAAAGAAGGAACCAAACCTGAACTTTTGGCCAGAATTGCACAGTCTACCGCAGCACTTGCAAAACAATCTGGGCAGACAAAGGCATAGCCCTCGACACAAAAATAAGACTGATGCGCTCCGTGGTCACGGCCACATTCCTTGATGCATGCGAACCCTGGACACTGACTGCAGATCACGAAAAGAAGATCCTAGCTATGGAACTAAGATGCTACAGAAAGATCCTAGGTGTCACTTACAAAGACCGCATCACGAATGAAGAGATTAGAAACAGGATTGATACAGCAATTGGACTCCACGATGACCTGCTAACCACTGTCAAAAAACGTAAGCTCAAACTCTATGTCCACATCACAAGGTCCTCAGAGCTCGCAAAGACCTTTTTTTAGGGGATACTACCAGGAAGAAGAAGAGGAAGACAGAGAAAGCGATGGGAAGACAACATCAAAGAATGAACTGGCCTGTCATTGCACGAAACTCTAACCAAGGAACAAAGAGTAATGGAGAATCACGTTGACAGATCTTATGTGGTGCCACAACGATTCAACAGACTAATGATAGGTGAAAGGGATAAGTGTCATTGTACCAATTAGTTTGGATCAGTCATGTTATTAAATTTGTAATAGATCTAGATCACCAACAATAAATATCTTCGATTAGAAATATTTTCCCCAATGGATTTTGTTTAGCGCTATTTCAAGCTTTTAGCTTTCTCAATACACTATGAGCCTATCACTTATCTGGACCAGTTGGAAAATGAAAAAAAAAAGGGGGGGGGGGTGGAGGCAGAAAGGGAAATCTGGGTGGATTTTTACTGTAATTGGTTTATAAAAGCATTTACGAAAAAAATTAGGTGTACGACCTGAAGTTGAACTTGGGGCTCACGCCTCCCTAGGCCGACGTGCTAACCACTCTGCTAGTGAGGTACTTATTACTAAAGAAGATTGTATAGTTATATATTGTTTGTTTTAATTTAGACTAGCGTCAACCTACAAAGGGGATTAATTCAGCTTATACCACCACTTCAGTCAAGAACAAGTTCTTTCCATTTTTTGAGATACCAAACAAAATTGTTTTTTTTTTCAATTGATTCTTGTGTTGTCAGGTAGAGATTGGGTGTGGGAGAAATAACGTGTACAAACTTTTAACAGAAAGAGTGAGTTTATACAAGCTTTGTAAAAGGTCTTATGTATGTGAGCAGGTCAGGCAGGCGCGAGTGGGAGAGACCTATGCTCTGCTCAACATTAAATTATTTAACAGTAGGCAGATGTTAGCGCTACTGGGTGGGCTCAATCTGTGCACCTCGGTATGGTGACCAAGATAAATAAACAAAACGAAACTTTATTTACATATAATATACAAAAATAAATCAATAATAACATATAATATATACTCTAACCTGACTAACCACTACTACTGAACCCAGCAACTAACTAAAACAACTATCTAACACAAACTGATCAAAACAACTATCTAACTAAAGAGAACTAAATCACTACAAGACAACTACTATACTAGACCTAGATCTACACAAACACACTACAATAAACTAGTCTAGATCTACCATATTCTACTACTATAACCAACCCATAACTAAAACAAGAACACCTTAGTCTTAGTACCTTACTATTACTTCTATTAGTATTCACTTAGAACAGAAACAAACTATAACTAAGTCTAAACTAAGTTTACTAAGCCGTCTAAGCCACTGAACTAAGGCTACACTACAAAAACAAAATAACACTAGTCTAGATCTACAGCAAGAGGTTACAGCAGAGTAATAGCAGTTATAATCAGCAGTGTAATTGCAGGAGCTAAAAGCAGTAATAATAGCCTGCAATACATAAAATCATATATTCTATTAGGTCTAGAAAACTCTAAGCAGGACTGATGAACGCCGCCACCTTTAAATTAATATGCTCAAAACATAAACTGCCAACTAGAAAATAAAACTAAATTAAAATATATCTAGCATATTTACACACAGTGTGCCATAGATCTAGTAAAAGAAAATATAAAATAGTTACAAACTTACAAGCCGTCCCAGGTACAGAAATAAAAATATTGAAAACAATTACTAGCATTTAAGATCAACAAGACCTCTCGTCACACAGACAAAGATGCTGTACTGACCGTACACTGGACAACTGTTCACTCAACTGTTTTAAAACAGCGTCGCATTTTTTTTTATACACCCCACCCTAACCTACACAAAAAGCGGAATTATAAATAATAAATTTGGCACTATACCTATAAAAAATAGAATACATAAATATATAGCTCTGGGAGCGCAAGCTCACATGTATTTAACCAAAACAAAAACGTAGCCATTGAATGAAAACTATTTTTTAGAAGCTGCAAACATGAAGACCTCAGATTTCATTTTTTTTATTGTACAGCGCAATCTTTAACATTGTCAGTAAGCTATGGTTAAAATTTTTAAAAAAAAATTCTTGTTAAACGAAATAAGGGGATTAAATCCATATATTTATATATCCACAGCTCTCACTGGGAAGATGTTATTCAATTTATTTCGATATCAAACAAAATGATAAATCACTAATAATTAAATAATTGGTTACTTCTTTTTATTGGGAAATGGCAGAAAAAAATGTTCAAACATTTTACCAGACAGACAGACAGACATACAGAGTAAGATAGACGGATAGAAAGATAAGCAAGTAGTCTTTGCCTCTCAGCCAGACATTTTCAATTGCTTTTTTAGTTTTTGAGATTTTAACATTCGAGACGGACGGATGGACCGACAGACCACACAAAACTAACGGGGCTTTCCTCCTTTCCGGGGCTGCTGAACTATAATATTGTGTTTTTTAAAAATCAAATTTTATTAAAACAGGTGTTTTCATAAATAAACAGGACCTATGCTACTTTCCCTGAATTTAGCATTTCGGGATAGCGTAGAAAGATTAGCACACAACTAGCGAAGTATACCAAAGAAAACATTTTTGAGCAGGTTTTGTAAGTACAAGAAATGGAATTAATATAGGCCTAATAATAAAATTACTTCAGAACTTTTTTTTTCTTTCTACAGTAACCCAAGGCTAACATTGTATCTGTATTAATAAATTAGTACCAAGAGTCAGATATACTCAAAGACAAAAGCATTAACACTCAGACAATGAGATTTGAAACAGATGTTTAACCTTAACTCACTATCAGCGACATAGATCTATGTATTTTATTTTTCTTTTCAAATCAAAAGCTAATCTCTGTGTATTCTATAAGAAAGATTGTTTTTCTCTAACGTTGTTTTGAAGTAACACGTCTTGTTAGAATGTTTGGATTAGCTGTTGTACTTTTAGTGCACATTGCTCATGTTTATGGTAAAGATTCCTATTTCTTTCTGTTCTAGTTCTAGAGCAAATGTTTATTCTAAACATCAAAGCTTGTCAATAATATAAAGGTTTTGCTATTGAATATCTAAACATTGGGAAAAAGATACGTATTTACTGGTATTTAAAAAAAATGTAAAAAGGGGTTTTACTTTTTAAAGGAGAATGTTTATATCTGCTTTCATTGCTCGTCCTACAGGGGCGTGTCCTCATATCATCACTAGAGCCGAGTGGGGCGCTAGGCCACCGAATGGTGAATGGTTCTTGACCAACCCAGTGCAATACGCTTTCATCCACCATTCAGCAGGACCTGACTGTCATGACAGAGCCAGCTGCCAGGCTCAGGTGAAGGCTTTCCAGAATTATCACATGGACACACATGGTAAAGAAACCTGTTCAAAAATTAACGCTCATTGTCCCATCGTCACTAAGACATTCATCCAGATATTAACTTGTGGTAGAACTCTAAACATAATTGGGGCTTGATTTGTATCTTTCTTAAATTCTGAAATGCTAGTTGACTATGAACCTATTAGCACTTTTACTAAGAAAGTATCGTGGGGCAATGAAGAAAACGGTCAGTTGGGAAGTGTGGACGCTGAATTACCATCACATTTTTTTTTTTACAAAGCTTATATCAACCCACTCTGTCAGTCATTGCTCCCACACCCAATCTCAAATCACGCTGAAATTTCGCACAATTATTTCTTTTACCTGACAACACAAGAATAAGTTATAAAAAAATCAATTATTTAATTAACTATTGTTAATAAATTATTTTGTGGTGGTATAAGCTGAATTAGTCCCATTTTATAGGTCATCGTAGATCTATGAACCTTAGTGAACACAAACATGAAAAATAGTCGAGACTATAGAAACAATAGATAACTATACTGCTTCATAAGATCTCCAGTAGCAGAGTGGTTACTGTGTTGGCTTGAAAAGCCTGAGAAGGCATGAACCACGAGTTCGAATTCAGGTCGTTTTCCCCCTTTTTAAAAATTATTTTATAACTGCTTTTTTATTGTTAGTCTAGATTTATTAGAAATTTTATTACATGACTTATGCAAACTAATCGATACAAGAACACATATTATAAGCTTTGTTTTCTCAAAAAGTATTTAAAAAAATATTTTCTTGTTGTCTGCTACTTCCTCTTTATTCAAGCATCTTTCTACGAGCTTCCGGTAACTTTTAATCTTTTTAGAAGTCTTATTACTTTTGAAGCTGGATAATTGATTAGCATTCTTATTTTATGATAAACTAAACTCTGTCTAGGACGCGAAATGGAAGGTCAATAAAGTCAACTAAACAAATAGAGCTGCAAACAGATAAGCTTAGGCAATTCGATTCCGTATTACCTTCATGTTGATGGCAGTATGCGCGCTTAACTGTCTTTCGGACTTCTCGATGGTCCCGGATTCATATCATCACCATGCCCGCTGCCATCCCCGTCGTCCTGCGGGAAGTTTGGACTAAGAAGTATTTTATCTTCAACTCTGAAAGAATATCAGAAACGTGTAAAACATTTGACAAACATTTTACCTTTTAAAAAACATACACAAACACATCTTTTATGATAAACACCGGCCACACTAAAAAGCTAGCTACTTATATTTTTATCCACCATAGATAAAAATATCTATTTATTGTAAAAAAACAACAACAGTACAATGTTTTTGTAAAATTGTTGAGGAACATATTTTCATCTAATTAATCTATGGCAGCTCTTCTGACGCTATCCTTCCCTTTGTAATCTCGTCTGCATTTAAACGCTGGCCGTTTAATATCGTGCAAGTCTTGAGAGTCTGTATCTAATATTATCTTATCTTATAAATCATAGACGATATTTCAAAAGAGAAGATAATTACGTCCTGCGCGAATCTATGTGTCCCTTTATTCCTGCATGTTAATCAGTGATTTAAACTATGTTAAGTCGTAGGTTTTCATGGCTCATTCTGACTGAGGATACCGCACCCGGCGCGTTGCTTTGTTCTATTACGTTTTACTTATCATATCAAATTTCTAATTCTCAAGAGCTAGGCAAACTTTGCATTTTGTTTGTAAAACATAAATTAATATATTTGATTGACAAATAGTGTCAACGGGAGTCTTTTTTCAACATTTATGGATTAAATTTATAACAAAGACTACACCTAGATCTAGGTCTATCAGTAAGTTGACTTTGTTGACATTTTAAAAATAATTCTTTTCCCACAGAGATCAAGTGTTTTTTTAAAGTTAGTTTTAAATTTTAAAACGCAAATCTTGTAAAGATATGTTGCCGATTTCTTTCCCTCTTAGAAGAGATCAAACATGTGCTTGAACAAGAACTAAAAATATTTCTCTCTTTGTTACTAATACTAGATTTAAATGGCGAGTATTTTAAGGTTACGCTAATTAACCTTGAAGAAAAATGTACAGAATCGGGTATAACAGATCCAATAGTTATTCTTAATAATGCTAGAATTGTCTTTTATTCGGGTTTAGCTTCTATAATTTCCGAATTAAACTTCACACTCGAGTTATTACCCCTCTATTCATCTTTCCTCCATCCAATGGACACATGCTTTTCTAAATTAAAAAAAAAACAGCCTATTCTTAAAGAGTGATAAAAGAGTGAAATGCAAGGTGGGAAAATGAATAATGAAAAAAAAACAACACCTAATTGTAGGCCTATGTCTCTTCGTCAGAGGAAATTTCACAATCATGGCATATTTTTTATTTTGAAATTCAAAGAATGTTATTCTTTCAATGGGAACTTCCCCCATGACGAGTTGACCAGAGTGGGCTACAAAACAGCGTGACGAGCCAAATTGAAAGAAGATGAAGCCGGCAGTTTAAAAAAAGTAATACAAGTGAAGAAGCTACGTCGTCAGTTTCCTTGCATCTCGACTAAATCATCAAGCTATTGGAGAAACTTTCTGAATCAAGAACAGAAAGAATGGACACTAGAAGCAGTGCACAGAATCTTCTTCATGCAGTGGAAAATTAAGAATTTTTTGCCTATCTGGAATTCTGGTCAAAGCTCATGCGCCCAATTAATTTAGTTCAGAAGAAACTACAAAAGTCTGGACTGAACATACGGGAAGCTGCTGATGAAATTAGTACCCTTTCATGCTTTCAGCACAATGATGAGAAAATGAAAAAATCCAATCCATCGAAAAAGCAAAAGAAGGTAGTGAATGCTATGGATTCTCTGTAATCAAAACAACCAGAAGAAAGAAAAGACTTAATTGGGAGTTGAGTTCTATTGTAGGACAGTCAATAGAACTGCAATTCAAACATGTTGCGACAGAAGTACTGGACGGACAGATTTCATATGGAGATGAAGGGCAGATTCCAAAGGTTGGAAAGAAAATGGATACTTTTAAATTTCTTCTTGAACCAAGACACCTGTTGGATGATGACAAACTGTGTTACTTTTTCCTGTTTGAATGATGAAATAAAGGCAAATCGCTTGTTCAATGATGTCATTGATACACGAGCACTTTTCATCAATAAACCAGTGCCACAATCACAAATAGACATTTAGGAAGCCGGCTTCATATGGTAATGATGTGTGCTCAAACCTTGCAACCTCCTCCGAATACTGCTAACTCATTCCACTTCCATTGTAAGAGATCATTCTCAAAGCTCAAGTTCATCAAAAACTCAGGAGTACAATAACGCAAGAGAGGCTTAGCAGCATGGCTTTAATGTCAGTTAAATCACAAATACTAAAAAGTATCGATGTAGTTGATGTTATAGATGTCTTTGCTGCACAGAATGCACGACGTTAAGCGATTGTGCATTATTTAGCCAATAAACAACGGTATTATTCATTAAAAGAGTCTTAATGATTATTTTTGGTTAATTTTACTGATATACTGTGCCAATTAGATTTTGGGCTTATATATTTTTGCGTATATTATCTCATGTCATGATTTCCAATATAAAATGCAAAGGCCACCAAAGAGGTCAATCCCCCCCCCCGAGCCCCCAAATCCATAGCTTCGCCCCTGTTCTATTATTACGGCGGGAAAAGGTTAGCGATTGGTTGTGAATGATGCAAGATAAATGGCATTGTCGTCATCGGCCTAAGGTGGGACAGACCACTCTTGAACGCGAGACTGAAAAGACGTGTTATTGAAACTTATTGTAGTCAGCTTTAGTTTGTTCAGTACATCATTTCATATTATTACTACTGTCTAGTGAGTCTACTACATTGATTTCCTTTTATCTCAAGTTAAATTTGTTTATATTGTAAAAAACAATTATAAAGAGTTATTCAACATATTTCAAGTTTTTAAAGTTAAGCTATTATACAGCGGTTTAGTTGTTTACCAGCAGTTTGGTGCTACAAGTAAGAGACCGCCTACAACATATACAAAATTAATATAACTTTAAATATGACTATTCAACCCATACAATTCAGATCCTTATAGAGAACAAATGTCTTAATAATTACATGGCTTGTGTGTCTTATACAAGTCAAATATATTTCGCCATTCTTTCAGGCTGGCCTGACATCGGTTACACGTATGTCATTGGTGGTGACGGCTCTGTTTTTGAGGGCCGTGGATGGGATAGAGTTGGGGCCCATACATTGAACTACAACAGTGTTGGCTATGGTGAGTACAAATAATATGTTATAAGGACATAGAAGTACCGCAGTAATAGCAATATGGAGCATCGAAGCTCTGTTTTACCTAGTGGCGGACTGAAAGGGTTAATGTGTTTGTGACCTACTGACACAAGAGGCTAAGGCGAATCACACAGGTCAACGGCTGTTGAACAAGGGACAGTACTGCTAATACACGCAAATATGACAAGTATTATGGTCATGTGACCGAAAGCCTTCACGGGCGAGAGACAAAGTGTTAAAAAGGGCAGTCGAGTCCAGGACAGCAAGCAGTAAGGACTGTGTGCTACGAAGTGAGTCCTTGAAAATGTAGCTATACGAGCTAGAGAGACTTGTAGTGATTAGTTAAGCAGATCTGTAGTGTAGCAAAGCATTTGAAGTTAGTGTAGCCAATAGTGTTTATGTGGCTGTTGTTGATGTAATTGTAAATAAACTGCCACATTGTTTATTGAAGCTCTTGTTGTCAAGTTGATGTGTTAGATGTGCTGTTGTTTTGTTTTGCAATGTTTACAGAAGGCCTGATAGAGAAGAACGTAACAGTATTTATGATAATCGATTAAAAAAAATAATGTTTTGTTTTTATTTCAAGGACGTTTTTATTTGACGTGACAATCAGGACCTGACAAAATCATGACGTGAAAAATCATGGCCTGACAAAATCATGGCGTGACAGTCATCGGAAAATCATATTTAACAGTCAGCCTAGTTTTACTACAATAACCATTGGTGGCTTATGAACCTCACCATCTCAACATTCATACATCAATTTAACCTTATATTTATTCACCCACCCATCTACATATCCATCCATCCATCCATCCATTCATTCATCCATTCGAATTGTATTATCTATCTGTATCAATCTCGTCCAGGTTTCTGCTTGGTGGGTACGTTCACAAGCCACATGCCCACTGCAGCTGCCCAGCAAGCGGTCAGAGACTTAATCGACTGCGGTGTCCAGCTAGGAAAGATCAAACAGGGCTACACCCTAAGAGGCCATCGGGACATGCCCGGACAAAATACCGAGTGCCCTGGTACAATGTTTTGGAATGCGATCAAGCAATGGCCTCATTATTAAAGGACAGAATTGCGTGTCGGCTATCTTTATGACATAGAAATTATTTTCAATTATTATTCTCAATTATATCTTGCATTATACGTATCTTGGACCTCTGCTTTCAACATCGACTAATTTTTCTACTAGTTACCATCTCCCATCCCATGCGGGAGGTTTGGACTAGGAAGTAAACTATCGTCAGCTCTGAAGGAACATCCGAAACATGTAAAACATTTTACAAACACTAAATAGCAGGGCCGGACTTAAGCATTGTGGGACACTATTCGAAACGGATTTCGCGGGGCCAAGTTTGGGTAGGAAAGCGGACAATAAATCAAATTTAAGAGTTTGTATTAGAAAATAAATTCGTCTATGCATTTTATTCATTCTTTACTACGTACAGAATTACTTTACGAGCCTTGCGTGTAGCAAAGTCATACAGTATATCATAATGATTCTGTTTCCCACATAGATCACGCTCAATAGCAAGAAGTACCAAACGTTTCAATCTATCTTTGAGAATTGTTGACATCAAGTATTTCTTCATTAGTTTGCAGCTCGAGAAACTTCTTTCACCTGATTACACAATTACGGCTAATGCATAATACCGTTTTTATTAATAGCGCATAGGATTGGCGTTTTCCATATTGAATGATACTCCAAAATTACAATTTTTTTTCTATGTATTTCCGTATATTTTAAGGACTTTTTCGTATATTTTGCAATTTCGGGAAATTTGCAGGAGCTCCTGGTAAATCGACAGGAGTGCGCGAGAAATCTGTTTTAAGTTATAAAATGGTTTAATTTAATAATTAGCTCGGGTTCTATGAAAGTGCGAATCCTTCGGTCACATAGGTTGGAGTGGCCTAAGACCGGCCCTGCAAAATATCGGCGTATGCTATGCCGCCGGTCGACTAGTTCAATATAATTTAGTAGATGCCAAATATGGGAGGTGGTTGCGCGATAAAGCGTCTGGGTTCCGAACAGGAGGGTCACGGGTTCAAATCCTAGTGAACACTGGGATTTTTAATTCCGGGATCTTTAGGGCGCCTCTGAGTCCACCCAGCTCTAATGGGTACCTGATATTAGTTGGGGAAAAGTAATGGCGGTTGGTCGTTGTGCTGGCAACATGACACCCCTGTTAACCTTACAGAAAAACAGATGACCTTTACATCATCTGCCCTATAGACAGCATGGTCTGAAAGAGGAACTTTATTTTTTGTGCCAAAAAAAGTTTTTTAGAAAATAGGTGAAATAAAAAGATTTATAATGTATACTCAACGTTACCTCACAAGAGCCAAAAATCTAATTCTAGAATTTAGTGTTGGCCTCATTCAGCCGCAGAAAGACAATGGTTTATCTAGTAGAGAAGTTAGTTTTTGATACGACTGTAGAGAACTCTTCTGGTGAGAAGTTACCGTGGTAGAGACGCCAGCCATGTTTCGTCTGGCATGCTTTTGTTTTTCAGAGATGTGACCAATGTTTTTTCACCAAATAGTCTAAGACTATGTCTTCTCAGTAATCAACATCGACGAACACTGTTTTAAGGTCTCGTTTGATTACATCCACATACCGGAGGTGGGAACGACCAGTTTTTCTTGTGCCCATCGCCAGTTGTCCATAAAAGATGACTTTCGGGATAAGATAGTTGATATGTAGATATATATCGCAGCTGTGTATCAAGGATTGGCCTCTTTAGTCACACAAGAAGTTGCAAAGGGAAAAGATCGTCTCTCGAGACGTAAAATGCCACAGAAATATATATATATATATAAGTTTTTGTTGCCTGCCTTACTAACGCTGTGCCTGCATGTAAATTTGTGCAAGTGTGGGTTCTCAAACTCTAAAACCCTATAGACACATTAAAACGGCCACTTTTTAAACCCCCTTCTCACAATGACCCCAACCCCGATTCCATCATTCCACCCAGTTCTAATGGGTACCTGACTTTAATTACGTTGGTTTTTTGTGCTGGCCACACGAAACTCTCATTAACCTTTAACCTTAGAAACTGATGACCTTTACATTATCTGCACAACAGATAGAAAGGTCCGAAAGCGGTATATATATATATATTTAAATTTAATTTACATATACTTGATTTCCATGACCAAGTTTTGTTAAAATATCAAGAAATGGGAAGTTTCAATATTAGTAATTCTAATTACAGTGGATGTATGAGTTTAAAATGTTCCCACAAACTTTAGTGACAGTCTGACCCAAAGCGACTTACATAATAGACAATCTACCCATATTGATCTACAGTGTGAATGCGATTAAGGTATGAATTTATGTATAATGTATTGGGTTAGGGTTAGGATCCGCCAACGAGGCTTTGTGTAACGTCCAACTTGTCGATACTTATGTGTGCTTGTGAATAGCAGTACCAGACACTTCCAATACTAGCAAGCAAGTAATACCGGTAGTGTTTGATTTCCTAAATGAATATTATTAAATACATTCGTTTGTTCTGCAAACCGAAGAGCTTAGAAAATGTGATTCTGCAGAGCTAAAAGAGTACAAATGTTAAGCTCCTTAACATTTCATTTATTTTGTACAGCGGATAGTGTATGTATAGTTTTACCATGGATGATAATTAACATACATAAAAAAAAAAAAAAAATATGAATACTGTTCAAAAGAAGTAAATTTTGCAAAAACAAAGGGCAAGCTGGAGGCGCGGTGGCTGAGTAGTAAAGCGCTTGGCTTCCGAACCGAGAGGTCCTGGGCTTGAATCCTGGTGAAGACTGGGATTTTTAATTTCGGGATTTTTAGGACACCTACCCAGCTATAATGGGTACATGACAATAGTTTGGGAAAAGTAAAGGTGGTTCTGTTGGTCACATGACACCTTGGTTAACAGTGGGCAACAGAAACAGATGACCTGTACATCATCTGAAATATAGATCGCAATGTCTGAAAAGGGATCTTTACTTTTACTTTAAAAGGGCAAGTTACTTTTGTGCATAAGTTCTACCAATTTCAAAATGTAATAGTTACTTCCCTTAGAAGGAATACAAATGAACCTGCTACGCTTTTCTTACAATTATAAATGATAGAGACAGCTCATGTATCTAATGTAGATAGTAGTGAAGATATTACACTAGACTAGACAGTCGTGAATACATGTTCAACAGTAAAATATTCGAAAATAAAGTAGCTAAAACATATTTACTTATAGTTTGAAAACTGGAACATTTTGATAACATCTTAAAACACAATGTACATTTGTAAGTTATGGATTCTTATATTTCAGATGTTAATTCATTATTCAAATTAAAATTACTTCTGTTAGTCCTTAGCATGGACGTAGCCAGAGGTTAGGGGGGAGGTCGAGATTCAAATAAAAAACCTTAAATATTCCACACACACACACCCCCCCCCATCCCCAAACACACCTTCGTGTAGCTTCAGATAAATAAATAGAATAGTAAATACAAGCATTGGCGTCACTAGGGGATGCGGGAGGGGGGGGGGGGTGCTGGCCGCACTGGGTGACACCCACCAGTCAATCTGCCCAGGGCCTGGAAACGTGCCACCATTATTCCTATACCAAAAAAGGGAAAAGATGCTTCCACTGCTGAGGGCTACAGGCCCATCTCACTCACATCTTGTGTGGGAAAGATGGCTGAAAAAATGGTAAATGAGCGTCTGGTTTGGTACCTTGAGAGTGCCCGTCTTATAGCTCCAGAACAGGCTGGTTTCAGGGCTGGAATGTCCGCTATAGACCAAGTCAACATCTTTGTGCAGAGCGTAGCAGATGGATTCCAAAGGACCGAAAGCACATACGCAGTCTTCATTGACTTAAAACAGGCATATGATAAAGTATGGCGGCCTGGTTTGCTTCATAAGATAAGAGCCGTGGGGGTGCGGGGACGGATATATTACTGGATTAGAGACTTCCTACAAGAGCGTACAATAAGAACAAGGATGTACGGAGAAGTCTCAGGGGAAATGACCCTCGAGCACGGCCTCCCCCAGGGCTCCGTCCTGTCATGCGCCCTTTTCACGGCCTTCATAAATGACCTACCGGCTCAGCTAAAATGCCAAAAGCTGCTATATGCTGATGATATTGTCCTTTGGAAATCCGGAAGGAGCGCAACTCTATACAAAGAGTGCTACAAGAAGATCTCCATACGCTCTGCTCATACACACAAAAATGGAGGCTAGAAATAAACACCTCCAAGACGGTCTATTCTCTGTTCACGCTCGGGACTGGCATTCTCAGGCAACATTTCCAGCTCTCCCTCAACGGAGTGGCTCTCAGCATGGAAAAGCTACCCAAGTACCTTGGTGTAACTTTAGATCGCGAACTAAAAATGTGTGAGCACATCCAGGATGTTGTAAGAAAGGCCTCAGGGAAACTTTGCATTGTGCGGAAGCTGGCATCCACGAAGTGGGGAGCCCGAGCAGACATGCTCCGATCCCTGTATTTAGGAGCAGTCCGATTACAGATAGACTACCGCCTACCCGTGCAAATTTATGGCTCTAGGACTGCTCTTGAAAAACTTGATAAAATACAGTCCCAAGCACTAAGATTTGTCTGTGAAACCTTTAGGACAAGTCCAGTAAATGCGGCTGAAATAATGGCTAATATAGGTCCACTAAACCTTAGGAGGGAAAGGTCAGGACTGACCTGCTATGAGCTGTATAAAAGGCTGGATGAATACATCCCAACTAGAAAACTAGTGGATGGTTGGAGATGCAGTAGACGTATCCAGATGCAGTATTTTATGCATCATGGCACTAGACTATCTGATGAAGCTGGCCTCTCCACCAACCGACAAAACATTCAACACTTTCATCCCCTTCCCCCTTGGTGTCGCCCAACGACCCCAGACATACGCTTGAAATTAGTAGACCCTAATGCCATTAAGCAAAGCCGTTCATCTAACGACCTTCAAGTCCTAGCTCTGGAGACCATTAATACCTTCAAGCCCAGTGCTATTTTTGCATACACTGATGGGTCGGCATCAATAGATTCTGGAAGAGCAGGCTATGGAGCCTACATCGACTTTCTTGGCTCTTACACTGTCAAAATCTTTGGACCATGTGGTAGTGTTTGCAGTTTTGATGCGGAGACTGGCAGTCTGTGAAAGCCTTAAAAGACATTGACTCTCAACTCGGCGAGGGACATTTGAGGGCAACACAGATTGTTGTGGTCACTGACTCAAAATCTGTACTACAGGCTTTGCAAAGCCCCGGACCATGGCCCCCCAATATCAACACTGTCATCATGGCTTCACATAACATTAAACAACGCTATGGCACCCCTGTAATAATGCAGTGGGTACCGAATCACATGGGTGTGACTGGCAACACAATTGCAGACTCTTTGGCCCACCAGGGAGGGCTAATTCCACCCACTGATCAGGCTATAAGCTTTCATCAAGCCCTGGCTATAATACAAAAAAACAGAAATGGAAAAGTGGTTTGAGTGCTGGGACAAGTCCCAAAAAGTCCGTGGAGTCTGGGAGCGCATGAGGCGCCCTGACCGCACTTTCCCGTGGTGGAGGCTGTCCAGGCCTGAGCAAGCTATTACAGTGCAGGACAGGCCACTTTCCTGTTGGCTCATATTTCTCGCGGCTATGGCCAAATTTTGATTCACGGTGCCCCCGCTGCGGGGAAGAAGAGGAAACCGTGCCTCATATTCTGTTTGACTGCCCCTGACTTGCTGATCTCCGTCTCGACAGGTCTGGGAAACCCAAAATTCTCGACCTGTATGGCGACATTTATGCACTACGCAAGACAGCAGGGTTTCTGTCCAGTGCTTTTGCAAGAGAGGATTTGAGCCTCTCAAGCACTCACTCTAATGGAGTTTGATGATGATGATGATGATGATTTCATCATGCGATGCGGCTTGAAAAGTTTAGGTTCAACTGCTATTTTTGGTGTTCTAAATGCAAACCCTTTAGTTCATAAAATTAACTATGCAAGCGATTTTTTCATAAAAATACACCAATTCTAAAACAATTACGTAAATGTAAAGGAAGGCAATGTTACGATAAGTTAACAAAGAAAGACATTTTTGTATATTTTCAGTATCACTAAGCCAAATATATTTATAAAATGTACAAGAAATGTTGACAAAAAATATACGTATTAGTTTAAGGTGCTTTTTCTTTTCAACTAGATGCTCAAATTAAAAGAAAACATGTTTTTTTAATAAAGGCTAAGAATGCACTTTGTATGTAAATGTCACGCACTTTAAAAAAAAAAGGACTTTTTATGCAGCGACTTTCGTGCAGTAGCGTAACGCCGCGGCATGACATGGTGCTAAACTAATTCCTTAAACATTTTTAAATAATCAGATTTTATTTATTTTTTGTTTAGTGCCCCATCAGGATAAAAGCTGCTTATTTTTGTGCGTTTTGTCTGTTGGTCGGTCCGTCCGTCACGTTTATATAAAAAAAAAACAACAACAACACTAAACGCTATTGAAAATCTGATTTAACCTTTAATGTTCCTTCCAAAACATTGCAATAGTTTTAAGCATCTATAATAGATTATTCGGGATGTTTTTGTGAAAAACAAACCAATGCCAACCAATGTTTGTTTGCTTTTCCAACTTATATTACATATGATTTCCGTGTTATGAACTATGAAGAACTATGAAGTTGTTCCAGATATTGTTTTATAAAAAAAATATGTCAAACAATTATTTGAAATAGCATCATTGACTTATATTACCCTTATATTCTTGGAAAATAAGTCACTATAGTTTAATTATCGATATCCAATTGTTCCGTATTTTCAATTTAAAACAATTTATGTCAAATGACTTTTGTTTTAAAAAAATATCGACAATAGATTGTTCAGGATTTTAAAATCAGAAGGTAATTTACTAGAAACAAATATTGAATAACACTTTTTAGACTTATTTTACATTGAATTTTCATGCTGAAACATAACAGAATTTTTTTTTTCTGTAAAGAATGTTCCAGATTTGGTTTTGAAAAAGAAATCAACCTACATCACTTAAATTTTCTTACAAATCGTCGCCAAAATTGTTCCGAATTTTATTTGAAAAATCTACTAACACAAATAACTGTTTCAACTTCCTCTTCTAATAAATAAAACAAATAATCGCACTTATGTCGGACATTACATTTACTTTTCTAGCTAAACGTTTTAAAATCTAATTATCGTTAATATTAATCCGATTTTTAAGGAAAACAACTTCATAACACCAAAATATGGTATAAAAATACCTCCACAAGGCTATGGTACATCTAATTTTCATACGAGACCATTCCAAAAATTTACTTAACGGTATTAGAACTATATAAAATTCTCTTTTTCTCTCACAATATATACAAACATCCGGAATAATCTATTATAGATACTCAAGACTATTGCGATGTTTCGGAAGGAAAATTAAAGGTTAATCAAATTTTCAGTAGCTTTTAGTTGTTGTTTTTTTCGATATTAACATGACGGACAGACAGACTGACGGCCAAAACGCACAAAAATGCGACTTAAATCATAATATTTATATAATATATATCTTTAGATGAATTCTATTAGAACTCGGTGCACTAGAGACTATGAACCCTCGTTAATTTTTTTTTACTAGCACATTGTGACTTAATGGATTTTTTTTCCTTTGACGTTATATAAATGAATTCTTTAAATAAAATGCTTAGAAAAACCTCGGTGTACCAATGTCTTTGAACCCTCGATAACTGACTCGCATTAACGAAGACATTTTTTAGTCTAACTAGGCCTTGTGAATTAGTGGATTTTTCTTCCTTTGACGTCATAAGGAATGAATACTTCAAATGAAATGCTAAAACAACTCGGTATAGGAATGTTTTTTAAAACTCGTTATTTGACTCTTATTTGAAAAAGGCATGATAGCTAGATTTAGATCTAATCTAGATTTTTCGAACTAGATTTGGATTTATATTCTAATTAATTCTAATTCTAGTTGTAGAATCTAGCTCTAGAATTTCTAAGTCTAGTTTAGACTGATATAGACTAGATCAAGATATAGAATTTCAATTTCTAGATTTAAAGTGTAGATTTTGATTTCCAAACGTCTTGATCAATATTGCAATGTTATAATATACTAAAACTGCTCTACTATTTTTAAATTCAGTCTATTGATAGATTATCTAATAATTTTTTTTATATATATTTAATCTAAATTATTCCAAACTTATATTATAGATCTAGATCTAGTAGATGTAGATCTTAAGAGTGCTAAATCAGAAGTTTAGTTTATGTAGATCTACATCCTTATTCTAGTTCCGTTCAAATGAAAATGCCAATAGTTCTTTTGATAACTGTACTGAGACATCGAAGTACAAGCACGATATATCTGTTCTTTTCTTTTTCTTTTCAATTACAAATCAATGCTGAAAGATTATCTAAAATCGCTCGTCTGACATATTGTATATATCTTGTAGATGCTATGCTGTAATGTGTAATATATCTCTTTATCAATAGTAGGCTATTAGTTTGTAACCAGTTTGTTATTGAGTTAAGAGCAATGCCTGGTCGTGCTGTTAGAGTGCTGGACTGATTACCTTGACGGTCCCGGGTTGTTGTTTTTTGTTTGTTTTACATGTTTCGGATGTTCCTTCAGAGTTGAAGATAGTTTACTTGCTAGTCCAAACCTCCCACAGGACGACGGGGGATGGGAGCGGGCAGGGTTTGAACCAGGGACCATCGATTAATCAGAACGACAGTCCAGCGCACAAACCGCACGACCAGGCAGGGTTCATATCCTGCTCAGTGCCATCCTCCGTCGTCCAGCGAGAAGTTAATTTTTTTTAAACTTAGAAGCAACATCTGAAACATGTAAAACAAAAAAAAAATTTATAACGGCAAATGAATCTTTGAAACATTACTATTGGCTATGAAAATTAAATCACGTCTTGAATATTCCTTGTGAATAGGCGGATCCGACAGGGATCCGACTCCGACGGGGGCCGCCTCTGAGTTTGTGTGATAACACAAACTCTCTTGTAATCTTGTTTTTCTTGAATTTAACTTTTCGGAATAGCGTAAACATTTCTGACCCATCTTTTTTTTTTTTTTTTTTTTTTTTGAGGAGGCCCCTTTTGTGGAGATCCTGGAGCTGTAGCCCCGCCTGCTCTCCCTTAAATCTGGCCGTGACACTTGGAATATAAAGACGATGGCTATTGTTTAGCAAAGAAATCTGTTTTGTAATAACTGTTCCAATAGACTGAGTTCGAACCCTGGACCATCGAGACGACACTCCAGAGCGCATAACACACAAATAGACCACTATCAAGTGTTAGGCTTTACTCTTTAAGTTATATCAAAATAATGTAAAAGACTAAAAAAAAATTGCGATTGCCCTGTATATTTTATTTTTATAGATTGAGATTTCCTGTAGCCCCATAAGTCCATTTACATACAATAGGTTATGCAAAACTTATGTTTGGATACATCTTATCTTATCTTATAAAATACATGTTTTAAATTTATGCACATGGAATGTAATCATCTTAGAAATAAATTTGGCTTGCGACTATTTATTGCAACTCCTCTATTCAACTTGTACATTCATTGGCTCAAAAATATTAAACAAGAAAATCTGAAAAAAAACAAAGTTCTTTATTCATCTTAAAGAGTGATTCTTTTGCGCTCTTAATAATTAGTGAATGCTAGCCTCACATTCCCCTCCCCCTCGTTTTTCAAGAAAAAAAAATTCCTCGTTAAGCGAATGTAGAAATCTGTTAGACTTTATACTCTATTCTAATGATAGGCTTTTCAACCTAGAAGACGGTACCCAAATACATTCATTTGTTAAACTTTTTAACGTCAACATGCGGAAATACCCGAAGAGTTAATATCTTCTTATCTTGTATAATGCAGACGTTACTTCAAAAAAGAAGATTATGACATAATACGTTTAAGATAAGTATTTTTTTAGTCATCTAGCCAAATTTAAATTATTTTTTATAGTTTAAAAAAAGTACGCAACGTTCCAACTAGAGTTTTCACCGTGTGACCAAGGAGCTGGCCTTTACCCCAAGGAGATTCAACTCTTCCATTTCTAGAACAACATACTTTATCGATTTATGCCATTATGTTTGTCTACCTACTCTTTATAGATTTTATAGTTCGTGCATGTTTTTTTGTTATGTTCTGCAAGTAATTAAAAAATCGGAGTAGCCCATGGTCAAAGAATAAATCCTACATATCAATACCCAATCGTAGGTGTTGAATGCTTTGCATTACTACAGGTACGAGTTTGTTTAAACCAGAAAAGGACTTCCTGGTCGTGCGGTATGCGCCCCGGACTGTCGTTCGGCCGTCTCGATGGTCTTAGGTTCATACCCTTCCGCTGCCATCCCTTCGTTAATATGGAAGTTTGGACTATGAACAAGGTTCTCATCAACTTGAAGGAACATCTGAAAAATATCAAACATTTGACAAACATTTGAAAGAAAATTTAAAGATTATATTCTATTTACTTGCAGAGTACATTGCACTTTTCTTTGGTTCTCAAACGAGTGTTCCACGGTGTTTCTTGCATAGTTCTGTGAAACAGTGCACTCATCCTTAATCTTCGGAATCGAAGGCATTATTATTACTATTGGATTGAATAGCGGAGTAAAAGCTGGACAATTGCTCATTTTAGACCAATTCCTGCTAGAGGCTGGTCACTACCTCAAAAAAAACCCCTAATCTGGAGTAGTAAATACTAGTTGCTATTTCACTGACATATCCGTTAAGTAAAAGTAAGGAAAATGTTGTACATGCTTCGAATGTTCCTTCAGAGTTCAAGATAATCTACTTCCTAATCCTTTTTTGATCATGGTTCACTGACATTTCGTTCACCCGACGATTCGTTCACTCGGCTATTCGTTCACCCGACATATCGCTCACCGACAATTCTCTCACAGACAACTTGTTCACTGACAACTTTTTCACCGACAGTTGGATCACGACAAATTGTTCACACGACAAATTGTTCACTGACTAATCGTTCACTGACAAATCGTTCACTGATAATTCGTTCACAGACAAATCAAAATATTTGGAAAAAAGATTACAAAAACTTGGTTGGCAAGAGTGTTTAAAATGCAACCCGACTGAAGATGATAGCCGCAATGGCTTTCGTCCCTACCGAAGATGTTATTAACAGTTAGGAAGAGCTTCTGATTATTCTCCAGCTCTGGATACTGCTGCAGAAACAGAATATACAGCAGAAGCTTCACAATTTATTAACCTACTTTGAAATAAATTACACTGGGCACAACATTGCAGGTGTCAGGCGCGCGCCTAGAGTTGCAGCCATTGAAATGTTGAATGTGGGATCACGCACATTGGAGCACTTTGGGAGGACAGACAATGAAGTCGAGCGGTTTCACTTAAAGTGGCCCACACCTTTGGGGCTCAGTATCCAAATCTATGGACATTTCTAAAATGACTACACAATGCTTGCAAGTGGAAACAGAAAAATGAATCCAGGAGTCGTTGGACACAAACAACGTCTATATTCGACTTGCTGCAAGGCCAACGTCACTGCTACATGGCCAGTTAGAATGAACTTGGAGAGTTGTTGGAAAGGAATTAGTCATAACTTCTGTTAGGGTGGCCATTAAAAAGTTTTCCATTATCTCCATGAATTTTGCTCACTTGTTCTGTTTTATATAATGTTATCTCTAGGATAAAAAAATCATATATTATTTAATTATTTATTTATATATGATATGCGCTTTTGCTTTTTATTATTACAATCTGATTCTAGTGTTTGATAAAATATTATGTAAGCAAATAAACTACAATTATTTGGCTAATCATGATTGAAAATGTATGTGCATTTTTTCTCTGTGATTTTCATGTTTTTGGTTTACTATCACTAAGAAATAAGAAATGTTCTTAAAATAAAATAACATTTTCTTAAATGAAGAAATAAAAAAATATTTTAAATAATTCAAAATTACTCGAAGAGTAAAAAAAACAAAATACACCACACACCATTTTATTGATATCTTAACAAAAACAAATATACAGACACACATAGTATTTCTTCCACATTCCTGCAATGTTTTGCGAGAGTTAATTTAGATTTTTAACAATGGTACTAAATTTGGA
This sequence comes from Biomphalaria pfeifferi, assembly GCA_030265305.1. Lineage (NCBI taxonomy): Eukaryota > Metazoa > Mollusca > Gastropoda > Planorbidae > Biomphalaria > Biomphalaria pfeifferi. The sequence goes on from JASAOG010000025.1 coordinate 4,364,013, forward strand.
ACAATAAATGGTTTCACTGTTCAACTCTGAACGTCACATACTAGATACAGATCTAAGGTAACTACTTGTCAATTAAGACATCTAAGAAAAAAAAACAACTAATTACATCTACAACACTAGGAAATATTTTGGCGCCCTATCAAAAAATGATAAATTTATCGCAAAACAAAATTGTTTCAATAAATTTGCTTGAAGTCCAAGCAATCAAATCAGTCTACAAATGGGTGGTCACATATAGAAACCAATTAACTAAAATAAAAATAAAATAGAAAAATAGTTAATTTGAACGATTTGTCGGTGAACGAATTGTCGTGTCCCCATTTCACCTTGATCCGAGAATGGGAAGTGCGAGAAAAAAATACGTAATAAGGGAATTAAATCCATATCTACATCCACATCTTTTAGTGAGTAGCATTTATTCCCCTTATTTCATTATCAAACTAAATAATTAATCACCAACAGTTAATTAACTAATTGTTTTTTTTAAATTGATTCATATCTTGTCAGGTTCAATGAATAGTTGTACAAAGTTTTAACTTGATCCGAGATCGGGAAAAAAACATGTTTAAACCTTTTACCAGACAGACAGACAGACAGAGTGAATTGATATAAGCTTTGTAATAATGGTGGCCATGCATTCATCGTGTTAATATGGTCTCTGCAGTACTGTGTAAGGAGAACTAACTATAAAAACCAAGAGACGACCCAAACCTAGACCACTTAATGTTCACATTGTTCTGTCTTAACTATCAGGCCCGACTGCAAAGTCATTTGTAGCATGCACTGGTTCTTCTGGGCAAAATGGGAAGATATTTTGAACAGCACAGTTCGTGCACGTTGTTGTCATGTTTTCACAAAGCTTATCACTGTTTCTGTCTGTCTGGGTCCACATCTTGGACACGTTCTTTCTCCCATTTCCTAGTTCCTAACTAATTTGAAACGTTACACAATTATCGATATTCGATGACAACACATAAATCAATAAAAACAATTATCAATTAGTTAATTATATAGTGGTAATTTAATTAGTTTTGTTTAATATATAAAAGGAGATAACTCTTGCAATATTGAGAGAAGACAGTAATCGTGCGATTCTTCCTTTTTGTTTTTTCTTACAAATATTTTGCTTGTCCAAAAAGAGATGCCATATTAGTTGTACGTTCTTAAGTCTGTCTTTGTTATCACCCTGTTGATAACGTCATGACAACATACATTATATCTTGAGTTAGGATTCTAAGTGCAATATGGTGTTTGATATATAAAGTGGCTGGACTGTAAGTACAACAAACAGAACTTCTTGTAACCTAAGAACTTGACTCCCACACACACTCCCCCACCCCCCAAACACACAAATTCTATTTTTTTACATGACTTTCTTTTTTTTTTTGTAAAGTTGTTTAAAAAATGCTGACTAGACAGATGATTGTGATCACCAAAATCTCAACACATTCTGTGTTCAAAACGACATTGAAATACAGTCTTTCTGAATAGTACATTATAACAGAAAAACAACAACAGCTGATAAAACTTGAATCTCAACACATTCTGTGTTCAAAGCGACATTGAAATACAGTCTTTCTTCACAGTAGATTATAACAAAAAGACAACTAATAAAACTTGGAATTATCCCATAACAAGAGAATGAAGTTTGGCCATTTTTACAAGAAGAAACACAGACTACATGTTAGTGAGAAGACGAAAGTCGGATGAAAAGGAGAAGGAAGGAGAAAAGAAGAATAAAGATGAATAATAGAAGAAATAGAGAAAGAGACCATCGCATTGCTTGTGCGCCGCCACTGTTTCACAAACCATCATCTTTCCCTGTGCTCCAGAACCTTCCATTTGTCATGCCTGAGAATGTTCCAGTCAGTCACTGGGGACGCACACTGACCTACAAAGTGTCAAGTTTTTGTGTTTTGCTGTTGTCACTTAAACTTTCTTTAGTGACATTCTACTCTCTCACTCTGGTAATAAGCAGATGACTTTGAGCTGCGAGATGACCCAGTCAGATAAAGGCACCCCTCCACCCCTTACCACCAAACCCAGAGCCTGTAGTTTTCTGAACTTATTGTGAAGTCTGTCCCTCTCTTTTATTTTGTGCAGCGCGATGCAGTTTCTTTAAGAAGTTATCTGTTTCACGGCCTGGCTTGAGTTTCAAATGCTGGCCAGGCGGCCATGTCCACCGTGACGGAAACAGATAGCGAGCTCTAAAATGACCTCTGTCAAGAATTAGGTTAACAGTGCCATGTGCAGTGGCGGCGCCTGTTTTTATTTTCTTTTTTTTTAAAGTAGAATATTGTTGAGAGCGAAGAGAAAAAGAAACAAGACATGTATTACAAAAATCATTTGTTACTTTATGTTTCAATAACAAAAGAAAGAAATAGCAAACGAAGCATTTATATTTTATTGTCCATTGAAAAAAAAAAAGAGAAAAATCTGGCCAGTGTTTGCGTTATAAACGCGTTGATCTATCTACATCTATGTAAAAAAAAATATTTTTTTTTTACTTGACTTTCTGAGTTGCGTCTTGTAATCAACTTCCATCCTCTTACCATCTACTTTAGACCACAAAAAAGTTTGAGCTAATGGCAGGAAATAAAAACTAGAGCTATAACTTGGGCTAAAAGAAATTGTTTCACAACCTCCCTTTCCTATAGTAACTAGACTAGAAGATTGGTGCGATCACACTTTTTAAACAACAGCGAATATGATGAAGAGTTATAATTATTAAATATAGACTTATAAATACTATATCTAGACTGGACATGGAGATTTTTTAACACTACAAAAAATGTCGTGAAAATGTTTTAGAAAGTTGGATCAAGGCGTTGTTTTGTAAAGTAGTTACAAGAAGTAAAGTTGTTTTTTCAACCTTAACCTATGTAACATATAATTTAATTTTTAGATCTAGATCTAGTAATTGAACATCAAAAATAAGAGTACTCTCGTCTCATAATTATAATTTTCCAATTTTTAGATACATAATCTAGAAAGATCTAGGTAATCAAACCATTGAAATGTACATAAGATGATTTAAATCAACATAAATTATTTCGATCTAGGATTCTTGAAACATTATCTCAATAGAAACAAACAGGAAATTGCTTTGTTTCATATATTTGCGTGAATATCCGAGAAATGATTTTGCATTATTTCTAAACTTTGAAAACTAAAGATAATTACTTTTCTATGATAGAAATGATTTATTGGGGCGACTGAAAAAAGAGTTTACGTACATAAAAATATATATATGTATAGGTCTGTAAATCGATCTATCGCGGATTAGAATTTATTTCCAGTTTCCAGTCTAGATATATATATACATATATAGACTTATATTATATATATATATATATATATATATATATATATATATATATGTATATATATATATAATATAAGTCTATGTATTAAAAATTGTTGAGGGTCAGGGTTCATCAGGAAATAAAAATTGGTCTCATTAACCTATATTTATAGATGCGTGTTCAAGTCAAATGATTTTCAGCTCTTACCTATATTTATATATTTGGACTTCAATGTTATACCGAAGCGATGTGAATTATACAATAAATGTTTTTATAGCCATTGTCTGGGCTGGAATTCAATTGAAAACTATTGAAATTCATTTGTGTGTGTGTGTGTTTGTTTGTGTCTATGTGTGTGAATGCGTAAATAGAAAGATAAACGAACACAAATTTGACTAAGTCTGATTGATATTTTTTAAAATGATTAAACACTAATTCTACTTTTAGTCTTAATTGTCAATATTATTAGTTAAGGTGCACATTGATGGCAAGTGGCCAACCAATGATTCAATCTCTTTCAAAAAGTGTTTTCACTTTAAATGTTAATTTCTGTTAATGATGTCTACTGGCTGTATTGCATTCAATAAAATCTTTGAAAATTTTAAAATCAATTAACCAATAACGCCCTCCCCCTATTTATTTGAAAAAAACTGAATACATTTTTTAAAATACATCTAATGTATAATTCACAGAGAAAACAACAATAAACAACTAACAACAATAACAAACAAACAAAACACAATATTTTCTTCTAAATTTGAAAGTGGTGCGATTATGTATTAAATAATAAATTCTGACTACAAATTAATTTTTTTTTTACAAATTTCTTGAATAGATAACAGTACCCCTTCCCAGATATCTCTTATTTATATCACTATATTATCAACATTAAATCTCTTATTGATCTTCTAACACATTCAAACAAAGTTTAATCTATCCTAAAACATCTACACCAATATAGAACTAGTATAGAAAAAAACAACTCTATTTGTCAACTTAATTCAAATTTTGCTTTATCATCGTCTTAGAACATCTCTCCCTGCCCCGCCCCTAACGCCCTAAGTTATGCACTCTTTAACGACTACGCACAAAATATAGCTGATGCCAGTGTTGAGTTTGTTTTTTTTGTCTTATCTTCTGTTTTGTAGGTGAAGGCCAAGGGATGGAGAGGTCAGTACGTGACTAGCTATGGTACCACTCCAGTTGGACTAGGACTATATATACTAGGACCGAGAGCTTGTTACTTCAGAGCCTCCTGTACCCAACACGTGCACGGAGATTCCATAGGGTAAATATTTGCTTTTTTAATTTTAGTTGTATAGGTCAGTGAAAGGAACGCTAACCATAGAGTTAGTTCCGGAAGTTTAAACTTTGAACCTTGTTAGGATTTGTCAGTAGAATTACTTTCATATTGAATAACTTTATTATATTCATTTTAAACATTGATATAAAGAACTTTAGTGACCTTTTGTTTGCAAAGTCAATTTACAAAAATGAACTCATAAACAATGTCTTCTTAAAATTTGAATAATAAGTTCCTTTTTGTTTTATATATGGCGGTTGTTTAAAAATACTTTGAAGTTTCAGTTTATTAAAACAAAGAATATTTCTGAAACTATAAATTTATTTTCTTGATAAAAACATTTCAATAAGTTAACACTAATCACATGATTTCACCAATACTTTCGTCGATCTGAAATTTTTTATTTGTTTCGCTGTTACGTCAAAGTTCAACTAGGACCCCTTATGTAACCAGTCATCTGTTTCCAACTCTTTATTAATCTTTTAATGTTGTAAAGTATTCACGTCTAATGATTTCAATAGAGAACCGAAAAAAAAAAACCCATAAATAATCGGCCAATCATGGTAGATAATAAGGACGGACATGCACGGTTATAATATAGCTTCTTGACATGGCACATCTATTATTGATACATCACCATCTTATCATCATCTTTTGACCATATATTATTACTTCACCGTCTTATCATCACACAGAGTCAATCTTATTATATTATTATCTTGATTCATCGCTGTTGGGGCATGAACATTGCAGCTTTAGCTCATTTGGGCAAGCGTCTCATACTACAGGAGAGTTTAGCCACCAGTTCTTTCTTTTTAATGATCTTCATCTTGCCTTAAAAAACTATCAAGGCATCAGCTTCATCAACTTATTCATATGTATAGGATAGAAACAAAACTAATTTTCACCGGAGACAATGTCACAACACTATATAACTGTCATTGTACCTACCACCCTGCACAAATCTGGTAATAACTTGTATGTAATATGTATGTAATGTAATAACATTGAATGTTCATATTTTAAATGTATGACAAATGTTTCCTTACTGTTTTCAAGGGAGAGAACTGAACGATCAGAATGTATTTTTTTAAGGGAAGTGTGGTGCAAGCATTCGTGCTCTTGAGCATTGGTGAGTAAAACAAAAACAGCATAGCAAGCATTTATTTAAAGTAGAGCCTAACAGTAGAAGTTATTGACAGAGTCTAGTTTAGTTTATTTTCAAAAAAATATTTTTAAAAAAAAGTAAAAAAATAAAAAGTAAGAGCAAGCAAGCAAATAAAAAATACTTTCCATATCTTGATGCATAATCAGAGGAAGTATCAATGATATAATTTGTATTTACTTCAGTTTGTCTTGAGATCACTATTGCTGATGATGGAGTTCGCTACGTAAACGCCGAATGGAAAAGACCAGAACAAAGTCAAGAAGGACGCCACTCCTGCACTGCCAGACGCCTAGAGGACAACAGCGAAGAAGTAGCCTGCAGCACTGAGGTCAAGTTCAGACAGAGGGCTCCTGCTGAGTACGCCAACAAGATCAAGAAAGCCAAGGACAAGCTGAGGCGGCTGGAGTCTCAATTCGATGACTGCCAGCAGGAGAATGACCGCAAGAACAGGCTCATTCAGCTTCAGGCTAACTTGACAGGTCAGTGAATCTTCTTTTTCATGGTCTAGCCAACTTCTCTTCTTTCTTGTTGAGCTGTTGGTGCTTTTGCAGAGTTCCTTTTCAGAGTTCCTTTGCAGAGTTCCTTTGCAGAGTTCCTTTGCAGAGTTCCTTTGCAGAGTTCCTTTGCAAAATCAAAAGCCTTAACAACATCATTGCACAATGATTTAGAAAAACAAAACTTATTTGAGAATAAAATGACTGGGGATGAAGTGGCCAGGGGATGAAGTGACCGAACACTATGTGTAATGGCATGCTGTTCGTCTCAGCTGTCCCGCATTGCCAAGTATGTCCGTGACAACAACAACAACAAAAATATGTGTTACGTAGAGCTCAAGGCAACTGTTATCAGCAATATGAACCCAATGAAATGATGCTGATTAGTTTATGATTGAGTTCAATTTATTGTCATACCCTCTGAACTTAATGAGAAGTTTCTAATTGTCTAAAAACAGTTTTTGTTTAAAACAAGGAACATGACACACTTTTACGTAAAACGAATATAACATGTTGCATATAAAGTCTATTAAAACGTGTTATAACTTGCAGTGTTGAGATTTATTCATAAACGTGTTTACTCTTTCTTTTTCAGATACCATCCACAGACTTGTAACAGATAGGTAAGTCCTGAACATCTAGCACTATGAAGTAGAGCTCATGTCACTTAATTATACATTAGAGTTTGAACACATCTGATCGATCACACGACATAGCTATTTAAATATTAAAGATTTTCTTCCCAAACTAAACAATGTCAATGACGATAAATTGAGCATCAATGTTGCCAACTAACTTAAAAAAAAGCATTAAGCTCTAATTTTAACAATATCTCAATGCGTGGTAGTTGAACTTCGTATCAAATCTCCTTTATTTCCGCTAGTAAGTTGCCCATTTGTTTATATATTAATTTAAAGTCATAGAATGAAAGTCTAATGCATTCTCCATAGCGAAATTATAAATGGAAGAGCTTAGCGACTTTGATTCTTCAGCTAAAAAGTGAAAACAAAAAAATGTGTCCTGTACTTTTTAAAAAACATAGCTCAGCAACACTTCATTTATTTTGTACACCGGATACACAAAAAAAGCTGGCTATTTCTGACAATCTCCAATGACATTAATAGTCCTAGATCCTTTTATTTAACTACCTAAACGTCTAAACAAAAATCTAATCGTTGACATTCTCTCTTCTTGTCTACAGCGACATCCAGGCTCTGAGAAGTTCCTGGGCTACACTCACTGCAGGCGCTGATGGCAGAAACAATTTTGGAAACAACTTTGTCCTCTGGTACGTTTCGGCTACAATAAGTCTCTTCTCAACCTGTTCAAACCAAATAGGCTTGATCATGGACAAAGTATAGTGATGCATAACTGAAATTAATAGGCCTACTTTCTAAACTCGAAATTTAACAATAAGTTTCCTAACGACCTGTTAAAACACTATTGGCTTAATCATGGACAATACATAATTGAGATTAATACTTTCTAAGTTCGAAATTTAGTGTATACCGTTGATAATAATTTGGTTATTTTATATTTAATCAATTAGAAATCCATATAAAATGAATAAGAAATAACTTAAGTTGTTTATTCTGTTTATGTAAAATAGGATCACGAGTACATAAGACACTTTGCTTTAGTTTGAATTATATTTCACCCAAACAGGTTGTTGAACACTATCCCTAACATCCGAGAAAGATTCGAGAAATTCAACGCTCACCAATCTGATGAAGCCCTGAAGAACGACAACGAGTTTGTCAAGCAAGTGAAACTCATTGTTGGAGGCCTGGAGTCCTTCATTGACAACCTAGATAACCCTGGCCAGCTTCAAGCTACCATTGAGAGACTCGCCGCTGTCCACTTGAAAATGAGACCAACCATTGGATTGGAATATTTCAGGGTTAGTTTGATCGTAAAATGTTTTTGTGCGAGACACTAATTGCAGAGAAAGTAGGTCGATGTGTGAATGAGTGAATGAGTTCGAACCTCGATTAAAGCAGAGTTGTGTTTGCCGAGCGTCTAAAGGCAGCACGGAAACCTCCCAGTTACCCCCTTTCCCCACTGATCCACAACAGAGAGTGGATCAAAGCGCTTTGAGCATGATATATGCTTGAACATTGTGTTATACAAAAACAATTTAAAAAGTAGCCCTCTCGTTCTCTTTTTAGTTTTGTGTACATGTATTTACTGTAAAGTTGACTGTCCGATTGTACTGTAGTTCTTTAAATACCAGCAAACGTTACAGACTATAGTAATTTGTTATGTAATAAAACAACATTAGAGCAGCATGTAAGTACAGAAAAGGTCTAATATGAGCAAGGAATTGAACCTCTGTCTTCTGTCCGAAACAAGATGCTATCAGCCTGATGTCTCGGCAATAACTGTCAGTCTGTTCTATCTTGTTACTTACTTATCACTTCATACTGTCACGTTCAGTGTCGGTCTTAATTGGTGCGTCGTCTAGCAGCTCCAATTATTATACCTTTCATGCTTAAACCAGGGCCGGCTTAGGTGTAGGCAAACTAGGCAGCCGCCTAGGGCCTGCGATTAGTGGGGGCCTCGCGGAATACAAAGACATTTTTAAAAAATAAATTATAGCGCTACTTTCATGCCTATAACATGCTCAGAGCGCTATGGTCCATTCCTGTTTGTGGACCAGTAGGGGTAGAGGGTATCTGGAAGATGGTTTTTCCGTGCTTGTAGACAAAATTGAGAAACATGGCTCCAATCTCAAGCATAGCAGAACTCTATGGCTGTATGTTTACTAGCCTAGCTCTGTCACTACCATGATTCAAGGTTTATTCGCGTATGTTTAGTTGTGCTTGTTAAACTACATGCGTAAGAAGATCATTGTTTCTTCCTGTCGGTAAAATGTCGAAACATTATTTTTAGTCCGGTGATCATGAATGGCCCATGAAGTATATTAGTGCTATCAACGATACATGAATTCTTATTTGTTGATCTAGATCTAGATACAGGACGGTTTTTAATTCATTGCGTAGTTTTCGGTCTTAATTTGTTTGTTTTTCTATTTTATTTGGAGCCACCCTATTCACTCCGCTTAGGGCCTCTTTATTCACTCCGCTTAGGGCCTCTTTATTCGCTTCGCATAGGGCCTCCAATTACCTATGGCCGGCCTTGCTCAAACCTGTCTCTTTTAGTACGGTCATTAGTTGCCGCTACAATTTCGCCATATGCCTAGAACCAACGAAACTTCATATATTATATCATAGAATTATATACGGAATTATGCTATGCAGACAGATGCATTCACAAATAGAGAAAACAACGGGATAAATATATCATACAGATTTGATGGTGGCCTATTCAACCCGAGGCGGCTTAAAGCAAAATCAAAAACAAAGGCAGCAGTAATCAGAGACTTGCTATTTGCTGACGACTGTGCCCTAAATGCCTGCTCTGAAAACGATCTGCAGAGCATCGTCAGTGACTTCTCAAGAGCATGCTCAGACTTTGGCCTTATCATCAATACGAACAAGATTGAAGTCTTATATCTACCTGCTCCTGGGACAGCCTACTCGGATCCAAGCATCACTATAAATAAACAGGATATAAACGCAGTGGACAAATTCACATATCTTGGCAGCACACTCTCCAGAAATGGAATAATCGATAGTGAAATCGACCTGCGTATCGCCAAGGCATCCTATGGCAGACTCTCTAAAACTGTCTGGAACAGACGTGGCATCACCACAAACACAAAGCTAGGGGTCTATAGAGCCGTCATCCTCCCTACATTGCTCTATGCCTCAGAAACATGGACAGTGTACAGTTAGCATGCAAAGAAACTGAACCACTTCCACATGACATGTCTGAGAAAAATACTAAATGTCAAATGGCAAGACAAAATACCAGATACAGAAGTTCTTCGAAGAGCGTGTCTGCAAAGCATCCACACAATCCTGATGCAGTCCCAGCTTCGATGGGCAGGTCACGTCTACAGAATGGAAGACCACCGCATCCCTAAACGACTCATATGGCCAACTAAGCGAAGGAAAGCGCTCGCAAGGTGGTCAAAGAAAGCGCTTCAGGGACACCCTCAAAGCTTCTCTGAAGGCGTTCAGCATAGACCCAGGCACCTGGGAGACAGAGGCACATGACAGAGCATCATGGCGTCGCGCTGTGAAAACTGGCGCACAGGTTGCTGAGGAAAAGAGAACAACGCTGGCAGAAGAAAAACGCCAGAAAAGAAAAGCAAGGCAAACGACACTAGCTCCAGCTGGAATAACCTGCCCAGTGTGCGGCCGAACATTCCGGGCTCACATAGGTTTCACCAGCCACATGAGAGGCATAAAACCCCAGTGCAAAGCCCTCAGCTCCCTGGATGACAAAGTGGTCATCATCGAACCATGATGGACGAACTATATATATATACGGAATTATATACAATCTCACACAAAACACTTCTGTTGTTATTAGCTACATTTGGCAATATCCATGCTCTGGGATAGAACAAGAAACCTAAAGCGTTTTCTTTTAACACTTGTAGTAAATCTAAGACAAGTACAGAAGACATGAAACTAAACATATGTCAATGTACGGATAACGCAGTAGCCAGTGGTCACTCACACCTACATGTTCCATTAACATCTTAATAGCTCCTGTGTGTACAGTTGGACACATACTATTCATTTGTAAGACAGATGTTTCATACCTCTGGCTTTATTGTGCAATTATGACTGACTCCCCTTGTCATGTTGTCAGCCGTTTATATCCTGTGTCTATGTGTCTGTCTCCAGCCTCTCCAAGAGAACATTGCCCAGTACGTCGCTAGTGCTCTTGGCGTCGGTGCTGACGATGCAGCTCCCAAAGCCTGGGAACGTCTTCTGAATGCCTTCAACGAGGTCCTGAATAGCTGTAAGTAGAGACACTATTTTTGAGTCTCACCGTATGTCATGACAGTATGTCAATTCAGTATGTCATGTCAGTATGTTACTCTATTACATAAAAGTAAAAGTTTTATTGCTTTAATAAAGTAAACCGGATCAAAAGGTAAACAAAAAAGAAGATAACTGATGTAAACATTTATTGTAAGAGAGAGAGAGAGAGAGAGAGAGAGAGAGAGAGAGAGAGAGAGAGAGAGAGAGAGAGAGAGAGAGAGAGAGAGAGAGAGAGAGAGGACTTTAAAAGCTAGTAATGGCACTATATATAAGATTCAGAAGATTTTTTATGATCTGCAAAAGAGGGGAGACTACCGTATGTATGCGATATAATCTACAATTCAGTCAAATGTTAAAAAAAGCAAATGATTAGAGCGAGTAGGTCAGATTTGAAACTAGTTATTGCGACAATAACAGTGTCTGATCTTAGTATGTTGTCGGCACCCATTCCTGAAATTTGACGAAGCAGTGATGGCACCTGAGATCTAGTGACAAAATCACATTTCATGAAATATTTTTTAAATATATTATAATCGATTGTAATTTTAATGTATGTCATTTATTGTCCACAGTTGCCAACTACAACATTGGTCTTTCTGATACGTAAGTTGCGTTTTCTTTTTTTTTATATTAAAGATACAGGGACTTAAATGTATACATTGGTAAAAATGACAACATAAGTTCATCATCTTTTTTTGACGAACTAAATATAGTAATATTTCATGTCTTACTTTAAGTGTCTTCTGACTCCACACTGGGGTCTTATGCTGTTTTTGTTTTTACATTTCACAGCGACAAAGTCGCTCTCCAGAGTTCATGGAGCAGACTGACTGCTGGCGCTGATGGTAAAAGAAACGCTGGAGTTAGACTTGTTCTTTGGTACGTTTTTAAGTGGCGTCAACTATTTGTAGGTTTTGATCTTAGTCTAGTCAACTATTTGTGTTTAGATCTTGGTCTAGTCAACTATTTGTGTTTAGATCTTAGTCTAGTCAACTATTTGTTGGTTTAGATATTAGTCTAGTCAATTATGCGTATGTTTAGACCTTAGTCGTCAACTATCTGTTGGTTTTGATCTTAGTCTAGTCAACTATTTGTAGGTTTAGATCTTAGTCTAGTCAACTATTTGTATGTTTAGATTTTAGTCTAGTCAATGAGAAATATTTGTATACTAAGATCTAAGTGTAGCGCATATTCAAACGTTATATGCGTATATCTGACTCATTAGTTTTAAATAGACTAGAATTGTAGTAACAAATTTAAAAGACTTAATAAAATAAAATGGCCGACATTCTGGAATACTCCTCATGAAAGCATATTCAGTTTACTTGGAAGGAAAGTTGAAACAGGTCTAACAAGATAACAATATACGTCCTTGTTCTTGTTATTATAGTCACTTAATTTAGATGCTCTCATCAGCTATTTCAACATTTTAGTACATTGGTAATGTCCTTAAATATGGATGTATCAAAAAAATCTTTTTTTTTCCACGCAGCTCTTAAATTCACTAATGTCCCACTAGTTCACTTATGTCCCAATATTCACTAATGTCCCACTAGTTCACTTATGTCCCACGTATTCACTAATGTACCACGTGTTCTATTATTTGACTGAGCAAAATATACTATTGTTAGACTGCTGTTTCATTGGTGATGGTAGATCTCAGCGGATTATTTTTTCTGACACCAAATTGTGTAATGACTAAAGCACTAATGAAATATTGAAACGTAGAAATACGAAAACATTTACTAAATAAATCAAACAAGAATAATCACGTAAGTTTGCATCGCAACATTGACATCACATGAATCACATTTGTTAAACCACATCAGCACTATGAAGTAACCAACCGCATTGCTCAATGAAATAGACAATCGACCCTAAACAGTGAAACACTCCGCTCGCTTTACTTTTGATACTGGTTTCACAAGTACCGATCGATCCTAAGCATTCCGAGATATGGATGTGACGTAACAAACAATTTATTTTCCTTTAGTTACAATTTAGGCATGCGCACTAGACATGCAAGGTGCTGGGTTTAAAAAAAAATTAAACAAGGTTCAAGGTTAGATCACAACGCCAAGCTACATTAGAAAGTAACATCCTAGTTCAATTTATGCTTCTATAATTGTCCTAGTTGTCACCTTTCTGCTATGTCTCTCCAAACAGGATGTTTAACAATGTGCCCAACATTCGTGAGAGATTCACCAAATTTAATGCTCGCCAGTCTGACGAAGCCCTCAAGACCGACGCTGAGTTCCTAAAACAGGTTGATGCCATCATTGGAGGATTCGAAACACTGATCAACAACCTGAACGACGCTGATCTGCTGCTCAACCGTCTGGAGAGTCTTGCCGATGAGCATTTGGAAAAGAAACCAGCCATCAGCTCTAATTACTTTGGAGTAAGTGGACATATAGGAATTTGACCAGATAATAACATTAACTTGTGCATCAATTTTGTAGTGGCATTGATGTACAACTGACCGATCACAATTTGTGTGTATTTTCAGCCTCTACAGAAAAACATTCACTTGTTCATTGAAAGCGCTCTCAATGTTGGCTCAGACAGTGACGAGGCTCGCGCCTGGACTCACTTGGTTGGCGCTTTGAACAAAGTTATTAAAGATCGTAAGTATTCACACTAGAACTTTCCTGTTTTCTCCTTAGTGTTAACTGAAAGCCTAAAAAATTAAACTCTAATGCTTACATTTTATATTTCAATAGTTCAATCCATCAATTTGAATAGTCTAAATCAATAAGCCAATCCATTAATAACTGTATTTTGAAGTTAATGTTCAATACACGATAAAACTAATCAGCAATATATATATATATATATATATATATATATATATATATATATATATCATATTTTTTTTTCACCATCTACATTTTATATTTTATTATCAACATTTAGTTCATCGCAAACTTTATAATTTTGGTAATTTGTTATAAATATATCCTTCACTCTCTCTCTTTCTCTCTCATATATATGATTAGTTAAAATCAGGTCTAGGTTTTGACCTGTCGAAGACTTGGAAATTTCAAAATTGATAGGTATATATATTTCTATTTTTATTTTCCAGATGCTATTCACAACCTGGGTCTATCTGACATGTAAGTATTTCCAAACTTTTCTTCTATTGAACCTATAAGTTAGAAACTCTATCAAACAGAACTCTTCAGTACTGCGTTATTCATACTCATTACTATCAATAACTACTCCATTAGCACTACAGCACTGTAAACCATACAGATCAGTTCTTCTATAAGCAAATAAAGTAGAATTTAAAAAAGTCGATTTATTTTATTCCCTATATGTTTTATTTTATTTCCACAGTGACAGAGATGCTTTGGTCAGTTCCTGGAACCAACTCACTGGTCGTGCTGGTGGAAGCAGGAATGCTGGTACAAATCTCGTCCTCTGGTAAGTTAGTGCTCTCAATGGACATTTGAAAGGAGAACATTTTAAAAAACTCTTTTTGTATGCAAGTCAAATCTAAAAGAATGAAACAATTATTTCACTTTCCCTACGCTCAGGTTGCTGGAAAACGTGCCCAACATGCGCGACAGATTCTCCAAATTTAACGCCCGCCAGTCAGATGACAATCTGAGAAAGGATGCTGAGTTTGTGAGACAAGTAGACCTCATCACTGGAGGACTTGAGTCATTGGTCGACAATGTTAATAACCCAATTTTCCTTCAGGAGGCCCTGGTCAGACTGGCCGATGCTCACTTGAACTTGAAACCAAGAGTTGGTCTTGAATACTTCGGTGTAAGTTGTTTTTTTCTCTTGTTGTCTTGTCTTGGTGTTACAGGGGGCATAATTACATATGAAACGAATAAAAACAAGGGCGTACAACTTCAGTAAAACTTGTCCCACCTCTAAAATTACGTTTATCAAGAAGGGTTTAGTTTATTTCAAACATTTTGGTCTTACGAAATAGAGACTTACGCCTGACATTCAAAAGTTAAATGCTTCGTTTTGGCCAGTAATCAAAAAGACACAAAAATATCGACACGTTCCTTATTTCATGATCTAGTGACATAAAAGCTTAAAACGAGTTGTCTGAATCAGTGTGACATACACATAAATGTAAGTCTCAAATTAACAACTACACAGGATGGACGAATACGCATAGATTGTAATTAGTATTATTTTTTAGTGCGAAAGTTGGTAATTTATAGGATAACTTTTCCAAATCTGAGAGACCCAGTAGATAAAGCTCTGTATTTACTTCCAGCCTCTTCAACGCTACATCCACACCTACATTGAGAAAGCCCTGGGTGTTTCTGCTGACAGTGCTGCCCCTAGAGCCTGGACCGACCTACTGACAGCCTTCAACAACGTCCTGAAAGACCGTAAGTTAATGTTTTTAAACCAAGTGTTAAAAAAAAACTTGTTTTAATTGTTGCAAAAGTAGAATGAAAGACTGTCTTTATTTAGATCAAAATATAAATTGTTTCATATGGTAACTTTTTAAAATGTTTTTTTTTTTTCTTCAGGTACTTTCCTTAGAATTGTCTCTGACGAGTAAGTTAGGAATTTTAAAAACTGTTATTTTGGCTAAATTTTCAATAAAAAAAGTTTTTATAAAACTTTGGGCTAGTTTCTGGACATTGTTGAAATCTATGCTTTTTATTTTTAAGGCTCTAAATTATAGCACCAGTGTAGATGTGTTGCTTGATTTCTTGGCTACTGACCAAGGAAATTCACTTAAAACTCTGCTAGGTTTCTTTTGTCCACTTGTAATGGTTCTAACTCTTGTTTCAGTGACAGGAGAGCTCTCCAGAGTTCATGGAGCAGGCTGCAGAGTCAAGCTGGCAACAAACAGGAAGCTGGAATTAAATTGGTGACCTGGTAAGTTGAGAACCTTGCTGAAGACAGTTGAACCTGCTGAGCTTAATACTTCTGTGTTTTTCACTAGTAAGAAACTCAAGTATACATTGACACTGATATTGAAATAAATAATTTAAAAAAAAATACATCTAGAGCAGCTACTAAATATTTGTATTTACCCAGATCTCTAAAACGTAGGCTACTGAGCTTCAATACTGGTGGAAGAGAAGCAAAGACATTTTTAAAAAGGGAAATAAGCCGAGTATAATTGCTCGAGCAGTCAAAACGAAATTGTTCAAAGACATCCAAATCAACACATGCACAGATATTTCTGTCACTCTTCACTCATGAATGTCAAGAAAAACGAGAGCGTCACTACCACAATATCTATAGCTTGGGTGTGCAAATATTTAAAACAAGCAATAATAATAACAATAAATACCATTATACAAATGGAGATCTAGAAAGGAAAGCTGAATACAATTGTACACGATCTCACAAGTAATATAATTAATTCCACCATAAATTATTTCAGGCTATTTGACAATGTCCCCAACATTCGCGACAGATTCACCAAATTCAACGCCCACTCTTCTGATGAAGCTCTAAGAGCTAACAACGAGTTTCTAAGACAAGTCGATGTCATTGTTGGAGGTCTAGATTCATTGATCAACAATGTGGATAACAGTGACAAATTCCAAGCTGCTATCGAGAGACTTGTGGATGTTCACTTGCACATGTCCCCAAGTGTTGGCCTGGAATACTTCGGTGTACGTTTTTAATCTTCAACTCTTCCTAACAAACAATAGATCTAATCTGTTCATTCCCATTGTGCCATGGACATTTCTTAAGTATATAGAATAGCGACTATAAGAAAAAATGCATCTAATTAGATGGAATTGTCGAACTATGAGCTATACATTTAATGTATGTTTCCAGCCTCTGCAACAAAACATCAGATCTTACATCCAGAACGCCCTTGGAGTCGCTGCTGACAGTGCTGAGGCCAGATCCTGGACAAACCTATTTACCGCCTTCAATGAGTTCCTTGCTGATCGTAAGTACATTTCATTGTTAATCAATGTCTTCTCAGGCAATACTTGACGTTTAATTATCTTTAACTCAATTTATATAATCCAAACAATAATACAACTGTTCTATATAGAATGACTCAAATAATAATAATACAGTATAGACTAAGCTGCGTGTATAATTTAAAAGATTGAAATTTACCCTTTTCCTGTTTATCTTTTCTGGAATCATCATCAATTCCTTTCTAATCCTTTCTTCCAACAAATCTACACGAGCAGAGCGTGTTTAATTTTTAAATCTTGTGCACAGCTTCTACTATTGAATTCTTTTACCAGAAGCAGCAAGCCACGCCCTATTTTAGGTCACCTGTCACTACGTTTGAAATGTCTCTAAACATTCTGCTTTTTAAAGGCACATTAAATATTAAACTTATGTGCAGACTTTGATCACCAAACAAGTCAAACATTTTTGTGACTTGTGACTTTAACTCATATGGTTAAAGAAATGATACTTAAACTATCACACCTAACACCTTAAAGATCTATCTCTTAAAATATACGTAAATATGTCTACATTTTGATATATAATAAGTATATAAACTGAGTAAATATTGTTATTATATATGTATCAACAGACACTATTCAGAAGATCGGACTCTCACCAACGTAAGTTATTTTCCTAAAAGTACTTCAAAACTCATGCCTCCCAAAAAACAACCATAGATTATCAAGTTTTACCTAAGTGTTCTTTTGACTACACCGACGTTTCCCTATTCATTTAGTGTTTATAGTAAACTATGTTGTAATCTTAAACACGAACAAACTTTCTACCCAGTTACTAATTCGAAAAATGATGAAGTATTTTAGTATCATACGAACAAGGTTACAAAAAAGTAATGAATTCATTAAAATTATATGCCAATTACCACGATCTTAACACGTACTACATAGGGAATCAAAGGTTAAAGGTCAACCATGTCGTTTTGGGAATGATTTATAAAAGTGTAAGGTTTCTATTCACCCCTCCACTCCGTTGGTCTGCCATAAAAATTTTGATACTTGAAAACAAAAGCAAGAATTTCTCAATACTTAACATTTTTTTTTATTTAGTTGTAATGTTTTATGCATAATTAATTTGTTCTAAACAATGCAACCTACTAGCGTTCCCCTGAATGTACACAAACTATTTACTGTCATTCAAGTTACGCTGCTCTTCAATCATACACTCTTTATTCTTAAATTATGACTTCAATTTTACAATTCTATTTCAACAGCGACAGAAAAGTCCTTGACAGAACATGGAAGCAGCTGACAAGTGGTGGCAAACAGGAAGCTGGAGTTAAACTAGTTTTGTGGTAAGTAACATAGTCGTCAACACAGTCCCGTAATCTTTCATTCATTGGAAATAGAAACTCAAGTCGCAAACAAATCAAAATTTTAAAACCATATCTACGATCACATGAAAAATTACTATTTGAATCAGAATTGTTAATGCACTATTTAAGGTTGATGACACACACCATTGACGTGAATTCATCATGATCATCTTTCCTTTGCTTTCCTTATGGAGCATAGGGCCTCAGTAAGAACACCACATTCTTCACGGTCTCTTCTTTGAATGACTTCCCAGCTCCTTCCGGTCCTCTCATCTACTATACTGATTCGTCACGTTCTTTTTGGTCTTCCTCTACGTCTCGTGTCCTGAGGGTTACTGTCCTGCTCTGTTGTTTGGTATCTTTTTTAAGGGTGTGACCCATTCATCTCAACTTTCTCTCTAAGATCTACATCTCTATATTTTTCTGTCCACTCATCTCCCACAGTTTGGTGTTTTGTATTTTGTCGGACCAATTTACACGAAATAGTCTATTTTACAATGTGTATATACTTTTGTTTTGAAACAATAGGATGTTCGATCAAGTCCCCAACATGCGCGACCAGTTCTCCAAATTCGACGCCCGCAAATCCGAAGCTGAGCTGAGAAACGACGCTGAGTTCATCAACCAAGTCAACAACATTGTTGGAGGTCTGGACTCCATCTTGAACAATTTAGACAAACCTGGTCAACTGCAGGCTGCCCTGGAGCGTCTCGCCGACTACCATCTTGACCATAAACCAAGAATCGGACTTGAATTTTTTGGCGTAAGTTCAATGACTTGTAGAAAATCTTATCTTTTAAAATAAAGACAATTATGACTCATAATACTGAAATCACTTAAAGTACTTTTATTTTCAACCAAACTAGTAAGAATGGAACGCAACAGCTGAATCTATCAAAGAAATGAAAACTCGACAAACCGCTCGCTTTCCATTAGGTATTATTTCCATGAGAAGTGATGAAACCTAGCTACATTCCTAGGAAGTATTGCAAGAATCTTCAATGTTAACTCATTCTTTCTATTGTTACCAGTTGCTACGTAAAAAGCTTCAAAGGTGCATTCGTTATTAAGAGGCCCAAAACAAGACACTGGCCCCAAAAACACCCCTATATAAAAAAAACCCACTACTGACAGCTGACTGATCTGGAAACTACAGCACAGTTCATCTTAGATATTGACTCGTCACCTGAACTAGTCACTTGAACTAGTCACCTGAACTAGTCACCTGAGCCCTTGAATATAAAAATGAGACGTCAGAAGAAGAAAGAGAAATAAGGATTTGTAGTTTGTGTGTGTGTGTGTGCAATAAACAAAGTTTAATGTTAGGTCTTAGCGTTAATCCTACGCTTTAATTTGACAATCACATATCGATATATCTATTCAGTTACCTTAAGTTCTTTTATATGTCTATTCAGTTACCTTAACTTCTTTTATATATCTATTCAGTAACCTTAACTTCTTTTATATGTCTATTCAGTTACCTTAACTTCTTTTGTATGTCTATTCAGTTACCTTAACTTCTTTTATATGTCTCCAGCCTCTACAAAAGTACATCCATCTTTACATTGAGAGTGCCCTGAATGTTGCTGTTGGCAGTGAGGAATCTAGAGCTTGGACAGATTTATTGACTGCTTTGAACAAAGTCATCAGAGATCGTAAGGACAGCAAATCTGGTCTAGCCTGGATAGTTTCTCTCTTAGTTGTTTACACACATAATGCATTAATGTTCACGTACGTTTGATGTATTCATTCATGTGTGTTTTTTTCTACTCCTTTCAACAGATGCCATTGACAGACTGGGACTTTCAGATAAGTAAGTAGACAGACTCATTTCTCTAGAAGACATACAAAAAGAAAATTGAACTCTTTTTTGGAAGACATCTGTGTATCTCAATATTTAATTCATAATTCACATAAAACAATCATCGAAATTGGAGAATTTTGAATAATACAACAAACCAAAATGGCAAGCTACAATCGGGTTATTTAAACTTATCTAAAATGAGATTGATTTTTCTGGTCATCGTTTGCATATCTTTCTGTGACTGTCTTTTGTTTTGTTAGGCGAACTGTCTATGTTACTTTCTTTCATAGCGACAGAGAAGCAATTGACAGTTCCTGGAAGAAACTCAGATCTGGAGCTGGTGGCAGAAGGAATGCTGGTATTAAGCTTGTTCAATGGTAAGTCTTTACTTCTGATTAAGTTTATAGAAACTACGTAATTTAATATTTAATTTAATTTTAATTTTAATAATTTTCAAGTCAAAGATTTAGGTTGAACACTTAGCAAATCAAACAGGAATGACTTAGAATAAGAGGTTTGCTATATGTTGATGTTAGGAATTGGTATTTCAATTCAACTTTTCGTTTAAGGCTATGTTAAATAGAAGATTTGTTAAATAGCTGTTTAAATTTTTGTACAGGCTTGAAGTCTATTGTTGTCAGGGAGTAATACTTTATCTCAGTAGAAACAATAAGACCAATACAGCATCTCATATTTTGCTTCTTAAAACTGTAATTAGAAATTTCAAGGTAAATTAATCCCTTGTTATAAAAGACATCTTGGAAAAACGTGAAGTTTAAAACTGTCTAAACAAGGCCAAGATACAAGACCAAGACACAAAATCAATATGGCGAATTTCACATGTCACGAGAAAGTCTTGCATTATTAATCTTCCTAGAAATATTACCAAATAAATTAGCTTCATTGTTGTCATACAAAATACTCTTCTTGCTGACCACAGGTTGTTGAGGACTATCCCCAACATGCGCGATCGCTTCACCAAATTCGACGCCAAGCAATCAGATGCAGCTCTTCAACGTGACCCAGAATTCTTGGCCCAAGTTGACCGCATCCTTGGAGGCGTTGAGTCCCTGGTCAGCAATGTCGACGACCCTGTTGCCCTTAAAGCTGCCATCGATAGACTGGCAGATGCCCATTTGAGTTTCGATCCAAGAGTTGGCCTTGATTATTTTGGAGTAAGTTCTTTGTTCTGAATAAAATCTTGTATAACTCCTAAAGTAGTCAACATTCAGCTGGATGTAAACAATGGCTTTAGTTGTCTGTACTAGAACGTAAAACGTCTTTATTTAGGTGCTACACATTTTGTAAGTCTTCATTTGAGGACAGCTATTAGATAAACTAATTTATGGCAATACTATTCCAGCCACAAATAATCGTCTCTAGAAGACATCATTGTATTCAACAAATAAGCGTCTCAAGAAGACATCATTGTATTCAACACATTGAGGTGTGGTGGCTGAGTGGTAAAGCGCTTGGCTTCTGAACCGAGGCTTCGAGTTTGAATCATAATGTAGACTAAGATTTTGAACTTCGGATTTTTAGGACGCCCCTGAGTTGGCCCATCTCTACTGGGGAGCTGGACATTAGTTAGGGAACGCAGGTCAAGTAAAGTTGGCCACATGACACCCCCCCCCATCAACATTAGGCAATAGAAAAAAGATGACCACTACATCATCTATCCTTTAGATCGCAAGGCCTTAAAGTGTAATTTACTTTCTAAACAAATTTTCACAAATGGATAATTTAAAAGACAATTAATATTTTATTAATTAAATTTAACATAATGAGGTTAGTTAACGGTTTATGTTTATGCAGGGCCGCCGCTACCTATTGTGCAATGTGTGCATTGCACGCAGGCGGCCGAATGTAAAGGGCGGCCAAATCATTTCCAAGAATCATTTTACTTTAAATTTTTGGTTTAATAATTAAAAAAAAATTATTAAATATTTTATTTAAATTTTATCTGATTCCATTATTCTTTTGAAAACCGGGGGGGGGGGGGGGGGGGGGGGGGAGACGATATTTGCACAATAAGATGTTATTTTGGAAACTTAAGAAGAGAAACAAAAGCGGCACGCGAGGGTTTCACACAGGTTTTTCCATAAGCGCCCATTCTTTCCTTGAAATTTCGCGGGTTGTTTGTTATATTTGTTTCGAGTCGAATAGCCCGCCCTGTACTTAGATCTAGAAACTCAATTTTAAAACATTGTCACATTGTATCTCGAATTGAGGGGGGGGGGGGTGCAACTTCCTGACAAAAAGGGGTGTTATTAAGTGTGTGTGTTTCCTAGGCGGCGTTACGAAGAGTTTAAGCGATTGATTGGTGGTTATGGATTTAAGATGATGAAATTAGCATAATGCAAATGTAAAACGTCAGACAATCTTGAGACATGAAAGAGGATAGACGTTATTTTGTGGTGAGCTAGATTTCAATTAAATATCAGTAAATTTCATTCATATTAGATTTCTATCTCAAATTAAATCTGTGAAAATTGTAATAACAATTATATTGTTTTTTTGTTCACATAAGAAGTTTGTTCAAGTTATTTAAAGCTTTTTTAGTAATAATATAAAACGCTTAATTGGTTGAGTTGTACTAGCTGTTTGTAGCGACAAGTCAACGACCAACTAACAATAAGGATAGGGGGCGGCGAAAAAATATTTTATTTTCAGTGTAATTTATTTGAATATTAGTAAAAATTAAAATTTCTTAAGTAGGAGACGGCGTTTTATCTTCTAGTAAGATCGTTTTAAATGTAGACCGCTATTTGCGAGGCGCTTGTGCAACAATATGGGTCAAGAAAACATTTTAAAACGTCTCCGCTAGTGCGATTCTTCTGGATTTTTTTTTGTCTCAGAATAGTCGAATTTCTTCCGCCTATTGCAATTTATAATAGTGACGACTTTTGTGTGACAAAAAACGTCCTTGACAGAGCCGTCTTACTTAACACAAATATATTGAATATTGTTAAAAAACCCACGCCCGGTACTAAGAGAAAAAGGCCAGAAGACACTTACCGCCGAGTCCCGCCCGGAATCAAACCCTTTGCCGACATGAGCGAAAACCTGCTGCATCTTCGATTCTATCTCCATGAAGAAACTTTTACAACGCTTACAATTTATGTAGGCAACACTATTACGGAAAAAAACAACTGACCATAGACATATTACATATAGGTCTGTGAAACTGACTCATTTTAGTGAAATTTCATTACCTAAATTTGGATTCTTTACATAGGGTTAAAAATATAAATGATAAATAAAACCTAAAAAGTGTGTTATAATTAAAACATAGTTTCCTTCCTTTTTCATTACATTCTTTATAAAAAATGCAAAGTTAAAATTGAAAATAAAACATCTTAGAGGGGATGGGGATACGACAACGATGCGAATATAAAAAGAAAAAGGAATGGTACAACAATGGATTTAAATCAAAGAGCACTTTAGGTACAGTGTCCAGATCAGTCTTAATTAATTATTTTTCTAAAAAAAAAAAAGGGGGGGGGGAGCGGCATTTTTCAACTTCCCTCGAGGCGGCCCTGTGTTTATGTCAACTTAATGTTGACCTGTTAGAAATGTGCCATTACGTAGAAGCTGCACATTATACTATGCGTTGATTTCTTTACTAGCCTCTCCAAACTTACATCCACGACTACATTGAGGAAGCTCTAGGCGTCGGTGCTGACAGTGACGAAGCTAAAGGCTGGACTGATCTCTTCGCTGCCTTCAACAAAGTCCTCAAAGAACGTACGTAGAGTATACAAAGAAATTCATTTGTTGTATTGTTTCAATTCTGGACGAGAGTTGATCGTGTTGAGCATGAGGGAATTGTGTACAACTTCTTGAAACAAATATAGACAATTCTGGTCTAATCTCTGTGATCCTAAATGTGTTACCTAGCTTAAATTGTAAAAAAAAAAGGGGAGGGGATAAAGGCAATCTATTATTGTGCTTCTGTAACGCCAATCATTTTTCGGCCTTAACTTAAAATTAGAAGACATCAACCCTTTCAATAACTCTGTCATTAAGTGTGTCATAATTTTCTAAAATAACATTAAAATTGACAATTGAAATTGATTAAGCAAAACAAATTCTAACACAAATACATAATTATTTGCGGTATAAAATATATATATATTAGGGTTGGGTTTCGTTTTTTTGCTTTAATTTTTTTTAATTTTCAAAATGTTTCTATGATTGTATCACCAGGCACTGTTCTCAAGATTGTGTCAGACAAGTAAGAACCTTTTCCCACTATTCAGATAGATGAACAATAAAACTAATGAACATAATACCAAAGCATTTGTAAAATATATTGAAATAGAAGTTCGACATGGTATCAAAATACTGAATAGAATACAATCTTCATTTACTTCGTCTTTCATAGTTTGTTGTAGTTGAAAACTGAAGTTTGATTATCTATTCTATGAATACTTCCTCAGTGAGAGGGCTGCTCTCAGAAGTTCATGGGATTCACTTAAAAGTGCCGCTGGTGGAACCCAAGAGGCTGGAGTCAGGCTTGTACTCTGGTGAGTGTATTTGCTGCCAGTCAGTTAATGCCTGAATGCATGAGATTTCACGAACTAGGTCATTATTTTGCCGACAGTCAAGAGCCTAAACATTACGACATTCATTGTTCTCCTAAATATTACGACATTCTTTGTTCTCCTTTGCAGGATGTTGCAAAACGTGCCCAACATGCGTGAAAGATTCAACAAGTTCAATGCCCTCCAAGGAGACGACGCTCTTAGAGCCGACGCAGAGTTCGTCAAACAAGTTGAACGCATCGCTGGAGGACTGGAATCTCTGATCAACAACGTAGACAACCAAGGCAAGCTCCAAGCTGCTATTGACAGACTGGTTAATGCTCACTTGAACTTTAGACCCAGCGTTGGACTTGAGTATTTCCAGGTATGTCTTAACACAGCAGCAGAACTCTAACAGTATATCTCAAATTATATTATGTCATCATTTTGTGAACATGTTCGATGAAGACATGGAATTAGAATCTACTATTTCTCTCCAGCCACTACAAGAGAACATCTACAAATACCTTGAGTCTGCTCTTGGTGTTGCCGCTGATAGCAATGAGGCTAATTCCTGGACACATCTACTGAGTGCCTTCAACACAGTCCTTAGAGAACGTATGTCATTTTAATTCATTGTCTTACATTTGTAATAAGTTTGATAAGGAGAGTCTTCATGTCGAATGAGATTACTAAAACATTTTATGTTTGCCAGTTTCCTGTTCAAGTTGTCGTGCATGATTCGGTGGTGAAAGGGTTTGTGGACATCCATAGTAACTACATCATGTATTTAAAACTTTAAAAGTTCGTGTTGGTTCTTTGTTCTCACCAACTAAGTCTACAAAAAGATAGGTCTATCTGTGTCTTAAAATTCTCGAATCTCTATCACATTATTCCTTTTGTATATTATGTAAGGATGTCGTTAAAAATTCATCATTTGTAACATCAATATAACTCAATTACGGTATTTTGGAATTGCGTTGCACTTCAAGAAATTATATAAAAAAAGATTTTCTTTTAATGTCAAAAATGGTCAAAAAAACAAACAAAAAACAAAACAACCACAACAACATAGATTTATAATTTTGTCATATAAAACAAATAGGTTTCTCTTCTGATATTGTAATCAAAGTTCGAGCTATTCTATTAGCCTGGTATGCTATGAAAGTCATTTATATTATTATGTTATTAATTCTCTTTATGTGTCCTATATATCCAAGTAACCATGTGTTTCTTTTATCTACTACAGACTCTCTTGAGAAAATTGGCCTTTCAGATGTGTAAGTATACTTTAAAGTATTTTTAAGTATATTTAGAATTGTTTATATTATTCGTTGCTTTATCTAAATATTTCGGTTTCATAATCTAAACAAAAAAATTAACGCTAGGCAACGCCATTAATATAACAGAGGTAGGACAGAGGTAGGACAGAGGTAGGGCAGAGGTAGGACAGAGGTAGGACTGAGGTAAACCAGAGGTAGGACAGAGGTAGGACATAAACCAAAAGCTTGATTTTTGTTTTAAAGGTAAGAAGAAAAATTGAGACAAGAAAATAAAAAAATACCAACATTTAGATACAAATCAAATCAAATTTGTGGTTCATACATTGTCTTGGAAAATTATATTAATGTTAGAAATATAGAGTAGAAACATTATTAGAATTAGATTATAATAAAAATATTTAATAATTATCTGAAGATTAATGAGGAATGCAGTATTTCACGTGGCTACCTAGACCTAAATGTCACCTACATATTTTACCACACATAACCGTTGTCATCCGGTAGTCGATTTAGATTCTCATTTTGCAACATTAGATTACATTTGTTTTCTTATTAGATTGGCTCATGCAAAACTCAAGTATACAAGCCGATTTTAGTTATTTTGAGGAACAATCTATAATATCCTGCACTATAATATTGTATATTTTATATTATTCACTGCTTAGTAATGTGAATGTTTGTTTTACAGCGACAGGAAAGCTCTTGAAAGCTCTTGGAAAAAACTGACAGATGCTGCTGGTGGAAGCGAGAACGCTGGAACAAACCTTGTCTTCTGGTAAGTCTTTTGGGAACCCGTCTAACTAGATTTATTCAATGTATTCAGTATATTGCTTTCATAAGAAAGAAGCCACTCAGGACCCTGAAAGCACACTGAAAGGTACATTGTAGAAAAGTATTGATCAGGACTGATCAGCTTTCTGAGTTATCCAACTTTTTACTTCAAACAGGTTGTTGGACAATGTCCCCAACATGAGAGACAGATTCACCAAATTCAACGCCCACCAATCCAATGCTGCCCTCCAAAACGATGACGAGTTCCGTAACCAGGTCAAGGCCATCACACGTGGTATTGAGTCTTTTGTGAACAATGTCAACAACCCCGCTGCTCTCCAGTCCAGCATTGAGAATCTGGTCGATGCTCATTTGAACTTCCAACCCAGCATTGGTCTTTCCTACTTTGGAGTAAGTGAACACAGAGAAATAATTCCAACTTTGTAGAATCTATTTCATTCTGCTAATCATTTCTGTTAATGTTTTGATGCCTAAGACTTTTTTTTTTACTTAAAGTAACTATCGTTCAACTATCGTGCAATTATCGTGCAACTATCATGCCACTGTCATATCAAATTAAAAAATATTCTGAGGTTAATTGAACGCTTTGTTTATCGTGCAACTATCGTACAACTATCTAGCAACTATTGTGCAACTATCGTGCAACTATCGTGCAACTATCGTGCAACTATTGTGCAACTATTGTGCAATTATTGTGGAACTATTGTGCAACTATCGTGCAACTATTGTGCAACTATCGTACAACTATCGTGCAATTATTGTGCAACTATTGTGCAACTATCGTACAACTATTGTGCAACTATTGTGCAACTATTGTGCAACTATCGTACAGCTATCGTACAACTATCTTGCAACTATCGTATCAAATAAAAAATATTCTGAGATTAATTGAACTCTTTGTTTAATGATATTTATAGCATGGCTTCCAAACTAAGGCATCTTAAGCTTATACCTCATGAAGACTGGGAGTTTCAACTACGGAATATTAGGACACTTCTGAGTCCACTCAAGTCCAATGGGTACTACATCGTAGAAATAAACCTGGTTCCTCATTGTGCTGGCCATATGACACCCTCGTTAACTCTCTACGATAGAATCATATACATTTGACCTCATCTGCCCCCATAGATCAAAGTTATTTTTCTAAAGGGGTACTTTTACTTTACCTATAATAAATAGTTTTGTCTTTTTTAATTTCTTGATATAAACATTGACTTTGTCTTCACTGTCCAGTCCGTCCAACAATATGTCCATCTCTACATCGCCAAAGCTCTAGGTGTTGCTTCTAACAGTGACGAGGCCAAATCATGGACTAACTTGTTCGCTGCATTCAACAAAGTCTTGAAAGAGCGTAAGTTTCTGAACGTTTTAGTAAATATGAACAGTTTGGTACATTAAGGCAATGATATTACACGTTCATTTATATTCATTACCTGCTTGTTCATGTTGTCATTAAATTAGTTGAAATATTTAAGCATGGCTTCTATACATTTGTATCAGTTTTGAGGGAAAAAAAGTATAAATAAGAAAGATCTTTTTATAAGCTTTCTATACAGACATGTCCTTATAAAAATTAATGGAGATTGTTTTCGTCACTACAATCTTTAAGACATTTGTTGAGGAAATTAAACTAGAAGTGTGTTATCCTACAAGAAAGAGAATTCTTTAAAATGAGAATTTTATACTGGTCAATAATTAATAATCAACATAAAAAAGTAAAAATTTTTTTGTACCAGTTGGTATTTAAAACATTACTAAAAATCCATTGTTTGATTTAAAAATATTTTAAACTCATTTATTTAATACATTTTCAGATTCCCTCGAGAAAATCGGTCTTTCTGATAGGTAAATTATTTCTTTTTTCTTAGAGTTATTCATTTGTAATACAGTTTGATATTGATTCCTTGATTATTTAATGGTGTTAAATTAAAAAACGACCAAGAACTTGTATTTCAAGGAATACATCGGAAACAATTTGACGAATGTACGCGTTTTCCTAAAATGCTTTAAACTAAATAAGTTTAATAAAGATGAAATAGTTGGAACTCTATTATGACCTGTTCATTCCACAGCGACAGAAGAGCACTTGTCAGCTCCTGGAAGAAACTAACTGCTGGCGGCAGACAAAACTTCGGTGTGGATCTTGTTCTTTGGTAAGGTTCATATGAGTAGATATTGTTTAAAGCAATTCTTTCCCAATTTATGTAGCACTTCCCATTTTTTTAAAGCCTAGTTTGGGCATAAAATAATGCAGAAAAAAATACTAATTTTTGAGTTTTACATTTCTTAATTAATCTTTAATTAATCTTTGTGTTTGAATTGTGGATTGTTGTGACGACAATCCGAAATAAATATCACTTGACCAATCAGCCATCTAGTATCAAACTATAATATACTGACTTTATTTTCATGTTGAAACAAAACAAACACCAACTATAGTATTACAGACAAATATATGAAATTATTGTCAACACATTGTCTTCTCAGGATGTTCAACAATGTGCCTAACATGCGTGAACAATTCACCAAGTTTGACGCTAAACAATCTGATGCTGATCTGAGAAGAGACCCTAACTTCTTGAAACAAGTCAACAATATCATCAATGGAGTTGGAGACTTGGTAGATAGCGTTAATGATCCTGGCAAACTTCAGGCTAATCTGGAGAGACTCACTAATGTCCACTTGCATTTCGTACCAAGTGTTGGCCCAGAATTCTTTGGAGTAAGTTTAGCTCTTGTATTTTTAGGTACAACTATTTTCAAACACGCCTCTAATAGTCCAAAAACAAGCATCAAATTAATTGAGCATTCTAGCCATTTCAAATATATCTTAACTTTTGGAGGGAAAAACAGAAAATATTTTTTGTCAATGTGTCGTTACTGATCTCCATTTTTTGTGAGGTTTATGTCTGTCTATTGGTCTGTCTACAGCCACTCCAAAAGAACATTCACACCTTCATTGAACAAGCCCTTGGAGTCGGTGCTGATAGTGATGAGCCCAAAGCCTGGACTGATTTGATTGGTGCTTTCAACAAAGTTCTTAATGACCGTAAGTAAATCAAACACTTGGTACATCGCATAGCAATAGATAGTTTGTCTTTTATCAATGGATGTCTTATTGAGTAACTCTTTAGCAATTTCAACAAAACAAATCTACTGAATAGCTTCAACTTGATAGACAAATGCTACTAAGTATTGAAACTTAGTTTTTAAAACCTACCATTTATGTTTTGTTTCTTCCCTCAGATGCCATTCAACACATTGGACTCTCTGAAACGTAAGACATTAGTTTCTGTGACATCGTCTCATTGACATTCCATTCTGTACTTTCTTTGTTCACTTGACATTTAGTGCTGCTGTTTGATACGTGGTACGCCTTGCTGACTTGGACACAGAAGGCCACAAGGTCAACTCCCACAAGACATTTTGCATGATGATCTAATAAAAGGCAGGAGAGCCACTGGTCGTCCACTTTTAAGTATACTGATGCCTGCAAGCGCGACAGAACGCGCTTTAAAATCGACATTAACAGTTGGAAAAAGGGGCACTAGATAGATTCTGGACTGCAGATGACACACACACACACACACCAGAGGTAGAAAGAAGAATGTAAGTGCAACAGCTGCTTGGTGAGATTCTAGATGACCAACAGCTGCTTGGTGAGATTCTAGATGATCAACAGCTGCTTGGTGAGATTCTAGATGACCAACAGCTGCTTGGTGAGATTCTAGATGACCAACAGCTGCTTGGTGAGGTTCTAGATGACCAACAGCTGTGTATCATGGAATGGTCTCTTTAGTCACACGAGAAGTTGCAAAGGGAGAAAATATTCTCATGAGATGTAAAACGCACAGATCCTTAAAATGTGTGAACTTACTTGCCTAACTAGCTAACAAACATTTTTTTTCATTGGATTTAAGGAAGTAAAAGTGAACATGATCAGATGAAAAAGAAATATTGCTATAAAACTAGCATAAATCTGTCACTTTGTTTATTTCATTTTGTATTTAAATTTTATATGTTATTGTTATTTCGTATCACTAATATACGTATTGAGAAATAAAACATTAGAGAAGTACGTAGTTCAAAGGTCAATAGAACATCAAATGTTCAGTGTTAATAAATATGCTTCTCTAACTTTCAGTGACAGAAGAGCTCTAGACAGTTCCTGGAAGAAGCTCTCAGCTGGTGAAAACGGAGTTCAGAAAGCAGGAATTACTTTGGTTCTCTGGTGAGTGGTTCCCTGGGACTTTGTACATATGGAATCATCTACTTAATACATTTATTTGTTACTATTGAAAAGGTTGAGACGTTAACAAACAAAAGTCGTTAAAAATGAATCAATTTGAACATTTCAATTTGTATATTGAATCAGGTTTTTCAACAATGTCCCCAACATGCGTGAAAGATTCACAAAGTTCAACCCTAACCAACCTGACGACGTTCTAAAATCCGACGCTGAATTCCTGAAGCAGGTGGACGTCATCATTGGAGGACTTAAATCTTTCTTGGATCACGTGAATGATCCCATTGAACTCCAGGCCAACATGGACAGAGTCGCTGAAGCTCACTTGAGCATGGATCCAGTGGTTGGAGTTCCATACTTCTCTGTAAGTAATTTCAGCTAGTCCTTTTTGTCATTCGGTTATTAGCGAAAAGGCCTTGGCTATGTTTTATCACACTCATATCTGCAATATTTTAAGTTTTAATCTCACTGCCTGGTATGGCAATCTGAGCATTAAAAATAAGAATAAACTTTATAGAATCCTAAATGCTGCTGGTAAAATCATTGGCAAAAAACAAACCCCATTTGGGCATTTGTTTGAGACAAACATCTATAAAAAAAGCTAATAAGATCCTCGAAATAAAGAATCACCCTTTGTGTCAGGATTTTGTGATTTTACCATCACAAAAAAGATACAAGACATCGATAGCAAAGACAAACAGACACAAACACTCTTTTGTTCCCCTAGCAATCAAATCATTAAATAAGAACAACCTGGTATAAACTTTGTCACATGTAAATTACGAGTGAGTCTGGTGTGAATGTACACTTTGGTTTCTTATAGTTATAATGTTTTTTGTTTGGAGTAATGCACATATTTCCTTACGGACAATAAAGATTATTATTATTATATTATTATTATTATTATTATTATTTTAGATTTTTTAGCCACTTTTTTTTTAAGTCGTTGATTTAAACAACTCTTTGTATATTTTTTCCAGGCTCTTTCCCAGAATATCCATCGCTTCATTGAAAGCTCTTTGGGTGTTACTGCAGACAGTGATGAATCTCAGGCTTGGACTGACCTTTTGGCTGGCTTCACTAGAGTCGTCAGAAACAGTAAGGAAGAGAACATGAAAACATTCTCAATTCAGCTTTTAAAATACAATTTCAAAAACATTTTAATATTAGGAGACGTGCTGGCTGAGTGCTAAAACAATTGGCTTCCAAACCGAGAAGTCCCCGTTCGAATTTTGGTGAAGAATGGTATTTTAATTTCTGGATTTTAAGGACACCACTGAGTCCACACAACTCAAATGGGTACCTGACATTAGTTATGGAAAGGAAAGGCAGTTAGCCCCTGTGCTAGTTTTATGACACCCTCGTTAACCATGGGCCAAAAAAAAACAACAGATGGCCTTTACATCACCCCCCCCCCCCCCCACCGTAGATCACAAGGTCTGAAAGGTGATATTTGTGCTATTTTAAAATTAACTTGTTGGCTACCCCAAGTCTATGTATTTTCTTCGTTCAGCTTGTTTTATAAAATGTTCACTATAAATCCTTGCGCTTAAGCAAGGCTGGATTTAAAACTTTTGCTTAGAGGTGTTGATGTGCATTTAATAAATATATGTCATTGTAGTTAATACATTGGCTGACAAAATAGAGATTAATACTGCGCTATTTTTATTGTTTTTCTATTTTTAATGTTTCAAGACATATTCATGTTTATATTTGCATTTGTTCTGTCACATGCTAACTCGTCTCTCTCTATCTCTCTTCAGGAGCTGTTCTCAGAAAAGTGTCTGACAGGTAAGAGATCCACTATTTTGAACTCCATTAATTCGAAATAAAAACAACTAATTTAGACTCTTTGTGTATTGTGATGATAAGCGTTGACTATTGTTAGAGTTATATCCATTTCACGTGGGGCATAAGATTATACATTTAATAAGAACTCAGTATTAGTTCATAATAAATAGACTTACTTATAAATAATGGCAGAGCGTCGTTTAAAGTAATCTGAAACAGTACCTTGTACATCAGTTGATGTCTTGACTTCCTTGTGTCACGCCTATATAGTAGTTAAATCGGGAATAAAATAAACATTAACTTTTAAATGATGGTATCTATCTTATAGAATTCCAATCATCATAGTGCACAATATGAACTGTAATTGTCTTTTGGTCAGCACCTCTGTAACTTCCCATCCTATTTCTAGTATTGAATGATAAATCTTTTTTTTTTTTGCATTATTCCCTTCTTGCCCAATCTCTTAAAAGAGTTCGTGGTGGATACAGAAACTTCTCTTTAGTAATGAATCAGGCCCCAATTCAACTTTTCAGCCCTTTTACTTAAAAGTTTGGTTAAAATACGACCCTTTCTACACATAAAACTCGTGTATTAAAATATTGTAACTATTTTATAAACATCGACATAATGTTGTTGTTTTTTTAAATAGTGACAAGAGTGCCTTTGTAAGTTCCTGGAATGAGTTGATTAGAAAGGCTGGCAGCAGACGCAATGCTGGAGTCAATCTAGTTCTCTGGTAAGTTATCACGCTCTTCTTTAAAAAGCGTGCTTTTGGAGAGCCATTACTTCAAGTTGGTAACATTCTCATCAAAAAGGGCTTTCTGTAATGTTCTCTACAATTCTCAATATACATGAGATCTCTTTACTCAGTCTTACAATAGAATACATCATGATAAAAATTGTTACATGACACACATTTGTACTCAGTACTAGTCAGCATTACACTCCAGACATCAGGATACGCTCTTCTTCAATAGAAAGCAAGACTAGTGTATATTATGAATTGTTTTCCAGTTTTTAATATTAAAGATCCAATAACAAAGACATTATCCACTAATGACATGCACCAAGAAATAAACTATCGATTTTAATAACGACAGTCTCAGTGAGCGTGGTAGTTGGCCCTTACAATAAACTATCGTATGTCCATTGTAAATTTTCTTGGCAAGCTTAACATATAAATGCTGTAGAGACCAACGGCTTTGTCTGTGTTAGAAATGACAAATTCTTACTGGGTCTACGTAAACAGTGGTGCAGTCTTTCTTAATATTTGAAGACAATCGATGAAATGTGTTTTCCAATGCTTCCCTTAATACTGAAGTACTGGTGTAGGATTAATTATCTTTTGTCGTAAATACTAAGTCCTAAATAAAATTGTA
The DNA here is from genome assembly GCA_030265305.1 of Biomphalaria pfeifferi. Lineage (NCBI taxonomy): Eukaryota > Metazoa > Mollusca > Gastropoda > Planorbidae > Biomphalaria > Biomphalaria pfeifferi. The sequence continues at coordinate 4,398,251 of JASAOG010000025.1, forward strand.
TATCTGTTGCTCTACCAAAGTACTAACTTTTGTTCTGCAACGCTTTACATCGTATATTTTTGTCTCCCAAACTAAAACAGGCTGTTCAACAATGTACCCAACATGCGCAACCATTTTACCAAATTCAACGGCAACCAGCCAGACGCTGCCCTCAGAAATGACCAAGAGTTCCTCAATCAAGTAGACCGTATTGCTGGTGGCCTAGAATCTTTGGTTAAGAATGTGAACAACCCCGCCCGTTTCTTGGACGCCCTGGAGAGACTCAGTTCCGCTCACTTGAACATGAAGCCCAGCATTGGACTGGAATATTTCGGAGTAAGATTGAAGTCTTAAAAAGTGTTTTAAAAACAATGTCATCTTTTTTTTTTATTGTTTCAAACAATGCTCAATATAGGAAGACAGCTTTGGATTAGATGTTCATTTTAGTTACCCTTCGAGAATTTTTTTCTATTGAATAAGGTGTACACAGTTCATCCCTCAGGTCATCTTGTAAAGTTCGTTCTTTGCTTGGTTTCTACAGCCACTACAACAGAACATCCACACTTACATTGAATCCGCTCTCGGTGTTGCTGCTGGAAGTGATGAAGCTAACGCCTGGACAGACGTCTTCGGAGCTTTCAACGAGATTCTGAAATACAGTAAGTCATAGGAAAGTGAAATATTTCATCTTTTTTTTTTACAGTCAACTTTTTATAAATACAGATTGTAAAGCAAAACATAAACATTTCAGTTAGTCTACTTCCAAATCTAATAATAATTTTGAAAATGTAATACAGAGAAAAAAAACAGCAACTTGAATAACTTAAAATCTTGTACGCGAAAAGAAAAAAATTCAAATCTTATTACATTAAAATGTCGAGGTATAGGGTTTTAATGTTATTGAATCAAACTATTGCAATCCAGCAGTGATGTATCACACGTGAGTCTCATAATAATGTTGGTCTTAAACACAACAAAATATCAGTTCTTTAAATTATGTATAACATAAAAAAAAAGGTTTTAATTTAATTGTTATTGTTTTATAAATGTTTTCTACATTTATACATAAATATTTTCTATCCTCATCTTTCTACAGGCTCAGTTGAGAAAATTGGACTTTCAGACAGGTTGGTCCCCCCCCCCCCCCCCCCCCCCATCTTTCTACGAGTTCTTTCGTGTATAGTGAATCTTTGTTTTCTAACGTCCATTTTAAAAAATAAAATAGAATCTTAGAAATGTCTTAAATGTATATAATTGACAGTGATAAACAAGCTTTGACCAGTTCCTGGAGCAGTTTGATTGCCGAGGGAAAAGATACCGCTGGAGAAAAATTGGTACTTTGGTAAGTTGAGTCATTATACCAACTAATAGAATTATAATACCAAGATATCAAGTAGAACCGTAATACAAAGAAGAGTTATAATACCAAGCAGCTTTATGAAATAAAGGCTTAAAATAGAACCGTAATTCAAAGAAGAATTATAATACCAAGAAGAGTTATAAAACAAATTAGCGCCTTATTACTTTTTTGTTTGAGTTTTGAAGTGATGTAAGTGTTATATATTTTTTTTTTACTGATCTGGATCTTATCCTCAAAGATACAAGTAATTTAAAACTAAACGCCTTCTTATCACGTGATATACACAATTGTCTGAAAGCCGTAAAATGTCTTGATTAAATATACATTATATATACAAATGACGTCTACTATCCCATACAAAAACAAAGGAGATGGTCATAACAGAGCTTCTGTATGCCGATGATTGCACCCTGCTAGCTCACAATGCACAATGAACATGATCTCCAAAACGCGGTAAACGAATTTGCATACGCTGCCGCCTCTTTCGGTTTATCTAGAAACCTCGGGAAAACAGAAGTCATGTTCCAGAAGTCACCCAATAATACCTACTCAGCCCCAAAGATCACCGTAAACTGACAACCCTTTAACGTGGTAGACTCCTTCACATATCTAGGTAGAATAGTGTCACATGACGCCTTACTTTCAAGGGAAGTTGACAAACGACTGGCCATGGCCAGTAGCGCTTTTGGACGCCTTCAGGCGAGAGTTTGGCGGAAGAAATCGCTCCGCCTGCCTACAAAAATCAATGTCTACCAGGCGGTGGTGCTCTCAATCCTTCTATATGGCTCTGAGACATGGACACTATACAGAAAACAACTAAGACTTCTTGAGCGCTTTCACCGAAGATGCTTGCGCTCCATCATGGACATACGGTGGCATGACCGCAATACAAACAGCGATGTCCTTGCGAACGCCGATATGGACAGTATAGAGGGAATTTTTATGGTTCGACAGTTACGTGAGACGAATGGGAGACGAATGTATGCCAAAGGAAGTCTTTTTTGGTGAGATATAAGGTGGTCAACGTGACAGAGGCGCCTCTCAGAAACGCTTCAAAGACAAGCTTAGGCGTCAACTTTCCTTAGCTGACATAGAAGAGAGCACCTGGTTGCATGCGCCTCAGAACGAGACAGGTGAAGGTCACTCACAAAGGCTGCGGGATACATATTTGAGATCAAAAGAAAATCCACTGCCGAGGACAAACGCAGACGGCGAAAAGAAAATCTAAATCGACCACCTGCGATCAGTGGGTATGCTTGCTCTGGATGTGGCAAAATATGTAGGTTACAGCTTGGGATGCGCAGCCACGGGAAATACTGCATTCCTCACTAATCTTTGGACTCGAAGATAAGCCTTATTATTATTATTATTATATATACATCTGATCTTTAACTGTTATATTAAATTAAATACTTCTTGGCTGTTGTTGTATCCGTCCACTTGATATGTAGTCTAAGCCGCTTTGTTCTTTCATTGGTATTCATTTATGTTTCTCCTATAAAGCTTTACTAATCATACACATATGTATATTACAGGATGTTCGACAATGTCCCCAACATTAGAGCTAGATTCACTAAATTCGACGCCACCCAATCAGACGAGGCCCTCAGAAACGACAAAGAGTTCCGTAACCAGGTCAACGTCATTGTCGGAGGTCTAGAGCTACTGATCAACAGCGTCAATGAACCTGGTCAACTGCAGGCCAACATTGAGAAACTAGTGGATGACCATTTGCACATGGTACCAAGTGTTGGTCTTGAATACTTCGGAGTAAGTTTAAATTGTTTCTTATTGGTCATCTTTACAATGATCACAACAATAATGAAATTAGGACAATACAATTATGAGCACAGAAAGTTAATTTACTGCTAATGACATTTATCTAATGACATGTGTCTAATGACATGTATCTCTAGCCTCTCCAAAAATACATTCACCTCTACATTGAGAAAACCCTCGGAGTAAGCTCAAACAGTGTGGAGTCCAAGTCCTGGACCAATCTGCTTCGTGCCTTCAACAAAGTCCTCAAGGAACGTAAGTATTGTAGCTGAGTCAAACTAATTAATGGCTCATGTATTTCTTTACACATACAAAACTTATACCATGCAGCCACAGCTCTCCTGCACATGTAACCACAGCTCTCCTCCACATGTAGCCACAGCTCTCCTCCACATGTAGCCACAGCTCTCCTCCACATGTAGCCACAGCTCTCCTCCACATGTAGCCACAGCTCTACTCCACATGTAGCCACAGCTCTCCTCCACATGTAGCCACAGCTCTCCTCCACATGCAGCCACAGCTCTCCTCCACATGTAGCCAAATCTCTCCTCCACATGTGGCCAAATCTCTCCTCCACATGTAGCCACAGCTCTCCTCCACATGTAGCCACAGCTCTCCTCCACATGTAGCCACAGCTCTCCTCCACATGTAGCCACAGCTCTCCTCCACATGTAGCCTTCTATTTATTTTTCTTTTGATTTTTAACGTATTTTTGGTTGGTGCAAATGTAAAAAATAATAATATGTGAAATTTAAATTTATGACACAGACATATTTATAATTAGGATTTAAGAATATTTTCAAACGGCTAAAAAAAAAAAAAACGAGAATGTAAAGAATATTTTTACCAATATTATTTAGTTTTTTCTGAATGAAGTCATATGTCTCCTTATTTTGTTCAAATAACCTAGTTTACGAAATTAACAGAAAAATGGTTAAAAATGTGAAAGTTTGTTTTTTTTAAAGTTTTTTGTCCATTTTTTTTCCAGATTCCGTCAAGAAAATCGGTCTTTCAGAAGAGTAAGTTCTTTGCTTTTCAATTTATTCTCTTGTCAACTTTTAATGAGATTCATTCAGATACACCAAAACTTGTCGATGTCAGCGCTTGTTGATCATTACTGTATGTTAAAATAATTCTTTTTTCCCACAGAGACAGGAAGGCCATTGTTAGCTCCTGGAGGAAACTGGTCGGCAGAGCTGGAGGTAGAGACAATGCTGGAACCAATCTTGTCCTCTGGTAAGTAGGTAGACATAACAGAAGTTTGTTTTTTCCTGAAAACTTTTGTTTTGAAATTTAATCTAAAGAACTATTTCTGTGATTCTATCAATGAATTATGTTCCTATTAGTTTTTCATTCATGAATTGATTGGTCATTCCTTCAGGTTGTTTGAGAATGTGCCCAACATGAGAGACAGATTCACCAAGTTCAATGCTTACCAACCTGACTCAGCCCTTAGACAAGACAGAGAGTTTGGAGCCCAAGTTGACCGCATCACATCTGGCCTGGAATCCCTGGTCAACAATGTAGAGAACCCTGGTCAGTTCCAGGCTGCCTTAGAGAGACTATCCACCCTTCACAAGAACAAGACACCTAGTGTTGGACTTCAATACTTTGGGGTAAGTTGGATCCCCGCAATAATTTCTATCTCAAAATATTGTGATATAAACATAAACAATTTTAATTGGCATCAGTTTGCAGGAAAACAGGAAACTAAAAGTAAAAGTGCTATGAATCCTATTGCGCTATTTTCAAAAGCGAACTAATCTTAGTAATCTGCCCTTTGTTGATATGTTGCTTATTAGTTTCTGTTAGTCATCTTCTAAGCAATACAGTAAAGTAAAGGAGAGGATTGCTACATATGTTGGCTTTGTAAGGGATTATTGAATACAGGAAAAAAAAAACAAATGATGAAATAGAAAAGAAACCTGGACGCTAAACTGCTTGATCACTGTTAACTACAAATACTAACTTTTAGTTGCGTTACTTTCATAGAAAGTCCAATGTTTTATCTATTGTGATATTACGTTTTACTAGATGCAATGATTCTTACAAATTTGATTCTGTAATGCCAAAAAGTGCACTATTATATACTTTAAAAAATACATAATTTGCGCTGTTCTGTTAAAAAATACATTACTTGCTATGTTCTGTTCACGGGATAAAGAATAAAAAATATACTAGCTTTTAAAATTCGACCCATTCTTATTACAATTATATATTTAATACAAAAAACATCTTCTATTTATTTTAAGCATCTATTTGACTTTCTCACTATATGAGATATGATTGTTTAGCCCAAAATTGTCCAACACTGAATGAGATCATGTTTTTATTTTTAAACTTGCAGCCACTCCAGAGGTACATCCACCTGTACATCGAGCAGAATCTGAACGTTGCATCTAACAGCGTTGAATCCAGAGCCTGGACCAACCTGTTTGCTTCCTTCAATGAAGTTCTCAAGAAAGCATAAACAAGGAAACAGCTATCAGAAAAACTGACTTTACTTAGCACTCGGACCACGAAACTCTTTCATATGGAACTTTTTGATAGACGAACAAGTGTTGATATTGAGATGAATTGTTGGTATTTGTTAATTTTTTTCTTGCACAAATCTGACGGGTGAGCGCATTGATACTATACATCTCTTCATACATACATGTGGTGACTTCATCACGTGACTTCATCATGTGACTTCATCATGTGACTTCAACATTTCTCTTGTACTTAATTCAACTCAGGCAGATTGTTTCAGAAAACAAAAGTCCATCTTGAAAATCTGTTATTTATATACAAACTATTTCCAGTGATAGTTTAACATTGTATCAATGATTCCATTTATTAAAAATAATTTTACTTAAGTAAGAATGCAAATGTTTTTTAACTCCTCTAAAACTCTGAACAGTTCAAAGCAAGGAGATTGTTGAAACTATAAAATTGAGAGATAGAAATCTATTGTACAATGTTTGATCTATCAGAAATGTTTTCATCTGCTTGATCTGATGTTAACTTGCAACAATATTTGTTAATAAACAGGAAGCTTCATAACTGAGGAACAGCCTTTTGTCTGTCTTTGCTTAATACTTCGGTACGGTGTTTGTGAGGAAGAGATCTATTTGAAAACCATTTAAACGCTTTTTTTTATTTTGAAATATGGAAAATGGATCTTGGACTAACAAAATCTAATGCCCCACTAATGTTTAGAGTAGATTCAGTAATCAAAGATGATACTAGTGCTTGTAATTTTTAAACTGTTAAGGATAATAATAATAATAATAATAATAATAATTCTCTAGAAATATCAAGTCTAACAATAAGGAAATAAACTATATTGTTTGGTGGATAGATAGTTTGAGGAAACAAAAGCAACAGATTATCTTTAATACCGAGCTGACGTTGGCTGAAGATTGAGTAATATTACAATAAGATTTGAGCTTTACAAGTGTTAAAACTTGAAATAATATTTTTTCCTACTTCCCTTTTATATATATGGGATTGGACTCTTAATATTTTTTTATTGAGACATAAACAGTTTTAACTGCAGATTTAAATCATCTGATTTCTAAGATGTCAAATAATTAACTCCTTGCCTTGCATTCATTGATATGACTTGTAGCATCAACGCAAACATTAAACATCACACAAAAGTGTCCTCCCTTTCCTCGAGTAGATTCTCTTCCAGAAAATAAAAAACAAAAGTTTTTCCAAAATTTGTTTTTACAAAATTATACGGTCTGTGTGGCTGAGAGGTCAAAACAGCTTGTCTACATCTTGACTACCTAACAAAGGGGTTCGAATCTCCACTTGAGCAGAGTTGTGTTGGTTGGGTGCCTAAAGGATACTCTCTCTCTCTCTCTCTCTCTCCACACTGGTCCTCAAGAAGATTGGCGATGGAAGCATGAAGGAATTATTTTAAAAAAATCTAAAAACTTGTCCTCTAGAAAGCCAACACAACTCGTAATAAACGCTGACTCATCAAATTCGATTTCTAACAATTCACAGTTAGCAAATACTTAACTTTAGTCATTAGACTAGCGTTTCTCAAACTTTTACTATTAACACCAACCTGTATAAAATATTCACTCTCATCACCCTGTATGTCAGCTAGAAGGTCTAGGGGAACAGAGCATGGGAGCACTGTGAGCTCCTCTGGTGATTCAGGGGAACAGAGCATGGGAGCACTGTGAGCTCCTCTGGTGTATTCAGGGGAAAGAGGCCAAGGTGTCATGTTTTTCTTCCTCTTAGAGCTTCAGTAAACTCAGGTCTCCTTGGGTCTACACTGCACAATTTGAACTTAATAATATCAAAGGTAAATTAAACCACAAAGGAAGAAGGGGTGGGACAAGTCCTAACTGAAGTTACATTCGAGGCAGTAGCCGAGGGCATGTCAGCTTGTAATGGATCACCGTAAAGTAAACCCATCCTCGCGTTTAGCAAGACGTCTTAGAGCTGGTCTGTTCTGTTCACGCCAATAGTGTTAATAGATCGATGTTACTTAACGCCCTGAGTCCACCCAACTCTAATGGGTACCTAATAATTGGGGGAATGTAAAGGAGGTTGGTTGTTGTGCAAGCTGTCGGCCATGGATACAGATCATTTGATTTTGAATTGCAAGGTTTGAAGTGAATGGTAGTAGTGAGGGATCTTATAGTCTGAACAAAATTTTGTACTCAAATCTACTGAAACGTTTCTATTGTATAGGTTAATATAATTTTTAATAAATTGAAACCTGCAGCTTATTATTGAGCATACGTTTCTAGTCATTCTAATGTCCTAAAAATAAGTACTTTAATGATGTTGAATTAGAAGCGCAGGAGTAGGCGCTGGGTTAATTGAATGACAAAGAAAAGTAAAACAAATATGACCGGATAAAAGGAGCTACCAATGAAAAAAAAATTGTGCATGATGCACAACCGCAGGGTTTTTGTACAGGACTTTTGCAAGAAAGGATTTGAGCCTCACAAGAACTCGAGCACGCTCAGATGTAATTTTATGATGATGAAAACAAAGGAAAAACAAGTTAAACAAACAATAGAACAAAATACTTTAAAAAAAAAACAAAGCTCATCTAAGGGGAAGAACCGCTAATCGATGACATTAATATGAAAATGGCAGGGCTTAGCTCTTTCTGCTACATAAAACAATATAAAACAAAATTTATTTATTAGTACTTATTGATTAACTAATTGGATAGATTTGTGTTTTGCCATCGAATATGAATAATTATGCAAAATTCCAACTTGATTCGAGAATAGGAAGTGGGAGAAAAAAACATGCTCAAACCTTTTACCAGACAGATAGACAGATAAACTAACAGACTGCTTGAGTTGATATAAGTTCTGCAAAATAATGTTACAAAGATAGTTTTCGTGGAAAAAAAATCAGAATCGGCTCCCGAAGTGGTCCACTTAAGTAGGTAAAAAGGGATTTTGAATATTTTCAGCATGAATATAAAATGCTATGAATTAAAATTAAAAAACTATCAACAACCACAACCCAAGCTCCGCCAATACAAAAAGAATGGACATTTACGTTTACTAAAAGCTTCTTGGAAATCTCCGGAAATTGCAAAATATACGAAAAAGCTCTGGAAATCTCCGGAAATTATTAAAATCTTTTGAAAACTCATAATAATCACCTGAAATATATACAAAATTGGGGTGTCATTCAAAATGGAAAACGTCAATCCTAAGCGCAAAAAAGGCATTTTGCAATACCCGTAATTGTAGAATCTAAAGAAAGAAGTTTTTCGCGCCTCAAACTAATGATTTACTTGAGGTCAACAATTCTCAAAGATAGATTGAAACATTTGGTAATTCTTTCTATTGAGCGTGATCTATGTAGGAAATAAAAATTTTATGATATACTGTATGACTTCGCTACACGCAAGGCTCGTCAAGTAATTCTGTACGTTGTAAAGAATGAATAAAATGCAAAGACGAATTTATTTTCTAATACAAGCTATTATCCGTATCCCTACCAAAACTGGGCCTCGCAATGGTTAAGTCCGGCCCTGGTTCTAACTGTATTGACTAACTGAGTTTTATGAGTTTAAGTAGCGTGAATCTGTGGTGGCGCCTGCAATCAAAATTAAAAGAGTTTAATTTTCCATCACCGTGTCACTTACTAGATATAAAGAACCATTGCAAACAGTTGCAGACAATGAAACTCATAAACTAGTTTGAAACAATAGAGAGATTGTTGTTCAATAAATGCAAGGTTTGTGAGGAATATGATTTCCATTGCTGGATAGTGTTTTTAAATTGGTAGGTCAAGCAACAGTTGCTTGGGTCTAGAGACTTTTCTAGACGCAAGTGGAGTCTCAAGAAGCGAAAAGAAATCAGTGACAGTACTCAGTGTTGTTGCGTATCCAGGATAAAGTCTTATGAACAAAGTTTCTTCTGGCTCCTTATAAATTGTAATGAACAATTTCTGAATGTTGATACCCCATTTGAAGTATTCAGGAAGACTTCCATACTTCCTGGAAACTGTCTAGAAGTAATATTTATAATGTAACATGCAATAAGCTAATGAATGTTATTTTCTAATGAATAAAATGAATACTTGCAATACTTACATAATACTTACACGCAACGGCGGGGGAAGAATTGAATTCAATACATTTCTAATATGTAAAAAAGGGAAATGAAATATATGTCATGGCAAGAGAGCCCTTCTTTAAATAGGGCGTCTAAAGAAGGCATAGTCCCCCGGAAGAAATTGCATCTTCAGAGGTCATTAGTCAGGCGCCTGAAATGTTGACCTTTAATCAAAACGAGTGCATAGAAATGAGGGGGTGGGCGAGAGGAGCAGACGATGAATGGACAGGGGTAAGACCATGCCAGGCCTAGATGAAAAGGACCATGACACGAAGACTCAGGACTTAGTCAGACATGGACACGACCTTGGTATCTAAAATATATGAAAAGTTTATAAAAGAATTGGTAGGTTTGAAAGTCGGTTTGCTAAGAAGATGGAATTAAATAATAAATAAACTGATTTTGTTTTTCAGTTTTTATTCTACATGTTTGTTCAGAATTGAAGATCCTATTTCAACCTCCCGCAGAACGGTGTGTGTACGGTGGGGGGGGGGGGGGCGGCAGGCAGATTTCGAGCCCCGGACCATCGAGTTGACAGTCAAGAGTACATACCACTTGAGAATATTCTTAAGTAGACCAAAGTTCTGGGGGTATGTAAAGTGTATGGTCAGACTTGGGAAGAAAAATGGGGTGGGGTGTCTCAAATGTCATAATTTGGGTATTTGTTGTTCAAAGATACACGACTTAATATTTCTTTGAGATATGAACACGTCAGAAAGCGCTCGGTGGAAGGCGAATCTGAAGTCAAAGACACGTGAGACAGCGCTCGATGGAAGACGAATCTGAAGTCAGACACGTGAGACAGCGCTCGATGGAAGGCGAATCTGAAGTCATAGACACGTGAGACAGCGCTCGATGGAAGGCGAATCTGAAGTCATAGACACGTGAGACAGCGCTCGATGGAAGGCGAATCTGAAGTCATAGACACGTGAGACAGCGCTCGATGGAAGGCGAATCTGAAGTCATAGACACGTGAGACAGCGCTCCGTGGAAGGCGAATCTGAAGTCAGACACGTGAGACAGCGCTCGATGGAAGGCGAATCTGAAGTCAAAGACACGTGAGACAGCGCTCGGTGAAAGGCGAATCTGAAGTCATAGACACGTGAGACAGCGCTCGATGGAAGGCGAATCTGAAGTCATAGACACGTGAGACAGCGCCCGATGGAAGGCGAATCTGAAGTCAAAGACACGTGAGACAGTGCTCGATGGAAGGCGAATCCGAAGTCATAGACACGTGAGACAGTGCTCGATGGAAGGCGAATCCGAAGTCATAGACACGTGAGAAAGAGACAAGAAACTAAAACATCAACAACAACAATAACAACACTGACAATGAAAACATTTTCACACTAACTCAAATGCGGCCCCCGAAAGTTGAGTACACAATACAAGTAAAGAGAAAGGTTTCAATATTTTAGAACGAATAACCGATGTACAAACTATCAACCGATATACAAACTATCAACCGATGTACAAACTATCAACCGATGTACAAACTATCAACCGATGTACAAACTATCAACCGATGTACAAACTATCAACCGATGTACAAACTATCAACCGATGTACAAACTATCAACACAATCTACCTGCCTCAGTACAAAATAGACGTGTGCGGTAGTAGAAGCATTACCGGTGTGATTGTTGGCCCGATTGAAGTTATTAGTGTTATAAGATTGTTAACATCCATACATTGCTATGAAGATATGGTTCAGTGTCAGCCTGCACTAACGGATGTGATTAAATAATCATCTAACTGATGATTAACAAACGAATGTTGAACGGTCAAGCTCTCATTCCTGGTCTCTGGAGGAAGTACTTTCCTTTGGTCAAGTGACTAAACTGCCTAATAACCATTAAATAGCATTCATACTAATGATAAATAAAATGAAACACTGCCTGCCTAAGCTATTGGTTGAAAAATGGTTCAAACCCCCCCCCCCTCCAAATGAAATCCCCCCTCCCCGCAGACGGACTTTAGTGACTGATTTTTTGCTTTGATTTTGTTTATTTTTGGTGAGATTTTATTACTAAACCATCACTTGCCCCAGCGCAGCCAATGGTTTTGAGTTTAAAACCCCTTACCAAGGGGTTTTGAGTTTAAAACCCCTACCAGGGGTTTTAGCAGTTAAATCCCCCTTTTCTATAAAACAAAAACAAAAAAAAAATGCAAACGACAATCCCCAAATTCCAAGAGTTAAGGAAGTTAAGGAAGATTTTGATTTTAAAACCCCACCAAAATTTACCCCCTTTTCAATATAAAAAAAGCAAATTACACACTCAAATTTTTGAAAGGGTTTTGAGTTAATCCCCCCCCTTCTCTAGGGTTTGAAGCTAAAAATTACCTATTCAATATAAAAAAAAAATTTAATTACGCACTCAAGATGTTATGAGCGTAGCAAAATGGGTTTTGAAGCGGGGTTTGAAGGTAAAAAATACCTTTTTAATACTACAAAATAAGCAAATTATACACTCAAAATTCTATGAATGTAGGCAAAGGGGTTTTGAGTTTAAACTCCCCTTAGTGGAGTTTGAAGCTAAAAAATGCATTTTCAATATAAAAAAAGCATATTCTCATTGTAAAATCTATGAGCGTAGCTAAAGTGGTTTTGAGTTTAAACCCCCCGCCAGTGGGGTTTGAAGCTAAAAAATACATCTTCAATGTAAAAAAAAAGCAAATTACGCACTCAAAATGCTATGAGCGTTGCCAAATGGGATTTTGAGTTTAAACCCCCCTTCAGCGGGATTTGATGCAAAAAAAGACTTCTTCAATATAAAAAAAGCAAATTACACACTAAAATTATTTGAACGTTACCAAGCCAAGAGGGTTTTTTGAGTTTAAACCCTCTCCTACAGATAGCTTTTTTTTTTTAAAGTTTAAAACCCCCACAGATGGTTTTGAGTTTAAAATCCCCTTACAGAGCGTTTTGAGGTGGAAAACCTCTATCTTCAATATTATTCTAAAGCAAACTACAGTTCTATGACCGTAGCTATATGGGGTTTTCAATAAAAAATTTTTAGTTTAAAATCCCCACAGATGATTTGGACGATGACTTCCCTTTTCGATATAAAATGTAAAGCAAACTACAGTCACCTAATTCCAAGAGCGTATTCAAGAGAGCTTACACATTTCTACCAGTGGCTGTGCTTCTTTAATAAAGTGCAGTTAACAGACGTCTGTTAAATTGAAAAACACTAAATGTGGCTCAACAAAGAGTGCTAAGAGAGATTTTTGGAGTCAGCTATAAAGATCGACTCTAAATCAAGGAAATCCTTTGCCGAACTGGGAGTCGACCCCTTAGTAAGATTGTGACAGAGCGTCGCATGAGGTTTGTGGGACATGTTCTCCGACAAAATGAATTACGCATAATAAGAGTTGCGATGACATCCTATTAAGTACAACTTGGAGCCATACATTCATGGAGGTCCAAAGAGCAGGTGGGAAGAGGCTTCAGACATTTCCAGTGACAGATTTTTGTGGAAACAGCTTGACGGCAAATGCGCCGAACGGCGCGGGGGGGGGGGGGGGGGGCTAAGTCAGTAAGAATAGCACATTAGGTTTTTGAAATAAAACTTTTTAATAGCAGTAAAATGCACTGTAGATACCTCAGAATATGCATTTTGATGGTTTTAAATACCAGAAATAGTGCTTGGCGGCGGGGCTTCGCCCCGCGCTGGGGGAGCTCCTGGCGCTCCCCCCCCCATACCCCCTTGCTGCCAAAGAAGGGGAGTCTACAATTTTTTCCACTAACTCCAGGAAGAAATTCTAGGGCACAATAAACTTCTTCCAAAAGAATGAAGGGTCAGAATGAAATAAAGATTATGCACACACACGTACATATAAATAAATTTTTTACAAAGGGGGGGGGGAATCCCTCCAACCCCTCCCCCCCGAAAAAAAATCCTGGCTACGCCCATGAAACAGCCTATATATTTAACTATAAACAATTTCGCATTTAAAAGATTATAGTAACCGTTGCATCAGATCTTTACAAGCTGCAAACAAAATATAATGAAATCGGCTTTTTAAAATATCTTTTCTAGATTTTGCGATCTAAACGCCACTGACGGACGGACCAAACAAAACTAAAAGCGGTTTTTCCCGATTCGGAGGTTGCTAAAACAGTCACAAAAACAGTAATAACACTGACAATAGTATAAAATTATTTTTTGTCCGCCGCTGGAAAGATCTCTGTACTCTTAGATTGTATGCATTAAGTCTCCTGCGTTTCTGCTGAGTTTGCAAGCTGTCCTCTAGCTGTTATTATCTCGTCAAGGTTCCCTTGCAAGAGTACATTGATGGTGAACTGTTTTTGAAATATGATGAGCCTGGCTGAAGGACAACCACTTCAAGGCATGTGTGAAGGACAGCCCTTGACCAGGTCTCATATAGATCGACCACAAATACTTTGTTTAATGTTATTGAAATGATTGGATTTGATTCAAATAAAATACAGATTGTTTTAATTTCTTAAAAATGTTTTAATTAACATTTTAATGTTAAGTTTCATAGTGTCTTTGGTTTTTTTTTTGTTAAAAAAAAAAAAGAAAATATACGAAGAGACCAAAATAAAACCCAACAAAACAACACCCTAGACAGCTAAATCACTAAACAATTTAACAATGAACAACTGAATAAATAAACAATTTACAACTCAACAACTAAACAAATTTAACACATGAACAAAACAAACAAATAATTATATTACTAAATCAATAAATCAACTTATCAACAAAATAAACTATTTAGCTAAAAGTAGAAGAAATCTACACAAATTAAAAATGTAACTTTTAAACGAATAAAGTACTATATAGAGACTAAAGAAAAAAGAAACTTGAAAAATTTCAAAACTAGACAAACGAAACAATTTAAACAGGTCAACGAAATAAAGAACTAAAGCGACAAAGAAAATAAACAATTGAAAATACTACACAAAATAGAGACCATCGATAAATCCAAACGACAGTCCAGCGCGCAAACCGCACGACCAGGCAGCCATGGTTTAGACTAGATCAAGATATAGAATTTCAATTTCTAGACTTAGGGTGTAGATTTTTACTTCCAAATGTCTAGATCAATATTGCAATGTTATAAAATACTAAAACCAATCTACTATTTTTAAATTTAGTATGGCATTCAGTCTATTAATAGATTATCTATGCTTGTTTTTACATAAATATTATCTAAATTACATCTACATTATTCCAAATTTATATTTTAGATCTAGATCTAGTAGATATAGATCTTAAGAGTGCTAAATCAGAAGTTAAATTTAGGTAGATCTACATCCTCATTCTAGTTCCATTTAAATGAAAATGCCAATAGCCCTGTTGGTAACTGTGTTGGGACATCGAGAGCAGACGTTGCCGAAGTACAAGCTCGATACCTTGTTCTTTTCTTTTTTTTTAAAATTACAAATCAATGCTGAAAGATTATCTAAAATCGTTCGTCCGACATATTGTACATATCTGGTAGTTGTCATGCCGTAATGTGTAAATATCTCTTTATTAATAATAGTCTATTAGTTTGTTATTAAGTTAACAGCAATGCCTGGTCGTGCAGTCAGCGCGCTGAACTGATTATCTCGACGGTCCCGGTTTCATACCCTGCTCTCTGCCAACCCCCTTCGTCCAGCGGGAGATTTGGATAAGGAAGTTAATTATCTGTAATTTTGAAGGAACATCCAAAACATGTAAAACATTTTATAGAAAACTGAATCTTTGAAACATTACTTTTGACAATCAAAACAAAATCACTTCTTGAATATTCCTTGCGAATAGGCGGATTCGACAGGGATACGACTCCGTCGGGGGTCACCTCTGAGTTTGTGTGACAACATAAACTCTCTTTGTAATCTTGCTTTTTTGTTGTAAATATAAGACATAACACATTTCATATTGCGCCTTGGTTGTTTGGTGTAAATACATAATACATTTCATAATGTCCCATGGTTGTTTAGTGTAAATACATAACACATTTTATAATGCCCCATGATTGTTTGGTGTAGATACATAACACATTTCATAATGCCCCATGATTGTTTGGTGTAAATAAATAACACATTTCATAATGCCCCATGATTGTTTGGTGTAGATACATAACACATTTCATAATGCCCCATGATTGTTTGGTGTAAATACATAACACATTTCGTAATGCCCCATGTTTGTTTGGTGTAAATACATAACACATTTCATAATGCCCCATGATTGTTTGGTGTAAATACATAACACATTTCATAATGCCCCATGATTGTTTGGTGTAAATACATAACACATTTCGTAATGCCCCATGTTTTTTTTTCACGTTCTTCAGTCAGTCCTGTCAATATGACCTTGAAGCAAGTACATGTGGCCTTGAAGTCACAATATAGCTGATGCATTATATAGTTTTGATAGTCTTATCTTCGGGCGGGGGGGGGGGGGGGTATACGTGACCAGCTATGGTACCACTCCAGTGAGACGAAGAGTATATATACGAGGACAAAGAAGTGGTTACTTCAGAGCCTCCTGTACCCAACAAGTGCACGGAGATTCCACAAGGCAACAATTTCTTGAGAGTAATCACGGTTTTTTTTGTTTTGTTTTGTTTTGTTTATGAATGTGTCACGCTACTTCTGAAATCCTCACGTCTTACGCTCAAAACTCTTGCAAGACGGCTGGGGGGGGGGGGGGGAACAGCCGAACAATTTAAACTCGTGGATCGCCTAGTTCTCTAGAACAATTTAAACTCGTAGATCGCCTATTTCTCTAGAACAATTTGAACTCGTGGGCCATCTAGTTGTCTAGAAAAATTTGAACCCGGGGATCGCCTAGTTCTCTAGAAGAATTTGAACTCGTGGGCCATCTAGTTGTCTAGAACAATTTGAACTCGTGGATCGTCTAGTTCTCTAGAACAATTTAAACTCGTGGGCCATCTAGTTGTCTAAAACAATTTGAACTCGTGGATCGTCTAGTTCTCTAGAACAATTTGAACTCGGGGATCGCCTAGTTCTCTAGAACAATTTAAACTCGTGGATTGTCTAGTTCTCTAGAACAATTTGAATTCCTGGGCCATCTAGTTGTCTAGAACAATTTGAACTCGTGGATCGTCTAGTTCTCTAGAACAATTTGAACTCGTGAAACGCCTAGTTCTCTAGAACAATTTGAAGCTTAGTCCGTCCTTTATAGACATAAGAACTGACCAACACATGACACTGCAATCTGCAGCTACTTTATTAAGCTCACACAGTAATAAGAACAGAAAATAATTGTCTGTGGTCTATGTTATAGTAGAGATAGACATATCATTGTGAACGGCAGAAATTATTATATATGTAATGATTATAGTAGTAGCTGCAATAGTAATGATATATTTATTATTATTTTAATAAAAACAATAATCATAATAATAACAATAATAATAATATTAATAAAGGGATAAAGGGAAAACAATGAATTTTGTTTCTCTTTAACGAAACTCGACCCTGGCTTCGCCAGAGAAGGAAAACTCGTTCTTTTATAATAATAATAATAATAATAATAATAATAATAATAATAATGGTTTATTATCCGCGAGAGGAACGTTGCCTTCCTATTGTGGCTTACACAAAACGTGATAATGATAAGGAAATGATTATAACAACATTTGTTTATTACCACAGTTTCACTTAAAATTGACACGTGAAGTTTACATTAGAGAGTTAAGTTTACTTGATGTTGTCATTGCTAAGGAAACACAAAATATTTCTTGTGTCTGATTTTGGTAATATTCTAATATTTAAACACTTTCCTTCACTCTTTTACTATTGATATTTTCAATCTCTATCTCTCTCTCTCTCTGTGTTTACTCTGAAGTGAGAGACTCGATCAACATGTTTGTCTGGAAGAGAAGTGTGGTGCAAGCCGTCCTGGGTTGCATCCTTTTCAGTATAGGTAAGTGAAGACTCACGAATAGAAACGTTTATACCAGACCTGCACCGTGTCAACGGCCTAGAGTGGAAGGAGTTGCTTTTAATTTCTACATGTTGTAAAACTAAAGGACTTCATTTATTTTATATTTATGAAACTTCCTTATAGCTTCCGTTCACCTACATATATACCATTGAACTTATTGCGGACTTCATTCCGTCATTTAACATGGACATCAGAATATAAATTAACATGAATCCTCCCTTCACATTTATTAACATAGACATACATCAGATTTTATTGTGTCTTTATAAAACATTATTTTAGTCCTCAAACAAAACACTTTTAGACATCTGAGACATCTCTATTTAATGTGCTATGTACTTTCATAATCTAGTCATGATTTTATTGAGAACTAATGTATTTAAATTCAAAGATGTTTTTTTAGTTCATCATAATGAATAAAACCAATCTATTGATCTTTTTTCTACTTGGCTTAATCTTAATATGTCTTGAGATAGCTAAATCATGTCTAATATTTTGAAACTGTCTTGAGATAGCTACATCATGTCTAATATTTTTAGACTGTCTTGAGATATCTATATCAAGTGCTATATTCTTAGATTTAGCTACATGATGTCTAATATTCTTAGTTTGTCTTGAACTTGCTATCGCCAACGATGGAGTTCGCTACGTCAATGCTGAATGGAAAAGACCAGAACAAAATCAAGAAGGCAGTCACTCCTGCGTGGCCAAACGTCTAGCAGATAACAGTGAAGAAGTAACCTGCAGCACTGAGGTCAAGTTCAGACAGAAGCCTCCCGCTGAGTATGCCAGCAAGATAAAAAAGGCCAAAGAAAAGATAAGGCAGCTGGAGTCTCAGTACGATGACTGCCAGGTGGAGAATGATCGTAAAGACAGGCTAATGCAGATTCAAGCCAACCTAACAGGTCAGTGTTACAAATGTATTACATTGAAGCTAGAGCTCAGATGTTTTTTTATACACAAAGAGTTACAATAATTAGGTATCACTGAAATGACTGAATAAGGTTTAAATATATTAGCTACTGGAGGCGCGGTGGCTGCAGGCTACAGAAACAGACGACCTTTACATCATCTACACTATAGACCACAAGGTCTGAAAGGGGTACTTTACTTATTTTTTATTTTCCTATATTAGCTAATAGATTATGACAGGAATACCATATGAGTCTATTAGCGCGCCTTCGTTTTGTTAAGGAAGCCACGGGTTCGAGTCTTATTGTATCAAATTTCCTTTCTTGTTTTTTTTTTTTCAACATACATCAGTAATAGATTGAAAATTAATTTTCGTCGTTTAAGTGCACATTTTAAAATGGAGTTAAAACTCGGGTTTAGATGTAGGAAAGTCGACAGATTTAGTAACTTGGTATAAAATGAAGGTGCGGTGGCTGAACGGTAAAGCGCTTGATTTCTGAACCGGGGGTCCCGGGTTCGAATCCTGGTGAAGACTGGGATTTTTATTTCGGGATGCTTGGGCGCCTTTGAGTCCACAGAGCTCTAATTATTGGGGGAAAAGTAAAGGCGGTTGGTCGTTATGCTGGCCACATGACAACCTCGTTAACCGTAGGCCACAGAATCAGATGACCTTTACATCATCTGCCCTATAGACCACAAGGTCTGAAAGGGGAACTTTTTTTAAAAAGTTTTATAAGATGGGCCGATAAAAAAAATTAGAGTTCTGTCTAGGGATATGCTTTAATATTAAAATGAAAAATTAAACGCTGTTTTAAAAAAGTATTTTTTAATGCTTACAATTAGATCTACTAGTTACATTTGGACTTCAGTTAGTTAAGTAGAATAATGGACATGCCAACTCGTTATGAGAAGTACAATTGTTTTAAGCAACACGTAATTACGGTGTAAATAAATAGGATAAATTGGCAACGTTACGTTTGACAAGTGAGACTTAAAGCTAGAGAATAGGAGGAATATCTGTTGGGATTTTATAGAAACTGAACATGTAGTTTAGTGGCAATTATTTATTTTGACAACTTTCAGCTACTTTGGCGATACTGAAAACTAATTCTGCAAAATTATTAAGCGTAAAGTAATTTTTTTTTATCAAAGCTGGAAATATTAAATTGGTATTTCATTTTTCTTTAGAATTCAGATACATAAATTGACAATGACAATAATTTATTATAGTTGACTATACATACAATATATCAACATGCTTAAAAATTCATTCTTAATGCTTTGATTATTTTTATTCTTAATAAAACAATCACACATAGAAAATAATCCATTTACTATAATTATTATTATAGCTTTTATATAGCGCTACTTTCATGCTTATAGCTTGCTCAGAGCGCTTTGGTCCAATCTCATTTCTGGACCAGTGGGGGGGGGGGGAGGGGGTATCTAGGAGTTGGTTTTCCATGCTGCCTTTAGGCAACTCTGCCGGAGTCGACCCCCTTTTAGGTAGCCAAGACAAGCCAAGTTCAAGCGCACTTGACCACGCTTCCCACCAGCATGATTATAATTAATAACTATTGTCTTTCACAGACACTATCCACAGACTAGTAACAGATAGGTAAGTTATTGTACATTTTTTTTTCAATGTCACATAAGTCTCTAAACATTTTTCCAATTCAAACTTATCCTTGGAAGACCTCTACATGATCCATTAGTTTCTTTTGTTATCAATTTGTCCACAGCGACATCCAGGCTCTCAAGAGTTCCTGGGCTATACTCACTACTGGCACTGATGGCAGAAACGTTTTCGGAAACAATTTCGTCGTCTGGTAAGTTTCGACTTATACGTTTTTTCAGTGAATATGTTTTGACTACAAAGTTATACGATATTAAAATAGTTAATGACCAGAGGCCTGGTTTATTTCGTTTTTTAATATTGCAATGTACCATGGCTTGGTCTGTGTTAGATCTGACATTATATGCAGGTCGCAAAAGGGTCATCGTTGTCACGTGAAATGCTTACTAATTTTTTAATCTTCAGAATTGAAAACGACTTTTTTTTTAGAGATTAATAACTTCAGTTTTGAGAAAATGGCTGTGCACAATAAAACAACAAAGAATGTAAAAAGTTGTATTTTGTGAGACTAAACTAAAGAACAAAAAAAAAATAACATTCCAGTCATATTCAAATTTCATGGGGCGGTTCTAACTTGGGAAATTTAGTAAGTCAAAAATACCTTTTTTTTTTTTATGTAGGCAGCGCGAGCCACGGTGGAGTGCACACTGGAATCAACTTTAAATATTTATTTATTTGAGATTGTAGAAAATAGTTTAAGTTATATGTGGCTATAATTATTTCTATGTCGATGCAACAATTTCCTTTTATTTTCGGAAGTGAATTGTATCTCTAATATTTAAAGTCTACTCAATGTAAAACCTTAACAGTTTTTTTTATCCATCAGTTTCTCATATTTAATACTATATAGAAATGTGAAGCTAATTTCTGAAAGAATAAACAATGCATACTGATTACATATATTAAGGGTACATTTTTAATGATAGAAGAAAGGTACATTAAATATAAAGAAATAAGGGACAGCACTGACCAGGGCACGAACCATGGACTCTCCAGTTCAACAACTCAGCCGAGCAGAGCTACACAAGTGCAGAGTCAAGCGAACAAACCATTAGACTTTCGAGATCTAAAAAAAAAAGATCTTTCTGATAACTGGATAACTGGATAACTGGATAACCTGAAAAATGTTTAAGAAAAAACTTTATTTTAGAAACTATACTTAGAAACTATTTTTGTCATACATATTTCATACATGAACTGAAAAGTGAGCTACAGGATGTAGGCTGCAACTTTCCATGGGCGAAACCTGAAATCGCTTTTTATATGGCCATAGAGACTGGGATTCTGACGGCCCTGGTCAAATGCATTGCAAATTGATGTAAGATGTCATTCATTATTTGTATTATGATCCTAATAAAATACAAACCCTATATATAACAGGATGCTGAAAACTATTCCAAACATGCGAGAAAGATTCGAGAAATTCAACGCTCACCAATCTGATGAAGCCCTGAAGAACGACAACGAGTTTGTCAAGCAAGTGAAACTCATTGTTGGAGGCCTGCAGTCCTTCATTGACAACTTAGAAAACCCTGGCCAGCTTCAAGCAACCATTGAGAGACTCGCCGCTATCCACTTGAAAATGAGACCCAGCATTGGTACGGGATATTTTAGGGTTAGTTTTTTTACTCGTAAATTTAATTTTATTATAATTTTTTTTTCTCATTATCGTGATCTAATGTAAATTAATTGCGTACAAATGTTAACAGTCAAGTTTACACATTGCATTCAAATTGACATATTATATTCAGGTTGACACATTCAACTTGAGAAACTATAATCGAATTGACACATTATATTCTTATCTTATCTTATATAATACAGACGTTACTTCAAAAAAGAAGATGATTACGTCCTACGCGTCATGCATTTAGTCATGCATATTAACCAATGACTTAAATTCTGCCAAGTCACTGGTTTTCCTGGCTAGCTCAGGCAACCCATTCCATGCTCTAATAGCACTAGGGAAGATGGAGTATTTGTACAAATTTGTCCTAGCATATGGGACGAGGAGTATGCCTTTATCTTCGTGTCTTTCAGAGTATTTTATTAAATTTTGTTTTTGTATTTGAAGATTATGGTTCAGTGTTTTATATATAATTGCTACTTTACTTTTGAGTCTTCTGTCCTGAAGGCTTTCTAAATTTAGTGATTTTACTAATGGTGTTACTCTAGTCAAATGTGAATATTCGTTTGTTATGAATCTCACTGCTCTATTTTGTGTCTGTTCCAGTTTCTTAATGTTTTCTTGAGTTGAGGGGTCCCAAACGTAGGATGCATATTCTATTATTGGAATAACCAAGGTTAAATAACATTTTAGTTTTATGTTCTTATTTGATTTATAGAAATTTCTTTTAATAAATCCTAATGCTTTGTTTGATTTTTTTTATAGTTTCATCAATATGTGGATTCCATTACAGTTTTTCATTTATTACAACACCTAGGTATTTTGCGTTTTTAGTCTGTGTTACTGGTTTGCCATGAATAAGATAAGTGGAATTAATTTGTTTTAGATTTTTGTTACTCTTAACAACTGACATTTTTCTGGGTGGAAAGACATGTTCCAATTAGATTCCCATTTCTGTAATTCATCTAATTCTCTTTGTAAAATATCTGTGTCTTGTGTTGTTTTTATTGTTCTATATATTATGCAATCATCTGCAAATAATCTGACTTTTGTTCCTGAAGTAATGCAATTTGGTAAATCATTTATGTAAATTAAAAATAGTAGTGGACCCAAGACTGTTCCTTGAGGTACACCTGAGTTTACTGTTATCGGTGTTGATTTAGAACCATTTATTATTACAGTTTATTCAGGTTGACACAATCAACTTGATAAACTATAATCGAATTGACACATTATATTCAGGTTGACACATTCAACTTGATAAACTATAATCGAAGTGACACATTATATTCAGGTTGACACATTCAACTTGATAAACTATAATCGAATTGACACATTATATTCAGGTTGACACATTATATTCACGTTGACACATTATTATATTCAACTTGACAGTCTCTAATAATATTCTTGTAATTATCTGAATGTTAAAAAAAACAACTTTCGCCACAATCCACTTCATAGTGACCAACATTTTGGTCACATTCTGGTTACATTCTGGCCACATTCTGGTTACATTCTGGCCACATTCTGGTCACATTCTGGCCACATTTTGGTCACATTCTGGCCACATTCTAGTTACAAATGTTGCTAACCAATTTTTTTTTCTGTTGTCCTCAGCCACTTCAAAACAATATCCACGATTTCATTGAGGATACGCTTAAAGTTGGTGCCGAAGATGCCGCTCCCAAATCTTGGACACGCCTTCTGACCGCCTTTAACGAAGTTCTTAACAGCTGTAAATAGATGACTTTAGTTTTTTAAGTAACAAATGATTTGATAGAATGTATTTGTTTTAAAACAATTCTAAAATACATTCAAGGTAAGACTAGATTTGAATTAATTTATAAACGTTCTATATAAAAAGTTATACAGACGAATACCATTGTTTTAAATGATGGTACATCTGCATTAGCTCTAGTATTTAACGAGTTCTTAGTATCGATTCCATAAAGAATTATACTGTTTTTAATTATTATTAAAAATGTAATTAATTAATCTTGTTTATTTATACCAATTGTTAACGAACTCTGTAAAATAGTGTTTTACAATTGACTTTTCAATGTTAATTTCTATTTCAAGATGCCAACTATTACATTGGACTGTCGGATACGTAAGTTTTTGTTGTATTTTTGTTCAACCCCCCTAACTAAGTTAAAATGAATATATATTTTTTTTAATTAAATAATTTTTATCCAAATTAATTTGTTGTTTTAATAATCAGAAAATAATTCTGACTGACTTTTGTTCCTACAGAGACAAGGTGGCTCTTCAGAGTTCTTGGAGAAAACTTACAGCTGGAGCTGATGGAAAGAGAAATGCAGGGGTGAAACTTGTTCTCTGGTGAGTATAACCTGACCTAGATGAAGGGTGCAATACAAGTCATCTGTGTAAAAACAGCAAGTAGTTAGTTTTATATTAGTTTACTATTTTCCCCAATATTAAAGTGTTCTGTCAGTTCACTATTTACCATAACATTAAAATGTTCTATCAGTTAACTATTATCACCAATATTAAAGTGTTCTATCAGTTCACTATTTGCAGCAATTTTAAAGTGTTCTATCAGTTCACTATTTGAAGCAATATTAAAGTGTTCTATCAGCTCACTATTTGCCCCAATATTAAAGTGTTCTATCAGTTCACTATTTGCCCAAACATTAAAGGGTTCTATCAGTTCACTATTTGTCAAAAACATTACAGTGTTCTATCAGTTTACTATTTGCCCCAATATTAAAGTGTTCTATCAGTTCACTATTATCATCAATATTAAAGTGTTCTATCAGTTCACTGATATCACCAATATTAAAGTGTTCTATCAGTTCACTATTTGCCCCAATATTAAAATGTTCTATCAGTTCACTATTATCACCAATATTAAAATGTTCTATCAGTTCACTATTTGCCCAAACATTAAAATGTTCTATCAGTTCACTATTTGCCCCAATATTAAAATGTTCTATCAGTTCACTATTATCACAAATATTAAAGTGTTCTTTTAGTTCAATATTTGCAGCAATATTAAAGTGTTCTATCAGTTCACTATTTGCCCCAACATTAAAGTGTTCTATCAGTTCACTATTTGCCCCAACATTAAAGTGTTCTATCAGTTCACTATTTGCAGTAATATTAAAGTGTTCTATCAGTTCACTATTTGCCCCAATATTAAAATGTTCTATCAGTTCACAATTTTCCCCAATATTAAAGTGTTCTATCAGTTCACAAATTGCACCAATATTAAAGTGCTCTATTAGTTCACTATTTGCCCCAACATTAAAGTGTTCTATCAGTTCACTATTTGCCCCAATATTAAAATGTTCTATCAGTTCACAATTTTCCCCAATATTAAAGTGTTCTATCAGTTCACAATTTGCAGCAATATTAAAGTGTTCTATCAGTTCACTATTTGCAGTAATATTAAAATGTTCTATCTGTTTACAATTTTCCCCAATATTAAAGTGTTCTATCAGTTCACAATTTGCACCAATATTAAAGTGCTCTATTAGTTCACTATTTGCAGCATGTCAAAGTATTCTTTCATTTCCATATTTGCCTAAAAAAATGTTTCTTTCTTTCACTACTTCACACTTCTGTCACTTCTATATCTCTCCAAACAGGATGTTTAACAATGTGCCCAACATGCGTGACAGATTTACCAAATTCAATGCTCACAAGTCTGACGAAGCCCTCAAGACCGACGCTGAGTTCCTAAAACAAGTTGATGCCATCATTGGAGGATTCGAAACACTGATCAACAACCTGGACGACACTGATCTGCTGCTCGATCGTCTGGAGAGTCTTGCCGATGAGCATTTGGAAAAGAAACCAGCCATCAGCTCTAATTACTTTGGTGTATGTCTAGAAATATTTTTTTTATAATTTAAATATGCATAGTAACTCATGTACAAAAGAATATTTACTTGCTTGAAAGAGATCTAGGCAACGTTGCAATTATATTTAGGTTAAAGAATCAATTAAAAATGTCTTAGTTCTAAGAATCTTGTATCTCTTTTCAGTCTCTACAGAAGAAGATTCACCTGTTCATTGAAGGCGCTCTCAGTGTTGGCTCTGACAGTGATGAGGCTCGCGCCTGGACTCACTTGGTTGGCTCTTTGAACAAAGTTATTAAAGATCGTAAGTATTATCTTTGTCAACTAGAAGACTGTCTTGCAATACTGAAACCCACAAACATATCTTTCTCCTGTATTCATCAGAATAATAATAGATTTTGTTTACAAGTGTAACACCGAACGTTGGATGGCTGCCTGGTTGTGCGGTTTGCACGCTGGACTGTCGTTCAGATTTATCGATGGTCCCGGGTTCAAACCCTGCCCGCTCCCTTCCCCCGTCGTCCTGCGGGAGGTTTGGACTAGGAAGTAATTATCTTCAACTCTGAAGGAACATCCGAAACATGTGAAACATTTTACAAACAACATTTTACGTTTTTCTTCTTACATCGTAAAATAATTTATCGTTAAGCACATTGAATAATATCAAACATAATATGAACCTTTTTTCTCTATTTTTGCATGATATAAAAGTATTAAAGACTTTATTAAACTGTTTATCTGCAGATGCTATCCACAATCTTGGTCTGTCTGACGTGTAAGTTGGAAACTCTTCTAATCTTATGTAATAATACAAGTCCAATCATCAATAATCAGGTCCACGTGGTTCGAAAGATGGGACCAATGTAGCACGGGACGGAAAGTCTGGAACGTTCTCAAAACGCCCAAACAGGAAGGACGAATGGTGGCAGACAAAAAGGACCAAGCAATTTTGGCACCATGTCGTACGGGACACTGTCCGATAGGAGGCAATAGGAGCTACTTCGATAGGATCCGAGAGAACCACGATCCCAGATGTCGACACTGCCACGCGGAAGACGAGACAATAGAACACATCCTCTACGATTCCAGGGTGCTCAGAAACACAATCGAAGATACGACTAGTCTAGAACTGGTGCATGCGAGGGTCCCGCCTTGTACGGAGAAAAGCGAACCCTACAGAATACTGCCAGATACCTGGACCGTGCTGTAAGGGTTTAATCCGAGTACGGAGACTAAGTGCAATGAAGCTTGCAAATGGTATCCATTAGAACTGGGTGGACTCATAGGCGCCCTAAAGAACCCAAATTTAAAAATCCCAGTCTTCCTCAAAATTCGTCACAGTTCTTACCGGTGGGATTATTAAATTGATTCAATTGATAGAATAAACTGCTGGATTGATGAAATTGATAAATTGATGTTAGGATTGATGAATTAACGATTGCATTATTTACATAAACGTTATTCTAACAAAGCTAAAAAATATTAACAACAATATTAAAAAGCTGCGAATCAAATTTCTAAAACATCTTTCTATAGTGACAGAGAGGCTCTGGTCAGTTCCTGGAACCAACTCACTGGTCGTGCTGGGGGAAGCAGGAATGCTGGTACTAATCTCGTCCTCTGGTAAGCGTCCAACTAAATTGTTACCTACTCTAGATCCACAACCTTGTCTTCTTATTTAGAAGGACCTTTTTTTAAATTACAGACATTAAATGTTTAGTGATAAAATTGAAGGTTTTAAATTGTATTATGAAATTGTACGAACAAGACGCCTACATTTAGTATAGAACCTCGACACAAAGATAATGTCTCTTTTTATTGCAAGGCAGGCAGTGTTAAACTTAGGAATAACGTCTAGCTTCCAGTTAACAAGCGTACTTTCTTTTTAAAACATTAATTGTTTTAAATTTAAATTGATCATTAAACATTTAAATTATTATTATTTTAATTTATCTCTCACTATAATAGGATGCTTGACAATGTCCCCAACATGCGAGATAGATTCACCAAATTTAACGCCCGACAGTCCGATGACAATCTGAGAAAGGATACCGAATTCGTGAAACAAGTGGACCTCATCACTGGTGGCCTTGAGTCGATGATTGACAATGTTAATAACCCTATTCTCTTTCACGATGCTATGGTCAGACTGGCCGATGCCCACATGAACCTGAAACCAAGAGTTGGTCTTGAATACTTTAGTGTAAGTTTTTGTAATTTATTGTATATTGTATATCTCATTTATATCTCATTTAACTTAATAAAGCGCATTGCTTGTAACAACGAAAGTTATTTGGTGACATTTTCAACAAGCAATTAAATCTGGCATGAATGTGGAATAACTACCTTACCAAGAAAATTAAAAATAGCACATAAGAGTCCAGACCAGGACTATGTGCTCTAAAAATAAATAAAGTTTACATTCATTAAAATACTGTTGTTGATTTTTTCGAGATTTACTATATCAATATATCAGGGGAGACATGAATGGGTCCCTGGTTCGAATCGTGGTGAAGACTGGGAATTTTGTTTTGTGATTTAAAAATGATAGTATGCAATTGACGTGTATATTTTAAGATTATTTTTTAGATAGAAAATATTGCAAAAAATAGTAGTATACTCTAATTACAGTTCTTATTATATCATGCATTATGTATTATCGGGAATCCTGTCTGTTTTTCCAGCCTCTTCAACGCCACATCCACACCTACATTGAGAAAGCTCTGGGTGTTTCTGCTGACAGTGCTGCCCCTAGAGCCTGGACCGACCTACTGACAGCCTTCAACAACGTCCTGAAAGACCGTAAGAACAGATACTTTTAAAACAGGATAAAACATGATATGGATATACATTCATGTCTCAACTACATTTCCTCATTTGTACTTTAGAAATAGTTTCAAAAACATTAAAGTAAATATAAACTAGATTACAAAGAGAGTTTGTGTTATCACACAAACTCAGAGGCGGCTTCCCACAAGATCCGTATATGGGCAATGAATATTCAATTCATGTTTACATTGTCTAAATTAATTAAATTTTAAAGAATCATTTGACGTTGTTTTTTTTTCACTTGAAACCAAACTGAACAACCTATTACTGATGATGAGTCTTTCTGATTTACATTGAATTTTTTTGCCCAAAGGGAGAAAGCCTTTTTTCAATAGCTTTTCAGTTTTTCGATCTAAATGAGACAGACCGACAGACAGACGACACAAAAGAGAGGCTTTTCATCTTATGAGGGTCGCTAAATAATAAATAATGATTATTTGAGACTTATCTGGGACAAAAGTAGCCCACCGTGTACGCGGAATGCAGGCAAACGAGGCGTGACGCCACTGCACTGTGTAATACATTTGGACATTTAGTCATAGGCTTTTTTTTTAAATCGATTTTTAGCTATGCTCCATTTTTATTTATTTATTTTGCGGATCAGTGGGGAAAGTTTCAAAAGTAAAAAAAAATTCTGCTTATGTCCGGAATTGTGCCTCCTTGATAAGTTACGCATCATAAAAACTTACCTCCCCTACAGTTTTAATTCAAAAAGTAGTGTATTTTATGAAAAAAAAAATGTTTGCATATTTAATTTAAAAAATTAAACGGATGGCTTTTAGAAAAGAAAAAAGTGGTTGATGTACTAGATCTTTGTAAGATCTAAAATATCATGATATTGGATTTTTTATATTTTTTTCTAGTTTCTGTAAACTTAAAGGGATTGACAGACCACTCAAAACTAATGGCGGAATGTGGTATTCCATTGATAGAATTATTATTTTGTTAGTAAGATACAAAAAAAACTTGGTATAATTTTGAAAATATTGATCAACGTATTTTTCAGGCACTTTCCTAAGAATTGTTTCCTCTGAGTAAGTATTAGTGTCCATTCTCTTTAGTTCAAAGATCATAATCTACAACTTAATTATGTATAATATTTCATGGTCATTGCTAGATCATCCTAGTGTTTTTAGAGTTCATGGTTAGATCGTCTTTGCACATGTATAGCATAATGAAAGGTAATGTTCCGGTAATCGTAGTATTGCTATATTGTTTTCAGTGACAAGAAAGCTCTTCATAGTTCATGGAATACCCTGGTAACTCAAGCTGGGGACAAACAGAGAGCTGGAACTAAGCTGGTACTCTGGTAAGTGGGGAATCTCAAGCAATAACAAGACAGGAAGTAATCAACTTGCTTGCTTCATTTTCTTTCTTTGTTCACTATTTTGGTAATCGTTTGAAATATTGGCTTTGAAACCCCCCCCCCCCCCCCCCAAAAAAAAAAAGTACTCCGCGATTTTTTAAAAATTATTCTCTTAAAAGATCACTGAAATAATAATATATTATTTGTAAAACCTGCATGTGATGTGGCTCATAATGTTAATAATAGATATCTATTGTAAACTTCTTCTTTTAGAATAGAGCAATAAAAAATGAAGACATTGAATAATAATCTCAAATTCCTGATCATAGAAATAATAAGGCCTGTCTTCGAGTCCGCAGATTAGTGAGAAATGTAGTATTTCCCGTGGCTGCGAAGCCCCAGCTGTGACCTACATATTTTTTCCGCATCCAAGGCAAGCATAACCATTGTCCGCAGGTGGTCGATTTTTATTTTCTTTGCGTCGTATATCAACATTGAAAATTTGCAATAAAAAAAATGAACGAAATCTACGCTCCAAAGTTAAACACCCAATAAGATAGATTTTGATAAATAGTTTGGTCTTTAAATCTTTCAGGATGTTTGACAATGTTCCCAACATGCGTGACAGATTCAACAAGTTCAATGCCCACTCTTCTGATGAGGCACTGAGGAAAGATACCGAGTTCATTAAACAAGTCGATGTCATTGTTGGAGGGATAGAGTCTATGATCAACAATGTGGATGATAGCGATCATTTCCAGGCTGCTGTCGAGAGACTTGTAGATGTTCACTTGCACATGTCCCCAAGTGTTGGTCTGGAATACTTTGGTGTAAGTTGAAACTCATGATTTTAGTAGGATAACAAGAAATTACAATTATATTGTTATTAACCCTTTCAGTCGTTAATTCGCATAATAAATATGGTAAAATGCTGGACGCCTCTTCTTGTGAATGTAGAATCTTATTCTGCAGATTTATTTCCGCTCACCTAGACCACAGGTCAAAGAGGCATCTGCTTGCGTCTTAGCTGACTTGACCTATTTAATCCTATGCACACCCAGGGGAGCACAGGGCCGCAACCACACCTCTCCACCGAACTCGGTTCTCGGTTCAGCTTTTTTTCATCTGCACCCATGTCATTCCAGTACCCTCAGCTTCACTGATGGTTTGCTTGGTGTCTGCCCACTTCCCTCTTGCGTCTTAGCTGAACCAGTTTATTTTTTGGCTCGCCTGCTATCAGGAATAAGCTCACCGCTTACACCGCTTACACTCTGCCTATAGCTTCTCATATCTCCCACCTGTAAAACTGAGAATATTAGACATAGAGTGTCATCAATTTTCCGCTATACAACACTGAATAGAAACTGTATGTCCTCTGAACGATTCGTTGTTGTAATTAATATGCTAATTAAAAAATAAACATTAAAAATATATCTCATAAACTTTATTTCAATATGCATCTAGTAAATAAATACCACATAGACAGGGCCGGCCTTGGATTATTAGAGGCCCTAGGCGAAGTAAATTTGGTTTCCCCCCCCCTAAAAAAAAAAGAAACAAGAAAAAAATAAAATTGCGCAATTGATTTAAAAACCTGCCCGTTTATATCTAAATCAACAAATAACTGAAATTCTTATATCGCAATTTCCGTAGTAGAGACAGAGTTAGACTATAAACAAAGTTATGTTTGAGATCTGATCCAAGTTTAGAATTTTTTTTGTCTATTTTTTTTTAGTCCCCACCAATTGGAGTCCTGCCTAGATTGCCTATGCATAAGGTCGGCCCTGACGTATTATGGACATTTGTTTCTTGAACTAGTGTCACTTGATAAAATGTGTCGATGGTGGCTAAAAACAATGAATGTTGATTTAATTCACATTTAATTTTGAAATCAGTGAAAGTGTGCGGTAAAACTAAATTTTGCTCATAAAAGCCTAGGGGAGAAAAAAAAATTGACTTCGCAATAGTGCAATAATCGGTATTCAGATATTTCTAGATTTCTTAGTTCGCCGATTAAACAAACAATAAAAATTAAATTTGGGGTCAGTTGCTAATTTTGAATTTGAAATTCAATACATTTTAATAATTTACTTTGCACCGTTACATCGGACTTACTGTGAGTGATTATTTATTAGCGGCCCCCGAAAGGGGAAAAGACGCTATTAGTTTTGTGTGAAATGTTTGTCCGTCTGTCCGTCCGTCCTGTTTAGATCTCGTAAACTAGAAAAGATAGTGAAAATCCAACATCATAATATTTTAGTCCATTCAAAGTTCTGATGCAACGGCTACTTTTTCTTTTCTAAAAGCGAAAATCTAATTTTGAAAATCACTTATGCAAGCAGCTTTTTCATAAAAATACACCACTTTTACAACTATTCACTATTAATAGTAACAAACACGAGAGGCTCTTTATTAGTGAAGATGACCATTAATTTTATTTTAAACACATTTATGCAAATGGTTTTAGACTTTTGATAAAAAAATATTTTTTTTACATTAATATTGCTACTTTATGTAAGTTCTGTCCTACTAACTACTACATGTACTCAAAAATAATGTTTACATTTTTTAAGAGAAAAAAATCTATTTAGTATGCATATAAGTTAGACATAATTTAAAATAACAAATGATAAGTAGGTTTTCATATTATCTCGTGAACTGCAACACTACACTATGTACATGAAACACTGAACTAAAGTACTTTATTTTTGACGGAAATTCTTTTTTTCTTTTTTTTTTTTTGAGGATTTGAATGAGAGATTGATCCTTTACAAAACAATTAGATGAATTAGATATTCATTATAAGGTATCGGTTAGTCCAGGTTCGCATTTAACTTTACATTCATTTTTACCTATTCTTTGGTCTGATGGACCGCTGGGGCACCACACAAGATCAGTCAACCTCCTTTCTCCATTCTTCTCTGTCATTTGTCTTTGACAGAATTTAATTCGATGTTCTTTCTGAAAATATTGATACCTGCCGTTTTACCTGCCTGAGTGTACCACTTTGGGGGCCAATTTTGAGTTTTTGTTTCCACACGAACTGTCTTTGTAACCTTGTTTATTATATAATTCTAGTTACGGTCTTTATAATTAACAAAGTTCTGAAGTTAATAAAGTACTAGATCCCTAGTCTTCTGCTTCTCTTGGTTGCTATTTCACTAAATTCACGTCTAGAAATATTTATTTGTAATCACCAAATTAAACCATCGTCTCAGTGTGTATATCCTGCCATCTAAAATAAAACCTAGATATTTCTGTGAAAATAAAGAATAGATTTTTAGTAGTTAAATACTAAACTCTTTTTAACATACAGAATCATACTTTCTTTGCTTGTGTCTCTAGGCATTACAACAAAATATCAGATCCTACATGCAGAGAGAACTTAGAGTCACTGCTGACAGTGCTGAGGCTAGAGCCTGGACACATCTTTTTGTCACTTTTAATGAATTCTTAGCCGACCGTAAGTGAAATCTTTACAAAAAAAATGTTAAAAAATTCTATACAAAAAAAAAAAGCTGGTATTAGGAAAAAACTGCTCAATTACTGCCAATTCTCCTCATATAATAAGGTTTTTTCCTTTTCTATATAAAACTAAATTAATTAATTGCCACTAATTAAATAAACAGTTGGTTAATTTTTGACTCATGTGTTGTCATTGACAATAACTAATTGTGAAAAGTTGCTACTTGATCTGAGAATGGGAAATGGTAGAAAAAAAGTGTAAAAATATCCTGACAGACAGACAGACGGAGTGAGTTAATAAAAGTAGCCATGCATATGAAAAGTTCGAATTTACATTTCAGTGTTGACGCTAAAATTAAATTCTTGGCTAACAGTAAATATCAAGTAATGTTAGTCCCAGAAAGCAAAGACTTATAAACATCATTAATCTTAATTAGAGCAGTTTTAAGCTAAAATTGAGAACTTCACGTGAGTCTTATGTTCTGTTTCACGTGTCTACAGATACCACTCAGAACATTGGACTGTCTGTTACGTAAGCTCATTTTTTTAAATTATAGATTTTATTAAAGACTAGGACCTAAGGACTTCAATATAACGTCAAAGAATTTCAATACAAAACATGTATGCCCGTCATAAAGTAGTAATGTTCACACTCAAGACATGTATGCCCTTCATAAAGTGGAAATATTCACACTCAAGACATGTATGCCCTTCATAAAGTGGCAATGTTCACACTCAAGACATGTATGCCCTTCATAAAGTGGCAATGCTCACACTCAAGACATGTATGCCCTTCATAAAGTAGCAATGTTCACACTCAAGACACTACCAGCTTCTGTTTTGCTTCTCTTT
This sequence comes from Biomphalaria pfeifferi, assembly GCA_030265305.1. Taxonomy (NCBI): domain Eukaryota; kingdom Metazoa; phylum Mollusca; class Gastropoda; family Planorbidae; genus Biomphalaria; species Biomphalaria pfeifferi. Next base: position 4,432,354 of record JASAOG010000025.1, read on the forward strand.
CGATTTCAATAAAGTAACTAAGTCTTTCTTAATACTATTTCCTGTAGTCTCGACCTCTCGGAAATTTGGTAGAATTCAAACTGATAAGGGTGCAGCTGTTAACTTAAAGCCACGCATAACAGGTCAAGATCGAGTTTCGAAATTTTTAGTGTTAAAAGAATAACGCGCCCCTAACTGTTTTACGACGAACTTCTTGAACCTTGTGGATTGGTATTAGATATATTTAGAATGGCCAGGCCAGTATATACAATGCATTTGTATTTTGTCTAGAGATCTCTGGTACATCATTGCATAAACTAATTTGTTTCAATTTGAGTTTTGTTCTTAAAATTGATTGTCTTTTTTAGCATTACGTTGGGCCAAATCAAATTTTCTTTATATTATGAGTAATTGTAATTATGAAATTTAGAATATTTTGATAGTGTTCACAAAACAAATAATAATATTGCCTAATGATCGTACACCTTAATATCTTTAATAATTGTTGACAGTGACAGAAAAGTCCTTGACAGAACTTGGAAGCAGTTGATCAGTTCAGGCAAACAGGAAGCTGGAATCAAATTTGTTCTCTGGTAGGTGGCGCACTTTAGTGCAAGCATGAATTTGATGTTTTTAGCTCCTACATAGACAGTGAATCAAATAAAGCATTTTTTTGAAACAAAAGTGAAAGTCTACAACATAAATATAACTAATTTATTACCCTCAATACAATTCGAACAGTTCTGACTTAGTCTTTTATAATGTATTTGACACTGATTCATGAGACATGCACCCTAAATGTACAATGTATACTCTTTTGAAGGGTTGCGCGGTGGCTGAAAGGTTAAACGCTTGGCTTCCGAACCTGGCGTTCTTCCTGGTTCGAATTTCGGTGAAGACTGGGATTTTGAATTTCGGATTTTCAGGGCGTCCCTAAGTCCAACCCGAGACCCAACTCTAAGGGGTACCTGATTTTAGTTTGGAAAAGTAAAGGCAGTTGGTCGTTGTGATGGCCACATGACGCCCTGCTCATTAACCGTTGGCCATAGAAACAGATGACTTTCAATCCTCTGCCCTATAGATATCAAAGTTTGAAATGAAAATTTTTTCTTTTTTACACTTTTGAAATCATAGGATGTTCAACAATGTTCCCAACATGCGCGACCAGTTCTCCAAATTCGACGCCCACAAATCCGACGCTGATCTGAGAAACGATGCTGAGTTTATCAACCAAGTCAATAACATTGTTGGAGGTCTGGACTCCATTCTGACCAATCTGGACAAACCTGGACAACTGCAGGCTGCCCTGGAGCATCTCGCAGACTTTCACTTGGACCATAAGCCAACAATCGGACTGGAATTTTTCGGCGTGAGTAGGAGCAAGTAGTGTGTGGTTTGAAGAGTACTTAAGAAGAAACCTTCTATTTGCAGCATGCATTAGAGATTGCATTGTCAATTTACGTGTAGTTAAGAGACAAGGTGTAAAATGCTTGATGGTCAAGAATTGAAGATTTTTGGCCAAGTGCTTGCTGGCTGTGAGTTAACGCTCATCGGCTTCTTTGTGTTTGAGAATAAAATGCAAGTTTTTAAATTTGTTATGCCAACATGCTTATATTACAGTTTGCAAGAGTATTTTACTTCCTTTTCAAAACAGATAATAACAATCTCAAGATAATTGTTTAACGTCATTTAGATACAGGAAAACCCTTTTTTCTGTACGTGTTGGACACACACTTGGTAGACTTTGAAATAGAAAACATTAAAGATGTGCAGGTCTAGTCAGCCACTACTAGGGTCACAATAACATTGGATACTTTTGTTTCCTATGTGATTGCATCCCTCTGTCTCCCCCTCACCTACACACACCTACACACACATATAGTCCGTTCTATCTTGTGGTATAGTATAAAGTATTGGAGATTAGGAAATAGATATTTAGCTAAGAAATTACTTCAAACAATTGTGCGACATTTATTTAAAAAGTATATGTAAATAAAGTTTCTTGTGCTGCACTGTTGAACATATTATGTTACTAGAACACGTGGTTGGACATTTTTTCTTAGCTTTGTATAGAATGTATATATGTTTTGGATTTGGTTGTTTCTCAGTGAAGTGTTTAAATGTATGTCTCCAGCCTCTACAAAAGTACATCCATCTCTACATTGAGAGTGCCCTGAATGTTGCTGTTGGCAGTGAGGAATCTAGAGCTTGGACAGATCTATTCACTGCTTTGAACAAAGTCATTAGAGATCGTAAGGGCTCTCATTTCATTTTTTCGTTTATTTAAATACCGATAATGGGCGTTTAAATACCTTAGAAACAGAATCCTAAGATATAGGCCTATATTTTGGATTCTCACTTTAAATTAAACAATATCAAGGACGCTCAATTGAACGTCAAGGTTGCCAACTAGAAAAAAGAATTTGAGCCGCAAATGGAGGAAGAGCTTAGAACATTGGATTCTGCTGTGTTAAAGGTGACACACATTTTCATATAAAAAACAAACAAACATGGCATATTAAAACTTCATCTATTCTGTACACCGGATACACCCATCAGATAGCTATGTATAGTTTTCTGCAATAGCTGAAAATCTTTCATATTTTGCAAGAGTAGTAGAGATAGTGAAATACTGAGCGAGAGAGAGAAAGAGAGAGGGAAAAAAGAAGGAAATATGAGGAAACTGAATTTAGTGCTAGCAAATAGCATTAGTATTCCATACTTAGTTGAATGTTGAAACCTTGATTCCTAAATAAATTGTTTTTGAAAGTCTTTCATTTCTCGTAACAGATGCTATGGACAGACTTGGTCTTTCAGATCAGTAAGTTCAATGTCACATTTCTATTTGCGCGTTTTATATTCGAATTACAATTTAAACTTTAAACTAATTAGAATATGCACACTATTCTATCATAACATTTGGGTCTTCATTGAAACTACTCAAAAGACATTAGTCATTACAAAAATAAAAACACTGTGCATCTTTTCTTATTCTAGCGACAGGGATGCTCTTGACAGTTCCTGGAAGAAACTAAGATCTGGAGCTGGTGGCAGAAAGAATGCTGGTATTAGACTTGTGCTCTGGTAAGTTCTAATCTTTCTTTTAACGTTTTGGATGAGTATATAGTTTAAAATACTTGTCAATATCATACATTCAGATACACAGACACACAATGTCATGTTAACCTGACGACATTCAATTCCAGGATGTTGGAGCATGTCCCCAACATGCGCAATCAATTTAAGAAATTCGATGCCCACCAACCTGATTCCGTCCTGCAACGTGACCCAGAGTTCTTGGCCCAGGTTGACCGCATCCTTGGAGGTGTTGAGTCCATGATCAACAATGTTGACGACCCTGTCGCTCTTGAAGCCTCCTTTGATAGACTGGCTGATGCCCATTTGAGTATGACACCTGAAGTTGGACTGACTTTTTTCGCAGTAAGTTGTTTGTATATATTTGTTTTGTTTTCCTAAAGCAAGAACTTGCCCTTAGGCCTCCTGCTGATAATTAGTAAAAGTAAGTCAATAGATTTCAGAGTATTCACAGCAAATCTGTGAAATATTTGGATATTTGGGAGCTAACTTTGAGTGCCTTGTGTCTACTTTCCTTTTGAACCCTTGCAGACTTGTGCTTTGACAAACTGTGCCAGGTATATTGCTGTAAGAAAACAAAATGACTGTCAGATCAAAATGAGGCCAGTTTGGGCGGGCTGTACTTTGTGAACGTTGATAGATGGAGAACTGCGCTTCTGTTTATCGTTACAAGGATGAACAACGTTTAGGAATAGATTCATTTTGGTTTGATAGAAATAAAAAGTTTTTTGAGTTGTTGTCTGCATGCTTGGCTTTACCTTTTAGCTGTAGTTTGGTTGTGTGCTGAATAGTTATACCACAATACCGTGGGTTCATTATAGCTATTGGCCCAATCTGAATTGAGTTTTCTGTAAAAAAGATAAACAAGCAAAATATAAACAAATTCTTTTCTTAGAAAAAAACTCCGACTGTAAAACTATATCTATCAATAATGTACAAGCTATTTCCCTTATTCGCTATCAAGCAAAATAGTTACCAATAATTAACTAATTGTTGTTGTTTTTTTTCATTGACACATGTTTTGTTAGGTACCATTAATAGTTGTTTTAAGTATCAATTAGATTTGAGAATGCGTGAGTGAGAAATAGCGTTAACAATTATTTAAGGGAACTAAACCCGACAAATCTAGCTATATCTGTGATTACTGAAGGATTAGTTTTCCTTGTTTGTATCAATAGTAATTAATTGACTAATTTGTTACTTTTTAAAATTATATTCATATCTTATCTATGTCAATGAATACTTGTGCAAAGTTTCAACTTGATCCGAGAATAGGTGTGGGAGAAATAACGTGTACACACTTTTTACAAGACAGACAGATATAAGCTTTGTAAAAATAAATCACTTAATTCTACATACAGTTATCGTTCTTGCTTTATTTTCTGCGAATTTTTTTGTAGTAGGTGACTGACGTAAATAGAAACGATGATGTATTAGAACCAATTCCTAGTAACTTAGATACATTTAATGATACTATTAATAGTTGATTCACTGACCTATATGCATCTTGTTACATATATTAGTTGTTCTAAGTTGTGAATCAATGAAAAAAAAAACAGCACTCCATTATATGTTCTAATGTGTTCACCATCAGCCTCTCCAAACGTACATCCACGACTACATCGAGGAAGCTCTAGGCGTCGGTTCTGACAGTGACGAAGCTAAAGCCTGGACTGATCTCTTCGCTGCCTTCAACAAAGTCCTCAAAGAACGTATGTAATATTTTGATGAACTTTCACGTGTTTAGCAACGCAAAGTTATTGTAAACATTAAGCTTTAAAAAAGGTAAATAATGCCAATAAAAGAAATATATTTCTTTTCAAATATTGTTGTGCTACTCAATGTGTTAAAAATGTCTACACATTGACTTAGTCTTTCTACCATGTATTTTCAGGTACTGTTCTCAAGATAGTGTCAGACAAGTAAGTCTATTCTTAACATACTATCTGATCAATGTATAAAGTAACAAACAAACTTACATTTTAAACATTACTACGAAATACTGATCAAATCGAATTCAAAGTTCTATAACTTAAACCTTAATTCTACAGTCATCTATATTTTTTTTGTTTACTGTAAACTTTTTTTTAAAATTTACATCATGTGTCAATATTTTCGCAGAGAAAGAAAAGCCCTCAAAAGTTCATGGGATTCACTCAAAAGTGCTGCTGGTGGAAGCCAAGAAGCTGGAGTCAATCTTGTTCTCTGGTTGGTTACTTTTGAATAAACCTTGGCATAATGCTTCCAGCTTGTCAAAATTGTTTGAGATTCTACATAAACCTTCGGATTTTATCTTCCATGATTTTTCTTGACTTGTTCTTATTGCTCAGGATGTTGCAAAATGTGCCCAACATGCGTGACAGGTTCACAAAGTTCAATGCTCACCAAGGAGACGACGCTCTTAAAGCCGACGCAGAGTTCATCAAGCAAGTTCAGCGCATCACAGGAGGCTTGGAGTCTATGATTGACAACGTAGACAATCAAGGCAAGCTCCAAGCTGCCATTGACAGACTGGTCGATGCCCACTTGCACATGACACCCAGTGTTGGACTTGAATATTTTGAAGTAAGTTCTCCCCAGTTACCAACTGCAAAGCAAAGATTTGCATGATCTGTTTCATGGTACTAAGAATTACTCAGGCTAATGCTAGAGAGTATGAAGTTTCATTTTATTTCACTTCTTAAGATAAACTTTTTTTTCATATACAATACATGGATCTCTATCATTTTTAAATATCAACAAATAGCTTCAGTTTAATCCACAATGGTAAAGTACAGCCAGCACAACGACTTTCCATAATATCTACGGCCTCTAAGATAACTTGAATGAGTCTATTTACTTCATTGACTCAGTGAGTTTTGATAATTGTACATTTTCTGTTTGAATCTCTCCAGCCACTGCAAGAGAACATCCACAACTACATTGAAGCCACCCTGTATGTTGCCGCTGGTAGTGATGAGGCTAACGCCTGGACACATTTACTTAGTGCTTTTAACACAGTTCTCAAAGAACGTAAGTGTGAATAAAGTCTTTCAGAAATGTCTGTGTTTTAATCTCCACACATTGATCAGTTTCTAAACTAAAAAAGTGATCATTGTGAAGTGTCAGCAGCCAATGAGAAGAAAAAAAAAAGATATTCTGTATGTAAACATATTATAGCCAATTTCAAAGAGGACAAAATGATTAAGTTCTTTTATAAACATTTTTATCAAGCGTAATCTTTCATTTCCATTCTCCACAGATTCCCTTGAGAAAATAGGACTTTCTGACGAGTAAGTCTTCTTGATTGTTTATAAAGTAAAATTGTAGATAGTTTTAATTTATTGATAGAGATGTTACACTACAGATACATTCTTAATTATTGTGTGTTATTGACAATGTATATCTGGCAACAGAAATAGTATAATGTATAAGACTGTTTCCTATTCACGTTTCCATTTCTCAGAGACAGAAAATATATTGAAAGCTCATGGAAAAAACTGACTGATGCTGCTGGTGGAAGCGAGAAAGCTGGAACAAGCTTTGTCTTCTGGTAAGTCTTTTTCTACACTTTATTTTGATTTAATAATTGTATTTCTATAATATTTATTCAAAATAAACTTTTAAAAAGAAAAAAAAACTTTACCTACCAAGAAAAGCCCAGACATTGTTTGAGTCCGGCCCTCTGTAAAATTGATCATAAATGTATTTTTACCACAAACAGGTTGTTGGACAATGTCCCCAACATGAGAGACAGATTCACCAAATTTAATGCACACCAATCCGATGCTGCCCTCCAAGAGGATGAGGAGTTCCGTAACCAGGTCAAGGCAATCACCGGTGGTATCGAGTCTTTTGTTAACAATGTCAATAACCCCGCTGCTCTCCAGTCCAGCATTGAAACTTTGGTCGATGCTCATTTGAACATGCAGCCCAGCATTGCTCTTTCATACTTTGGAGTAAGTGAAGACAGAGCGTCTAACTTTGCTACTTTCTATATTTTATCTACTAATGTTGTTCTAAGACATATAGTAACAGTCTTGACTTCATAAACAAATCGTATAATATAAAAATGTCTATTTTGTTATTATTGTTTTCCCATCTGTTTTATTTTTTGAGGTCTTAGAAGTGACTTTTTTTCTCTTAAACATTAGAGAGTTTCAGTTTCGTGTAGATAAAGAATTAAACTAATTTGACCTTTAGTTTTTTGACGGGTTATTGTTAGTTGGAGAGATATCATTGTTAGAATGAGCAAGATTAAAGGTTCTTATAAAGTTTAATAATGATATCTTTATTATCTCTGAGGAACTGATACTATTTCTGCAATACAAATAAAATATAATAAAACAATAGAAACAAATACACCAGCTTCACTCAAACATGACAAGTTGACATCACAAAGTTGGATTGGATTCAATGATTAAATTACTAGGGAAGGAAAGATTTCTTATGACTGTTTTTTGTCGCGGTGTCTTGTATTTTCACTATGATTGTAAAATGTTAAACGTATGACCTAAAAGGTGTCTATTCATCTGTCTGTCTGGCAAAAGGTTTGTACATGTTATTCCTCCCACACCCATTCTAGGATCAAGTTGAAACTTTGCAAAATAATTCATTGTGCTTAGACAAGACAAAAATCACTGAAACAAATTTGTCAATTAATTACTGCTAATTAACTATTTTGTTTGATACCAACAAGGGAAATTATCCTTCAATACTCACAGATACAGCTAAATATGCAGGGTTTCGTTCCCTTTAGATAATTGAGCACGCTACTTCTCCCACACCCATTCTCGGATCAAGTGGAAACTTTAAACTAATTCTCATTGTACCTAACAACACATTAATCGATTACAAAATTAACCAATTAGTTAATTATTGGGTTTTTTTTTCTGTCTAATAAGGGAAATAACTTCTACATTATTGAGATACAAAGTTGTAAGTCCGGAGATCTTTCCCCTAGATATCCTTTGTTGTTTTTTTTTAAAGGATTTCTCATATTTACCTGTTAACGTTTAAAATCTCTTTTGTATCCTTTATATTAAAAAAACAACAACTGTTAGATTGAGGTTTGATTGTTACTAATATATAGTTGTTTTTTTAAAGCTTAGTATTAATAATAATAATAATAATAATCTTTATTATCTGTGTCTTTGTATCTTTGTAGTATCTTTGTCTTACAATTTGTGCATTACACCAAACAAAAAACATTATAACTATAAGAAACCAAAGTGTACATTCACATCAGACTCACTCATATTTTACATGTGACAAAGTTTATATCAGATTGTCCTTATTTAATGATTTGATTTCCAGGGGAACAAAAGAGTGTTTGTCTCTGTTTGTCTTTGCTATCGGAAACGAATAACAGTGAGACAACTATAAAACATGGAACTTAAAATATCATTTATCATCAATATAATTTTGAAGTATACATTTTGATTATTCAGAGGCATATGTTTGCAAATCTTTTCCTGTCACATTTCCATTTCCTTAGTCCGTCCAACAATACGTCCATCTCTACATGGGCAAAGCTCTCGGTGTTGCTTCCACTAGTGATGAGGCCAAATCATGGACTCACTTGTTTGCTGCCTTCAACAAAGTCCTAAAGGAACGTATGTATTTTGAGCATTATCTTAATGTTTAAAGTCTTTTACAAAACTAATAGTGACAGTAATCAATCAATTATCAAAGATGACTGCTTTAATTATTCTCTACTAATCCTGATTGAAATAATTTTTTTTCTTCTTGAAGGGATGGATTAGGGTTTGGGAAATTGGCGGCATAAAAAGCCTGGCTAAGTCAGAAGGCACAAGCTGAAGTCCCACTGGAGTTTTTAAATTCGAGATTTAACTTACTCTAAACAGAAACACGCTCTTTAACAAAAGAATGAAATGAAACAAAAATGTACCAACTTTTTTTTTTCTTGAACACATAGTTTGTATTTATTTCACCGAATGTAACATCACTAGCATAGATATTAATAGGAAGTTTACATCACTAGCATAGATATTAATAGGAAGTTTACAAACTTTTTCAGATTCTCTACACAAAATTGGACTTTCTGACAGGTGCGTTTTGTAGTAGAAGTAGTAGTGTATTAGTTTTTTTTTCTCAGAGCTTTAAATTTATATTTTTTTAATGGTGTCAAAAGAAAACGTGAAATATCTTAATAAGACTTTTGAAAGAAAAATTTTTAGTTGCAGTTAGTGATGTAAACTAAGTCATCCACAGAACAGTCAGTGCTGTAAGCTGATTTATACACTGTTCACTGTCAGTGCTGTAAGCTGATTTATACACTGTTCACCTCAAACAAAACAACTGTCATACAGTGTAATATTTAACGGACACCTGTTATCAGGATCTGACTTAGACCACTGCAAAAAAAACGGCATTGTCAGCTTTCATTTAATAAAAATGTAATAATAAGGCGAATTTTAACCAAAACAAGAAGTTCAAATACTTAATTTACTTTAATAGTCACTGGCCTACAAATATAGATTTAAATCTATCTCGACCTTTTAGAAAGAAAAAAAACAACAAAAGCGATATTTCGCTAGTCGATTTTAAATATAAAATGGAAATCTGAATGTTTATCGGCTTTTTGTTGGACAACTGCTATCTACTGTAGATGACTCGTAAAGTTAATTTGACACTGATTTTGTACTTATTTAAGTATAATTAAAATGCAAAACTGATTTATTTTCTAATACAAAATCTTAACTTTCACTTATTATCCTTATCACAACCCAAATTAGGCCCCGCGCAATCCGTTTCACATAGGACTCCGCAACATGTAAGACCGGCCCTGCCTGTTATAATCCATTACAATTGTTATTATGTTCTAAATTATTTCTACAGCGACAGACGAACTGTTGTAAGCTCCTGGAAAAAACTAACTGCTAGTGGTAGGCAAAGCTTTGGTATTGACTTGGTTCTATGGTAAGTTTGTTAAAATGTTCACTAAATTATTGCAATTCTTAGCATAATGAACAAAAAACCGTAAACAAATTTCAAAGGATATTATGTTTTTTTTTTCAACAAAAAAACTATTTGTAAAGTATGGAAAGCATTAAACGAATGATTTTTGTTTAATAATTTTATTTACAGCAAGATATTATTTTTATTTTAAACTTATACGTAATTAAACTACTAAAGCTATTTAATGCAGCTACTGCAATATTTATTGATATAAGAATATCTTTGGAATATAAGAAATCATTTTCTCTTTTCTTATTGGAAAAATGAACAGGATGTTCAACAATGTGCCCAACATGCGTGAACAATTCACCAAGTTTGACGCTAAACAATCTGATGCTGATCTGAGAAGAGACCCTAACTTCTTGAAACAAGTCAACAGTATTGTCAATGGGCTTGGTGACATGGTGGACAGTGTAAATGACCCTGGCAAACTTCAGGCCAACCTGGAAAGACTCTCTGAGATCCACTTGCACTTTGTCCCAAGCGTTGGCCCAGAATTCTTCGTAGTAAGTTTACTGTTAAGTTTTTCAATGGTATTCAAAGACCAGTGCTTTATTTACCTACAGGCAATATAAGCTATACCCTGGGGACCCAGCTAGCTTGAGAACCCCCAAAACTGGTTGCATGGATATTTTTAATCACTTTCGAGAAGGCAAACGATAACTTGCCTTACAAGGTTCCTCATATAGTTAATATCAAGTATAAAACAGGTACAGTCAATGGATGAATGATGAAAATATATTTTCCTATAAGAAAATCGGGCCATTGTAATGTTATGAATTTCGAACAACTTAACTCTTTTTTCCCTTATTGACGATGCCAACGTTGATTTGAACCCATTAAACTAATTTTTTTTTATTTATAAACTTTAATTTGTGTTGTGTAAAAAGAGCATGCATTCTCATATAATTCAATAACAGATATAACATTTACTGGTAATAAAACTTCATGTTCATTAGCAGAAGGGGCATAAAATAATTTCAAGTTATAAAACCTTTGAATAAATAATGCCCTGTATTCGGAAATTCCCGAACGCGATAGTTCTTTCAAGAACGCGATATTCCTTTCAAAACCGATGCTGGATCTATAGTTCTAGACCTAGAATTAGTCCCTGGCCAAATTTACACTTATTTATTTTTTACTTTGAAAAATTATAACGGTCAAACGATATTCTTAGAAGTTATACTAGAGTTTTCCCAGTGTGGCCAACAAGCTACTAATTCTTTTCCCGACGATATACATCAACCGTCAAATTTCTAGGAAAACCGTTAGAGCAGTAATCGAGAATCGCTAGCACCCAGGTTCCACGAAGGAATGACTTGAATAGAGGTATTGTAAAAACAATGTAGTTTTTCAGGTTTTGAAAACAAAAGTGACGAATAAAAAAATCGGTCGAATTTATTCCCTTTTTCTAAAACAACGTTTAATAGACATCTCTTGCCTGGCAAACCGATAATCCTATAGGACTCAATCTATTTGATTTCCTCAGCCGTTAGAAAAGAACATTCACACCTTCATTGAACAAGCTCTACATGTCGCCCCTGAGAGCGATGAGGCCAAAGCCTGGACTGATTTGATTGGTGCTTTTAACAAAGTTCTTAAAGACCGTAAGTCAACGTTTGCAAACAATCTTTATTGAATTTTTTATTTATTTATTTATATTATAAAAGCCTATAAATAAAAAGCTAATTTTATTTTTTATATCAAGAAAAATAACATTTGTCATAAATAAATGTATATTTACTTTACTTTTAAAGTAGCAAAAATGTAAAAATTCAATGCAAAACTTTTTAAAATATTTTGTTGTCTGTCTGTATGTTTCATATGTCTAATTCTTCACCCCCACCTATTCCTTAGTTTGTTGAACTGTTAGGGCACCACACATGATCTTTTGACCATCTTTCTCCATTCCTCTTTCTTTTGCCTGGATAGAATCTCTTTTAATGACAGGCCCGTAAATTCTTTTATGTTGTCCTCCCCTTCACTTTCGTTTGCCTCTTCTTCTTACCTGGCACTAGTCCCAGAAGGAAGGTCTTTGTGAGCACTGACTAGTCCTTGAAGGAAAGTCTTTGTGAGCACTGACTAGTCCCAGAAGGTAGGTCTTTGTGAGCACTGACTAGTCTTTGAAGGAAGGTCTTTGTGAGCACTGACTAGTCCCTGAAGGAAGGTCTTTGTGAGCACTGACTAGTCCTTGAAGGTAGGTCTTTGTGAGCACTGACTAGTCCCTGAAGGAAGGTCTTTGTGAGCACTGACTAGTCCCTGAAGTAAGGTGTTTGTGAGCACTGACTAGTCCCTGAAGGTAGGTCTTTGTGAGCACTGACTAGTCCCTGAAGGAAGGTCTTTGTGAGCACTGACTAGTCCCAGAAGGTAGGTCTTTGTGAGCACTGACTAGTCCCTGAAGGTAGGTCTTTGTGAGCACTGAGGATCAGTGATATGGCTATAAATTTAAATTTGCGTTTTTTTTTTACAGTGGTTAGCAGGTCATCGTAGGATCAGTTGCCATTGTAATCATGCTCTAGTGGTCAGTAATTTGAACAAAATAAATGTCGCAAACTGTAACAAAAATGTGTTATCATATAAAGGTCTCTATGTATTTGAATCGCTTAATGTAAATCTACCAAATACTTTATTTCTGTCCTCAGATACTATTCAACATATTGGTCTCTCTGAAGCGTAAGACATCATTTGTTTCTTTTTAATTATTTCGTCATTTCAAATAACACAAAAAAAGCTATATGTAGCACCGTAGGGTGAAGTTGTCCTACAGCGTACATAGTTTCATTGTCATTACTTTTTGCATTGATCTTATGTCTAAATAAAGCTGTGTGAGTGAGGGGAATGTCGGTCAATTAAGTCATGCCCAAAACCATATATATAATTACAAATACAAATTTTTTTACTGAAAAATATTATATTCGAAATCATAAAATAGCCAAATTAAAGTTTGACTTTCTGATTGCCCCATAGAACACATTCGAAACAGCTACAAAAAAAAAAAAGCTTATCTCCTAGCTATGAACTTGGTTACTAGTTTCCATTCTAAAACTTGTTTAACTTTCAGTGACAGAAGAGCTCTGGACAGTTCCTGGAAGAGGCTCACAGCTGGTGAAGATGGAGTTAAGAAAGCAGGAGTTAATTTGGTACTCTGGTGAGTAGTTTTCTTTTTTTTTTAATCAACGGTCTTTAGGTCTTTATTTGTACAAATACTCTGTCATTCGTGTTTTCAATCTGACTCTATCAAAACTATGAAGGTTATAGCAATACAGATTCTTCACTTTTAAATTCATACGTGTATTTTAATGATCAATTGTTCTGAATAATTTCAACCGAAACCTTCTCACTTTAAAAAATAATTTGCATTATCATACATTTAATTTCGGTTGGACGCTTTTCTGAAAGTACATTCGATTATAATATATTATAATAATTTATAAATAAAAACATTGCTTACCATTCGACACCTGCGCTTGGTCGACGCTTATCCTGTATGGGGGATGACCTTATATCAAAGGCGATCTTTTTTTTTTTTCGGGGCGAGCTTACAGGAGGATGACGTAACAGAAGTATGTCTCAAAGCGCAATAATGATCGAATCAGGTGCCATGTTGCTCTCACTGGCATAGAGGAAAGCAGCTGGCAGCGGATAGCCTCTTAAAGAAACAACTGGAGAACTCTGTCGAAGATCGAAGGACGCATATTTGAGACTCATAGAAGGGTCCTTGCCGAAGACAGGCGCAGACAACAAAAAAACATCTTAATTTGATCCCCCGCGTAGAACGGCTTTCTCGGCATTAGATGTGGTCAATTATGCAGGTCGCAACTGGGTTAGGGTTGTCATGTGAAATACTGCACTTATCCTTTATCTCACATCATATATATTTATATCTATTTTTATATATCTCTATATATTCCTGGACACCTTCGTCTTTCTACTACGAACATTTGGACGAGACTCTAAACATAAAATCAATACATTTGAATTGTAGAAGACAAGAAAAATAGGGAAAGAAAGTAAACAATAGGACAAAATAGGTTCATGTTGAATAAGTTGATATATTTTTCATCAGGATGCTCAACAACGTGCCCAACATGCGTGACAGATTCACAAAGTTCAACGCTAAACAAGCAGACGACGTTCTTAAAGCCGACGCTGAATTCCTGAAGCAGGTGGACGTCATCATTGGAGGACTTCAATCTTTCTTGGATCACGTGAATGATCCCATTGTCCTCCAGGCCAACATGGACAGAGTCGCTGAAGCTCACTTGAGCATGGATCCAGTGGTTGGTGTGGACTACTTCAAGGTACGTCAATCTGAAACAGTCCACAAATGTTACAAGCAAAGTGCGACATTCGACATTCTATGGCCAATGTATTGAAGTCTAAGGAAGTGTATAGGTTTTTCCTAAGTGACTTTCTAGCCTATTGAAAGTTAATGTACACATGTCTGTAATTCGGTGTTCCTATACATTGACCTAGCTTTTAGTCTGTTTGACCATTGGGGCACCACACAAGATCTGTTGATTGTCCTTCTTTGCCATTTGACTTGTTCAGAATCTCCCTCAATGGCAGGCCCATCCATTCGTTTATGTTGCTTTCCCATCGCTTTCTCTGTCTACTTCTTCTTTTTCCTGGTACTGTTCCCTGAAGGAAGGTCTTTGCGAACCCTGATTAGCTTGTAATATGGCCATAGAATTTTAGTTTGCGTTTTTAATGGTCTGTCATTAGACATGTGACACTACCGGTCTATCTTTAGACATGTGACAATACAAGTCTATCATTAGACATGTGACAATACAATTCTATCATTAGACATGTGACAATACAAGTCTATCATTAGACATGAGATGATACAAGTCTATCATTAGACATTTTATTGTGTCTTCAGGCTCTTTCCCAGAATATCCACCGCTTCATTGAAAGCTCTTTGGGTGTTACCGCAGACAGCGATGAATCTCAGGCATGGACTGACCTTTTGGCTGCCTTCAACAAAGTTGTCAGAAACAGTATGTGCAATTTTGACCATTTCTACTTTTTAAAAGCTTTACTATAGTTGATTGCATGATGCTTACCCTATATCATGACTTCACCAACTTGTGCACTCACGTAGTCTCGTACGTCTTTACAGGAAGTATTCTCAGAAAAGTTTCCGACAGGTACATTTTAATTTTTTAATATCTTTAACATCATTTACTTTTATAAATGTATCAAATATGTATCAGCAACAATAGGTTTTTGGCTATTTGGAAATCAGTGGATTGATTAGATTCCAATGAGGTTAGATCACACATTATCCACCATTAGCTTAAACGTCTACCCAATTATACAGTTTAGAAGTCTTTGTGCTGTATAAGCGTAACAAATTTACAAATGTGTGATCTTTCAATACTTTTAAACAACTTTCTTCGATAGTGACAAGACTGCATTCGTCAGCACCTGGAACGACTTGATTAAAAAAGCTGGTAGCAGACGTGATGCAGGTGTCAATCTAGTCCTCTGGTGAGTCGTTTGAAAACGTAATATTTATAATTCTACTTCAACTCTTGTGTGCAAAATTAGCCATTTGATTAATTATTGTCTTCTAAAAATGTGCGTTGTTAAGTTAATAATGATATTTGAAATGTGTTTTAAAAACTACGGAACGATTAGGCTTTGAACCCAATAAAGTGTCCGGCAGAAGCATACCCAATATTTTCTTAGTTTCACAACTCTTTTCAGGCACTGACAATTTGTAGTCACTTTTACAAGCTTATATCAATTCTGTCTGTTGGCCTGTCTGTCTGGTAAAATAATTGTACATGTTATTTCTCCCACACCAATTCTTGGATCAAGTTGAAAATGTACACAATTATTCATTGGCCTACACTGCCCTAGACAATGCATGAATCAATTCAAAAATTAACCTATTATTCAATTAATTACTGGCAATTAATTATTTTGTTTGATGCCAACAAGGGAGATTGATCCTTCAATATTTACAGACCTGGCTAAATATGTAGTTTTTTTTTCTCTTACATTATTGTACACGTAATTTCTTCCATTCTCTCTCGGATAGATGTTAGAATTCTACACCGTGCGGTTTGCGCCTAACAAAACGTGAATTCATTTAAAATTAAGCAATTATTCAATTTATTATTGGTAGTAATAATTTCGTTTGATATCGATTAAGGAGCATAACGTCTATATTACTGAGAGATATAGCAGTAAGTGTCTAGTTCTTTCTTTTAGACATGCATTGTTTTAAAAGAAAAGTATCCTTTATGTTTCGCTTGTTGCTTTTGTATTGACATTTGTAGTTATTTTTTCTTTTAACATTGACATTTGTAGTTATCTTTTCTTTTCGCATTGACATTTGTAGTTATCTTTTCTTTTCGCATTGACATTTGTAGTTATCTTTTCTTTTCGCATTGACATTTGTAGTTATCTTTTCTTTTTAAAGTGATAAATGTAGTTTTCCGGCAGTATCATTCATGGTTGTTTTTGTTTTCGCTGTGACTTTAGTCATTATTACTTGCACTGTAAAGCTATTCTATCATGTAGGAAAGATTGTAAGTTTTTTTTCTAACAAGACATTTTTAGTTCTTCTCGGAGTTTCCTAAAAAGACTAACAGATTTTTTATATTATTCCTTAAAATAACATGAAAGTCTTAAAAGCAACACAGGCGGAATGTTTCTTATAAGCAAAACAATACTGGAAGTCTTATCATGGAGCCTTAATTCAATGGGAAATTCTTTATATTCTAAAAAAAAACAGGATGTTCGCTAATGTTCCAAGCATGAGAAACCAATTCACCAAATTCAACGGCAATCAGCCAGACGTTGCCCTCAGAAATGACCAAGAGTTCCTCCATCAGGTAGACCGTATTACTGGTGGCCTAGAATCTTTGGTTAAGAATGTGAACAACCCCGCCCGTTTCTTTGACGCCCTGGAGAGACTTAGTTTCGTCCACTTGAACATGAAGCCCAGTATTGGACTGGAATACTTCGAGGTAAGATTCAAATCTTATGTGAACAAGTTTTTTTTTAAATTGTTGCATCAATATCCAAGTTAGGAATAAAACTTTCCTAGACAAGATGCTCCCTTAAATACCAAATATTTTATGTTAATATCAACACATATAAACAATTTTTTTTCTATTTAATGATAATCGACACGCAATCACGCAGTCATACATGTAAAGTACCCTTGGTTTCTGCAGCCACTACAACAGAAGATCCACACTTACATTGAGTCCGCTCTGGGTGTTACTGCAGGAAGTGATGAAGCTAACGCCTGGACAGACGTCCTGGGAGCTTTCAATGAGGTTATGAAATACAGTAAGTATGAGAGCGTTAAGCTCGCTATTTATTTTCTGAGCTCTTTTGGTAATACATATAGTGTATTTGTTGACTGAATGTAAATGAAACCAAAAACAAATGTATCGGCTAACTATATGGCTCCTCCTGTCTCGAAAGACAATGGATGCGCCTAGGTGAGTCACTGGCTTTGGTTTCGTCTTGAGACGGGGCAGAATATGGAATGACTGATCAAGCCAATTCTGGAGCAGCATAGTTTGCCACAGATCGTGCATGTATGCATCTGTCCTAGGACTAGCTGACAGGGCAGCTTTCTTCTTCTTTCTCTTGACTGATGCACCTTCCATTCTTTTGCTCTCGTTGAAGTTTGTACCAGCATGTACAGTCTGTCGCCATTCTGCCCGGTCTTGGGCTATTTCCTCCTACATCCTTAGTTCGATGCCCATGGTTCTCATGTCTCGTTTGCAGACATCTCTGTAGCTTAGTTTTGGCCCTTGGGTCTGAATCCCTTTGCACGCTCGGCGTATAGGATGTCTTTAGGGATTCTATCTGGCATGTGAGTGACGTGACCGAGCCAGCATAGTCTTCTCTGTGTAAGAAGCCAACTATTTCTTTCTAAAAAAAACATAGCTAAAAGTTTTAAAATTTCTCATTCAGACCATGCGGTCTATAGGGCAGATGATGTTAAGGTCATCTGTTTCTTTGGCCAATGGTTAACGAAGGTTTTATGTAACCAGCACAACGACCAACCGCCTTTACTTTCCCCCAACTAAAGTCAGGTACCCATTAGAGTTGGGTGGACTCAAGGGCACCCTAAAAATCCCGAAGTTCAAAATCCAAGTCTTCACCAAGATTCGACCTCAGGAATCCAGGTTCCGAAGCCAAGCGCTTGACCACTCAGCCACCGCGCCTTCTAATAACAAGTTTACTAAAATGAATTTTAAAAATAAAACTTGACAATCTCCTTAGAATTTTTTATTAGACGACTGTGCCAGATACATTTTCAGCTCTAGAATAACATACCATCAGTTTACATTTAATACAAAAACCAAGACTTCTGCTTCTGAACTTCAAACCAGTCTGCTATTGATCTCTTGGTGTACACTCACAATGAAATCAACTTGAAGCCATGATGGCATTAAAAGAGAGAGTTGCTGTCACTTTTAAAATAGAAAAAATGGTTAAATATAATGCAGACACTGTACAAGTAAGAAAATAAACATCAGTGGATCTCACGTTACTGGTCTCATTTTAATCTTCAAATCTGTCTACAGGTTCCATTGAGAAAATTGGTCTCTCAGACAGGTTAGTAGCCTTGTAAGAGTTTTCTAAACTGTTTTTTTTTTACATAGATAGCTTGGTATACTGTGTTTGGACTGACTATAGTTAATGCCTGGTCATTGCAGTTTGAAGTTAAATAAAATAATACAAGAATATTTTTGTTTTCATTTCATAAATATTTTCAAAGTATCCGATTATCTTTATCTTTCTAGCTTCACTCTTTCCTCTCTCTCTCTCTCTCTCTCTCTCTCTCTCTCTCTCTCTCTCTGTCTCTCTCTCTCTTTCTCTTCCTCTCTCATTCTCTCATTTCCGTCTCCCAGTTTTTTTTTCTTTTTTCTGTTTCTCGTTTTGTTCTCTTCCTCTGCCCTCGGTCTGTCTGCTATTATGTCTTTCTACTCTCTTTTTCAAACTGTAATTTCAATTCCTTTTTTCTTCTTCTCTCGCTCTTTTTTTTTACTTTCCCACTTTGTCTCTCTTTCTCTTCCATGTTTCTTTTCTGCCTCTCAGTTTCATTCTCTCTTTTCCTAATTATAAAGTCTTTACAATCATTTGTAATAATAAAAAGACTATTGAAGATAGTAGAAAGAACAAAACCAAAGGAAATATATAAAAATTAGGTCTGATTACTGCCCATAGATCTATTCGAAACATATTTTAGTGGGTCATTATTGATATACTAAAAATTCGTGTTGATAATTTGTCATACATTTTCAGTTTTAATATTTGTACACAAAATTTATGTTTATAAATACATCGCTTCTTTTTAACAAAGTCAGCCAATTTCTTTAGTTTACACTATGACATTTATTTCTTCACAAGAAAAAACATTACACGTCAATTAAATTCGTGTCTTTAAAAATATCAAAGCACAACAGCACAGGCAAAACGTTTAAATATCCATTATATCTTAATTTGATGATTTATAAGGACTTCTATGAAGTCGGAACAAATAAGGTAACAACATAAATGTTTACTTCAGTAATGGTGAAAGGTACATTCCAATAATCGAATACATGCTATCTCGGAACCGAGCAAACTACACCCCCTAATGCAGAGGCTTTTGTAGAGTGCGCATGGCCAGCTCGTTCCGCGCCAGACATTGTGGTGAAATAATTTCCATTTGTGGTTTTTGACTGTGAAATGGTTTGGCTTTTCTTTGAAATGAATATGCTGATCAAATCTCCCAAAATATTTAATAATTAGCAAGAGAAGAACCTTCACTAACAATAATAGATTACAACGTTACATTAAAAAAACAAAAATGTTATGAAGTCAATTTTGAAACTGAAATGATATTGTAAACATTTCAATGACAAGTTCGATGTAAAGTATTCTACATCTTACCGTCTGCCACAGTGACAAGCAGGCCTTGGTCAGTTCCTGGAGCACAATGACAGCAGGGGGCAAAGAAAGTGCTGGAGAGAGACTGGTGTTTTGGTGAGTAATTGACAGTGACTGACTGGTAGTTCGTTCAGCATTGAACAACAGAGGTCTCTTGACTGAATCTTTAAACTTTTTCTGTTAGTTATCCTAGGTTGTTTTTTATCTTATCTTATAAACTACAGACGTCCATTTAAAATATAAGCGAAGATAATTACGCCCTAAAACATATAGTCGTGTAGGTTAATTAGAAACTCTACTAATAAGTTGATTTTCCTGGCTGAATCAGTCAGCCCGTACCATGCCCTAATGGCACTATCGAAAAAGGAGGACTGTTTAAAATGTATCCTAATGTGTGGAATTAGAAATGCATCCTTCTCTATGTGTCTTTCTAAATATTTGATTAGATTGTGTTTTTATCTTTGTAAGCTATGGTTCAATGTTTTACTTCTGGATTATTGCTACTTTACCCTTAAGTCTTCTCTTCTGAAGTGTTTAATTTTACAAATGGTGTTACCCTAATGAAATGTAAACATTCATTGGTTATAAGTCTCACTGCTCTATTTAGCATTTCATCTTGTTTCTTTGTGTTTTCTTGAATTCAGGGAACACGGGATGCATTACAGATGATTACCCAATAACTTATCATTGTTGGGACGTATTTGTTCTTAATTTTATTATAAAAATAATCTGTTCAAAATTAGTTTAGCTTCAATGTTAATATGTATCTTATTTGCACAACATTTTTTTCTATATAATATCATTATATAATATCATTATCAACAACAATCCCTGGACTTACGTCGTAGGGGTTCTGTGATCATTCACGTAACCAAATGCTACCAGTCCATCGGGTCAGCTTTTTTCTTAGCAGAATACTGAGAGGCCTGTCCATTCAATACTACCATATATATGTTCCGTTTTCTATATAAAACAAAGTTAGTGAATTACCGCTATTTAATTAACTAATTTGTTGTGTTTTTTTTTTATTGATTCATGTGTTGTAACTTGATCCGACAATGGGAAGTGGGAGAAATAACGTGTACAAGATGTCTATCAGACAGAGAGATGTTGATATAAGTCTTGTCAAAATAGATCAATCTCTACACAGAGAAAGATTTCAGACAGAAGATCACTAATAAACAACTCTCACTTCCCAAACAGAAACAAAAAAGTTTCAACTATTACCAGTAAGTTACTTGACTTATTACAGGATGTTCGACAATGTCCCCAACATGAGAGCTAGATTCACCAAATTCGACGCCACCCAGTCAGACGAAGCCCTCAGAAACGACAAAGAGTTCCGTAACCAGGTCAATGTCATTGTTGGAGGTCTAGAGCTACTGATCAACAGCGTCAATGAACCTGGTCAACTCCAGGCCAACCTTGAGAAACTAGTGGATGACCACTTGCACATGGTACCAAGTGTTGGTCTTCAATACTTCGAAGTAAGTTTATATTTTCTAATTCTTTATATCTACATGTCACGGAACGGAAGCCTGCAAGGCCATTTTCAATAACAAATTATTAATTCTTTTAGCTTAACGATATTATTTGAGTGTTCAACAAGTGTTTAAATAGAGAAAACTGTACACAATTATAACATCAGAAACACTTTGTCTCAACACAATCTCATCGTAACATCAAGACATCGTCTGGCAATCAAACAGTATATCATCACACTGCGACTATTTTAAAATTAAGACTATAACAAACAGTTGAACTATTAGTGCAATGTGTTTATTTACTGATACTGACCTTATCTACAGCCACTAGAAAATTACATCCATCTCTTCATTGAGAAAACTCTTGGAGTAAGTTCAAACAGTGTCGAAGCCAAGGCCTGGTCCCATTTGTTCCGTGCTTTCAACAAGGTCATGAAGGATCGTAAGTTATCTGTACACTTTTCTAGAATGTTCGCATTTGTTTATATTATCTTAGTGATTAAGTCATTTGTTTACGTTATCTTAGTGATTAAGTCATTGTTTACATTTTCTTAGTGATGAAGTCCTTTGTTTAAATTATCTTAGTGATTAAGTCCTTTGTTTACATTATCTTAGTGAGTCCTTTGTTTAAATTACCTTAGTGATTAGGTCCTTTGTATACATTATCTTAGTGATTAAGTCCTTTGGTTAGCTGAATTTATTGTGACTCTTCCTACTTCTAGCACTGTCAGGAAGCCCAGAACTACTTCAACAAAATACATTTACGTCAAATAAAGTCTAAATCTTGATGCACTTTCGCTTTTCTTGCCTTGTTGTCTTTCTTGAAGGAATGACTATTCAATAGTAGAATGCCAAGTTCTCTGTGGCATTTTAAGTCTCGAGAGACGATCTTTTCCCTTTGCAACTTCTTGTGTGACTAAAGAGGCCAATCATTGATACACAGCTGCGATCGCAGGTTGGGCATAAATAATCACCAGGCGCCGTTGCATGCCAAGTTCTAATCAATTATATATTTTTTATACCAGTTTTAGTCTCTCGGGCATTATGGTCAAAGATGTTTGGACTTTAGAATTTCGGGTCATTGTCTAATCATCTGCTATGCACCCATTTTTATTTTGCAATTTATTGTAAACATTTGATAGAAATTTATCAATTATCACACTGACAAATAATCGTACAGTGTCTCAAAATGAAATTTTACATATCGATGTTAGATTAGAATAATCAATAAATCCATAATCCCAACCCAATATGAATATAACTTTATTGATCTAAAATTTATAAGTTGTAAATCATTCTTATGCTACCTTTTACATTGATATGTATATTTTATATTATATATATATATATATATCGATAAATCGCGACTTCTTTGTTGTCGAAGATAAGCACAATCGCATCTGATAACTCGAAGAAGATTGAAAATCTGGCCACCACAAGGAACGTTTTGGTCTGTTGCATAGTTTCATGCTTTTTTTCCCCTCAGCATTTTTTTCTTCTGTGATCTGTTTTCTTTGCTACTGACTGTCCTCCTTGCCTCGACATTGATTTATAACTCACTAAATATTGTACAGTGTTTTGTTTGTTTGTAATTCACCCGTTATAAATATTTGAACGTTTCAGATTCCCTCAAGAAAATTGGTCTGACAGATGAGTACGTTTGTTTTCTAATAGAATAGTTATTATTTTTTTTGTAGTTGAAAATATTTCTCAAATATATCCCTAGTTTAGTCAAAACACTGACCTGCATATTTATGTTTCCACAGAGACAGGAAGGCCATTGTTAGCTCCTGGAGGAAGCTGGTCGGTAGAGCTGGAGGCAGAGACAATGCTGGAACCGATCTTGTCCTGTGGTGAGTGTGGTTCTGTTAACCGTTTTACTTTATTTCTCTCTCAGTGTTACAGATACTATCCAGGACTTCGTTGATGATCTGCTAGAAAATTTAGTTATTGTATTGACTTTGTATCTTCACGCATAAAATGCTTCTTAACATAACAGGATGTTTGAGAATGTGCCCCACATGAGAGACAGATTCACCAAGTTCAATGCTTACCAACCTGACACTGCCCTGAGACAAGACAGAGAGTTTGGAGCCCAAGTTGATCGCATCACATCTGGCGTAGAATCCCTGGTTAATAATGTAGAGAACCCTGGTCAGTTCCAGGCTGCCATGGAGAGATTGTCCACTATTCACAAAAATAAAACACCCAGCATTGGAATCGAATACTTTGAAGTTAGTATAATACGATAGTTAATGTGTTTGAGCAAATGAAATATTTTATACAAGAAATATAACCAACACATATAAAGTAAATCATCATCATGACACTGCATTTGAGCATAACCATGAGAGGTTCAAATGATCTTTTAAAAGCCTTTACTAAAAACCTGCTTAATGCATGTAAATGTCCAAAATAAGTCAAGAGAAAGCTGCATCCTCGAACTGTCGCATTCGGAAAGTCTGAGATAATGAATAGAGTTACCTCCTTCTAAAAGCATCGGAGGCGTGTTGACATTTAGCCTGATATATGCAAGACAAGAACCGACAGTGCAACGTTAGAACTAACGTTACATTGGTCTATCCACACTAGGCCTATAACATGTCCAAACATTAGAACTAACGTTACATTGGTCTATCCACACTAGGCCTATAACATGTCCAAACATTAGAACTAACGTTACATTGGTCTATCCACACTAGGCCTATAACATGTCCAAACATTAAAACTAACGTGACAATGACCTACCACACTGGCCTATAACATGTCCAAGCCTAGGTATCCTGCACAAAGGGGAGACTGCCTCATTTGCTCTCAGACTTACTGGGATATTTGGGATTTGCCAATACCCTCTAACCATTTGTCTTATTCCAAATATTATTATTTAGATTATCTATATTAAAGTTATTTTTCCTAACTGAACTGATGTAAATTGTCTCCACATTAAAACGGACCAAATGCTTGGTTTATTTCAGCCTCTTCAAAGATATATCCATCTGTTCATTGAACAAAGACTCAACGTTGCGCCTGACAGCGTGGAGTCCAAAGCTTGGTCTAATATGTTTGCCTCCTTCAATGAAGTTCTGGTGAAAGCATAAACTTATACATCTGGCACGTGACCCCCAACGACAACGAATCTATTGCTCACAAAAAATATCATACACAAAAACAAAAATTATTTATAAAAGTAACAAAATATTGTTTCGTTAAATATGAAGGAAGCATTTAATAAAGCTGCGTTGTATCTTATTCTGTATGCATTTACTTGTAAATATATTAAATTTCAAGATGATAAAAAATAAAAGTTAAATAAAACTATTCAATAATTTAACACTAAAAACGCCAGTATATATTATTACAATACTAATTTGTGTATTTCGAAAATAAATCAAGCAATAATACAATTTAAAATGATTACATTCTTCAAATATGAGATGAATTAAATAAATGTTTGCAATTGGAATATTAACCTGAAATAGTGGAAAGTGAAACTTGCTAAATAAAGAATGTCTTGAAAAGAGGTTAAAAAAAACCCATTATTTTCATGGTTCACATTTTTGCTTTAGAATCACTGACCTGTATACATGTATTGCTTGATTCATTTATTGCAAATTGTGTATGAAAATTATGAATAAAAATTGTTGCAGAAAAATTGTGTAAAAAAATGTGCAAGAATATCGTGCAAATTTGTGTGTAAAATTGTTGAGTAATAAATGATTTGCTTCCAACTGAAATACTACCTTGGTCTTTTTTCTTTCCATTGATTGTACAGTATTTACATTCAATAAAATCTCACCTGTTTGTCTAAGGGACTTTCCTTGTAGAAAAACTATAAAAGGTTCTACCTGCTCTGAGAAATAGTTCAGTTTACTTGTCTAAGGATAGAGTCCGACTTTAGAGTAAACAATGCTACTGGATACAGGGATATGTGAAACCACAATTTCTTAACCTGTGCGTTACGTGACATGTATGCACTACGCAAAACAGCAGGATCTCTGTCCAGGGCTTTGGCATGAGAATATTTGAGCTTCTTAAGCCTTCACTCCAATAGAGTTTGATGATGACTGGAAGCAGGACGGTCTAGTTAGCTCCTGAATCCAAACAGCGGATCTTTGTATCTTTACTTCTTTGATCTAATAGTATCTATACTTTATGGATAAATAAAACGTCAGGCTACAACTACAAGAACATTCACAGGAGGATAAAAATGTGGACAAAACTTTAAAGAGGAGCAAAACAGAAATAACATGACAATGTTCACATTTAAAACTAGAAATAACATGACAATGTTCACATTTAAATCTAACAATAATATGACAATATTCACATTTAAAACTAGAAATAACTTGACAATGTTCACATTTAAAACTAGAAATAACATGACAATGTTTACATTTAAAACTAGAAATAACATGACAATGTTCATATTTAAAACTAGAAATAACATGACAATGTTCACATTTAAAACTAGAAATAACATGACAATGTTCACATTTAAAACTAGAAATAACATGACAATGTTCACATTTAAAACTAGAAATAACTTGACAATGTTCACATTTAAAACTAGAAATAACATGACAATGTTCACATTTAAAACTAGAAATAACATGACAATGTTCACATTTAAAACTAGAAATAACATGACAATGTTCATATTTAAAACTAGAAATAACATGACAATGTTCACATTTAAAACTAGAAATAACATGACAATGTTCACATTTAAAACTAGAAATAACATGACAATGTTCACATTTAAAACTAGAAATAACATGACAATGTTCACATTTAAAACTAGAAATAACATGACAATGTTCACATTTAAAACTAGAAATAACTTGACAATGTTCACATTTAAAACTAGAAAAAACATGACAACACATTTAAAACGAGAAATAACATGACAATGTTCACATTTAAAACTAGAAATAACATGACAATGTTCACATTTAAATCTAACAATAATATGACAATGTTCACATTTAAATCTAGGTCTTAACGATGTAACATGTCAGTAAATCATAGGCCTTAAAACAACAATACCAAGTATATAATATATTTCTAAGATGCTGCGAAATTTTACATTCATGCAATTATTGTTGTCACTTTTTGTCAAACTGACTTTCCATTGGATTGGACCAATAAAAACTATCTTATCTTATCTGATCGTATCTTAATACGCGTGGAACTTCTCTTTCAATAGTGCTAAGTAAAAAAAAATGTTATCGGCCCAGTGAGCGTCTTAAATCGTGTCAATAATGATAACGGCATAAAACAGCCCGTATTACAATGATCACCCACACCCAGCACATTTTTCTTCTGATCCTTAAATTCCATAAAACCACTTTTTTGTCTCTTTCATCCTTAAATCGAAAGGCCCGAACCCCCCCCCCTTCCAATATATATTAAGCACTAACACTTCTTAGGCCCCTAGCTATCTCGTCTGCCTGCATTTTAACGCCGGCACTCCCCTCCCTCTTGTTGTTCTGGGGCTGTTCCATCTTGGGTTAAAGCGAAAGAATGGATGCATTGCTGTTTTTAAATAAGTGGACGAAAACAACAACAAGATCAATGACGTCAAGGTGAAAGATCACGTGTTACCAACTAAAAAATAAATGAGCTTCCAAATTTGAATCTACAGTGTTTTAAAGTGTACACAAAGTATCAAATGCTTTAAAAATACTTTTTATATAGCTACCTATTTTGTACACCGTATACACCAAAATCTTTACTATTAAAGTATTTGCGACCATTAACGAAATTCCTCCATATAATCACGTCCATTCTTGGCCTAGTATCCCTTCCACAACTAGCTCTAGTGTTTTTATAATATATTCAAATCCTCAAAATAGTTTTAAAAAAAACAATCTCTTTTCAACTTGAGAGAAATAAAATGACAATACCAACTAATTACACAAATCTAACCACTCAACCCCTCAACCCAAGAAAAGCTTAGAATCATCGAAAAAGATTATAAATAGCTATCTGTCTCTAGTCATACAGGATAAGTAGGCCTACCCAACGATCAAAAAAACATTCAGAATATTACCATTTCTCGGTCCTGCCTACATTTAACAGAAAAAAATTATTGCTTTCAGCAGATTCGAACCTAGAAAAATCAGCTTGATAGCTAAGCGCTATACTTTACTAGCCGCAAGTCTAGATTACAATAATCGGACAAGACTAAATTCTAAATGAGTCCATCCTAAGGACATGCGCACTTGTTTAGGTCAAAGTTCAGTTTAAGTAGGACAACAGGCACTCTCGTAAACAGTACTGCTCGCTGGTGCACAGAAATTGAAAAGCAAACTTTATCTTTATGGATTTCATTTCTTGCATGGATCCTCAGTACCATTTTTTGTTCTTTTTTCAAAATATCTTTTCTTAGTTGATGTGCAAACATTAGGGTTCATATTGATTTCGCTATTGTTATGAGCAGTTCCTGCTACCCCTCCCGCCATCTAGACGAGCTATTTTTATAATTGCTAGTCCATAGAAATTTGAGACAGTGTGCATGAGGTGATAATGTCTGTTACTTAGACTCTGTTATCAACGTGACTGACTGTGGTCTAGCCAAAGAAGATCATCGACATGCCTTAGTTACCTACTTTCTAAAGTTAAACATTGACAGCCAAGCAGAAGGTAAAATCGTGAGGAGGAGCGAAAAGTAAAAGGTCAGAGACATTCAAAGGGAAAGAAAATAGATGGAGAGGGCAGACTGAACGAAATAGTGCTACATGAGCAGTGGACTTTACACTGCTATAATAACAACATTAAATATTAAACTTCAAAACACAATTTTTATTAGTCATTTAATACTTTGCACAAATAGGGTTAATTTACTTATCATAATTTAAACGCGGTACGACAGGTGTATAATATAGCGCCTATGTGCTATATACTATTTACTCCTCACAGCTCACAGTATAGATTTGTCACAATGGAATTAGGAGGTCAATAGATCTATGTACTTTCAGAAGTGATATCTAATGACCCTTTCTCTAGTTGTTTGTTGGAGACGCTTATTTTTTTCAAGCAATAAAACACTTTATAATCCCAATTCACCTACGTATTTATTTTTCTGTGTGTGCATGTATGTGAGGGAGAATTATATCATTGTATTATAATTTGCTTACATTCACATATCGAAGGTAGGGACGACCAGTTTTTGTTGAGCCAGTCACACGTTGACCATAAAGAATGCTTTTCATGATACGATTGTCCTGCATCCGGCGGACATGATCAAGCCAGCGCAGGCGGAATTGTTTGAGGATTGTAAAGATACAGGGAAGATGACCTCTTCGAGAAAGTATCTCAGTGATACTCTGAGCGCTGCGCAGGTGAAATGAATTTAGTTTTCTCTCTACATGACATACTACCGTACAGAAGCGTGCTCATGAAACATTCCTTGTAGGACTTCATTTTGGTCCTTTTGTGGAACATGATAATAAGCCAACATATTTTATTTTGTAAAGAAAATCTGGCTGTTTCAAAAAATACAACATATTAGTCATTTACAGCGGCATTATAAAACAAATATGAATGCCTTCTTGATTTGAGTCGTGCATAAGAGATTGGTTAAACTACGCCTAGAGATTGGAGGATTGATTGAAATATTGACCATAATGAGTAACGAAAATAAGTTGGTGGTAAAGGTAGCTACAATGTTGCTCACATTTTAAGTAGAGAAATAAAGCTATTTTTAGACGCCTAAAAATTGTAGACTTTAACTATCCCATTAATAAATGTGAGTACTAGATCCAATAGTCTCAAATAATTTCAGCTGAATTTTTATTTCATATTTTGTACCTTTTTGTTGATCTGGCCCGCGTGTCGAGTGTCGAAAGTTAAAATGGCCCGCAGGTCGAATTAGATTGAGCATCAATGAATTAAGTAATTCAGTATTACAGCCAAAATGAATGACATAGAAATAAGATGTCTTTGCACATTTGTGTTTCTCTCCTTCAGACAATTGAGGTCATGACCTTTGTGTCTATTCTCTGTGTCACATTTCCATGAGCTTTGTGCTGAGCCACGATGTCCTTATCATTTCTTTCCGTGGCAGATATCAAGTGTTGTCCATGTTGGGAAGTCTGATGGGAACAGTGCTTCTCAAACTGAAAAGTAAACAGAACTACTGAGGAAAAATGTAGCAGCTCTCAGTTGGTTTCACTTTCTGCTTCACCTTTTAAACACTTTCATTTAATAGAAACCTAAAAAAAAATATAAAACTTAAATTATCATGGCTACAGAGGATGTTTTTAGGTTTATTTTACAACCTTTCTTTCCACTTGAGACATTTTTTGGGGGAAGAGGAGTTCCATTATTTGGTTAGTGAAAGACGTGGTGACTGGTAGCACGCTCAGTTTACCAGCTGATGGGCCTCGAGCTCAAATCTCGCTAAAGTTTTGGATCTAGAATTTTCTTGGTTTTCAAGACGTTCACCCTCCTCTTACAGATTCTGCAGGTGTTAATGATAGTAATATCAATTAGTTGTCGTGCTAGCCACATGATGCTTCAGTTAAACTTGATTTAGAAAGGTTAACACTTCACCGTGTCAAGAAAATTATTAACTTGTACCTCCAGTGTGTAACTGTATACTTTATATTAAATTACACACTGGAGGTAGATGTAATTTATATTTGCAAATCAAATACTTATACCCAAAAGATAACGTCTAAAAAGCTTTGTAGCCAAAATAATGAAAGTTTTATATTGTAATAGAACTATGTGATATGCAAAAAAAAAAAAAAAAAATTTATAACCATTTTTCATAAACATCTTTTTTTGTATTGAACACAACAGCTAACCTTATGATAACACGTTCTTCAGGATTTCACGAGGAATTCTTCGTCTTGAAAACCAACCAGAACTAAGGACTTGTTGCATAGTGGCTCCCGAACCGAGATCTTGGTCGAAGACTGGTTTTTTATTTCTTTTTATTTTGGGATTTTAAGGGTGCCCCTGAGTCCAGCCAACTCTAATAGGTACATGACTCTGGCGGGGAAAGTAAAAGTGGTTGATCGTTGTGCTGTCCACATGACACCCTAAGAAACTGCCCCATGGATTGCAAGGTCTGAAATGGGTAATTTACTTTTATATAAAGATACATTTGATTTAAAACAACATACATTTAAATACTGTTTTGAAACCAACATAATGTTAGGAACCTGTTAGTTTCAAAGTATAGGGAGCCCACAAGATAAAGTCATGTCCCACATCTTTTTTAACTTAGCATAATGAATTCCCATCACTTGAGTTCTAATAATTAGGCGAATGTCTTCGCGTCCGAAGATAAAGTGCATTTGTCATGAATCGTCCGAATCAGTGGTGACCTACAAAATGAGACTCAAACGACCACGATTTTCAGCTAGCATTGAGACAATAAAAATGGTTAACATGCATATTTGAAATCTCGTACACTCAACGGAGATCAATGCCCTAGGTTTTGAAAATGGTCCCGTTCTTTATTTTGCTAGTACTGACCCATATGCCCTGTCATTCGAGTCATCAACAGACCTATGCAATTATTTGAAGACAGCAAATGCTGATGCCACATGGAATCCTAATCAATCCAAAATGTAGGTAAAGGTCAGGGGGCGTAGATGTCGCATCTTTAGGGTCGTGACTTGAATGGGATGCTCATCTTACGCAACAAAAGGTACATATACCGGGGAAGAAGGCAAAGCCATTCAGAGCCTCCTGTACCTTCCACAGTACACGGAGATTCCGGAAGGTAATTGGTTCATTTCAGAACAACATTTAGTTGGATAATTTGTTTTTTTAGTAATCAGATTTTAAACTTATTGTTGATTACTATAATTGATTTATATCTAAAGATACAATAATTTAACAAGAAAAACATTAAAATACTGTACAAAAAAACAACAAAACTTATATTAAGTGCAAAAGTATCAGTTAGTTTGGATCTGTCGCATGTGTGATTAGCCTACATATATAAATCTGTGCGATAGAAACAATTTACCAATTATTTTTGTTTAGCTTTCCCAATGCGCTATGATCCTAGCCACTTGTCTGGGCCAGTTGTGAAAGGGGGAGGGAAGAAGGGGGGTATCTTGGTGAATGTTGACAGGATCGTTTTGTTTTTAGATGCATTAAAAAATGTTTACTAGGGCTCAAGATTCGTCTGCAACTTATACCACCACATCTGTCAAGTACGATTTCTTTCCCTTGTTCAAGATACCAAACAAAATAATTAATTACAAGACCAGAGAACATTTACTATAAATATATAAAGAGTTGAAGAAAAAAGAAGACAGTAAAATCTTTATTTTAAATCGAATGTACTAATTTCTTTTAGTAAATAATTTATTTTATTTCCCATCATTCTAGCAAACGTCTTTTTCTGCTCATATTAGATATTGAGTAGACGATAATAGTAATATTTTATTAGACGAGTTGAAGTTGATTTTTTTGCAAGACTGTATCACTTTCAAACCGAAAGGAAAGCTCCTATCCAAGATAGTGGTTGATGAAGAACAGAGAAATTAAATCAGCCACCTACTGCCATCGTTTTTGTATACGCTGAGTGTGGCAAAATATCTAGTTCACGGCTAGGTCTGTGTAGCCACCGGACACCTTAATGTAAAGACTCAGAGATATATTTAATACATTGCGACTGAATGACAAACTTAAAGGACTTCACTGTGGGAGATTTCGATGACTGAAACTTGTAACGGTTTTCTAATTGAATAATTGTCACCACTTTATAGGCTAAAAAGTTTAAGAAAATAAAAGAATTATGAAATCTTCCAGAAATGAAAATTGCCTTATTTTTTACATTCTTCTTTTTTTTTAAAAAAATATTTCAGCTCTTGTTAAACTTTTATAAATACTTTTTTATATATCTCTGAAAAACCTAGCTCATAGTACAAGGGGAGAGAATGGTGATGTCCACGAAAAGTATGGCCCAAGGCTTCATTGGTTTTGTTCTTCTTAATATTGGTGAGTAGTCCTATTGTAAATTATAATATTAATCAAATGTGAATAATTTTTAGCCGTCCTCGAAAGAGGCATAGCCACTATTAGTTTTGTGTGGTCGGAATACATATTAATATTAACAATGTAATATTAGCATTAATCTATCTCTGTACCCTATGGTATCATGTCGTCTGTAGACCTATCAATACATTAATCTATCTCCGTACCCTATGGTATCATTTCGTCTGTAGACCTATCAATACAATAATATCGGCCACACTTCTGACACACACACACACGTATGGGCGGAGATAGTGTTGTTGATGTTGACAGTTTTTGTTCATGGCCTCTGATAGTCATGTAAAAAACATTGAAACCTGTCTTTTTACCTGCCTGAGTGACCACTTCGGGGGCCGACTTTGAGCTTGTTGCCAACTAACTATATTGCAACCTTGTTCATTTTTCTTGTACATCTAGAAACTATAATAATGCTTCTAATTACTTTGTGAATGACATTGAATAATTACAAGTTAACATTATTAACAGAGACTGAAAAAGCTCTAAAGTAAATTCTTTCAGGTTAAAAAAAATACTTAAAAAACTATTAGGATAAGTTTTGATTTTCAAAACTCCTCGCTGATTGGTAGAGCCTCTCTATTACAGTTTGGGGTCCAATGGATGAGCCCGTCTTTAAGAGTCAGATGACCTGGTGGCCGAGTCGAAATTTTCTGATGTATAATTTTGTGAAGAAGGGATTTCTGGTCGGCCATTAGGCGGTAGGCCATTAGGCGGTAGGCCATTAGATCTGATTAGAGTTGGTGGCCTACCAGTTGGTCTATGTGCTGGATCCATCATAACATTCTTGTAAGAACTTTGTTACAGACTTCTGTTTTTTTTCTTTGGTCACAGAAAGAAAAGTCTAAAAAAAAGTTTACGTTTAAATACTCCACTTTAACCTCACCATTAATAAATGTCCAATACAGTGACAGTTTATTTATTTTGATATTGTTTTATCCATATTAGAAACCTATGGTCAGTTTACTTTGTTCTTGAAGTAGTATTAGAAGTGCAAGCAGAGTCTAATACTATAACATTAGTAAGTTGAGTCTCTGCTACATAAATAGACAAGTCCATAGATCTCAATCGAACTAATCTCCTTTAAAAAGCCATAACTATGAAAGATGAGCAGAAAGCATAGACATGGCAATACAGTTGTCTCAAAACTTTAAACACACAAAAAAATAATTAAAAAAGGATTAAACTCTACCTTTGGGGATTTAGCAACATTGGAAGCTGATTGCAATTTACCCGTGATATCCTCCAAAAGGATGCTGTCATCTGCTGACATCTTCGAGATCCTGAACATTCCGGTACTGCCAGGAGAAAATTTCCCAGTCACTGCTAAAGAAAACTGTTAAGAGGCAGTTAATGACTTTTTGGATTATGTTTAAAAAAAAAAAATTAAATATACTTACATATATATAGTGAACAATGTAGTCTATGTTTTCCTTTGTTTCAGTTTGTCTGAGCTATTCTATTGCCGACAGCGCTCGGTACGCCAATGCTGACTGGAAAAGATCAGAAGAAAATCAAGGAGGAAGTCACTCCTGCGTGGCCAGACGACTGGAAGACAACAGCGAAGAAGTCTCGTGCAAGACATTAGTCACATTCAGACAAAAGTCGCCAGAGGAGTATGCCAACAAAGTCAGACAAGCGGAGAACAAACTCGGGCAGTTAGAATCACAGTATGATGACTGCCAACAGGAGACTGAACGCAAAGGAAGACTCATTAGGACTCGAGCCGTACTGACAGGTACAGAACTCTGTGTAACTGCATGGAAGCTATGCAGCCAGTGATGGCTTCAGTCTAGCAATAACGTGTGGATATCTGTGGGGACATCTGTGTGGATATCTGTGCGGATATCTGTGTGGATATCTGTGTGGATATCTGTGTGGATATATGTGTGGATATCTGTGCGGATATCTGTGTGGATATCTGTGCGGATATATGTGTGAATATCTGTGTGGATATCTGTGTGGATATATGTGTGGATATCTGTGCGGATATCTGTGCGGATATATGTGCGGATATATGTGCGGATATATGTGCGGATATATGTGCGGATATATGTGTGGGTATATGTGTGGATATCTGTGCGGATATGTATGTGGATATCTGTGCGGATATATGTGTGGATATCTGTGCGGATATTTGTGTGGATATATGTGTGGATATCTGTGCGGATATATGTGTGGATATCTGTGCGGATATCTGTGTGGATATCTGTGTGGATATATGTGTGGATATCTGTGCGGATATATGTGCAGATATATGTGTGGATATATGTGTGGGTATATGTGTGGATATCTGTGCGGATATATGTGGGGATATCTGTGCGGATATATGTGCAGACATATGTGTGGATATCTGTGCGGATATTTGTGTGGGTATATGTGTGGATATATGTGCGGATATCTGTGCGGATATATGTGTGGATATCTGTGTGGATATATGTGTGAATATATGTGTGGATATCTGTGCGGATATATGTGCGGATATCTGTGTGGATATATGCTTGAATATCTGTGTGGATATATGTGCGGATATCTGTGCGGATATATGTGTGGGTATATGTGTGAATATCTGTGTGGATATCTGTGCGGATATATGTGTGGGTATATGTGCGGATATTTGTGTGGATATCTGTGTGGATATCTGTGCGGATAT
The DNA here is from genome assembly GCA_030265305.1 of Biomphalaria pfeifferi. Classification (NCBI taxonomy): domain Eukaryota; kingdom Metazoa; phylum Mollusca; class Gastropoda; family Planorbidae; genus Biomphalaria; species Biomphalaria pfeifferi. The sequence goes on from JASAOG010000025.1 coordinate 4,467,460, forward strand.
CTGTGTGGATATATGTGTGGGTATATGTGTGGATATCTGTGTGGATATATGTGTGGATATCTGTGTGGATATATGTGTGGATATCTGTGCGGATATCTGTGTGGATATATGTGTGGATATCTGTGCCGATATCTGTGTGGATATATGTGTGGATATCTGTGCAGATATATGTGTGTTGAAAAAACAACAGAATCGTTGCCAGAAATGTTTAATAATAAAATATTAAAACAAAGTAACCACGTTCACAAGTTTCTCCCCTCCCCTTATCACCCCCCCCCCCCATTAACACTTGCATTTAATTAATATACATAATGAACAGGTAACTAGAAACATGGATGGAAAGAATGCACATTAGGCGGGTTATTAAGAAAGATATAATAGTTACAAAGGATATGGTAAAACCAGGTCTGGAATAAATCCTTTTTTTAAAAAATGACAAAGAAATAAAAACAATATTATGCATGAAGTAAATTTGAATAAAGCAGAATAACGTTTATACTGGTTTTCAATTATTTTGATTTCTGTGCGAGATAGTAGCTTCGAGTTTGTTGGTCAAATCTAGTATCTATTACGACGTTGGAAATAACATTAGAATACTCCAATTGTACATTTTGAGATTTATAAATATTTATAGATTTCCCCCACTCTTTGTTACAGATTCAATTCATAGGCTTGTAACTGAGGAGTAAGTATTTGACTTACATTGTCTGGCATTCATCATATTATCTATTTATTTTCGGTCTCTTTTAATGTTAGAGTTCTGAGTTACTTCTTTGATAATTACATAATATGTCCATGCAAATGTACTTCATTCTATTTTTATCAATGAAATAGACAACACATTTCCTGAAAAAATACTGACATTCTGATCGTGGTGATGATTCCTCCACGTAATGCGATAGTAAAGCATAGGCCTCGCATGGGATGGGGGAGCCCATTACGTTAACTTAAGGGACATGACCTATGAACAAACAGAACAAATGTGATTTCAAGATCATCTAGTTGATGGAGGTCTTAAGACAAAATGGTCGATGTTGGCCACGGGATAAAGGCCTTTCCCTGACTAAAGGCTCACAATAGGGATTTATCTCTAGCCTTTTTGGACTTTTCGAATTAGATAATCTGATCAAATCTGATCAGCATGAGATAATATTAGTCTGCTTTCACAAAAAGACACTTGCTAAAAAATGATGCCTTTGCCAAATACTCGACAGTTGGGTTAAACATACATTTAGGCTTAAACACAAGGAGCAATTAGTTGAACTGAAAATACACCAGCCCTATGAAAGGCTAATTGTTTTCTTCTTTTCCTGTCTTCACTTTAAAAATCTAGAAATATTAACGCTCTTCAGAATAGCTGGGATCTGTTGAACTCTTCACCAGAGTTCGCAACCGATCTGGTTATCTGGTAAGTTTATTTTATATTACATATTTGGTGCTTATATATTATTTGTATTACACTTTTGATCAGATATCTAAACTCAATGACTGAATTGGCGAGGAATGTTAAAATGTTATTTAAACTTGGTTAGGCCAATAATAGAATATGCATCCTCCGTTTGGGACCCCTCAACTCAAGAAAACATCAAGAAACTGGAACATACACAAAATAGAGCAGTGAGATTCATAACAAATGAATATTCACATTTGACTAGAGTAACACCCTTAGTAAAATCACCAAATTTAAAAAGCCTTCAGGACAGAAGACTCAAAAGTAAATCATACATAGCAATCATACATAAAACACTGAACCATAATCTTCAAATACAAAAAAAAATAATTAAATAAAATACTCTGAAAGACACAAAGATAAAAGCACAGTCCTCGTCCCATATGCTAGGACAAATTTGTACAAATACTCCTTCTTCCCTAGTGCTATTAGAGCATGGAATGGGTTGTCTGAGCTAGCCAGGAAAACCGGTGACTTGGCAGAATTTAAGTCATTGGTTAATATGCATGACTAAATGCATGACGCGTAGGACGTGATCATCTTCTTTTTTGAAGTAACGTCTGTATTATATAAGATAAGATAAGATAGGTGTAGAACTAAAATTCCACTAAATGGTTAGGTTTAATACCTAAGTAGAAAATAAGGAAAGATTAGATATAGGCTATTAAGACACATAATTTAATTTCAGTTATAGATTATTATAAATAGTTTGAAAATAAAGCTTGAAACTTATTAAGCAAACAGAGTGCTTAGTAAACCCCAGCAGAAGTTTTGTCTCCCTTATTTATAGGCTGCCAAGCTCATATTAAAAAACGAAAGTTCTCCAACCGGAGACTCGAAACTTCTAGCTCCCAATGTTTAAATTAACATAATGTTTACACTTCTCCTAGGACCTTGACTCAAACACCATGTAGTTTATATATATATATATAAAAGCAAAGCAATATTTTCATATCCCTCACGACACAGGATGTTGGACAACATTCCCAACATGCGTGCTAGATTCACCAAGTTCAATGCTGAGCAGTCTTCTGACGCACTTAAGAATGATGCAGAGTTTGTCAAGCAGGTGAAATTAATTAATAGTGGTCTTAACTCTTTCATCTCAAACCTGAACAATCCTGGACAACTTCAGGCAACAATGGAGAGACTTGCTGAGGTTCATCTTCGAATGCAACCTAGCATCGGTCTTGAATACTTTAAGGTAATTTGTTCTGGTTGAGTAAATCGTATTTAATAATAAGCTCCTTTATCTCCTTATATTGCAATTAAGTTTTTTTTTAATTTATTTGGTTACTATGATCTTTTAATATGGCTTTCATGAAATTCATTGTTCTTCAATTTCAAAATATCTCTCAATTTTTCTCCATTTCTTTTCTTACGAATTTCTTATATTGAATCAGAATTTCTCCATATCGCTTTCTCTTCTTTCTCAATGATACTCAATGCTCAATGTTATTGCTTATTGCGTAAGCCAGATATTAATATCCAAGATTTCGGAACAAAAAGAGCATATTATTATTATAGCTTTTATACTACTTTCATGCTTATAGCATGCTCAGAGCGCTTTGGTCCAATCTCATTTGTGTGTGTGGGGGGGGGGGGGGGTATCTAGGAGTTGGTTTTCCGTACTGCCTTTAGGCAGGCGCTCAGTAAACGCAACTATGCCCGAGTCGGGTGTCGAACCTCGAGCCCCCTTCTATGTAGCCGAGACAAGCCAAGTTCAAGTGCACTTAGCCTCTCGACCACGCTTCCCACACATATGAATGTGTTTCAACAATTCTTTTACTTGTGTCGTGATATATCACATGAAATTGTCACTCCTTGCATATATTTTACATTTTATTCTAATTAGTTATATTATAGTACAATGAAATTCATATTAAACATGATATTATTTTGAACATGATATTTTTACTTCCAGCCATTGCAAGAAAAAATCGCCAGTTTCCTTGCTGAAAAACTTGGCAGTGATGATACTCCAAAATCCTGGGAAGGTTTACTGGCTGCCTTCAACGAGGTTCTAAATAGCTGTAAGTGAAGACTTTTTTATAGTTTGAACATTTATAATACTTTGAATTACAGTGAGTGAATGTTAAGAAACATTAAAAGTAAGGGATTGCTAGGATGACGGGTCAGAGTTCAATTCTACAACGTACAAATGCTTCACTGTAGTGTAAGAGTACACAGAATGGAAAAACCAAAATGAGTGAATGAACATTCAATGAACTTTCTAGAAAGAACATTTTTATTCATAATTTTTTTTTAATTTTAGAATTTAATTAATTTTGTATTGTTTGTTCGTAGATACTAATTTCAACATTGGACTTTCAGAGGCGTGAGTAAATGTATTTTTTTAATGAAAAGAAACTAAAAAAGAAATATTTGAACACATTTGCTTAGTCACTGAGATTGTATTGAACTGTAGTATAATGTTCTTTATTTTCCCTAATCTCTCTCTCTCTCTGTGTCTAAAAGTAACACTAACTTCTAGTTTCTCTCTCTCCCTCTTTCTGTCTTTCTCTCCCTCACTCTTTTTCTTTCTCTCCTCTCTCTACCTCTCTCTTTCTTTCTCTTTCTTCCATTCTAAACCTATATTCAATATATGTAGAGGACTTTAAATTTCTTGCTAATTCTACAGTGACAAAGCAGCTCTTCAGAGTTCTTGGAGCAAACTTACAGCTGGAGCCAACGGAAAAAGTAATGCTGGAGTTAGACTTGTTCTCTGGTATCTCATTTTTTTTTTTAAATCACTTGACTAAACAAATCAGCTCTCACAATCTTAACTTGATACACATCTCTATAAGAATATCTTCTAAGTCTTTCATTCTCATCGAGTTTTTACCCCAAAAAATTCTTTGAGACCATAATGTGAACAAAAGAGATTGTTTTTAATGTGTCCAAAAAAAAAAAAAAAGAATTAATAATTAAAGTGTCTAACTTGATTCAAATACGAGAGTAAAGAAATCAAACGCTTGACAACTTCAAATTTAACAAACTCAGCTTAATGATAACCAGTTATCTTCGTATTTTTTATGAACATTTTTTCTCTTGCAGTCTTCAAATTTAAGTGTATGTTTAAATATTGACTATTTGTTATTTTATATTACACGTTTTTATGACCATTTAATAATTTTTCTGTCAGTGATCTTCTTTTACAATTTTCGAAAAATTAATATAAAAAATAAATTTAACATTTTTAAAAAACTTAATCAAAAGCTTAAAATATATCCTCAAAGGATGTTTGACAATGTTCCCAACATGCGTGAACGATTCACCAAATTTAACGCAAGAGAGTCTGACGATTCTTTGAAAAACAACGCAGAGTTCCAGAAACAGGTGGATGTCATCATAGGAGGATTTGAGACTCTTATCAACAACCTGAATGATCCAGCCCTGCTTCAAGATCGTCTGGAAAGTTTAGCTGAAGCTCATTTGAATAAGAAGCCAGCCATCGGCAATAGCTACTTTGTGGTAGGTTTTGGTGGTTCGCTTTTTTCAAAAATGATTAGACTGTACCACGCTTATTTTTGATTGCTCTATTTATAGCTTAATTAATTTGAAACGATTTACCTTGACCTTGTAGTACTTAATATTGTTTTACTTTTGAATGTAGCCACTCCAGAAGAAAATTAATTTGTTCATTGAGAGTGCACTTGGTGTCAGTTCTGACAGTGAAGAGGCCAAGGCCTGGTCAAATTTGGTGGGCGCATTGAACAGAGTCATCAAAGATCGTAAGTTGTGTTGGTTTCTTTGTAACGTCTGTAGTCTAGTTCATCCGGTGGTTCATTTATCTATCACTCAAATTTGTAATAATATAACAACTATATTCTACTGTTATTTATCTCCACAGAGGCTATCAATGCATTTGGCCTTACAAACTTGTGAGTTACCTTTCAATGTTTAAAAAAAAAAGAGAGAAAAAACTTAAGCCATTATAGTCTAGATAATGACTCTAATATTACTGTTGTTATTGCTCTTATTCATTTTTTTTTACTTTAGTTGGCTTCTTTCTTTTAAATAACGTAGCTGGATATTGTTATTAATATAATAAAATGACATTTGTAACAAGATATTATCGTAATGTGTTACAGAGACAGGGAGTCACTGGTCTCTTCATGGAATCAACTTAAAGCTCGTGCTGGCGGAAGTCAGAATGCTGGAACAAATCTTGTACTTTGGTAAGTGGCTAGACCAGTGATTTTCAACAGGGCGCTAGCTCCCCCTCCCTCCGGGGGACGATTTTGTGAAATTGGGGTGGGGGAGGCTCTGGGAACCAAAGGGGCGGTAGTGGAGCACAGGGTATAATGGGGAAGGTAAAAGGGGCGCTGGGCATAAAAGTGGGATGTCAAGATGAAAGAAGAAACTAGAGCTGCAGTGCAACAAAACAAATAAATATCTTCAAAATTAACGTTGGCAAACTGCTTATAGACAAATGAAAGCTAGTTTGCTTCTAATTAAAGAACAGAAACATCGTTAGAAATTGAGTTCGAGACTCCCCTTTTTCTATTTTAAATTCTTACTCTGTTGCTGTTATCGGAGTGTATCTATTGTCTCTACTTTTCACGCGAGTAAACGTTAATGATTTGATAAGCAAACTAGGCCAATGCTTTTTAGATGATAGACATATGTTAATATATTACTATGTAAATCTTAAAAAACTGACATTCAAATAGAATAAATTTTACATTGACAAAGTCGGTTTTGAGGAAAAAACTCTCTGGTACGTATGTATAAATCTCTCCCAGAGTTCTATTGAATTACCATCAGATAAAAAGTAATCTAATAATCCATTTTGAAAGAGAACATTTTCAATTGAGGTTATGAAACCAAGTCAGCTTCACGAACATATAGCAATATCCAAATAGTAATTAAGGAATGTTCATGAACAATTGAAAAACTTTCTATTTGCACAATATTAAAAACAAGCGATGAAGCAGAAGATGTTTTAGTGGCCTCTTAGAAAATTGCATAGCTCCTTTGTGTTGTTTTTTTTTTGTTGTTGTTTTCAAAAATTTAAAAAAATTTTAAAAACACAAAAACTTTAGTCTAATGACGTTGTTTAAAAACTGATAAAAACTCAAATTTAAACAAGTTAAAAAATAACCTGCGACATAGAAGACTTTGCTTAGTGATTAAATATTATTTCAAAATTGTGTAGTTATGTCGCTAATTGCGATTTATGGGGCACCATCAGTGGTTAAACGCTTCTATAAGTAATATAGAAAAAAAGAAAATCCAGATCTATCCTTATGTGTTGCGATACACAGGCAACATCTTGTTAAAATTTGAGCCCATAATTTCATTCCTATTTGAATCTAATTATAAAAATTGTAAATAAAAAAAAAAAACATGACAAAAATGCTCATCTTTCAACAAATGATGAACTCTGATTGTAAACTGAAGTTCGTTGGATTTCGAAAGGGAGTTGTATTGCTCGTTTTGCTAAGCTCTTAAATACAATTTGGATTTTTTTTTTAAAACAGGATGATTCATCGGTAGGCGATAACTAAAAGCAGGCTAAAAAATGAATGAAACCAACATTAGACTGCAAGGAAAGAATTTGACTTTCATCGATCAAATCATTTTCTCTTTTATTGAGATATTAAATCTTATTTAAATAGCTTTACAATCTCAAATAACTTGTTTCTTGACAAATGAATTACTGCCTAAGGACACCGATATCTATGCAATTCACATAACAATGCTCTATAAAGAAATAACGATTCGCTTCTTGAGTGTTATAGATATAACAATTGAAATAATTTAATAATTGAAATAATAACAATTTTCAAAACTCTGATATTTATATTTCAAATTGATTTACAAAACTATGTCTTTGGTAAAAAGAATGTTAATATAGGAGGAACAACAGAGATATGGCTGCACTTTAATGTTTCTGTAAAATTCTAAAACTGTGGTCGAAAATGGAATTATTTTTTTAGTTTTTCAATCAAAATACATGGTTTAACCGAATTAAGTACGTAACAAACTTCATGAGTAAGCATAATTTTTTTTTGTATAATAGTTTTAAATTTAACGATCAGTTTTTGACAAGAATAAAAATGAATAAATAAATGACATTGTATTCAAATATACCTTCTCACGCTTCTTCAGTACCATTTTTCCTAGTAGGGGGCGCTGGTGGAATTAAAAAAACAAAATAAGAAAAGGGGACAGTCGACCAAATAATGTTAAGACCACTGGCTAGACAAACATTTTGAGTCAATTCGAGTTTGTACAGAGATAGCTTTTTTTTTAGATGAAATTTTACGAAATGTTCGCTTGTTAATTTAACTAGAACATACAGGAGAAATGAAACTAGACAGGCCAAAAACAAAAATGGTTGCACTATTTCCATTTACTATGAATTAATTTTTTTTTTTTAAATCTAGAGTTTTTGTGTATTGATACATAGAATTTTAATAGCCATAAATTACATATGTTGATGTTTAATTCAGTTGTATTCTATAAAATTATTTCTGATAGCCTTATAATAACTCTAATCTCTGTCTTACAGGATGCTAGAGAATGTTCCCAACATGCGTAGCAGGTTTAACAAGTTCAACGCACGCCAATCCGATGACAACCTGAAGAAAGATGCTGAGTTCAGAAGACAGGTGTCTCTCATCACTGGTGGTCTCGAGTCTTTGATCAACAATCTCAACAACCCTGGTAGGCTCCATGACACTTTCGAGAGACTGGCCGATGCCCATTTGAACTTGAAACCAAGAGTTGGTCTTGAATACTTCGGGGTGTGTTTTCAGTTTGTCAGTGTGAACATTCAAAGATTTTAGAACCAAATCATTTTTAGAAACATCAATATTCACGCATAATATAATTTCATTGGCCTACATCTTTCGATACATAACATTGACAGTTAATAATCAAACAATCTCTGTCTTCAGCCCCTGCAACAGAACATCAATGTCTACATTGAGAAATCTCTTGGTGTGTCATCTGACAGCGCGGTCTCTAGATCCTGGACAAGTCTTATCACTGCTTTCAATAACTTCCTTAGAGACAGTATGTACTACTAACATAATAAAACTTTACGTATATTAATATTATACTCTAATGATCTTTTTTTTATTCAAAGATATTAAAATTTAGTTTACGTTTTGATTAAGTATTTACTAAAAGGTAACGTGTTTAAATAGTTTTATTTTAAAAAGTAATACAAAACCCATAAACATCTGTTCAAAACGTTGAGACCATTACACTGACCACATGGTCGGAACATGTTGCCTAGTCGTTCAGTTTCTCCATACACTTGTCATCACAAGATTTCGAACCCTGCCTGCCGTCACACCTGTCGTCCCTGTCATTCATGAAGCTTGTAAAACACATTACAAACAGCAGAATATTACAAACAGTTGGTAAAACATTACAAATAGTTAGTAGAGCATAACAAACAGCAGAATATAACAAACAGTTAATAGAACATAACAAACTGTCGAACATAACAACCAGTTGGTGAAACAGAAACAAACAGGAGAACATACAAAACAGTAGGTGAAACATAACAAACAGCAGAACAAAAAAAAAACAGAAGAACATAAAAAACAGCAGAACATAACAGTTAGTACAAAAAAAACGCTGTTAAAGACAATGATATTCTCGAAAACAGAATTGAATACAAACTTGTTTTTATTAAACAAAGAAACATCGAAATGCAAAATTAATTTCCCAACTTAATTATTTACTTAAAAAAAGTTTAGCCTTTGTTTGTTTTAATTAAGTTTATTTCTAATTTGTTTTTAACTTTGTCACCAGGAACTTCCTTAAGGATTGTTTCCGACGAGTAAGTATCATATTTATTTTTTACTATGTACACTAAGAAACAATTGCATTTATTTTTTAATTTGGTAATATCGACTAAAACATAGTTATGCTTCACTGTCTATGTTTTTGGAATGAAGTCGCTAAACCTAGAAAAACACAAGAGGACGTAGTTGGAAATGGAAAGCTAATGTTTGACAAATTTAAATATAAGGATGATGGAAGTTAAATTTCACAGCCATGTCTTGTGTAATCGGTAATCAATTTAATATTGATTTCAATATTTCTAATCCGCACGAACAATAGGGAGACTATGTATATACCTTGCATAAACCTTTTTCGCACTGGTGGATCCAGAACTTCGGAGTGGGGGGGGGGCGATTTTTTTCGAAACCCTAACCCCCAGTAAACCCTAACCCTAAGCATAAACACGCTTACAGTATATATATAATTAAAGTTATGCATATATTAGAATGTTTTAAAAAGCAGTGTTTCTCAACCTTTGGCGAAAAAAGCAAACAAAAACAGCAATGTTGAGGCCTTTCTCTTGACAGCTAGGGGGTCTGGGGGAGCGCTGTCAGCTCCCCCAGTGGGGATCGGGGCAAACCCCCGACGCCAAAATCGTTTTTTTTTTTCCTTTCTTCACTGCAGAACCGCATTCTCCTGACATCCACAGCTCATCATTTATCCTATTCAAAAAAAGGATCTTTTGAATAATGTTTTACTTGAAAATATTCTAATATGAATGTATAGGCCCTTACTATCTAGCAAATACAACCGATTTGTTCCTTGAAAAAATAAGAAACCTCACATATTATTTCGATTAAGGCTTTGAGGATCGCAGTCGAAAAAAAAATTGAAAAAAAAAAATGCCATGTTGAGGCCTTTCCCTAGATAGCTAGGGGGTCTGAGGCCTTTCTCTTGACAGCTAGGGGGTCTGCGGTGCGCAGTAAGCTTTCCCAGTGAGGATCGGGGCGAAGCCCCTACGCCAAAATCGTTTTCTTGCATTCTTCACTGCAGAAACGCATTTTCCTGACATCTGCACCTTATTATTCATCCTATTAAGATAGGACCTTTTGAATAATGTCTTACTTGAAAAATATTCTATTATGATTTTACATGCTCTTACTACATCGCAAATACAACCGATTTGGAATAAATTTTAGGAACGCCGCCGAAAAAACATCTATTCGAAAAATAATATTTTTTTTAAAAAAGCTCTTTGTAAGTGATACATTTTGTTCAATAGGCTTGTTTGTAAGTTGGTTTGTTACAGAACTATAATTCAAAGCTCTAAAAAAAACATTTTGGAAGTGGGAGGAGAAATTAAGTGAACCAATTAGATTTTACTCAAAATTTTTTTCACTTTTAGTATTCAAGCATAAATTGTGAGTTATTGTCCCAAATATTTTATTTACAACAGAAAAATATCAGTTTGAGTAAAGGTTGAAAAGATGACTAGGAAAATAATATTTGGGTTCAGAACTCATTTCAATTGTTACTCTTATTATGAAAAATTTCGTATGAATTCTAAATTTTCCAAAAAAAAAGTCTTTCTTAAAATAACTAAGATGAATTCGTGTGCAATTACATAAACTCTGTCGCCACATTTGACTTTTCTGTTTTAAAACGTCATCTTTTCATCCGACATTATTTACAAATGGATTAAAACATCAATATACAGCTTATATTATATAGATATTCAACTAATTTTGTTCAAAACTATGATTTCTCCTTAAAAATAGGACCGCCCCACTCCATTCAGAGGGCTGAGTGGTGAGGGCAGCAGAAGCAATGCCCCCCCTACACCTCACCGAATCAGCTAAGATACCAGAAGTGTAGCAACATAATATAAAAATTATATTGTAATTCAACTAATTTTGTTCACAAACTATGATTTCTAATTAAAAGTATAAAGTATATTAAAAGACCTATATAGAAAATTTAAAGAAACCAAGGCAGAAAGAGTTCACAAAAAGTATATAAAAATTAAACACCTAACCCAAAAAGTAAGCAGACAGCTGCAGAGTGAATACATAAACAATGTAATATCTAAAGATAACAACAAAAACCTATGGTCATACATTAAGTCTAAGAAAATGGAAACAACAGGCATAGCGCCATTAAAAGATGAATATAACATAATATATAATGACAATGAAACTAAAGCAAACATCCTAAACAAATACTTTGCATCAGCATTCTCAGCCCCAGGAGACAAAGACATATTTCTTAATTTGAACCAAGTAGACAACATAGAAGATTTAGTAGTACAAGAAAATGAAATTCAAAAACTATTATCCAACACCAAACCAAATAAAGCATCTGGACCTGATGGTATTCCAGCTAGATTACTCAAAGAACTAAGCAATGAGCTAGCCCCAGTGTTCAAAATACTCTTTCAGGCATCGCTTAACCAGGGCAGAGTACCAAAGGACTGGAAAGAAGCTAATGTCACCCCCCTATTTAAAAAAGGAGAAAAATCTGATCCAGGAAACTACAGACCAGTATCACTTACCAGCATCACATGTAAAATCCTAGAACACATAATATGTAGCAACATCATAAACCACTTAAACAAACATAATGTTATCACCCCATACCAACATGGCTTTAAGAAATATAGATCATGTGAAACACAACTAATAGGACTAATTGACGATTTTTCAAAAGGTTTAGATAATAGTGAACAAATAGATGCTATTTTACTAGATTTTTCCAAGGCTTTTGACAAAGTTCACCACCATAGTTTGCTTAAAAAATTAAAATATTTCGGCATTAATGGTCCACTGCATCAGTGGATTAAAGATTTTCTGATAGGGAGAGAACAAACTGTAATAATAAATGGCTCTGAATCAACACCGATAACAGTAAACTCAGGTGTACCTCAAGGAACAGTCTTGGGTCCACTACTATTTTTAATTTACATAAATGATTTACCAAATTGCATTAGTTCAGGAACAAACGTCAGATTATTTGCAGATGATTGCATAATATATAGAACAATAAAAACAACACAAGACACAGATATTTTACAAAGAGAATTAGATGAATTACAGAAATGGGAATCAAATTGGAGCATGTCTTTCCACCCAGAAAAATGTCAGTTGTTAAGAGTAACAAAAAAACTAAAACAAATTAATTCCACTTATCTTATTCATGGCAAACCAGTAACACAGACTAAAAACGCAAAATACCTAGGCGTTATAATAAATGAAAAACTGTCATGGAATCCACATATTGATGAAACTACAAAAAATCCAACAAAGCATTAGGGTTTATTAAAAGAAATTTCTATAAATCAAATAAGAACATAAAACTAAAATGTTATTTAACCTTGGTTAGGCCAATAATAGAATATGCATCCTCCGTTTGGGACCCCTCAACTCAAGAAAACATTAAGAAACTGGAAAAAACACAAAATAGAGCAGTGAGATTCATAACAAACGAATATTCACATTTGACTAGAGTAACACCATTAGTAAAATCACTAAATTTAGAAAACCTTCAGGACAGAAGACTCAAACGTAAAGTAGCAATTATACATAAAACACTGAACCATAATCTTCAAATACAAAAACAAAACTTAATAAAATACTCTAAAAGACACAAAAATAAAGGCACATTCCTTGTCCCCTATGCTAGGACAAATTTGTACAAATACTCCTTCTTCCCTAGTGCTATTAGAGCATGGAATGGGTTGTCTGAGCTAGCCAAGAAAACCAGTGACTTGGCAGAATTTAAGTCATTGGTTAATATGCATGACTAAATGCATGACGCGTAGGACGTAATCATCTTCTTTTTTGAAGTTACGTCTGTATTATATAAGATAAGATAAGATAAAGTAGGACCGCCTTCCCACTCAAAGGGTTTAGGTTGGAAGGGCTAACCTTCCCCCCCCCCACACCACACCCAATAGGCTAACAGGGGAACAACTTAATATAAAGATCGGTTAAAATATCAATAACAAGTTTTAATTATATAGATATTTAATTGATTCCGTTGACAAGCTGTGATTTCTACAAATAAATTGGACCGCCCCCCCCACTCGAAAATTTATAGTGGGGGGGGGGGGGATTGATTCCATCGCCACCTCCCCATCCCACCAAATCGGCCAACATACAAGAGGGGGGGGGCGAAATAATCTAAAAATAGGTTGAAATATACATAATTAGTATTATATTATTAACATAACTAACAAATTCGGATGCAAATTGTGTGGGAGCCCCCCCCCCCCCCCCGAATCTGCCAGTGCTGAGTTTTTCGTTGCTTATACCTAGCACTTGTAGTCTTGGTACAGTTATAAATCAGGAACTAAGTATCGTTCAAAAAATATGTAGGACAAATGTGTGTTGCGAATTTCTAACGATGCGGATAGCCATAAATATATAGCTTATTTTGTGTATGCTGATGATAGAAATAAAGACAATGCTGATAACTATGTTGTTATTTAAGTGTATGATAATTTGTGTGCACTTTTCAGCACTGAAATTTTTAAGGACTTTCACTAAAAATCAAATTTGTATTTAGTTGGCAACAGTGAACGTTCTACACGGCGTCCTAGACATTGCTTAGTTTGTCTATTTATTTCAAAATCTTTCCTTATTTCCTCTTTTTTTTAAAACGTATTTCTTTATATTGGCCCCACCCCCCGCCACTTTTTTTTTTACATTTTCCCATACCGCTTTCTCTTCTTTTATGTAAACGAATGTGGACCATATGTTACAAAGAGATTAATTTATTGAGAATGTATCCTTAAAATTCCAAATAGGATTAAAGTGAAAACAGTTATTGCTTAATACTAAATTCAGTGCCGGATTTTAGGGAGGGCAGGCGAGGCTTTAGACCCGGGAATTCAACAAGAAAGAAGCAAGAAGTGTACGCTTGTAGCATGCTCGTAATATGTACAAGTAGATTCGGATTTACGGCAGTTCGTCAACCGACTAAAAAACTAAAAAAAATATACATTTAAAAAATATATATTAAAACTATTCAATATTTTATAAAAGGAAAGTGGTATTACAATGACAAGATCTCTATTTCTTTCTTGTATGATATAACATGCTTTAAGCTAAAAGTATTTTATTGATTCAAGCTTTCGAAAAACTGTAGGGGCCTTCACAAAATCATGCAACGGGGCCTCCAAATACTTATGTCCAGCCCTGGCTATATTTTAAAAACATTGTGTCTGTCAACTTTTCATATTGATGTTGTACAAATTTAGTATAACTTGTAAAACCTTTCCATTCATTCCACACAATCGCAGCGACAAAAAGGCGCTACAGAGCTCATGGAACAGACTAACAAGTCAAGCTGGAAGCAGCCAGAATGCTGGAATCAACCTTGTACTTTGGTGAATATACAATGGTTTTTTTCTGCATCCACATATTCACATATTTTCTTGGTTATGTATTTTTCTTTTTTTTTTTAAATGAATGAAAAAAACAATATTAAAACTTCTGTATTAATTATTCCCAGCCTATGTCAATTATTAGTTTTAAACGAACACATGTTTAGCACATTACATTATCACGTTAATTGTCTTATTTTAGGATGTTGGACAATGTTCCCAACATGCGTGACAGATTCACCAAATTCAACGGCCACTCTTCTGATGATGCACTGAGAAAAGATAACGAGTTCCTCAAACAAGTGAATGTCATAACAGGAGGTCTCGAGAATCTGATTAACAACGTCAACGACGCTGATCAACTCAAGGCAGCTATTGAAAGACTGGTGGAGGCTCATCTGCGCATGACACCAAGTGTTGGTCTGGAATATTTCGGAGTGAGATTTAATTTCTCAATATTTGACTAAAACTACTGTTTGCTATTTGTGATCGTGATATAACTAGCTGTTGTTTTTACACAATGTAAATAACCGTTAGTGTCAAACAATAATAGAGTTATTTGTAAAGTTCATTAGTCAGTTTTCTATTTTACCAACAGATGATCGTTAGGGAGTATGCACACCTGAGTTGAAGTCCCAAAATGGTTTTGGCCATCGCCATGACCCTATAGAAACCCTAGGCCATTGAAAAGGATTTCTTCTCATGATTAGGAGTGAGGCATAGTTTTTCACCCTTAGCTCTGAGCGCCTCTCGATTGGGCGAGAATTTTTCCGGGTTTGGTTCACACCCATATCTCGAGGTGTAGTCTGCTGACCTGCTGTTCTGTCTAATTCTAACACTAACAGACGAGGACAAAGGCTTTGCACCTCTGGGAATGTCCCCGTATAGGTTTGCTGACTAATATTTTCCGAAGTAGAACCGTTCTTTTTCTTTTAGAAGACCATTTCCTGACCTTGTAGAAAGGCATGATATACTTTATATACTTTTGGACAAGTCTTTGTCCCACCATATATCACAGGATACAAATTATTTTGTATTCTCTCGGAACGTTAAATAAATCATAGAGAGCAAGTTTTTCCCGTTGCACTATTCATTTTGCACTTCAGATATATTCCTGGGCTTTCACACCTTGTACTATATTTATTTGTACTGAACGACTCTAACACATTCTATGAAATTTAATGTATTCATATCTGGTTTTCCAGCCACTTCAACAGAACATCAGATTCTACATTCAGAGTGCTCTTGGAGTTGCATCTGACAGTGTTGAAGCCAGAGCCTGGTCACGTGTGCTTCAAGTTTTTAATGAATTCCTTGCTGACAGTAAGTTATGCACTACTGCTTTTACTATGGCTTCCCTCAGTCGCGAAGGGACAATAAATTTTCATATACAAATTAGATGAATGCATGGGCATTAGCTATGGGTCGGAACGATGTCGCCTACACACAATTTTTCACCTCTCCACGCAGATGACGTACCCAAATGAACTGCCTAAGGGTCGCTTGCTTCTGATTTTTCCTCAGGATTGACTCCCGAAGCCTTTCCCATATTTGTGTACATCTGCAAGGCAGCAGAAGTTTGAATTTAGTTTTCCGTCTCATAGATGGGTAACCAGTAAACTTGGGGCAGGAGGGGGCTCGTTGAGTACTAGATAAGACTAGAGTGTATCTAAAATTTTATATAATGTTCTTTGAGAATAGAAGAATTCAAAATAGCTATCTGCATATTGTCCCTTCTACAATGATACTATTTTACCAAATTGGTGCTAACAATTTCATACATAACAAAATGTAACCCAATCATATAATATTAATAATTTGCAAAATTTTTGGCGATAGAGAGTGCAGTTTTAAAGGATATGATGGGCATTCTGTAGTGACATTCCACACGGGCAAATTTCAATAGTCCCGATTTTCAGCTTTCGGTACATATGTTGTCTCATTTTGTCTCTAACCGAAAAATTATGCGCTAGTCGTGTAGGAATAGCTTATTATAAGCATCGTCTTTCTTGAAATTTGGATAAGAGCTTGTTCATTTATGCTTTATTCTACACTATTAAATTCTTCATTCTCATAATGAATGAATATAAAATTAAAGTAAGTGTATGTGAATTGTCTCACTTTAATGAAGTATTGCATGATAATTAAACTGAAAAAAGAATTCACTAGACATTGACATAGGCTAAATATTCAGCAGCTGAACCAATATACCATGTCCTTGTTGCTGAAATACAAACATCTCTAAATAATGTAGTCTATTTTTCAGATTTTTTAAAATGAGTTTTCAGAAGATTTTAATAATTCCAGAAGATTTCCAGGATCTCCTGGAAAATCAAATGGCCCTGGGAAACCTGTTAAAAGTTAAAATGGTTTAATTTAATAATTTACACCTAGAATTAGCGCGGGCCTATGAAAGTGCGGGGCCCACCGTCGTTGAAGGGTTGAAGTGGCCTAAGGCTGGCCCTGCTTAGGTCGTCCTGCATAGGATAAAAATCGTGGTTCATACGAGCCCCGACTGTAGTAGTGTAGAGTACTTTAGTTGATGCTCTCTACTGTAAAGAGCAAAAATAGTGCAATTTTGGTGCTGGCCCTTTAAGTGTAGCGATGCGGTGGTCTGTTTACATTGTGTATATGGCTTGATGTGGATGAAGGCAACACCACACTGTTGCACTAAAGCAGGGGTGGGCAAATTGCGCCCGCGTGCCACATGCGGCCCGTCGAAGTGTTTTATTCGGCCCGGGGACACCCAAAGAAATCAGGTGTACCCAAACATTACACATATAAAAATGCAAATATATAATAAATAAATAATTGTAAATATCTATAGAAATTAGTGAAACTTTTGATTCTTATCACTTACAATGAAGAGGCTAAAAAAACATTCTCTCTAACGTCATTCTAAAACGTTCAAAGTAAATAAAGATTATTTTAAATGCCAATATTTCGAAAAATTCAGTCAAAGACACAAGCCCAGGCCAATATTTATTCAATGCTATGAGGAACTGTGTTGAAAGAGTTGGGTTGGCTTGTACAAGATGGCAAGGGTAACCACTGATGGTAAACCTGCTTTGATGTAAAAAAAAACAAAAAAAAACAACAGGCTTCGTAATAAAATAAAGAGCAATATCCCAACCATAAACTCATTTCGGGAATGTTTACACAAATCTGCATTGAATACTGATCATTAAATAGGCAAATAAAAATGATATTCACATAAAAGTCACAGGGCCGGCCTTAAGCATAGGTAAACTATGCAGCTGTAGAGGGCCCTGCACAGAATAAGTATTTTATTATTTTAGAGAGGAAATAACGAAACTTGTTCTCAAAGTTATTGTCCTCACTGTTATTGTTGAAGTACTCTAGCCTTTTAATAAGCTGCATAATTTTAGCTTTTTATTACTGTTTATTTATATTTTTAAATATTTTATTTGGGGCCACCAAATTCACTTCACCTAGGGCCTCCAATTATCTAAGACCGGCTCTGACTGGCAGTTCCGAAAAGTACTTGTAGATTGGACACAAAACATTCCGATGTTCGGTAACACAGTAGTAGCCGCTGGCCTAGCATTAGAAGAATATGGAATATCAGGAAAAAAAAATGCTAGGTTCATTGATTGTGACTTTGTTACTAATAGTTGAAGAAAGACGTCATGTTTATCATTGGAAATATATCAGTTTATTGTTTGCACATAAAATGTATCTGCATCTTATATCCGAACATTATGCACGAGATTAAACAGTTATATACTTCATATTAAGTGCAACTATACATTAATGGTGAAATGTTGTGATGTAAACAGACAGTTGCAAATTTAAACAAATCATTGGTAAAATTAGTTCAAGAAATTGGTAACTCTTGTTATAATTCCTCAATTGGGAGTGCAATATATATATATATATATATATATATATATATATATATATATATATATATATATGCGGCCCCCCAGTCCCTAAATTTTTGTTAATGCGCCTCTCTGCAGAAAAAGGTTGCCCACCCCTGCACTAAGGGATATCATGGGTTGACCATTCTAGATTACACTTATATGAACAACTATATCAACACTCAACAATTGAGTAGGCTAAGATTCAGTCGATTCACATATACAACTATGGAATTCTCAATAAGATAGAACAAGATTATAACTAGTACGAGGACATTTAAGCCTGTACTGTAATAAACCCTATATGCACTAATATTTTAAAGTACGGTAAGTAATTTGTCAACAGACTTACATTATTAGTAACCTGTACCAATAGGCACAAGTGATATCCCCTTCGTGTAAGAGTAGAAAAAAAAAACACAGAAACCCAGTCTTAACCTAGACCAGATCATCTAACTATTTACAACAAAATCTTCCCTGAATAAAAAAAAAAACAACAAAATAACCCGTGTTAAAAAAAAAACAATTCCCATGTCCCACTCACAATAAATAAACAAACAAAACCAACCCACACACACACACTCAAATATATAACTATCCCCGCTCCTAACAGCCTATTATATAATTATGGGCTCTGAGAGTCGGGAAAATAAAACTTTAACACAGTAATAATTGTACAAATTTAGACAATTTAGTATTAATTAAAATTTTTTGATCTTGTTATTCACATTGACATTGTCACATTGTGTTCATATTAATTATTACTATTAGTCAGTAATTTGTTTTCCTCTGTCTACAGGAACAAGTCAGAAGATTGGACTTTCAGCTACGTAAGTAGATCTAACTATTTTTGATTTTGTCTTCATCTCTCTCTCTCTTTTCTACATATAGCAAAGATCCAGATTCAACTAAACCCAGATCTACAATTCTACATTCATGCTCCATGATCTTCACTTTGTGTAGTACTAGATATAGTAGCCTATAGAATCTATATAATTTAAAATTTTAATTTTTCTAAATCCAAAATTTACATTGTATGCAGAGATAGGAAACTTCTGGCTTCATCTTGGAAGCAGTTGAAAGGAAATGGCAATAATCTTGTATTCTGGTAAGTCAATCAAGAAAACTCTTTTAATAAACTGTCTTATTAAGTCATTAAGTAATCAACTATAATCTATATCCTTAAGTACCATTTATGTAGGACAGCAAAGAAGATAGATTCTAGTTCTTGGATCTATAAATTATGTTTTTATATTTATACACATTTTAGGATGCTCAACAATGTTCCTAACATGCGGGGACAGTTTTCCAAATTCAATGCTTTCCAATCTGATGAAGATCTACAAAAGGATGCCGAATTTATTAACCAGAGGGACAACATCATTAGAGGTCTGGATTCCTTGATAAACAGCCTGGACAAACCAGGTCAGCTTCAGAAGACACTTGAGAACCTTGCTGATTTCCATTTGGATAAGAAACCAAGAGTCGGACTAGAATTCTTTGGCGTAAGTTGAATACTGCCTAGATCTACATTTAGGTGTAGATCTAGATCTAAATAAGTTGAATACTGTCCTGGTGTCAATATACCATGTGACCAACATTCTTGTTTGAAAAGAGCAAGTTGTTTAATGCGAATTCCAATTTTTGTTTGGGAGGGGGGGGGGGGGGGGCTAAGTGCCTCTTGAAATATACAGACAAGCCAAAACATAAATCTAGGATACATTGGTAGCCTAATGACAGTTGTGATTGAAATTCTTAAAAATGAAATGCACCAAAAACTTATTGATCAAATTCATTAAATTATCTTTTTTTTAATTAAAGCTTTCTTTTAAAAAAACAATGAAGTCCTCTCTTTGATAAAAAATATTGGTAGAAAAATGTATTTAATGCATTTTAATAATTAAGAGCACATGCTACATATAAAGAACATTCTTTTTTTTTTTTTGTTACAACCTTACAAGACTTTAAGTTCTCTATCTTTCAGCCACTACAAAAGTATTTACACCTCTATGTTGAGAACACACTTAATGTAGCTCCAGGAAGTGCTGAAGCTAGAGCCTGGACCAACTTACTCACTGCTTTGAATAATGTCATTAGAAACCGTTAGTATAAAGTTTGATATTTAAGTTTGACTAAAAATTATTTAAAAACTATTGGAACAGCTTAAAAAAATACTAATGTAAAGGCTAGTGCATTGATGGTGCAAATTTAACAACTTAAAGGAAAAATTTAAGCTGGCCATAGTATTTTTGTATTTCAAAATACAGAAATTTTATTATAAGATTTAATGATAATTGTTTTGGTAACAATAATCATAAGTTTAAATTGGGACATTTTTATTCTTACTATGACATTCCCTCTGAGTTGATGCCAAATGTAATACAAAGTGTTCCTTTGGAACCCAACAGCAAAGTCAAGAGAGAGACCATGACGCATGGGCCACCTATGGCCCATTTGTCTAATGCCCAGAAATGTTCCCCTGAGAGAAAACTATACAGCTATACAACATGGGAGGCAAATAGGGTTGCATATATTCTTAAGAGTGAAATGAAGTGTTCACATCTATTTTTGGCACAGCGTTTTCTAATTATCATTATCAATTATCAACTAAATAAGCTAACCAATTGTAACTCTTTTCTAAAATACAAACAAACAAACTCTTTAAGCATTTAGTATTCTTATAAAGGAAAATGAAATATAATTAAGTCAATTTCTCCAACAAATCATCCCAAATTATCTTCATAATTCATAAGCTTGTCTTCTTTCACATTAGTGAATTTATCCTCATGGAGTGCAAGGGGAATTTTTATTTTCAATCATTTTAATCATGTGGCAGGCGGATGAAGCCTTCCTCATAACTACTACACTAGTGAATTCAAAAAATATGTCATTGTAGAATGCATAAGATTATAAGTTAACAAAATTTTTTCATTAATTGATTTATTAAAATGTTTCCCAGATGCTATTGAAAGACTTGGTCTCACTGCCAAGTAAGTTTTATTGTTAACATTTTTAACATATATCATTATTTCAAATCAACAAAATGATGATTTGAGTAATTAGCTTCATATTTCAAAGTTTAAATTCATTTTACTACAAAACTCTATAAATAGGTTTGTTTCCTCAAAATTAAGTTAGATTTTTATATTAGTCTAAGTATAAAAGAAATTAATGATTATCACGACAAAAGTTGCTCCAAGCTGTATTGAAGTCTTTAAGTAGTACATGGGTGTTAACACATATGTATATTCTTAGTTCCTATTAACTTTTATAATTCCTTTTAATTCAAAACTCTAAAAATAAATTTGTTGACTCAAAATAAAGTTACGTTTTTGTATACTCCTAATATGAAAGAAATCAATATTATATCATGGCAAAGTTACTTTATTACTTATTAAATTCTCGGTATAATTACATGTTCATTGAACTCAACAACTAAAACTTTATTGCAAATAATATTTAACTTTACAATATGTAGTAAATATATTTACATTGGTGTGAACACATATTTATTTTCAATCTTAGTTGTTATTTTATGTTTTATCATATTTATGTACAGTGACAGAAAAGCTCTTGACAGTTCCTGGAAAAAACTCAGATCAGGAGCTGGTGGCAGAAAGAATGCTGGAGTCAAGCTTGTTCTCTGGTAAGACTAGTTTTTCGTCTTTTAGAATTAATTGCCTCACAAAAATAAAATGGTTGGTTCAAGAAAAACTATTTAAAAATGTCAAATAAAATAATGGAAGTCTATTATTGTTATGGTGACTTATTTTACCTAGGATGCTGTCCAACGTTCCTAACATGCGCAGCCAGTTCAGCAAATTTGATGCCAATCAGCCAGACTCCGTCCTGAAACAAAATGCTGAGTTTCTGAACCAGGTGGATCGTATTCTTGGGGGCATTGAGTCATTGGTCAACACAGTCAATGATCCTGTTGCACTTAAAGCAGCCATTGATAAACTGGCTGATGCTCATTTGAGCATGCCATCTAGGATTGGTCTTGACTTTTTCGGAGTAGGTTCAATTATTTTTTTTGTAAAAGAAAAAAAAAAGAATTTTAGTCCTAGTTTAATTAATATCAATGATGAACACCAGAATAAATGAAATGTTAAAGAAGACTTTAAATCAGACTCAATGTATAATTCAATATATCCATGCTCACCAGCCACTCCAACAAAACATCGCTCAATACATCCAACAAGAACTTGGTGTTAGTGTTGATAGTGATGAGTCAAAGGCCTGGCCAGATTTATTTGCTGCCTACAACAGTGTCCTTAAAGAACGTACGTAATGATTTCTTAGCAACTAAATAAGCTAACCAATTGTAACTCTTTTCTAAAATACAAACAAACAAACTCTTTAAGCATTCAGTATTCTTATAAAGTAAAATGAAATATAATTAAACACTTTTGAATAATTCTTGTATAAACTCTAATTGCTGCTGAAGTCAAATCTTTTTTTTTTAAGTTTATGCCTCATGAGTCAGTATAAAATTTAAATTAAAAAAAGAACCAGTTCAACAATTATTTATTGGTAATTCATTATTTTGTTTAATAGCAACAAATATAAATAATACTTCAGTATTCACAGATGTGGCTTATAGTCCCCTTTAAATAATTGTTAATGCTATTTCTCCCTAATGCATTCTCCGATCAAGCTGATACTTTAAACAATTATTTATTGTACCTAAAAAAAAATTAAACAGTAAACAAAAATACTCAATCTATCAATTAATTATTGGTAATTAATTATTTTGTTTGATATCAAATAGAGGAAATAACCTGTAAATTATTAGTAGATATAGTTTTAAGGATGTAGCTCTTCCCCTTTAGATAGGCTTTGTTTTGTTTTTTAAGTGGATTTTTTACAATTTTGCTTGTTTTAATTTTTTTTTAGGTACTGTACTGAAAATTATTTCTGACAAGTAAGTCATTAAATTAATTGCCTTTGTTCCTCTTTAAAATACTTTTTATTCTAAAGTTTTAATAGTACATTGTATTTAAGTTGATAATTAATTAAGATGCTACTTAATTCTATGTTGCCATTACTTTATATGATGCTTAAACATTTATTTATTAATGAAACCTAAAATTTTCTAATTTGTCTACCTATCCTATCAGTGAAAAAGTTGCACTCAAGAGTTCTTGGAAAGCACTTGTTGATGCTGCTGGAAGCCAAGAAGGTGCTGCAGTCAATCTGGTTCTCTGGTCAGTTTAACACAGAAATAAGTATTGCTTTATTTTCTAGAGACAACTATGTCATTTCATTGTTTGACTTGTACAACTATTTGGTATTTAATACACACAGTAAGGTTTTGTTTAATTAACATCAACATTATGTTTTCTTATTTCCTGGGTCACCCACAGATTACTTTCACTCTAGCATTCTGTCTACATAGAAAAAAATGACTGAACAACAGGTCACAAGCAAAAATGGTTATTGATGATACACAATGTACCAATCGACTTGACTCGTCGACTTGGCATCGGGCGTAAACTGCCGACAGTTCGTGGGTCTAGGGCTGGGCGTCTTATTCGCCTATGGTATAATCCATCGCAATTCAACTCAACAGATACATGTCACACAGTTTCCAGGACTGTTAACTGTGTTAACCCCACCCCTACCCCTGTCATTTCTTCTACGACAGAGTTCTGCAGTTCCCTACTAAACTGTTTTATTAACCACCCCACCCCTATTGCTCCTCACACGACAGAGGTCAGATGTCCCCATCAAAAACCTATAATTCGTGATCTTACTCCTCCGGTGTCTTCAAAATGTGCTACGCCTCTGGTGAGTATATCCTCCAGTCTGCAGTAACAAAGCTCTAGAGCTTGCAGACACCATCACTGATAATAGCTACGACATCGTTTTCCTTAGTGAGACATGGTTTAAAGAAGTTGGTGATGAGCCAAGAACCATTGAGCTAACGCCACCAGGCTTTATTTTAAAGAGTCTCCTTTGAAAAACAGGCAGCGGAGGGGGTCTAGCAATACTGTACAGAGATAGTCTAGCCAAGTATGTAACAATAAGGCCTGACAGCTCAACGTACACCACCTTCGAGATGTGCGAGTTTCGCCTTTCCCACCACAGTAGAACACTGACTTTTTATTTTCCTGTACCGCCCACCACCAAGCAAGAGAAATAAATTGACAACAAAAGTTTTCATCGAAGAATTTCAAGACCTCCTTGACAGTCACATATCAACAAAAGATCTATTTGTCATAGGCGATGTGAACTTGCATTTTGACTGTGAAAATGAGACATACGCGATGTCGCTGAAAAATGTGCTAAAGGCTCGCAACTTAGACCAACTGATAAATGTTCCGACACACATCAAAGGCCATACTCTTGACTGGATTGTTACAAATGCAAGTGAGCTTATAGCCAAACTCAATGTCTCAGACTGCGGCTTGTCAGATCATTTTCTTGTACACTTTGAAATGCACCTATCAAAAGCAAAAAAGCTGTTGCAACAGAGCAACACAGACGTTCTCAGCAATTACAATTCTTGCTTGAAAAAGTTGCTGGACAGCCATGCACCTCTTGTCACTCATACAGTCTCAGTTAGGCCATCTGCACCCTGGTTGACGGAAGACATAAAGACTGCGTAACTTATTCGCCGACGTGCTGAACGTACATTTCAAAAGACAGGTCTGACGATACATCGACAAATATACATACTAGAAAAAAACAAGGTTGACCATATGATTAGAGAAGCAAAAGCTAGTCATATTCGACAAAAAATCGAAACTTCTGATTCTTCAAAGGAGCTATTTAGGATCACTGCTGAAATGTTAATGGGAGCAAATAACGAACGTTTGCCGTCATCTATCCCAGTATCTGAACTTCCTGATTCCTTCAATAGATTCTTCATTGGGAAGATTGAGCAGATTAGAAATGACATGCCATCCCTCTCATCACAGCTTGACCACTCTCCAATTTTTCAAAATACTCCTTTTTGCAAGTTTTAGCGTGTATCTGAAGATTATGTCAAAGGTACTATTTTAAAGATGCCAAATAAGTCATGTGACCTTGATCCCATTCCAACTTCCTTGCTCCTTGAATGTTTAGATGAGCTTGTACCTACAATTACTAACATTGTGAACTCTTCATGACTTCAGGCATTGTACCACAGCAATTTAAGCATGCACTTGTCAGGCCCTTATTAAAGAAATCCAGTCTTGACCCGGAATGTCAAAAAAACTATCGCCCGGTATCAAATCTTCCCTTCCTGTCAAAGCTTCTGGAGCGCATCATGTTAGTGCAAATTCTTTCTCATCTTGAACAGTACTGTCTCTTGGAAGAATTTCAATCTGCATATAGGAAGTGCCGTAGCACAGAGACAGCAGTGGTCAGGGTACTAAACGACTTACTTCACAATTCCGACAAAGGCCACATATCAATTCTTTCCATGCTGGACTTGTCCGCAGCCTTTGATACGCTAGACCATGAAATTATGATGGCCAGATTCTCTACAACTTTTGGTTTAGCAGGAGTCGTCCTAAAGTGGCTTGGATCCTACCTGACGGAACGCACCCAAAGTGTCGTCGTTAGCGGGACGGAATCAACAAGCTTACTTTTGAAGTACAGAGTACCCCAAGGATCAGTTCTAGGCCCAGTACTGTTCAATATGCACACATATCCACTCAGCATTGTCATACGGCCAACTGGCATCTTATACCATTTCTTTGCCGATGACTCACAGTTATACGATTCATCAGTACCCTCAGAGGTGTCGCATCTGGCAGAGAAAATCAGTAGTACCGTTGCAAGGGTGAGCAATTGGATGGTTGAAAATAAACTCAAGATGAACGAAGACAAGACAGAAATAATTAAGATTGGCACTAGGAACAATGTCTCAAAAGTTGAAAGCACAGATTCTCTCTTTATCATGAACTGCCATGTTCCTTTTGTCCATGTAGTGCGGAATCTTGGAGTTTTCTTTGACTCAACACTATCTTTCGACCCACACATAAGTCAGCTCTGCAAAGGTCTTTATCTGCAGCTGATTAGGCCAGATCCGACCATATTTAACAATGGAGTCAACAAAAACACTAGCTGTGGCATTCATACTCTCCCGCCTTGACTACTGCAACACCGTGCTAGCAGGTATACCTGATGACAAAATAGCCAAGCTGCAACGAATACAGAACAACGCCGCTCGAATAGTCCTTAAAAAAACTAGACAAGATTCTGCTACTACGCTCTTGTGCACGCTCCATTGGCTTCCCGTGAAAGCGAGAATCGATTACAAGGTCACCACACTTTGTCATCAGTGTATATATAACGAGATGCCCTTGTACCTTAGTGAACTGATTACTCCATATGTCCCCCAGAGAGCCCTGCGCTCAATAGACTCAACGCTTTTAGTAGTGCCACGTTTCTCCCTCAAAAGCTATGGTCTGTGGGCTTTTTCAGTTCACGGACCAAAGGTTTGGAACTCACTCCCCATTGATCTCAGACAGACAACATGCTACACCACTTTTAAGAAGAACATTAAGACCTATCTGTTTAAAACTTTTTTAGATTAACTGTCATTTTAGCTCTCTTGTTTTTGTTTGTAATGTTGTTACAGCGCCTTGAGCCTACATTTTGTTTGTTAACAGTGCTTTATAAATAAAATTATTATTAAAATTATTATTAATGATGTAATATGATTCTATGAATAACAACATTAATCAAGCCTTGCACTGCATCTATACATATCATGTATAAATAATATGAACTGACAATTCACCTTGTGGTACCATAAAATATGCCTGCAGCCAGCAATATAATAAATAATAAGGCACACTATGAACCCTCTCTCGTCCACCACTCTCCATCATTTGAAATTAGGTTGGTCCTAACACCAAAGCTAGCTCCCAACTAGTTCCAAGCTCTCACAATAGCATTTGTAACACATAAGCCAAACTCTTATTCACAAACTACCCTACCACAATTTCATATGGGAGCCATGCAGTGCTTAATATGAACCAAGTGATACTTAACAGAGCAGTGTTTTACAGAGACCCAATATACAAGAGACATAAACAGATATCAGTGGACATGACCAAAGATAATATAAGAAACATTACAACATATGATAAATGACATTATAATATTCATGAAACCAAAATGTTTTTCACTATTGCATACATAGAAATACATATATTTAGAATGCTTGCCACCATTCAGACTTTAAAAAAAAAAAAAAAACATTTAACGGATTTTGAATTAAAATTAAATGAATCAATTATTTTTGCTTTACCAACAGGATGTTTAAAAATATACCCAAAATGCCTGAAAGATTCACAAAATTCAATGGATTACAATCTGATGATGACCTTAGAAAAGACACTGAGTTTATCAAGCAAGCAAATGATATTGCTGGTGGTCTTGTTTCTTTGGTAAACAACATAGACATCCCAGGCAAACTCCAGGCAGCTATTGACAGACTAGTTGATGTTCATTTAAATATGAGACCAAGTGTTGGACTGGAATATTTTGGGGTAAGTTCCTTTTCTTTTTTTAAGTAATATTTTGAGATAAAAAAATGTTGCCTATATTCAATTTTTAAAGGTTTCCCCAAAAATGTATTTTTAAATAAAATGAAAACACTTAAAAGACTAGCTTAGGGGCCAGCTTGCTTTACCTGACAGCACATGGCTTTCCAATATTACAGCTGAAGATTTTTTACAAATGCATTTGATACACATTTAAGACCAAAAGGAAATGTACTGTCGAGGACAGACATAGATGATGAAAAGAGAACCTAAACTAACCACTGGTAAACAATGGTTAGGTCTGCAGTGGAAGGGGCAAAATATGTAAATCACAGCTCAGGCTATATAGCTTCTTGAAATACTGCACTTTTCTATAATTTTTGGACTCAAAGAATAGCCCTTATTATATAAAACCATGTAAAAAAAAAAAAAAAAGTAAAGTTCACCTTTCAGACCTTGCGATATATGTGAGAAACAAAATTATTGCCTATTGCTTAATCTTTTCTGTATACTTTTTTTAATACATTTTCAAAGTTAATTTTTATATTTTAAAAATTGTATTTATCTTCCTAGATTAGCCTTTATAAAATAGTGTATTTCTTTTTTATTTCAAATAAAATTATCTTTTTAGCTGCCCCCGTAAGGGTAAAAAGCCGCTATTAGGTTTGTGCAAAATGTCTGTCCATCTGTCACACTCAGATCTCGAAAACTAGAAAAGATATGAAAAATATTATTTCACCATTAAATGCGGCTTGAAAAGTTTAGGTGCAATGGCTACTTTTGGTTTTCTAAAAGCAAACCATTTAATTTATAAAATTAATTATTCAAGGGATTTTTTCATAAAAATTACTCAATTCGAAAACAATAACGTAAATGTAAGGGAGGCAATGTTACAATATGCTAACAAAGATGGACAATTTTTGCTTAATTTCAGTATCACTAAGTCAAATATTTTTATAAAATGTACTAGAAATGTTTACAACAAATATAAATATTAATTAAAGGTATTTTTTCTGGTCAACTAGCTGCTAAAATTAAAAGAAAACATTTATGTTTGTTTATAAAGGCTAAGAATGCACTTTGTATGTAAATATCACGCACATTTTTTAAAATGGACTTTTTATGCAGCGACTTTCGTGTAGTAGCGTAAAGCCCGGCCTCGACATGATGCAAAACTAATTTCTTAAACTTTTAAAAAAAAACAGATTTTATTTATATTTATATTCATAAAAAAGGTTTATTTTTGTGTGTTTTGTCAGTCGGTAGGTCTGTCCATCACGATTAGATAAAAAAAACAACTCTAAAAGCTATTGAAAATCTGATTTACCCTAAAATTGATTGATTGTTCTGGATTTTTTCGTGCAATACTAATCAACGCCAACAAATGTTTGTTTGCTCTTCTAACTTATATTACATTCAATTTCCATGTTTAAACGTTGCAAAAACACATTATCAATAATATGTTGTTCTGTTTTTTATGTAAATAGCATATTAATGCTAAATCAAAATCAAAATGACTTCTATTTCATTAAGTATAAAAATGTTCCGGATATTTATTTATAAAAATGAATTATGTCAAATGATTGTTTGAAATCGCATAATTGACTAATATTACACGTATATTATTTGACAATGCGTCACTATAATTTGATTATCAATATCAAATTGTTCCGCATTTTCATCTTAAACAAATTTTAAAAATATCGACAATAGGTTGTTCAGGGCTTTAAAAAAAGTAATTTACTAGAATTGATAACTGAAAATCACTTTTTAGACATTTAATTTTCTTGCTGAAACATAACATAAAAGTTTAGTAATCGATAAAGAATGTTCCGGTTTTTGTTTTGAAAAGAAATCGACTTACATTACTTACATTTTCTTACAAATCGTCGCCAGAAATGTCCGAATTTATTTTAAAATCTACTAACGCCAAATAACTGTTTAAACTCCCTCTTCTAATTAATAAACAAATAATCTTCTCATTTACGAAAAATGTTATTCCGGATGTTAATGAAAAATATTTTAACTCATTCTCTCTTACAGTACAATTAATTTTCTACCTAAAACATAAAAAATCTAATTATCGTTAATACTATGTTCCGATTTTTAAGGAAAACAACATCCAAACACCAAGTATGGTATGAATATCTCTCCACAAGGCTGTAGTTCTTGTAATTTTAATACGAGATCATACAACAAATTTAATTAACGGTATTACATTTATCTGGAATTCTCTTTTTCTTTTACTATTTATACAAACATCCGGAACAATCTATTATATAAACTCAAATCAATTGTGTTCATATCTAAAATTATTGCAATGTTTTGAAACGTAAAATAAAGGTTAATCAATTTTTAATAGCTTTTAGTTGTTGTTTTTTTATATTAAGATGACAGACAGACCAACTGACAGACAAAACGCAAAAACAATGCGGCTTTGATCCTCTTTAAATAAATTCTATTAGAACTCAGTGCACCAATGTCTATGAACCCTTGTTAAATATCTCGTGTAAATACAGACATTTTTTTTTATGGTACGATACTAGCCTATTGTGAGGTAATGGAATTTTTTTTCTTTGACGTCATATGAATGGACTCTTTAAATGTAATGCTAAAAGAACACACTTGGTGCACCAATGTCTATTAACCCTCGAAAAATTGCTGGTATTGATGAAAACATATTTTAGTCTAAGCCGTGTGACGTAGTGTTTTTTTTTCCTTTGACGTCACATGGAATGAATTCTTTAAATGAAATGCTAAAAGAACACACACTGTGCACCAATGTCTATGAACACTCGATAAATGGCTCATATTGATGAAGGCGATTTTTAGTCTAGCTAGGCTGTGTGATGTAGTGTTTTTTTTTTCTTTGACATCATATGGAATGAATTCTTTAAATGAAATGCTAAAAGAACGCACTCGGTGCACCAATGTCTATGAACACTCGATAAATGGCTTGTATTGATGAAGGCGATTTTTAGTCTAGCTAGGCTGTGTGACGTAGTGTTTTTTTTTCTTTGACATCATATGGAATGAATTCTTTAAATGAAATGCTAAAAGAACGCACTTGGTGCACAAATGTCTGTGAACACTCGATATAGGGCTCGTATTGATGAAGGCGATTTTTAGTCTAGCTAGGCTGTGTGACGTAGTGTTTTTTTTTCCTTTGACGTCATATGGAACTAATTCTTTAAATTAAATGCTTAAAGAATGCACTCGGTACACCAATGTCTATGAACACTCAATAAATGGCTCGTAATGATGAAGGCAATTTTTAGTCTAGCTAGGCCGTGTGACGTAGTGTTGTTTTTTTTTCCCTTTGACGTTATATGGAATTAATTCTTCAAATGAAATGCTAAAAGAACTCGGTATAGTAATGTTTATTAAGCCTCGTTATGTGACTCGCATTTAAAAAAGGAATGATATCTTGATTTAGATGTAATCTAGATTTTTTAAACTAGATCTAGATTTTTATTACAGTATATCTAGATCTGGATTTATATTGTAATTAAAATTATTTTAGAATCTAGATCTAGAATTTCTAGATCTAGTTTAGACTAATATAGACTAGATTAAGATGTAGAATTTCAATTTCTAGACTTAAAGTGTAGATTTTTATTTCCAAACGTTTTGATCAATATTGCAATGTTATAATTTAATATACTAAAACTCATATACTATTTTTAAATTTAATGTTGCATTCAGTCTATTGATAGATTATCTAGGATATTTTTTTTACACAAATCTTATCTAAATTACAGCTACATTATTCCAAGTTAATATTTTAGATATAGATCTTAAGACTGCTAAATCAGAAGTTTAATTTAGGTAGATCTACATCCTCATTCTAGTTCCATTCTTTTAAAAATGCCGATATCTCTGTTGATAGGCCTAACTGTGCTGAGACATTGAAGTAAAAGCATGATATATCTGTTCTTTTCTTTTTTTGTTTTTTAATTACAAAACTCACATAGGATGACTGGGGAAGGGGGGGATGCAGGGTTTGAACCAGGGACCATCGATAAATCCGAACGACAGTCCAGCACGCAAACTAAATGACCAGGCAGTGTTCATACCCTGTTTGTTGCCATCCTCCATTCCATCGTTCAGCGAGAAGTTAATTATTTTAA
Source organism: Biomphalaria pfeifferi (assembly GCA_030265305.1). Classification (NCBI taxonomy): domain Eukaryota; kingdom Metazoa; phylum Mollusca; class Gastropoda; family Planorbidae; genus Biomphalaria; species Biomphalaria pfeifferi. Next base: position 4,499,541 of record JASAOG010000025.1, read on the forward strand.
ACTTAGAAGGAACACCCGAAACATGTATAACAAAAACAAAAAAACATTATTTACAATGGCAATTGAATCTTTGAAACATTATTACTTTTGACTATCAAAATTAAATAACCTCTTGAATATTCTTTGCGAATAGGCAGATCCGACAGGAATCCGAATTTGACGTGGGCCGCCTCTGAGTTTGTGTAACACAAACTCTCTTTTAATCTTGTTTTTTTTGTATTTGGTCATAAATAAGTTTTTAATGTACATATATAATGTGTTAATTTATTTGTCAATGCTTTTTATATCCTCTGTTTCTTAATCTTTAAGAAATTAAACCAGATTAATAACCTTACTGTTTATCTTTATCTAAATCCTTTTAAATATTTATTTTTATAAAATTCAGTCAGTTGCTAAAGAAGCTTTGAAGAACTTTTATGCTGAATGTTTGTTATATGTCTGAAGTATCACTATTTGTATCGTACATTTCAGCCACTAGAAGAGAAAATTGCTCAATACCTGGTTAGTGCTTTGGGTGTGATTGAAGACAGTAATGAAGCTAAATCATGGACACATTTATTAAATGCTTTTAACACAGTCCTCAGAGAAGGTATGTTATCTGCTTAGCATTGTTGATAATGATTTCAAATTCCATTGGCTAACAGCTATATCATCTAGTATTATCAAGACAGATCTATCATGAATAAAGAAAAATATATAATTGATTGCTAGCCCTGTAAGTTATTGCCATTTATAATATTTTTTTTCATCAGATTCCTTACAAAAAATTGGCCTCTCTGCCGTGTAAGTTTATGATCATTCATTTTTAATTATTAAAGACATACTTTTTTTATTTGAATTTTTTCTTGAATTTGTTTCTTTCCTTTTCTTATATAAGTTCACAGTTGTTGTTTTTATTAACCAAATCTTGTAATGTTTATCAATGTCAGTGACAGGAAATTTCTTGAAAGCTCATGGAACAAGCTTGCAGATGTTGCTGGAGGAAAGGACAAAGCTGGCACAAACCTTGTTCTCTGGTAAAATGTATTTTGAAATAAGATTGTTTTTATAATTTCATTATAAAATAATATTACACTTTTTTCAGTTGTATACTTAAATTACACAAATAAATTACATTTTATTTCAGGTTGTTGGACAATGTTGCCAAAATGAGAGAGCGATTCACTAAATTCAACGCTTTTCAGTCAGATGATGCCTTGAAAGCTGATCAAGAATTTGTAAACCAAGTACAAAGAATTACTCAGGGAATTGATTCTGTCGTTGACAATGTCAACAACCCAGCAGGTTTACAATCTGGCATTGAGAGATTGGTTGATGCACATTTGAACATGCAGCCTAGCATTGGCCTTGCTTATTTTGGGGTAAGTTTATTTTAAATAGTTTTTAAAGGTATGCTTAGTCAGCACATCTCAACCAGTTACACAAAGCAACAGGCTTAATTTTTTTTTTGAATATCAAAGTTTTCATTATTTTAGTTTTACCTACCAGAGTTTTATGTTTTAAAATAAAAAAAAGAAATAGTTTATATCAATAGAGATAAAAACTATACATTAATTCTTTATTATTATATAAATCTTTACAACATCTGTATTATTACTGATACTGCTGATTTCTTCAGTCTGTCCAACAATACATCCATCTTTATGTTGCCAAAACTCTTGGTGTGGCTGTCAACAGTGATGAAGCTACATCCTGGACCAACCTTTGGGCTGCTTTCAATAAAGTTCTCAAAGAGCGTAAGTTGTGATCAATAAAACCTATTGATTAGTTTCTGTATTTTAAACAAACATACTTCGTTTTCTTAATTTTACTATTTATTTACAGACTCTCTAGAAAAACTTGGAATCACTGACAAGTAAGATGTATTCTTTGTTTCATTTTAGGCCTGAAAGTATGAAGTATTTTTAAGTAGAAGAGATTTAGATAATAAGTTCATATATTAAAAAAAAAAATAAACTGCTATTAATCAATAGCTGATGAAAGTTTTTATATAGATTACTTTAAGTAAAAAAAAAATGTTTGGGATAATATACATTTCATTGATATAAACTTACACTACATGCATATTATAGTATTTTTGATATACAATCAATTGTAATTCACTAATTGCTCTGCCCAGATTTGCCAGCATTCTAACAGTAAAAAATGTTAATATCTCCATATGGCTGTTATATTTTACAGTGAAAGAAAAGTTCTGGTTAGTTCTTGGAAAAGATTGACAACTGAAGCCAATGGTCAGCAAAATCTAGGAATCAAACTAGTTCTCTGGTAGGCCAATGTTTATTGGATCACATTTTTTTTCTTAACTCATATTTTGTTTAGGAGTCTGTAATACCTCAATGTTGCATTAAGATCCTCTATTCTTAACAAAGTAATGTCAAATTTATACAAAATACTGTCAATACAATATTAAAAACAATTTAACTTAAAAACAGGATGTTGGACAATGTGCCCAATATGCGTGACCAGTTCACAAAGTTTAATGCACGTCAATCCAATGATGACTTGAAGAGAGATGCTGGCTTTCTGAAACAAGTTAAGAAAATTATTGGAGGCTTGGGCTCCTTGGTGGACAGTTTGAATGATCCTGGACAACTTCAGGCTAACTTGGAGAGATTAGCTGGGGTACATTTGAATTTCATCCCAAGTGTCGGTGTCGAATTTTTTGAGGTCAGTTTTTACATGGAGTAAATATTTGTCAAGACCTTCTTAAAGTAATTAGACATACACCTTTGTTTTTTTAATTGAGATTAGTTTCTGTGTGTTTTAGTCATTGACTTTATAAATTTAAGAAATATCTAAACATCACATTATATTTACCTATTTAACTATATATAATTGCTTATGAGTATAATTTTTGTACAGAACAAGGCACAAAAGATTGAAATAATTCTAGTTAGAATGTTATTATCTCTTATTACTATTTACCACCATAGTTTTACACAATGTGTTTTGCATCTAGCCTTTAGAAAATAAAATTGGTTCCTTCATTGAACAAACTCTTCATGTGGATAGTAATAGTGCCGAGTCTAAGGCCTGGACAAGACTCATTGGTGCCTTTAACAGAGTTCTTAAGGAACGTAAGTGTTGTTTTAACTTGATTAATAAGTGATCAATCTAGATTCTAGACTATTGAAACTTTATTTTGTGTATTAGATTTTTACCATTGTGTAGCTATGTAGGCCTATTTCTCATCATTATTAAACTTCTTTAAAGTTAAGGCTTCACAGGATCAAAACTTTCCTTTTAAATCCTGTAAGGTGTAGCTGTTTATTATCATTTTTGTATTTGGTATATAATTTTATTAATTTTATTTATTGGTTTTTATACTTCACAGAAGCCCTCCAACAGATTGGTATCTCTGACAGGTATAAACTTGTCTTAAAGTGTATTTATTTTTTGAAGTAATGTTAAAGTGCTTTTCAATATATATTTATATATTCATTGGATTACTACTATTCATGTAAAATGATCTTTGAAATCTTTATTTTGATACTTAGTATTCATTAGCAGTTTTCTTTTTTTTTTACCAAAATGTCTGAATGCTGATGAACATCAGCTTCCAGTGTCCCATGTAACAATTGACGCTATAATGTGTAACATTTTACAGTGTTATTTATATAGTTAACAGTTTCATGTGTAGTAGTTTGCAACATTATTTCATACACATTAATCACCCTAATTTCTTAAAAAGATATTAATATTTTATTGATTAAACACTTTTTACTCACTACATTAATACTATTTAATTGACTCACCATAGTGACAGAAAAGCACTTGCCAGTTCCTGGAAGCTATTGACTGCTGGTGAAGATGGTGTCCAAAAGGCTGGAATTAGTTTGGTACTTTGGTGAGTCTTGTACAATGATATCAGTAGTTTTTAAGCTACGATTTTAAGAATATCTTCAAGGGAAAGTAACATTTAACTTTTTAAAACTTAACTGGCTTTTTCTTTTAAATGTGTAAGTAATAAGACATTTAGCAGGCCAAATATTATATGCTATTGTAGTTGTGGGCCTTGTTTTTCAACAGGATGTTCAACAATGTGCCCAACATGCGCCAAAGATTCACAAAGTTTAATGCAAACCAGCCAGATGATGTTCTGAAAGCTGACCCTGAATTCCTAAAACAGGTGGATGTCATCATTGGTGGACTCAAGTCTTTCTTGGATACTGTTGATGATCCCATTGGACTGCAGACCAACATGGATAGAGTTGCTGAAGCTCACTTAAGTATGGAGCCAACTGTTGGTGTCACCTACTTTAAGGTGTGGAATTTACAAATTTACTTCTAATTTCATTTTCTCACTTTAGCTCTTCTTTAGTGACTACTTATTGGACATATTGAAATCTGATTTATACAGTTATTATTGACAATTGTACTTCTGGTAAGCAGTAACATGCTTGCTATTTGCACCATCTAAAGGTCTCAAGACTCAAGTTAAAATCCAAGTAAAGACTGGGTTTTTATTTTATATTTTAGAGCATTCATAGGTACACACATCTCTAGTAAGAATTTGTTATGACTTATGAAAAGTAAAGATGGGTTGTCATTGTTCTGACCAACTCTCATAAATTATTGTTGTAGGACCATGTGAATTTCTCATGAATTTTCATTGTAGCACCACTTGATATTCTCATAAAGTATCATTGTAGGACCATGAGAAATTCTAATAAACTATTAGCCTTTAAAGTTCATTTAAACATCATCTGTCCAAATACCTCTAATGGAAACATTTTCTTCCACATACCTAACATTAAATAATCTGAAATGTTATGTTTATGAAATTAACTTTAAAAAGTAAATTGTCATTTAATATCAGCATTTGAATCTCTGTACAGGCGCTTGCTCAGAAGATTGATGCTTTCATTGAAAAATCTCTTGGTGTTGCCCAGGATAGTGATGAGTCCCAAGCATGGACAAACTTACTAACTGCTTTCAAGAGAATCCTTAGAAATCGTAAGTATATTAAAGAAAAATGAAAACTATTTATTTATTTGTATAAAAAAATTAGAAATTTCACTACATTTAGATGAAAATATTTATGTCTGTCAGATATTAGACATCTCAATCTCAATTTACAGGAATAAATTTATTATATTATATTATTATATTATATAGTTACAGTTCACTCATGGAACTTCTAAAAAATACTAGGACTAGAATACTATATTTTGGTGACTGACAATGGTAAATTAAATATTGCAAAGAAAGTCAAGCTACAGACACAGTATGAGCCAAGGACCTACAACTTGGCAACACCAACTGTCAGCAACACAAAGACTAGGTTAAAATGCCATATAAAAGTCTACATTCTCATGACCTGGTAATACTTCCTTCACTATTGAATCTCCTTCTTCTTCTTGAAACTGTCAGATAGAGTTGAGCCTTCAGCTCTTGGAACTCTAGGCCAGCAAAAGTAAACAAGAACTCCCTCTCACTGGTCTGAATGAGAACAGT